>CM062816.1:1311118937-1311721808 GCA_031772625.1 Pinus tabuliformis | reverse complement strand
CATTTACTATCTTAGTTTCTTTCAATTTCTTGTCGGCGAGTTGGGCCAACCTTGGCCTGGACTTTGCCTTCACCGAGGCTACATTACACAATCTAGGAGGGAAGGCTCACCTTCCTCTCCAAATTTGTGCATTCCTACACAGCACTAGCCTCTAGGATTGTGTTGTGCATTTCTGGAGGACAATGGCTACTTGGCCCAAGAAATTGCGCAAATATGTCCCTAGGCCAACAATCTTTCCCAGCTAGAATTGCTCATTGTGCAATCCCAGCAAACAGCAACCAAATTGGGTTGTGCATTGCACAGTTCCAGCAGTCATCTAGTCTCCCAAAAGCCCATATTGTGCCTTGAGTAGTCTTGGTAGTCAGTCTCTCGACCTCCCAACCGAAATTACGCAACCTTCATGATCATTCACCCAGGTATGTTGCAAGTCAATTCTCATGTTCCTTTTGGTTTTCGAATGACAGATATCTTGCTATGAGCGTTTCCATGTCTTCAAGTATCCTAGGTGTTCATCTGCCTCTCAGCAATACAGGTACAATGGTTTCCAGGAAAGCAGAGACGAAGACACCTTTCAGAGCACACTTGGGGATGCAATCAATCAAGTTTCCATGGACTTGCCTACCCACAAGACGTCAAGTTGTTCGTAGACAAGGACATCAAGTAGCAACATCATAGTGAGCAACATCATGAACAATAGCTGAAGGCAGCATACCGAAAGCAGTGAACGTAGTGAATGCAAGAGGAAGGTTGTTGACAACACAAAGGCGGAATAAAGTTGCAAGATCAAACAGATCCACTAATAATGAAAAAAAATTGGAGACTCAGGGTATGATGTGACGGCGCGACATGAATATTTCATGAAGGATAAAGATGGAACAAAGGAGTTGCATGTGCTGAGGTAGAAACTCAGGAATAACATGAAGCTGCATAGACAGACGAATGAGTTGTAACAGCAGTGGGCGCAACATGCACTCACGGAGGAAACTGCACTGTACAAGTTAAGGATCCATCCCAACAACTAACATAGAGCAGAAATGGTGAGCAATGTTTTTTATCACATGCCAGGGATTCAGAAGCATGCATATCATTGAGCACACGCATGCAATCCAACCCATTCAACATACTCACAAAGGTGAATATAAGAAGCAAGTCCAACTAGGGTTGAACATGCACTTCAGCAAGTTGATGCAAATGACCACTAGCACACACTTGAAGATAAACACGGACACTATGCATCAGTGTGTTTTCGGTCAACCGTACCCAAGAAGACCATGTGGATGTTATCAGATGAGTTGGATGAAGGAGCCGAACCAATGCACCAGTTACAACGAAAGAGTTCACTTCAGCAAGATGTCATCATGAGATAAATGCACACCATAATGGACGACCAAGCTTGACATCAACTCACGAGATTCACCATCAGAAGCACGTCAAAGAGTTGGTCTCACCACAGCGGACCGAGTGTCAGTGATGTCTTGCAAGGCTTGCTCAAGCCATGTTGTCTCACATGAGTACATGTGCATTGTAATGTTGAGTCATGTCAACTGTAAGTCAAGTGTCAACAGTTGGATGTAACAGTCACAGAGTAGGTGAAGAGTCATGAGGGTAGTTAAACTATCACAAAGGGGAATGTCAAGGTTCACCCCACCCTTTGCTATAAATAGTCCCTCATAACTCATTGTATAGGATTTTAGTCAACCAAACTTCTACTAAGACTATCTTGAAGAAGGCTTGGACAGTATTATAACACACCTTGGCTTCTCCACTGCACGGAGTTAGTACATCTCTTTGGAGGAGCAGGTAGATGTGGCTGTAATGTTCCATTGTTGGGGCTAGCAGGTTTACATGGTGTATTGTATGATTGTGACTTACACTTCTTTAATAATAAGTGCCAGTACATTTTCATGCATATGTTGTTATTGTAGTTGGACTGTTCCAGTTTCCTTAATGATATATGCTGTTTAACTTACGTACTTGTATATGAACTGATTTGTATGCAATTATATGAATCTTGTTGTTACTATGTTGCATGTGTTGTTCCTGTTGTCACCATCCATGTCAACTTCTCTTTCAGACATCAGACAGACCTTTCTCATGAACCTTGCTATATCAACTTTCACACTCGTCTCGGACTATTCCATGAGCATTTTTCATGTTATCTTACCTTATATGTTGTGACTGTCACATCCGAGTGGACTACTCCATCAGAAGCTGTGCATGTCCTTTGTGTGGTATGTTCCTAGATGAGTTGGGACTAATCCTTTTCAACCTAGAACTCACCTTCACCTTCCTCTCCCTTCAAAGTTTTGGAACCTCTCGTACACATTCCTTGGCCCTCTGCATCAGTCACACCCTTGCTACTGACAAAGTTATCCTACTTTCCTCTGTGCAACATCGCGGTCAAGGCATTACCTTATGACCCACTGCTGGGACTCCTACACCAAACGGTATGAGGTCTAATTGGGACTTCTTACTACGAATATCCCCTTGACATGTTGGCAGGTCTAGTACCGTCAATATTTTTGGTGCTATAAGGAGGGCATGATGACAAGTTGTGTCCTCTCATCGAGTTTTTAACCTTTTCATATCTTTCATGGAGTCTTGCACTCTTCTTCCCCTGAGGTGTTTTTCGAATCATGAAGATGTCTCAATCTTGGGAAAGATTTTCGATCTCTTGTCCACTCACACGTATGATGGCGAAGGCGACGTTTCCTGGCCTGAGCACTTATATAACTTTATTTTCAGGATTTATGAGGAAGATGAGTTTTCTGACAAACAGGCTGCTTTGTTGCTTGCATACACACTTCATGAATCTCCATTTCATTGAGTGCTCAGCCTACTGACTGACACCGTGCACTCATTTGAGCACTTCTGTGATATCATTGAAGACACGTTCTATCATTTGATCCAGACCATCTTGACTGGAAACTGTTATAGCAATGAAGGGCTTCGCATGAATCCATTATTGATTTTTGGAAGCACTTCCGTGACTTGCAATTTCAAGCTCTGAGGAGCCAGGTGAAGTTTACTTATATTTGGGACCAGTTTGAGTATTGCCTTAAGAAATCTACCCGTACCAAGAGGAAGCTTGATATCAAGCCTCGCTCAACATTCTTCATTATTGGAATTGCGCAATCTCATGTGGGAGCGGGAACTGTCTCAACTGACAGTTTGCCTCCCTCTCATTCAGTAGCTCCACCACTGCCTAGTGATGTTGAGGATCATGCTCACACACCTGTTCATCCTTAACACTCTACCAACATCACTCCACTCGATTTTCGCGCAAATTTGGTTGTGAGTCCTCCAAGCTCTCATATGCATTCTTTTCTTTGACCTTCGTATTCACACCCTGGTGTCCCTTCGGATGATGTTGTCTTGTGTTCATCCATCCCAGACTCTTCACTTGTTGTGAACGAGGAAAACCCACTGATGGAGTTGGTGTTGCACAACCAACATGCTATGTTATTCATGAAGAGTATGAGTGGGAGCTTGAGCATCAACACTTGGTCAAGGATGACTCCCTTTCATCCGAGTCCCCTTTGTTTTTTCCTAACATCGTTGGTGAAACTGCCATCCATGATTTCACATGTGTGTCTTCATCCACAAATGCACCCATTGTTGGTCTTTCGCAGGACACACCGTATGTTATCCCGTCATCCAACAACAGAGAGTACCAATCATTCATTGGAAATACACTTGATCTTTCATCTTCTTTTTCCAGAAACGCAGAGGGTGAACATCCTTCCTCCTCATCTACCCCTCTATGTGATTCATCAAACCATGAGGATGCCAACCAACATCCTGAATTTTCTGATCTTGGTTATCGTGATCTCTTCACCTCATCATCCGATCACGATGTTAATTCACTCATTGTTAATCCGTCTAAGCCACTTGTCTACGAAGATGCATCTATCAATGAAGTCGAAACCCCACAGACTGTCGAGGCACTTCAGCCCGAGCTGATGGTTATGTCAGGCCCTCGCTGTCCTGAGGTTGGTTTCGCTTTCGATCAGGAAATTGTTCAAACACTCAAGGCTCCTCATCACTCATCTGTATGCACTCAATACAAAACTAACACTCATATTTTACTTCCTCCACTTGAACTACACAATACCATTTCTCATGCATTGGAGGAGTCTTACATTACAAGCACTCGTGCGTGATGCAAGTTATCTTTGTTTCTTTCGTTTGCTTGCATGTCACAGTCAAGAGTGTGTTTATGCTTCAAAGTTGAACATAGTGTCACACAGCACCATGATAAGTCCGTGGATTTCCCGTCATGCACATGCACTCACTTATGTCCCGTGGGCACTTTGAATCACGAAGTGTGGTTGTCTTCATTGTTATATCTTTCTTTCTTGTTGGTTCACACAACTGGGTTTCTCGCGGACCAAGCCTTCACCAACATGGGTCTACCAATGCATCAGTGGCTACATTGGAAGTATCACTTCACGTGACCAGGCCCATGTACCATTAGTGTAGGAGTAGGAGTAGTGTTTGCTTTCAGTTGTTTGCTTACATGCTTGTTTGCTTACAAGCTTTGTTTGCTTGTTTGATTGCTTACTTGTTTGTTTACTTGCTTTGCTTTCATTTTTGTTTCTGCTCTTGCTTTGCTTTGTTGATTGTTAGTTCATTTGCTTGTTTCATTCATAGGTTATTTTTGCATGAATCCTTGTATGACTCTTAAAGTGAGTTGGGTAAAGTGCAAGAGGGCTTGTACAGCTATCACTACTTGGTTATCTGTCATCTTGCCTCTATATGATGAGCTTGTTAGTTTTAGTCCATGATATGTCGAAGGAAAATATGTACTGTTCAAAGTAAACCTTGGTGTAAACACAACGCTTGTGCACTAACTAGTGTCACCTTCTCTAGTCAATTGTTTTTTGGTTAACCCTTGTCAGCTTAGTCAAGTAGAGTAAGGTAAGGGGGAAAACCTTAACAGGAACGTCAGAGATACAATAAACTACTTCTATGCTGGAAAAAACCTCTTCTACTCTCAATAAGTCGAGATCCCTCTTTTGCCTTTGAAATAAATAAGTGTTATGCACAGTGAAAAATAAAAAATAAAAATAAAAGTCAAAAAAAAATGAATAAGGCAAAAGAAGAGAAAGGCTTCTTGTGTAGGGAGGTGATGCAAGTAACTCCGCCAGGGTATTGAACAGGCTTGCTAGCAGCAGAGCCATGCTTGTGTTCCTATGTGACTCCATTAGGGTACTGTCCAGGCCTGCTAGCAGTGGAGCAATACCAGAGATGAAACTAAGACTCTGTCGACTATACTGCTTATGCACCTAGATACCCGTCAACCCCAATCGAAACAAATATGTTTCCTTGGATTGGAATGTGTGTCAATCGACCAAGGGCTTGACAGATGTTACATATTACAATCAAGTTAGTGTGAAACCAAGATGAGCTAATAACTGAACAATACTTCCGGAGGTGTTAGATTTTCTTTTCACGAACAAGGTCTATGCAGAGAGTTGGAGTTCTACCAGTGTGTCACCAAGTGTTGTAGCAGCTACAACCACCCTCCAAAATTTTTCCTTAGCCTATTTTGGAGCCTCCCTACCAACCTTACACAGCACTTTTTCTTGCTTCATCAAGTACTCAAGCTTAAATTTTTCCTCGCACAAAGGTAGCCTGTCGATCATAGTTGATCCATTCCCCTCATAGGCTGCTCACCCAGACTTGGTACAGTTGTAGGCTGACCAAATTCCCCTTGAAAATTGCACATTTCTGGAGGGCAACTAGCCTTCCCTCCAGGAATTGTGCAATTCTCTCTGACAGCCTGATGGGCTCCAAGATTACGCAATCCTTCCATCCAACCCTCCCAGCAGGATTTGCAGAAATTTTCCCAACATCAGGTTGTTAAGCCCAAGATTTGTGCAAATCTGGGTAGCATTCAACTACTCTATCCAAAAATTGTGCAAATTTCCTAGGCATCCAGCCCAGCTCCCAACCAAAAATGTGCATTTTTCTCAAGCAGTCGAGCAATCTCTTGCATGTGCAGCTGAGTTGACTGGTTCCCTCCGGGACTGAGAAAAACAAAATTGCATGCATGGGTTGCTTCTCCCAAGGTAGCATGCAAAGGAATCCCTTGTTTCATGGATCTATGTTTAGCAGTTTAAGGTTACATGCAAGGAGAAATTCCAAAACCTCGCACCAAGTTTCGCTTCCCCTAGATTCATGGCATGCGTGTCGCAACCTCGATGTTATCAAAACTCATCAACCGGATGCTACAGAGCTCATTCCTCACATCAACCTTGTAGCTCTGACATCCCACATCACATCTAGGGGCAATTGGAACATTCAGCTTAGTTGTTTTGGGGTAAGCCTGCTTCCCATGCCTTGTACTACATTTCTGTCACTTTTCATGTTTTCTCTTGTGGGAGTATTGTTTGCTTCATTTCTTTGAATGTTTGTTGTTGTTTACATGTATTATAGCTTGT
Source organism: Pinus tabuliformis (assembly GCA_031772625.1). NCBI lineage: Eukaryota > Viridiplantae > Streptophyta > Pinopsida > Pinales > Pinaceae > Pinus > Pinus tabuliformis. The sequence continues at coordinate 1,311,715,362 of CM062816.1, read as the reverse complement.
CCTAGCTCTGTTTTAGTTTTCATTGCTATCTCATTGTTGTTTCATGCATGAAATTGTTTTGCACAGACATTCGCCCAACCGGCGAACTACCTCACCCACATGCATGTTGATCTATCTGATGAATCTTTCATTCATGTTTTTCATGCACTGCCAATCACTTCTTCTATCACTTAGTGTCACCATGCATTTACTGTATTATTTGATTTCAATTTATTGTCGGCAAGTGGGGCCAACCTTGGCCGGACTCTGCCTTCACCAAGGCTGCATTACGCAATTTGGGGAGGGAAGGCTCACCTTCCTCTCCAGATTTTCACATTCCTACCCATCATTGGCCCTCAAGACTGTGTTGTGCATTTCTGGAGGAGAGTGGCTGCTTGGCCCAAGAAATTGCGCAAATTTGTCCCTAAGCCATCAGTTCTTCCCAAATGGAATTGTGCATTGCGCAATCCTAGAAATTAGCAGCCAGACTGAATTGTGCATTGTGCAGTTCCAACAGTCATCCAATCTCCCAGCAGCCTAGACTGTGACTTGAGCAGTCTTGGTAGTCGGTCTCCCGACCTCCCGACTGAAATTGCACAACCTTCATGATCATTCACCCAGGTATGTTGCAAGTCAGTTCTCATGTTCCTTTTGGTTTTCGACTAACAAATTTCTTACTATGAGTGTTTCCATGTCTTCAGGTATCCCAAGTGTTTATCCACCTCTCAGTAGTATAGGTACAATGGTTTCCAGGAGAGCAGAGATGAAGACATCGTTCAGAGCACACTTGGGGATGCAGTCGATCAAGTGTCCATGGACTTGCCTACCCACGAAGACATCAAGTTGTTCATAGACAAGGACATCAAGCAGCAGCATCATAGCGAGCAGCATCATGAACAGTAGCTGAAGGTAGCATACCGAATGCAGTGAATGCAGCGAATGCAAGAGGAAGGTTGTTGACAACACAGAGGTGGAACAAAGTTGCAAGATCAAGAAGATTCACTGATAATGAAAGCAACTTTGGAGACTCAAGCTATGAAGTGACAATGCAACATGAAGATCACACGAAGGCAGAAGATGGAACAAAGAAGGAGTTTCATGTGTTGAAGAGGCAACTCAAGAAGAACATGAAGCTGCACAGATAGACGAATGAGTTGCAACAGGAACAGGAACAGCAATGGGCGCAACATGCACTCATAGAGGAAACTATTCCCATACAAGTTAAGGATCCATCCTAGTAGCTGACACAGAGTAGACATGAAGAGCAGTGTTGCTGATCACATGCAATGGATTCAGTAGCATGCATATTTTTGAGCACACGCATGAAATCCAACCCATTCAACACACTCACCAAGGCGAAGACAAGAAGCAAGTCTAACTGGGGCTGAACATGCACTTCGGCAAGTTGATGTGCATGACCACCAGCACACACTTGAAGATTAGCATGAACATTATGCATCAGTGTGTTGCCAGTTCAACTGTACCCAAGAAGGCCATGTGCATGTTAGCAAATGAGTTAGATGAAGGAGTCGAACCAATGCACTGGTTACAACGGAAGCAAGAGTTTGCTTCAACAAGATGTCACCATGAGGTACATGCACACTGTCACGGACGACCAAGCTTGGCATCATCTCACAAGCTTCACCATCACAAGCATGTCAAAGAGTTTGTCTCACCACAGCGGACCGAGTGTTAGTGATGTCTTGCAAGTCTTGCTCAAGCCATATTGTCTCACATGAGTACATGTGCATTTTAATGTTGAATCATGTCAAGTGTAAGTCGAGTGTCAACAGTTGGATGTAACAGTCATAGAGTAGGTGAAGAGTCATGAGGGTAGTTGAATTGTCACAAAGGGGAATTTCAAGGGTCACCCCACCCTTTGCTATAAATAGTCCCTCGTAACTCATTATATAGGCTTTTGGTCAGCCAAGCTTCTACTAAGACTACCTTGAAGAAGGCTTGGATAGTATTGTAGCACGCCTTGGCTTCTCCACTGCATGGAGCTAGTACATCTCTTTGGATGAGCAGGCAGATGTGGCTATAACATTCCACTGTTGGGGCTAGTAGGTTTACATGGTGTATTGTATGATTGTGACTTACACTTCTTTAATAATAAGAGCCAGTACATTTTCATGCATATGTTGTTATTATAGTTGGACTATTCTGGTTGCCTTAATGATATATGTTGTTTAACTTACGTACTTGTATATAAACGTATTTGTATGCAATTATATGAATCTTGTTGTTAATGTGTTGCATATGTTGTTAATGTTATCACCGTCTGTGTCGAATACTCTATCAGACATCAGACAGACCTTTCTCATGAACCTTGCTATATCAATCATCACACTCATCTCAGACTGATCCGTGAGTGTTGTTCGTGTTATCTTACGTTGTATGTTGTGACTTCCACATCCGAGTGGACTGCTCCACCGGAAGTTGTGCATGTCCTTTGTGTAGTGTGTTCCTAGCCGAGTTGGGGCTGATCATTTTCAACCTAGAACTCATTTCACCTTCCCCTCCCTTCGAAGTGTTCGAACCTCTTGTACACATTCCTTGACTCTCTGCATTAGTCACACCCTTGCTACTGATAGAGTTATCTTACTTTCCTCTGTGTGACATCACGGTCAAGGTGTTACCTTACGACCCACTGCTGATACTCCTACACCAAATGGTCTGAAGTCTAATTAGGACTTCTTACTGGGGAGATCCCCTTCACATGTTGGCGGGTCCAGCACTGTCAATAGAACCTTGTAGATTTAGCTTGAGCATGGTGTCCTTTTCATTACATTAATGGTAGCCCCAAGATCAATCAAGGTGTGTGGGATAATGGTGCCATTTGTTATGCTCTTAACCTACAAGACGATACCAGAATACCAAATATGCGAAGAAATATACCCAAAACATAGAACAATGAGAAATAACAACAAGTATTTTATTATTCAAAAAGCAATGTTCACTTGCCTCTTCGAGGGGGCAACCTCCAATAGAGCTGAGCTCAATTAAAAAATAAGACACGATGCTCCTTGAGGGGAGTCTCTATCCTTTATATAGGATTCATACATGCAATACCATGGGGCAATACCATGGTTCTTATTAATACCATCTATCTAATACCATGGCCCATTTGCAACTAACTGTGGTCCCTTCATTAAATGCGGGTTAACCACTTACAATTATTAATATGGGCTTTATTGACTCTATAACTATGACTCGATCCTATTACATAAATAAGGGGGTTAGGGTTGGACCCTAACATGCCCTCCCCCATAAGAATAGCCTTGTCCTCAAGGCTGAAGCTACGGAAACTGCTGAAGGATAGTAGTTGGTTCCCAGGTTGCATCTTCCGAAGAGGTGTCTTTCCACTTGACGATGACTTCCTTGATCGTGTGGCCATGCAGGTGTCATTCTCGTGTGTCAAGAACCTGTTCAGGTTGGAGCCAAATTGATCCTTCTTCATCCACTTCAGGTAGACTAGTTTGAATTCTGCAATGGTTCCCAATCACTTTCTTGAGGCATGAGACATGGAAGACTGGATGGATTTTTGCAGTGGGTGGAAAAGATAGCTTGTAGGTGACTTCTCCAATGCGTTGAATTACTTGATACAGTCCATAGAATTTTGGAGATAATTTATGACAACCCTTGTCTTTGAGTGATGTTTGCTTATATGGTTGCAGCCTCAAAAATACCTGATCCCCTTCTTGAAATTGGTGTTCTGAGAGATGTTGATCTGCCTGTTGCTTCATGTGGTTTTGGGCTTGATGAAGATTCTCTCTAAGGTGGACCAGCATGGTTGTGCGGTTCTGTAGGAGTTGATCCAATGCTTGTACCTTCGAGCATCCCTTAATATAAGAAGTAGGGGAAGGAGGGAGTTGACCATAAACTGCTTCATATGGAGTCATTTTGGTGGTGGCATGATAGTTGGTGTTATACCACCATTCAGCTAGAGGTAACCACTGTACCCAGAGATGTTGCTTTTCTGAAGTGAAACACCTAAGGTAGGTCTCTAGACATTTGTTGATTGCTTCAGTTTGACCATTAGTTTGTGGATGATAGGAAGTACTGAGTTGTAGTTGGGTACCTTGTAGCCAGAAGAGTTCCTACCAAAAGTTACTGGTGAATATTGGGTCACGATCAGACACAATGGAAGTGGGCATGCCATGCAATTTGAAGATCTGATCCATGAAAGATTGAGCAACCAAAGTCGGTGTAAAAGGGTGGGGTAGGGAGCAAAAAGGAGCATACTTAGAAAGTATGTCCACAACCACCATGATGACTGACTTGTTTCTTGACTTTGGAAGACTTGTCATGAAATCCATAGAAACCTCCGTCCATATTGAGGCCAAGATGGGCAATGGTTGTAATGTGCCTAGGGATTTGACTGTTTCTCCTTTGTGGTGCTAACAAACGTCACATTCAGCTACAAAAGTAAGAATGTCCTTTTTCATGCCTATCCAAAAAATTGATCTTCAAGTGTGAGCATACGTCTTCTGAAAGCCTGAATGTCCTGTAGTGGGAGATGAGTGCAACTCCGCCAAAATGTGGCTTTTGAGGGTGGATGTTGGTGATATTACGACTCTGTCCTTGTAGTGAAGAATCTCATCCTACCACGAGTAGCCCACTGTGGAATTTGGATCCACCTACAATTGATTAATGAGTTGGGAGAGCCAGGGATGTGAAAACCATTCCTTACGAGCCTCTTCAATCCATTCTAGAATGGGAAGGGAAATTGCGAGCAAGGTACTTTCCTCCTCAAATTGGCGGGATAACGCATCTACTACAATATTTTCGTGCCCTTTCTTGTAAATTATCTCATAATCATATCCCAGCATTTTGGCAAGCCATTTATTTTGTTGTGGCGAGGATAGGCATTTCTCCAAAAAATATTTAAGGCTTTGATGGTCTGTGTGGATTTGGAAACGTCGCCCCAATAAGTATTGTCGCCAAGTATCTACTGCATGTAAGATGGCCATCATCTCCTTCTCATAGGTAGATTGTCCCAGATTCTTCCCACTTAGTTGTTGGCTCGTGAAGGCCAAGGGTCGACCTTCCTGCATTAAGACTACCCCAATACCCGTACCAGAAGCATCACATTCAATCACAAAAGATTTGGTGAAGTCAAGTAGTGCTAATACTAGAGTGGAACACATGGCATGTTTGAGAGCTATAAAGGCCTGTTGTGCTTCATCATTCCAGATGAATGAATTTTTCATGAGGAGTTGAGTGAGGGGCCTAGCAATGCGACCATAATTGCGAACAAATTTGTAATAGTAGCCTGTGAGACCCAAAAATCCTCTCAAGCTCTTCAAGGTCTTTGGTTGAGGCCAATCCTGCATTGCCTAGAGCTTTTTAGGGTCCACCCTGAAAACATCATGCCCCAAAATGTGGCCCAAATACTCAACTTCTTCCATGCCAAAAGAGCACTTGGACATCTTGACAAATAATTTATTCTTGCGGAGTAGTTGCACGAGTAGATCTACATGCTGAAGATGTGTGGCCCAGGTGCGACTATAGATGAGGATGTCATCAAAGAAAACAAGGACAAATTTTCTAAGATATGGTTTGAGTAGGTGGTTCATAAGGCTTTGAAAAGTGGATGGGGCATTACAAAGACCAAATTACATGACCAGGAACTCATAATGGCCTTCATGAGTTCTTAAAGCAATCTTTGGAATGTCTACTTCTTTCATGCGAATTTGGTGATAGCCCGAGCAAAGGTCGAGCTTAGTAAATAATTGAGCCCCATTTAGTTCATCCAGCAAATCATCAAAAATCGGGATGGGAAATTTATCTTTGGCCATCAACTTATTGAGGGCCCTGAAGTCTGGACACATATGCCATTCCCCATCTTTCTTGAGCACCATGACCACCGGCGATGAATAAGGACTAATGCTAGGACGAATGACGCCTGCTTCCAAGAGTTCCTTGATGATTTTTTCAATTTCATTCAATTGGGCAAATGGATATCTATATGGGCGCACATTTGGTGGTTGGGCCCCTGGGACCAAAGTAATGTTATGATCATGTTCCCCTCTTGAGGTGGAAGCTCATGAGGCTTGTCAAAGACTGGCAGATGGTTGTTTAAGATCTGTTGCATCTTAGGATGAATATGAAGAGAATTGGTTTTGAAGGCCTAGATGGCATTAAATTGGGCTATAACTCCATGGTGCCCTTTTTTAACAATTTTTCCATCCAATGTGAGTTGATGATAGAGGGATCTCCCGCCTGGAGTCCGCGGAGGGTATGTGTGTGGTTGTTTTGCTTAAAGCTCATATATAACTTCTGGAAATCCATTGTGATTGGGCCAAGTGTGCGAAGCCATTCAGCACCTAGGACAATGTCGCACCCTCCCATGTGTATGGAAAACATGTGAGTCTTTAACTGATAATCCCCCATTTGAAGTTTTACATTTTCACTGCAGCCTTCACATTTCATTGTCCCCCCATCAGCAATTTGGACCTGGAAGTTAGAAACTGTTCGGACAAAACAATGCACTACTTCCGCAACTCTTTGATGGATAAAGTTATGTATATTACCACTATCAATCAAGACTACTACTGGGTGATGCTTAATAAACCCTCTTATTTTGAGAGTTTGGGGAGAAGAAATCCTTGCCAAAGCATGCAGCGAGATAACTAGTTCTTCAGGTACATTTTTCTGCTGGTTGTCCTCTTCTTCCTCCTCTGGTTCCTCAAGTGGTGGGGCTTCCTTCGATGAACTATGATAAGTAGCATCAATTTGAAAGAATTTGGGCTCCTTGCATTTATGCCCAGGGGAGTATTTCTCATCACAGTAGTAACACAATCCTTGCTTTCTTCTTTCTGCCATTTCTGTTGGTGAAACCTTTTGAACCTTGAGTGTTTGGGTAGTGCTTTGAGCCTGGGTGGGGTGACCCTTGGCTATGAAATTTGGGTGATTGGATTGGGCTGCTAATGCACGTTCTACTTCATGAGCTATCCTGCAAGCATGCAGCCATGAGATAGGGTGGTGCAGTCGGACGTGAGCTTTTATGGCTTCTTTGAGACCACTGACAAAACATTCCACGTAGAACTCATCTTGTAGACCTCCTGTGTGGAAAGCTAAGGCTTCAAAAGCTATAATATATTCGTTCACTGTTCCTGTCTATCGGAGCTTAGTGAGACGACCCAAAAAATTAGATTCATGGTCAAAGCAATCAATAGGAGATTTTTTAAATGTTTGCCCAATTCAAGGGCCTTCCATAGCAACATTGATGCCATTTCCACCATTGCCATATTTCATTGTCCAAGTACATGCTACCCACACTAAGCTGAGTCACATCATCCAAGATGTAATTTAGTGTGAAATATTGCTCCATTTGTGCTATCCATGCAGCGGATGAGAGCCATCAAAATTATACATGTCCATATTGGGTGGTCACGGATGGGATTGTTGGTGGGTGACAAAGAGGTGAAGAGAATGGCTAGACTCACCCTCAATGTTTTCATTTCCAATATATGCCTCCGCGTGTTCCTCCACCTTGCCCTTTGAGAGTGTTTCATTTAAGTTCTTCTGCTGCAACAGCACATCATTCAATTGTGATTCAAGGTTGTTAATCCTCTCATTGGCCATGGCTTGAGCTCTAGTTTGTACCATGCACCGATCCGATGTACTTGGAATTTGGGACCTCCCGAAATTTTTGGCACTAACAATTGAATGGTACCACCTTGCTTAGCTCGTCTACCTAAAATTTTACTCTGAATGGGGTTTTACTCCTTGCTTAGGAATACTACAGTAACTGAATCCTAGGAAATTCAATGCTGCCCAAAGTCCTGTGAAAATCATGCCCAGGTATAGGAACCCACACAATTAGTCAGATATGAATGGCGGATCTGATTGTTGCGGCGGCTATAGAGCCCAAACTGCTAGATCTGGATGGTGGACCTGATGGATATGATAGATCTGAATGACTGATCTAATGGATCTAAACGGTGGAACTAATTGCTGCGACAAAACCCCACCTGCGAGATATGATCTGACAAAGATGTGTGTGATCCAGAGATAGAGAAGGGAACTAGGGTCTCCAGGAGTGTCAGGTGCTACAGATCGTAACATACATAAGGGTCTAACAGTAGTACTCAGCCCAATCTTTCGGGCACTAACCAAGGAGGATCAACCGTACCCTTAGTTGTACAACCCGACTACCCTATCGTACGCATGAGTAATCTCCCCGAGTGTTGTTCTCGGTGTACTGTTGCAACAAGACGGCTAACGGTTTATCTATGGCAAGGTTTCAAGGGAGCTAGGGGGCTTCTGATATACCCAGAGGGTACTTGGAAGACAGTCCATGCGCGGTTCTGTCTAATGCACTACTACTCGAAAGGGTACCCACAGGGGTTACAAGGGAGTCCAACAAGCGTGACCACCTCTTATATTTCCTGCATGCATGCCTCCCCAAATTCGCAGGTTTATGTGCTCAATGATAGATCCCGTGGTTTAAAGACACCGAAACACGTCTCTAGCCAAAAAAATTGCTAAAAATTGGAGATCCCACCCACCCTAGAAAGCGCTCTGATTCCACTTGTTATGCTCTTAACCTACAATACGATACCAGAATACCAAATATGTGAAGAAATATACCTAGAACATAGAACAATGAGAAATAACAACAAGTATTTTATTATTCAAAAAGCAATGTTCACTTGCCTCTTTGAGGGGGCAACCTCCAATAGAGCTAAGCTCAATTACAAAATAAGACATGATGCTCCTCGAGGGGAGTCTCTATCCTTTATATATGATTCATACATGCAATACCATGGGGCAATACCATGGTTCTTATTAATACCATTTATCTAATACCATGGACCATTTGCAACTAACTGTGGCCCCTTCATTAAATGCAAGTTAACCACTTACAACTATTAATATGGGCTTTATTGACTCTATAACTATGACTCGATCCTATTACATAAATAAGGGGGTTATGGTTGGACCCTAACACCATTGATGTGCACATCTACTACAGGGCTTCCAAGACCTAAGTACTTTGGGAAAATTACCTCCCCCAGCATTAAGTTGGACAGTTGCCCAATGAAATTAATGGTAGGGGTGTCTCTTTTTCGTCTCCCTGAATGTTTGAAACACTTCTCTTTAATTAGTTTGTTGTAAATAGGTATATCCTTAATGGATTGGAGAAGTGAAATTTCGACACATAGATTTTCCAATTCACCTAGAAGTTCATTCTCTTCTAGGTTAGGTTGGACTGGATGAGTTAATCTTTTAGGAAAGGGTGGTGGATTCACTCTAGGCATACTTTCCTCCTCACTCTCCCTAGGTGTATATGGAGGTTGGTTTTCTGGGAGTACTCTCCCAGACCTTAGGTTGATTTCCTAAATTTCCACAGCATAAGCAGGGTAGGATGTCTCTCCATTGTATACTTGTTGTGCTTGTCTATTGTTCAAGTTCAGATTTGGTTGGGCAGGCATCTGAGGTTGTTTATGTAGAGAAGGGTGTAAAATATGTGGTTGTGTAGGAGGTAAAGGCAATAAAGCTGGAGCATTGTTGTATGGGGGCCTCCACCCTTGGGGTGGTGCATTCCACTAAAGTTGTGGAGGAGTATATGGCTGAAATGATTGGTTGGTTGGCTGGGAAGGGTACTAAGGTGAAAAATACCAAGGAGAAGGTGTAGACCAGGAGGGATGAGCACGGGGCCCCCAAGAGGGAATGGATTTGTTTTGGTTAGGGTTGTAATATTCATAGGATGATCCTTGCATGCCCTGCTGGTATGGTCAAGGCCCATGAGGTCTCCTTTGATTTCTGTAGCAGAGTTGTTCAATCACCCCTTCAGTTCCCTGATACACAGATTTTAGTCCAAGTAGAGAAGGGCACTTGTCTGTGGAGTGGTTTTCTTCATAGGTCGAGCAGATTTCTATAAGATTTAATGGAAATTCATTCCTAGGGTGCCTCCTTGTGCATCTAGGGTAGAATATGGATAATGCTCTCTCTTATTCCTCCTGCTTTCTCTTGATGTGCATAGTGTCCTTCTGTAGGGTGAGGGTTTGCAACATTTCACTCTTTAAATCTTCTATCATATTTCAAATTTCACCTTTTATGGATGTGTTGGAAGAGGATGAGTTGGCCATTGGTTAACTACCCCTACCCTTTTTCCTAGCTGCCCTAGAATTGTTCTTAAAGACAGTCTTGATATCATCATATGGTAGTTGGTAGATGTCCCCTCTTGCTAGTAGGTTTAGGGTATCCAGAAGGTCTTCCCTGACACCCCTGAGTAGGAATAGCTTCAATGGCATAGGATCAAGTGTGCACCTGGCCCTTTTGTAGCTAAGATGGAATCTTTCCTCATAATCCTCTAAGGATTCATCATGTCCCAAGGTCATTCTAAAAAATTCCTCTTTAGTGTCTTTGGACATGCAATAGTCCTGATACTTATTGTTGAAGGCTTGTTGCATCTAAGCCCAGGTTGTGATGTTATCCCTAGGTAAACACATGAACCAGTGCAGAGCTGCATCCTTGAGAGTGGATGGAAATAATTTCAACTTCTAATCATCAGTGGTGTAATAATAAGTTTTGCATATGACAGTGAACTCAAACAAGAAAGTATCTGGATCTTCTAAGGTTAGGCCATGGAAGTGAGGAAGAGCAGAGGGGCTTATGTTTTTCATCTTGGCATCCCTATTGGTTTCTCTGATGGAGAAAGCACCCTCAATTCTTTCTCTATCTCCTCTGTCATTTCTATTTTCAGCTACTAGTTCAGTTGGAATGGGTTCTCCTTCTTCTTCTCCCCCTCTAGGTTCTTCAAAAATCTTTGGTTTCTCGCCTAAGGGGTCCTCCAATTCACAGCCACTAAAGAAGAGGGAAGGTTGCCTATTTGAAGTGGTGGGGGTATTTGGTAGAAATTTCCCTAAGTTATCCCTATTCCTATGATGCATGAAAGAAGGGTTTTTGTTTTTTCTTGCTTTTCAAGCTTTAAGACTAATTGTAGAATTGAAATAACAAACTAAATGGAAACTAACTATTGAATGAAATATTTCTTGCAAAATGGAAAAGAAAACAAACCAACTTACAATTACTTTTGTAGAAATGAAGCTAATAGCGGAATGAAAGAGATAAGAAATGGAAGAAAGAAAGCAGAAATCACATCTACTCGAAAACCTCCCCGGAAACGGTGCCAAAAAGTTATGAGCACCAGTATTGCAGCAAGAATGATGCAACTCCTAGGGCTACCAACTTTACTTTATCATTTCAGGTTTCGTACAAACTTGGAGATGACACCGTTCTATACACAAGCAGATGCAATGGGTCCACTCTTTGTCACTGTTGAGCTGGAGATAGACCATTATGGTTTCTCAAACCAGCCTTCTATTGATTCAGAAGAAGTTTGATTACCAATGAATAAAGGGGAATTTTAAACTAATTGGAAGAATGGAAATATTGTCTACTGTAGTAATCAAAGACTGAAATAAATGCTTTAAACACACCACTCACCTAACTATTTGTTAATAGATCTTGTTTCAGAAGAATTATAAGCTAACATGTGTGTAATCCTAACTATCCTATGCATGAAATCTAAAATAACCAAATATTTTACTAATGTGCATATGAATGAACAAAATAACTCTTTTTTCCTTTTTTTCCTTTCTTCTGAAAATGTGAATGCTAAATCTTATTTGTGATGTGGCAGGTGGGTTAGAGATGGTTGTGAAAGGTCAGATGGCTTGGGAGGAAAGTGGGGGTCTTCTCCTATCTTCCTGTATTATTTTTCCACAAATCAGCCTCAAATAGGCCAGTACAGGTCGTCCTACAGGATGTCCTAATGCTTCCTACAGGATGTCCTAATGCTCCTACAAGATCCCCTGTATTCCTACAGGATCCGGTTGAGAGAAATAGGAGTGATTTGGAAGGTGGTATAGGGCCTAGGGAAGGTGAATGATGGAAGAAACAAGGCAAGGGAGTGGCTAGGACTTCTTCAGAGTTCAAAACAGAGTTTGTAAGATGGTTGGATTTGCTCAACAAACCTGGAAAGTTGTTCTTATGGAATGATGAATTGGTTGAGGGACTTAGTGGTTTTTGGTGATCATGGCTGGATGAGGTTAAGTTGGGTTTTCTTTAATGATATCTTCCTATACTATTGAAACTCCTACAATGCATAAATTACTGGCATTGATCTATGAATCATATCAAACAAGGAAGATTTCCAATCAACTTTAAGAAAATAGAATCTCATTATTTAGTTGCCTATTTCATGCATGGAAGTACTTGCAAAATATTGTGAAACACCATGAGATCTAGTACAAAGCTGGAGATATCAAAAATGACAACTAAAACCTATTATTCAAAACTGAAAAGATGCTGGCCTAAGTAGTAGAAAACCCTAAATTCCATAAGAAATCATAATTCTGTCTTTTTGGGGCTGAATAGGAGTTTTTCCTCAAACCATGGTCCCTGAAGGGAGGAGTGAGGCCAAATCCACCTACTATAATCCTTTTTGGTATTCTTTTATCTCTCTAAATCTATTACTAAAGCTATTCACAAATGGAAGAAAACTAATCAATTTGACCACTACTTGCAATGAAACAATGCTAAAATCAATTCAACGATTAATCTACAAATAACCTAAGTGTACAAGTACAATAAGAGGAGCCTTTGCTACTAGGGTTGGGCCCTAACCCAAGAGCTTCATCCCTCTGAGTCAACTCAGTGCTGGATCAAGGAAATGCTCATTCTCATTATCATATCAGAAAAATTACATAATAATGTTTTGCCACAAAACTTGAACTCGAAAATACTTAGTGCTCTTACATAAAAAAAAAAATTGAATCCTAATGAGGCTCTAGGCCTCCTTATTTATACAACTGAAGTCTCCAACAACTTCCTTAAATCTAGGGAGGCTTGGCTCCCAAACTCAAGATGAACTGGCTCTTAACTATCACTAGCTCGGCTGCCCATGATCTCCATGACTTGGCTGCTTGCAACTCCGAGCTAGTGTGATTTGATTGAGGGATATTTGAATGAGTGAGGATTTAATGAGGAGGATATGTCTCCTATAATATCTCCTTCTTGTCTCATTCGAGTTTCTACCCTTAATTAGCCAAAATTTCCATGATTTTCTCTCAAAAACTTGCAATCAATTCACATTAGGCCACTAGACCTACATCTTACTCTTACTCATCTCATTAAGCAAAATATAATTGAAAAATGTAAGGAATTATGAGAAGAGGTTATTTTAAAAATCTTGGAGGTGTATTAGGTTCCATATAGTTACCCAATGATGAGGCTCATCACTACCACTCACAACTATAAATATGGAAGTGTTGTTGCCCCTAGCCTTCCACAACCTACAAGGTTGACACCACAACAATTGGAAGAAAAAAGAGCAAAAGGGCTGTGTTATAGTTGTGATAGCAAATACACAAAAGGTCATAAGTGTGCTGAGAAGAAATTATTTTACATAGATTGTGAACAGGAGGAAGAAAAGGAACAAGAAACATCAAAAGAAGAGGATATACGCCAGGAAAAAACCCTAGAAAAAGAAGAAATGAATCCAACCATAGTTTGTAATGCATTGGCCAGAATTACCAATCCTCAAACTATCAAGATAGAAGGACGTCTCAAGAAGAAAAAGGTAATAGTGTTGATTGATTCGGGAAATACCCATAATTTTATTCATTGTAAGATAGCCAAGGAATTGAATTTCTACCTATATCTAGCACCAGAGTGTCAAGTGATGGTTGCAACTGGAGGAACCATAAATTTCTCTAGAAAATGTCATAATATCAAGCTATCCATGGGAGAACATGTATTGAATAGCCCAATGTTATCCATTCCAATGGGTGGTGTTGATATTGTACTAGGAGTCCAATGGCTACAATCTTTGGGTATGGTAACTTTTAATTTTCAAGAACTTTTCGTGAAATTTTTTTTCGAAAGGAAAGGAAGTTGAATTGAGGGGTATCGCAAGGAAACCGGGAAAGATAATCAGCTCTAATGGAATGACAAAGATTCTAAATAAAGAACAAGGTGTAATTGCACAATTATGTTCACTATAGGTTCCCACATCGAAATCCTCTATTTCTCCAAATCTCCAAGAATTCTTGGACAATCATTCCAAAGTATTTGAGAATCCCAAAGGCCTCCCACCTATTTGTGATCATTATCATGCTATTCATCTGATTCTAGGAATTGTTCCTCCAAACTTCATGCCTTACAGATATCCCTATGCCCAAAGGAGTGAAATTTAACGTATGGTTACAGAAATGCTAGAGGCTGGTATAATTAAACCTAGTCAAAGTTCTTTCTCTGCTCGAGTAGTATTGGTGCACAAGAAGGATGGATCATGGCGTGTGTGTCTGGATTATAGGGAGCTCAACAATATCACTATTGAATATAAATTTCTCATTCCTATCATTGATGAATTATTGGATGAATTGCATGGATCAATTTACTTCACCAAGTTGAATCTTCATTCAGGATATCATCAAATCAGAATGAAGACTGAAGACATTATGAAAACAGCATTTAAAAGTCATGAGGTTCATTATGAATTTTTGGTCATGCCTTTTGGCCTTACCAATGCACCTTCTACATTTCAAGGTTTGATGAATTCCATTTTCAAACCCTTCCTTAGAAAAGTTGTGTTATTATTTTTTGATGATATACTAATCTATAGCAAGTCTTGGAAGGATCATGTTCAACATGTTGACAGGGTTCTCAAACTATTGGAGGAGAAACAATTATATGCAAAAAGCTCCAAATGTTTCTTTGGAATACAAGAGGTGAAATATCTTGTTCATATTGTATCTCATGAAGGTGTGAAGGTAGACCCTAACAAAATTAAATCCATTAAGGAATGGAAAATCCCGACATCCATAAATCATCTGCGAGGATTTCTCGGGTTGACAGGGTATTATCGCAAGTTTGTTAAGAATTATCGGAGAATAGCAGCACCTCTAAAAACATTATTGAATAAAGATGCACATTCATGGACTCCAGAAGCAACGAAGGCCTTTGAACATCTTAAAGAGGAAATGTGCCAAGCACCGTCTTAGCTATGCCAGACTTCACAAAAACCTTTATTGTGGAATGTGATGCCTCAAGAAATGGAATTGGTGTTGTTTTAATGCAAGAAGAAAGACCCATTACTTTTGAAAGTCATACAATCAAAGGAAAGTATTTACACAAAGCTATTTGTAAGAAGGAAATGTTGGCAATACTACATGCACTTAAGAAATGGTGACCCTACCTAATGGGAATACACTTCAAGGTAAAAATGGATCATGATAGTCTTAAATAATGTTTAGAACAAAGATTATCTTCAAAAGAGTAGAAAAAATGGGTTACATAGATGTTGTGTTATGACTCTGAAATAATCTACAAAAAAGGGAAGCAAAATGTTGTGGCAGATGCACTCTCAAGAAAGGATGGGGATGTGGAATCATTGCTTTGTGCCATTTCTATTATCCAACCAGATTGGATAAACGAAGCAAGGGATGAATGGAATAATGACGAAGAAGTGTGGGCACTCATTCAAAAGTTACAAAAAGATCCCAATACATCTGATACATTTAGTTGGAAAAATGATTCGTTATGGTACAAAGATCGCTTATACCTATGTAATAATTCCCAACTCAAACAAAAGATTCTTATGGAATTGCACACCTCTCCCTTAGGAGGGAACTCGGGATTTTTAAAAACTTACCACAGGGTTAAGAAGGAATTTTTTTGGGATGGCCTTAAATCTAATATTCAAAATTTTGTGGCAAAATGTTTGGTTTGCCAATAAAATAAAGTTGAAACAATTAAGACCTCGAGTTTATTATAACATTTATCCATTCCAAGTCAATGTTGGGAGGAGCTTTCAATGGATTTTATCATAGGTTTACCCAAGTCTGAAGGAAAGAGTGTCATCATGGTGGTAGTTGACAGACTTACCAAGTATACACACTTTTTTGCATTATATCATCCATTTAAAGCCAATACAGTTTCTACTTAATTTATGGAAACAATTCAAAAGCTACATGGAAACCCAAAGATTATTGTAAGTGGCAGAGATCCCATTTTCATTAGAAATTTTTGGACAGAATTATTTTCTTAACTTGGTACTCAGTTAGCTCATAGCTCATCTTATCATCCTCAATCTGATGGGAAAAATGAGATAGTGAACAAATGTTTGGAAGGATATCTTTGTTGCTTTATATCTGATAAATAGACACAATGAGCCAAATGGTTGCCTCTGGCTAAATGGTGGTATAACGCTTCCTTCCATACTTCAGAAAAAATGACCCCATTTATGGCACTTTATGGATATTATCCACTATCCATCACATCATATTTAAGAGAAAATTCTAAGGTTCAAGTAGTGTAAGATAACATCGAGCATCAACAACAAGTTCTCCAAATCTTAAATGATAACCTCACTTTGGCACAGAATAGAATGAAACAACAAGAAGATCAACATCGCAGCAAAAGAAGTTTTGATGTAGGTGACTGGCTATTTCTATGGCTACAACCATATAAAAAAATCTTCCTCAGCAATCTAAGAAGGATAATAAATTATCACCAAAGTATTATGGTCCATACAAGGTGTTGCAAAAGATTGGCACTATGGCATACAAATTGGAGCTTCCTGCAGCTTCCCCAATGCACCTACTTTTCCATGTTTCATGATTAAAGAAGGTTATAGATGACAAGCTCCTAGTTCAAACAATATTGCCAAAACTTGATGAGGAAGGAAAAATCATATTGGAACTTGAAGCAGTCACAGAAACAAGAACTCGAAACTACGAAATCGATCAATTTCAGAGTATCTCATCAAGTGGAAGAACTTACCCACTGAAGATTCCACATGGGAGGATGAGAATTTTATACAGAAGCATCTAGAACTACTCAAGCATTGAGGACAACACTTTTTTGAAGGAGAGGGGCATGTTAGGTCCCTATAATACTAGTGATTCCCCCATTACTATTGTCATTGTAGCCCTTATTGTTATTGGTGTGCCCCTATTGTCCCCATATTGTTATTATTGTGCCCCATAGAAGCCCATTATTGTTATTGTTGTGCCCTTATATTATTATTGTTATGTTGGATTTGATTATATTGTGACCCCTTAGACTCCTATATATAGAAATGAGGTTTTTTCATTTGTATCATCCAAGAATTTTTCATTTGTTTAATGTAAAGGAGGTTTCCCCCTCAAAGAGGCTGATTTTGAAGTCGTTGATCTATCTTTTCTTCTATTTTGTAAGATGATTACATAAAATTGGTTAATTATCATAGCTAAAGAGATCTAGATCAGACATGGAGATTGAAACCTCCAAGGGATGAGGAGCTCAAACATTGGATTCAATGGAGTTTCCGACTATGAAGAAGATGGAGAGGAAGGTTACTATTCTTAGGGAGAGTGTAAATAGCCACACAAGCAACAACAAAAGTAACAAGAGTGGAATTTTAAGTGCAATAGTCGGTATAGAGATGCTTTAGAAAATGAATATTAATTAGGAATTAGATTCTCACAAGCAAAGGATAAGAAATGAGTTTGTAGCAACAATGTAAAACTGAGTAGTCAGTTATATCCTCTGAGGGGGAGCAATGTCAGCAGCCACAGAGTGCAAGAACTAGATGAATATTCGAGAGAGATAATATATGTTCAAGGGATAATATCAAGCATATCTAATACTCTAGAGAACATAGGTAGCTACAGGAAGCCACATGGAAATTTGAGTATTCTATATTGACTTCCATTGTTATTCCTTGACAGTGATGTCAATAACGGAAATAATGTCCTCCTTAAGAAACTGAAAAGAAATATAATAGTCGTAGGTTTGTTTTCTAATGATTGGTTTCTAAGTGCCTTACTAAAGATATGTGGTTAGATCTATGGGGAAAGAGAGATATCAACAATTGGTAAAAGAGAAATATATTTTTTCCTTTGATATTCATGTACAAGAGGGGAAGATATTAGCCACAAGGGGAGATTTCCATCAACTTGTAGGACATTTCCATCAATTCCAAAGGGGAATATTGTTAACATTGTTACGTTGGCATTGATTTCAACCTCGGTAGTGACAACCATAAGATGAATCATTTTTAGTATTGGAATTGTTGAGACAACCTACAATTAAGTGTTGAGTGTGTTGCCTACTCAGTTGGAGTTGGAGCTTGGATATGGAGTCTAGTGAGTGTCAAGCCTTAGTAAGAGTATTGATAGATGTTGTTGCCTAGCTAAGCTCAAGGATGTAGGCTATATTTTTGAAGGTATTTTGGGAGCATAGGATGAGTTAAATTTGTATTGAAAATTGCTTAGTTGGATATTCCTTAGAAAGACCTTTCTAATAATACATGGAACTTTGAAAATATCCCAAGGGTTGAAGAGATAAAATAGTTTGAATTTGGGCAATCACCTAAAACAAAATAATTTTGAGCATATCTGAACATCCGGGCCATTTGAGGTGCAAACAGTGGTGCTTAAGAAACTGAAAAGAAATATAATAGTCGTAGGTTTGTTTTCTAATGATTGGTTTCTAAGTGCCTTACTAAAGATATGTGGTTAGATCTATGGGGAAAGAGAGATATCAACAATTGGTAAAAGAGAAATATATTTTTTCCTTTGATATTCATGTACAAGAGGGGAAGATATTAGCCACAAGGGGAGATTTCCATCAACTTGTAGGACATTTCCATCAATTCCAAAGGGGAATATTGTTAACATTGTTACGTTGGCATTGATTTCAACCTCGGTAGTGACAACCATAAGATGAATCATTTTTAGTATTGGAATTGTTGAGACAACCTACAATTAAGTGTTGAGTGTGTTGCCTACTCAGTTGGAGTTGGAGCTTGGATATGGAGTCTAGTGAGTGTCAAGCCTTAGTAAGAGTATTGATAGATGTTGTTGCCTAGCTAAGCTCAAGGATGTAGGCTATATTTTTGAAGGTATTTTGGGAGCATAGGATGAGTTAAATTTGTATTGAAAATTGCTCAGTTGGATATTCCTTAGAAAGACCTTTCTAATAATACATGGAACTTTGAAAATATCCCAAGGGTTGAAGAGATAAAATAGTTTGAATTTGGGCAATCACCTAAAACAAAATAATTTTGAGCATATCTGAACATCCGGGCCATTTGAGGTGCAAACAGTGGTGTGTGGCTAAAATATCCAGAATCCAAACTCATTCAGATATCTAGGACAATCGAGATATTTTGGGCTTCATGTAAATAAAAAAATTGAACTCAGAATTTAGGTTCCACTATTCAAATTTCCACATAAAAGTTATGCTATATAGAGTTGACGATGAATATGGGACTTGCATGGTGTTAAAATATATAGACATTTGGACTTGTGAAAAACATGGACTGGAAGAATATCCGAACATATTCAACCATCTGGGATTATTTAGAGTCGAACAGGAGAGTTCGTGAAAAACACTCAAATCTTGATCCATTGCCCCCCCCATACAGAATAATGATGTGGAAGGATGATGAAGCTAGTGATATGGTTTACAAGTGGCGACAACTGGCCTAGTGTGACACGTGGTACGAGTTTTGGGAGTTTTCGAGTAGTCAAGTGGGTTGGATCCTAGTAACACGTGGCATCGCTCAAATTTCACCATGTGGGATCATGACATCATCATGATGTAAGCATAATGTTAGTTGAAGACATGGCTAACTCTCAAGATTTTCATCTGGAGAGTTTAGAGCTTAATTTTTTGATCCAATTCATATGTGCCAAAGAGATAAAAACTTAAGGGTACCACTCAAAATGAAAATTGGCACTCTAATCGCCAAATTTTGGTTAAATGACAGTTAGAAGATTCTTGTGGCCATGTGAACAAAGCATATTGATGTTGTCAATAAACATAACTTTACTAGGGGTAAAACCATAGTTTAAGTCACATGATACTAGTGTGCAGGAACTATAAATTGCAGTGCAATTCATGGTAATTCAGCTAAGAATATATAAATGAAATCACTTTTGTCTCAGATAGGTCGATGTATTTATTGGTTGTTATATTATATATCATAGGCTGGTAGAGCGCCAAAATGAGATTTGATGAATTTAAGACAGAACTATAGTTGATTATATCTTGTATGAGAAGTACCTCCTTGAGTGGTGTATTTAGTAATGAAGTTCATCTTTAAGCCTTGTGTGTTATACTGAGGTTCAACTTTGACCCATGTGTAACAAAGTTGAACAAAATGTTTCTGACCTCAGTGTGAGGGCTTCTCTGCCCCATTAGATTGAGTGTGTCAAAGGGACAAATATTGTTTGAGACTATCTGTTCCTGAAGAGTGTATAGGAAATCCAAGAGTTATTGTAGCCAAAGTGTGAATGGGCCAAGTTGAGTAGAAGATGAGTGAGAGGAAAAATTGGTTCATGTTGCATATATTAAGTTTTTATAAGAGTCTACAAGGGTAGAGTATATTATGGGGATGTTTATCCAAGTTTTGATACATCAAGGTGAGAAAGAGATAAATTAGAGAGAGAGAGACAATTTTTATGAACAGGGCACCTATGGATCCAATTTTGAAAACGAATGAAAAATGGGTCTACATATTTCTAAAAGTCGGTTTCTGCACATTAGGAAGCCGGTGCTTCCTTTGGGTGGGTGCCTAGGAAACAATCAAGGAGACACTTATTTCATCTGGTTGTTTCCAGCAAAACAAATAGGGTTTGATGCCTCCTACAAGTTGGCACTTTTGAAATAGGGAGTTAGTGCTTCCTGCTAGTTGGGGCCATAAAAAAATTTAGTGAGTTTGTGCTTCTTGTGAGTGGGTGCTCACAGAACCTTATGTAATTAGAAGTGCTGGCTTTAGATTTACATCATAACAAAACAATATTGGTGCTTTTCACCCCTTATGGGTTTCCATGTAAAAAATATATGTGTCATGTGTATGATATTCATGTGTGTTTGTGTATTTTATGATATGTTTACACGATATGTTGTTGAATGGTTAAATGTTTAAATCTAGTAAAGATTGTTAAAATTGGCCTTAATATTGATTCACCTCCCCTCCCCCCTCTCTCAATATTAACCTAGTTTCCAACACTATTGTCAATATATGTATGTCACTTTAGTTATAGGAGAAAATAGAGTTTTGAGCCTCCTTATTAGGTCTAAGAGATACTCAATTTGGTTAATATTGTATCTTTGAGGTAGGTTGGTGGGCGGGGGGGGGTGTTAATACAACCTTGCATCAAGGGGAGAAAAAAGGAGATCTCTAGTTAGAGATCAATTTTAGGAAAATATATAAGATTTCATTCGAAAAATAACTTTGTTGGATATTTAGCCCTCCCCCAACAAGTTTACATGGAGTAATTAGATATCAAGTTGAACCATATTGTTGCAATATTAGATATATTTCTTATAGCATACTCCTTCTTATAGCAAAACATATTGGCTTCTTCTTGTATCCTTCCATGGAACAACTCAAATCATCAGCCAATTGTGTCATAGATTACTAAAAAAATAGATTATGGTCCCCTTCCCTTTCTTTTTTGTCAAATATGGACTAGAATGGAGGGATCACTCTGACTTAGTGAAGCAAGTATGGAAATAATGGGTTATTGACATCCCAATCTTGATCTAGGAAAAGGAGATTTAAAAACTCAAAGAAGCACTAAAAAAATGAACTCAAGATCATAAGATGGATAAGAAATTTGTCATATGAGCTCATCAAACATGGATGGAGAACCTTCAAACCCAAATAGAGGAAGTAACATTTACTAATGATCTTCTTAGGGAGGAGAAGGAATAGTTTGAAGCATATAAAAAAGCACTAAAAGAGGAGGAATAATTTTGGAGGTTAAATTCTAGAGCCTTTGGCTCCAAGCTAGGGATATGAACTCCAGATTATTTGATAATAAAACAAGAGATAGATCTTAGAAAAATAACATAAAAGAAAATTTTGGTCAATGGAAGCAGGGTTTTGGCCTTTCCACAAATTAAAGAAGAGGTGGTGCATCACTATAATGATTTGTATAGAGCGTTGAACAAGCAAGTTTATAGGCAGACAAAGTTATGCTATATCATGTTCCAAAAATTATACCTGTAGATGATAATAGTTTTCTTGTGAAATATCTCACTAAGGGGGTGGTTGAAGGGAAAGTACCCCTAGAGTCCTTTGGGCTGAGACTCTACCAGACTGAAAATTTCTTATACAAAGAAACACACACACACAGCCATCTTTTTTACTTTTAAGCAAATTCTAATGTTTAGGGTACATACCTAAGGTCCTACGTCCGAGAAGACCGTTAGGGTGCAAACCCTTCTTGGAGTTCCCTTCTTCTTTCTCTGACCTGCAAGACAAACAAATCAAAGAACACAGCAGTACATGTATAGAAGTTTATGTATAAATCATCTTTATGCTATAAAGTTAGTTATAAATAATCTTTAAGTAACTACTTTCATAAGAATTCAACACAAGAATCTCATAAGCATAAAGAAAGATTATTCGGGAACAAAGACGTGTTTCTTTATATATAAAGGCAAATAAAGTACATATATCGGAAAGATATCACCTGAACACCTTCAGCAGGCTCCAAGCAAGCTTCCTCCCGAATTCGTTCCAGCCTCCAGCCTTCAACAAGAGCTCCTTCCAAGTCTTACTCAATGATGATGTCAAGGATGAATGATCACCAATACACATGGAAACAAGGGTTTCCTATGCAAAATGGGGGAAGTGCAGGATGCACCAAGGACTTCAGACCTGGTCTAAGGGAAAAATCTCAGCATAATAATCTTGCTCTCCTTTCTCTCTCTCCTTGGCCTTCCCTTTGATGTCTTTTTATACCCTCTCCAAAGTAGTTTTTTAGTTAGGAGTTGGTTGGGAACAGTTGGGCCACGGGCACTAACAGGTGATCCAGCAGGTAAACCCGCGATCACCGCCCGAAAAAGAGGAAATTATATTTTTTTAAGTGTTTTAATAGATACACGCGGGTTGGATATGACAGACCCGCGTGTACACGCGTTTAACACAGGGCAAAGTCGCGTACAGGGAATAAAACACTGTTTTTTAAATTTTTGGACCAGGTCTGGAAGGAGGGGTTTCCCTAGGCCATAAGTGCAGCATCACAAACCATAAGAGTGAGATTTGGAGCTATAACAGATGCCCCCTAATGTATGAGGTCAGAAGGGGAACATGATGGCCGAAATACATTAAGTAAGTACAAGGAAAGGAACTCTGCCGAAAAACCGAGGAGGACTTCACCAGAATTCAGCCTGCCAAGCCACCGAAAGGAGATCAGAAAGAAACACTGTCTGAGGCGGGCATACCCATGCTCAGGAAAAGTAAAGCATGTCCGCATATCAAGTACAAGCGGATCCACTAAGTATACAAGTATAAATGACTGTATAAATACATAATGGATCATCTGATCATAATGAGTAAGTACATGTCTGAATATCACATATAAAATTGTCAATGATGCTGAAAAGATGCAACGGATCACTGAAATCAAAGACTGATCCCATAAGGTACCAACTGAACATGATGGAATAGGATGGTACTACACTGCAAACTCAGGTGCCAGCATATAGAATGTCGCCATGACTGACTGCAACATATAAGGTGGAATGGTATCAACTAGCAGCAACAGGAGCAACTGTCAAGTGAACCAATGAATGCTGATACAACCTGAGGTCTTCACCGACCGCCGTGGTACATTTCTACACCATGGGAATAAATGATCTGAAGTCGACCATGTGAGAAATCGTTTGATTACCGGTCATTGATGTATACCGTTAACAAACGCGAGACTACTCACCGATAATGATAATGAGCGTCAAGGTACCCAGTACAATCTAACAAGTGTGAATAGATGAGCTGAAGTCGAACACCTGTAAGAATCTATCAATCAGGAGACAATGATGGTTTCCCACTGTTGATAGCGAGGAATCTGCCACTAATGACTGCAAACCCCAAGGTACTGCCAAATGGACTCTAGATCTTTGCCCCAGAGCAATGAGTCGGAGTCGATAGGGAAAGATCCGCTAGAAGGAAGGCATTAAGGCATCCTCCATCAATCTAGCGCGAGTGTAACCCGTAGGCCAATAATGTGGAAGGAATCGGACGAAAGAGATGTAGTAACCCAACCGAAGTACGTTTCCGGCGTACACAAGATGTGGCTAGCGCACGGCAGAAACCCTCTGAACCAACCAATAATGAAAGCTGACACAGAGGCGAGGTATCCACCAATAGGGTCAAATGGAAACCAAGGTACTGCACGAATCCCAATGTGTGATAATGTATGCTGATGTCGAACACAAGGGAAACCACTCAGTCAAAGACCCATGATACTGATCGATGCTGAGCACAAGGTGACCTATCAATAATGAAAATAGGGCCAGGGTGCGGTCTCTAGGTCTGCCCTCAGAGCAATGTGTCGTCGTCGATAAGGACAAGACCCGCCAGCAAGAAGTCAATGGGGACCTTCTCAAACCGGCACGAGTGAAGGACCAATATAACTGATGTGATGATAGACATGACACTGACAACCAGGGATGGCCGACTGAAAAATGAGTCAAGAGACACCGCAGAAAGGCCGACTCAGGCTAACTTCCCTTGAACAAAAGCACGACTCAATGTGACTATGTGGCAGCATATAATGAATCTGTATAAGTTCGTCATGCAGGAGGCACGAACGAACCCTCCATATGATTGGAAGAGATAACCAATCGGGGGAGAACTGACTCGATAACAAGGTTATGGCTTACCTAAGTCAAACTAAATCCCACCCACGCGGAGGAGACTTTGTTTTGAGTGCTTTGTTCAAGGGCGACACGACTGACTCTAGCTGCCAACAATAAATGGAAGTAATGTCCCTGTTCCCGCTCTTTTTGGAATATTTAATTTTTTTTGTCTTTTTCTGATAAGCCGGAAAAAGAATAAAAGAATGCTATGGTACAGTGGAAAGGACGAGTGTCGGTGAAACAGATGATCTAGTTCCTGGGAAAGGAACGTTCCTATGCTCAATGCAGGGAGGTGAAAAACTGGTCAGTGACACTCAGAGGTATGTCCCTTCCACGGATCTGGGTATGCCAAGCTGCAGAGGTCAAGGGTATGCAAGGTTGATTTTTTGCAGTCGTCATGGTCAAAAGTGGGCTTAAACACGAGTCCAAGTGAAGCCGGCTATAGGCCAAAAGGTGCAAATGGTCAACATGCAATGCAGAAGTACAACTCAACACACATAGGAGCCTCTAGGGTATAAGGCCAGAACGAGGCGAGGAAGCAAAGAGGAATGAGTCTTCAACGCACAAGTCATGGCGGGACTACAGAGGACTCCCGAGCCTAGTGACAAAAAATCAGCATGAGTGCCAAGTGACAATCAGGTACTAACTAGGGCACCCATGATAAGGTAGGCTCTACCACACAGGTCATGATACTTCTAAGCAATGAGAAGGTTCCGCATCATAACTTGGTGGGGTCGATCCTAAGGCCAAAATGGAAAAGGAAACTGATAAATGCACAATGCAGGCGGAAAAACCTAACCTATATGCCAAGTTCGAGAACCAATACCTGTCAGAACGGACCAACCATAAACTTCCAGAGGAGAAATCTTCCAAGTTCTGTAAACATAAATAGGAACACTAGACACGAAGTTAATACATCCCACATATAAACTTCATATAAAATCTTTGTGTTATAAGATACAAAACTTGAAGATGCGTACCTCATATATACAATATGGTACAGGGAACCACGCAGCCTTGCGGCTTACGCATAACAGTTCTGCTGAACAAACCCCTTGCAGGGCTCAGGCCAAGGGCTCCTTTGGTAGTCATAACTCATGGCTTCAAAGAGTTCCTCCTGTGAAGGCAAAACAAGTTCTAAGAAATCATGAGAACTACAAGGATCAAAAGAGGGAATTAAAGGGTCCCATGTCCTTATAGGAAGAATCTCTCGGTCAACTGCCGGGACCAAGTCCCAAGAAGGAAAATAATAAGTCAAAGGATCCTTCTTAGAAGCGATTGAACATTGAGGACTCAATGCCACATAATTCACCTGTGGCGGGGTAGAGTCTACTTGAACACTTGGAACAAACCAAGGGGCATTCTGCAGTAAAGTCGAATTAGGGTGGTGATTGTCAGATGCAAGCTGATCAACAGTGACAATATTCCCATTATGAGGAAAGCACATTACTCGAAAGAGTGAAGACACCACAGCATTCATAGCATAGACATAATCACGCCCAAGTAGCATATTAAAGTCTAAAGGGCTATCAACCACCATCATATCGATTAAGACAGTCTTCCCACCTAAAGTGATAGGCAATTGAGGAAGAATACCCATAGATTCACCAGGCCTTCTATCATAGGCTAACAACTGACTCTGAGCTGTCAATAACTTTGGGGAACCCAAAGCTTTCCAAGTCAAAGAGGATATAATACTTGTAGAGGATCCTTCATCCACCATACATCGATAGACATTTGTGGAATTAACTCTGACCTTTATTTGGAAAGGTGCAGCGGAAGGAAGACGAGGCTCAACAAGACTATCCCAATCAAAGGAAACACTCTTAGAACTTGGAGGGGGAACATTCGAAGAAACCGGAATGCCCTCTATACTAGAAGACTCTGTACTAGAGATCAAACAGACTCTTTTGTTAGGCACTTCACCCCCCAAAAGAGGAGTGTAATCGGCCAGCGATTGCACTGGCTTTACCACATTATCAACCAATGGTTGATGGGATTGATGAGAAACCAAATCAGATCTAGGAGCAGAAGTACTTTCAGACTCGGACCATATCCTTTGAACCTCTGGAATACCAGGGCATAAATGAGTAAGATGGTCTCCCTTGCATATCTTACAAGGGAACTTAGGTTTAAAACTTCTACGTCCAGGTTTCTTATCAACCTCCATTCCACCAACATAACTAGCAGTGGTTTGCGGAGAGTCCTGAACATGACTTGCAGAGGTCGGTGACTCATTGCTAGTATGACTCGCAGTGACTAGACTCGTGCCCCCAGCATGACTCGCAGTGGCTGAAGACTCATCTCCAACATGACTCGCAGAGGTTGAAGATGAAGTGCTAGTATGACTTGCAGTGACTAGACTTGTGCCCCCAGCATGACTTGCAGTGGCTGAAGACTCATCTCCAACATGACTCGCAGAGGTTGAAGATGAAGTGCTAGTATGACTTGCAGTGACTAGACTTATGCCCCCAGCATGACTTGCAGTGGCTGAAGAATCATCTCCAACATGACTCGCAGAGGTTGAAGATGAAAGGATAGAATTATTCTTCTTCTTTGACTTCCTAATTCTCCTCTTTTTAGATTTCTTGTTACAAGAAGGGGGAGAAGAAGGAATCGCAGATTTCTCTTTGAAAGAAGATGAACAATTAGCACCCATGTGATGCCCCTGAAATAAAGCATTCAACTGAGAAGCTTCAAGAGCATTCGGAATATTCGGAGTGGACCACAACCAAACGGGTAGTCCAACATTCAACCCAGGAATATTCAAAGTGGCCATCAAGGGAGTACCAACGTTTCCAAAGAAAGGAAAAGCACAAGGATCCCCTTTTGGGAGGGCACCTTGGTTGGTTTCCACAGGAATATTGGCCATAACTAACTGATCCAAAGACCCTTCCCTTGCGGGAATATAGAAATAACTCTTCAAAGAATATGGATAAGCAATCAAAACCTTTGCCCTTGAGGAGGCAACTCCACAACTTCTGAAAGAACAACCAAAAGCCTTTCAAGATCGGTAGAGTGGCAAGCCAGTCACTCAGAACACAAAGTCCAAATGTGACTAGACAAAAATACCTAAAGCCAACTATATACAAGGAGCAAAGAGCACTCACTATAAAGTCCCTAAAGAAACAGCCAGTCAAACAACTTCCAAGTATTTCCGCTCCGGGTGGTGAAGACCGGACACCAAAATACAAGAAAGTAGAGTCAGGGGCCTTCCGAAGATAGTCTGGGATAATGACGGCCCAGTCCTATCAGCGAAGGTATCAGAGGAAGTTACGCTGACCTCCTAACAACAGCCTGCGCCGGTGCAAGCCCCCAAGCTTCGCAAGGGTGCCCTCCAGAAGTACTGTCGAGAGTGATACAACGTCGACCTCAGGTGCCACGGGATTCCCCTCCGCAGCCACCTATGCAGATCCCTAGGAGAGGCAACTATGGGTACCAACTCGTCGCAGAAGCCAGGCGGAACAGTCGTGAGGTAAGTTCGGACAAGTAGGAGAGGGGGTATCTCTCTTCCCTGTCTTCACAGACCCTCGTGCTTAACTCCCAGATCCGGAGCTTTCCTGGTCTTCCTAACGCTATTGGATTTACTCTCTTTAATCAGACTCTTATGTTTGACGTTTTGTGTGGCCTTGGAGAGTTAACTCTCCACTCGCCTAATCCAAGGCCCTAAAATCCTAAACTTGTTGGTGTAATAACTAAAACAAAAAGTTCTAGTGGATTTTAATTAAGCGCTTGATTTTATTAGGCTGTTCTTTAAGTCAAAGGTAACGAAAGTGAAACTTGTGGTGTTTTTAGGACGCAAAAAGAAACTATCCTAACTACATGCACATGCACTTTTTCGTTTCGATGAAGAGCAATTTCTATGAGGTTCAGATGTACTTCAAATTAAACAAAGTTTTTTGCTTTCTTTTCAAACTCCACACTCACAAAAGCTAACAAAACTATGCATGCCTAAAAGAGGATGCAAAGCTATGCTAATGCAAGAACTATATGTGAATGCAAGATTTTAAGACTACTCTGCAAACAAAGAAGGAAAGTTGCTGCTTTACCAAATTTTGTCTTGCCACTAAAATGCTTAGATAGAAGATGATGTGTTACCAATCATTTCGTCCAAACAATAAAAACAAGTTTTAAGATAAAAACAAAGCACTTTCACTTCGCAAAAAGGAAATCAAATGAAAAGCAAGTTTAAGAAAGCGAAACTCAAAACCTTCAAAAGATTTTCTTTCAATCAAACCAAAAAGTCTTTTTCAAAGGAAAACTCTCAAAAATACTGACACTAATGATTGATAAACAAGCCACCAAACACTTTTGTGAATTGACACCTTTTAAATGATGAAAACTCAACAAAAATAAAATGTGTTCGAAAACGCTTTTGACAATCAAAAGCAGCAATGAAAGTCCAAGAAATCAAAAGACAAGTTTCAAGGAAATGGTAACAAACAACTTTCCCGAAACGAAGGAGCAAATGGTCATAAAAATGATTTCGTTAAGCAAACACAAATGTCATGAAAACAAAATGGACACAAAGATTTTAAGACAATCTTCCCACTCTGCCGAAACAGAGCAATCAAGATTCTTAAACAGAAACCTTGTGTGTCAAAAATCAATGACGCTTGCAATCAACGAAAAACAAGACTAGCACTCCTAGAGAGAGTTCGAAACAAGATGCCCCCTGTTAAACAGAGAACTGTCACTGGGAATTGACTGCTTTAAACTGACCCAAACCACCAGACAGACATTCAGCCAAAAGAAAAATTATAAATCTTGAAAATTATGTGATATACGCGCCTGCAATTATTTGCAGAATGCGTGTACACGCAACTGTAACTAAGGAAACCTGCGTATACGCGGGTTTACTTAGTGCAACTTGCGTATATACGCTTCTGTAATCCAGAAAAAGTGCGTATATGAAGTGTTTCAAGAAAAATAAAAAACACAAACTGAAAAACTGGAAAAGCTTGGAGTTCAAGAAAATATCAGACAGTCAGAACCAACAAACAGAGGGACTGAGCCTTGATTGGCTTGAGGACTACCCAAACTAGGAACAACAAGAGTGTTGTCCCCAGCGGAGTCGCCAATTCTGGTTGAAGGGAAAGTACCCCTAGAGTCCTTTGGGCTGAGACTCTACCAGACTGAAAATTGCTTATACAAAGAAACACACACACACAGCCATCTTTTTTACTTTTAAGCAAATTCTAATGTTTAGGGTACATACCTAAGGTCCTACGTCCGAGAAGACCGTTAGGGTGCAAACCCTTCTTGGAGTTCCCTTCTTCTTTCTCTGACCTGCAAGACAAACAAATCAAAGAACACAGCAGTACATGTATAGAAGTTTATGTATAAATCATCTTTATGCTATAAAGTTAGTTATAAATAATCTTTAAGTAACTACTTTCATAAGAATTCAACACAAGAATCTCATAAGCATAAAGAAAGATTATTCGGGAACAAAGACGTGTTTCTTTATATATAAAGGCAAATAAAGTACATATATCGGAAAGATATCACCTGAACACCTTCAGCAGGCTCCAAGCAAGCTTCCTCCCGGATTCGTTCCAGCCTCCAGCCTTCAACAAGAGCTCCTTCCAAGTCTTACTCAATGATGATGTCAAGGATGAATGATCACCAATACACATGGAAACAAGGGTTTCCTATGCAAAATGGGGGAAGTGCAGGATGCACCAAGGACTTCAGACCTGGTCTAAGGGAAAAATCTCAGCATAATAATCTTGCTCTCCTTTCTCTCTCTCCTTGGCCTTCCCTTTGATGTCTTTTTATACCCTCTCCAAAGTAGTTTTTTAGTTAGGAGTTGGTTGGGAACAGTTGGGCCACGGGCACTAACAGGTGATCCAGCAGGTAAACCCGCGATCACCGCCCGAAAAAGAGGAAATTATATTTTTTTAAGTGTTTTAATAGATACACGCGGGTTGGATATGACAGACCCGCGTGTACACGCGTTTAACACAGGGCAAAGTCGCGTACAGGGAATAAAACACTGTTTTTTAAATTTTTGGACCAGGTCTGGAAGGAGGGGTTGCCCTAGGCCATAAGTGCAGCATCACAAACCATAAGAGTGAGATTTGGAGCTATAACAGGGGGAAACCTAAAATGTGGTTTTTTACTTCAACCTAAATAAAGTTTCATGACAGTTCATAGCTCATTTTTATCAATGTTACTAGGAGGTGATAAAATTTTATTTTTGTATAATGATAGACTACTCTTTCAAGCATAATTCCATGGGAGGAGGAATTAATACCTCCTTCCTTGCATTGGTTCCAAAATATTCCAACCCATATTGTTTCGTAATGTTCATACCTATATATTTATGGAATGTTTCTTACAAACTTATTTCAAAGATCTTGGCTTCCAAACTCAAAAATCATCCTCCAAAAAATTATCTATGAAAATCAAGGTCAATTTGTGCATCAAATTAAAATATTTGACAATATCATTCTTGTAAATGAAGTGATTCACTCTAGTCAAGATAGATCTGACAAAGGTACGATAATATATCTTGACATGGAAAATTCCTTTGATAGAGTCATACATGAGTATTTATTCAAGGTTATGTGAAATTTTGGATTTGATAATAAGTTTATTTAGTGGGTTCCTCCCTGTAACAAATCACCTTGGATTTCACCCTTAGTTAATGGGAGTGCAACAAACTTTTTATGTGCTTCAAGAGGTTTTTTCTAGGGTTGTCCTTTATACCCTTTTTAGACATCATCATGGTAGATTATCTTAGTAGAATTTTGGAGTATAAAATAAGTAGAGATAATTTACCATGTTTAAGGTTTGTAAGAGGAAAAAAGAACATAAATCATTCTCAATTTTGTTGATAATACCCTTCTTCTAGGAGGAGATTCAACTATAATTGCAAGAATATTAAAATTGGCTCTTGATACATTTCTTGAGCCTTCTTAGGGGCTCATAAACTTAGGTAAATCACATATTTTCTAATGGAATATCTCCTTCCATAAGAAAAATAAAATTAGAAGAATATTGGGTTTTCATTCAATGGAAACTTAGACAGAATTCAAATACTTAGGGTTTCTATTTGTTTAAAATCTCACTCCTTACAAACCTAGGTTGGAATGAACTCCAAATTTTAGATGAAATTCTCATCTTGGGATGTTTTTTGGCTCAATCTAGTGGGGTGAATGATCCTTATTAAATTTGTCATTTCTTTTCTTCCTATTTTCCAATTCTCATCTCTTCTTGCTCCACAAAGCATCCACTCCATAATGTCAAACGAAATCCACAAGTTTCTATGGGAAGGGAGTTGAATTAGTACAGAGAAATTCCACATGATAAAATGGTCCATAGTAAAGCACCTTAAACCCATGGCATCCTTGGAATTAAATAACATGTTCTCATGAAAAAATAAATTAGAGTAAAGTTATTCTAGAAATTTATCAATCGGGAAGAAGAATGGTGGAAGATAGTCCTCAAGGTGAAAAATATTCAGATAGAGAGAGAAAGAAGTCATGAATTAATTCAGGCCTCCAGGGGAGGCTCCACTATATGGAAATTATTTTCACTAGAAACTCTACTCATTAGCTCTAGAATACATTGGAATCTAAGAAATGGGAAAAATATAAATTTTTGGATAGATAAAGTAATGGATAAACAACCCATAGAGTGAAATAAGGAGCTCCTACTTAAAAATATAATTATTCTTAGCAAGAGATAAAATAACTTTAGAATATATTTTTGATTGGGATAGAGACATAAATTGGTTGGTTGGGACTTTAGCAGTGTCCCCCAGAATTTGCAACACCTTGCAATGAAACTTTGGGCCAGTCTGGTTAGATGTGCATCATGGATACTTCAAGAACCAAACCAAGTAGGTTGGAAAAATTCAATTTACTTAGTGCATTATGGATATATTTCCCTTCTCTTCTCCTAAATATCTTGTGCCAAATCAAGTTTTTCAAAGAAAATATGCAGGGAAAATACCAACCCAAAGATCAATTCCTTTTGTTTGCTTCTTATTCATAAAAAAAATTGACATCAGAAAACATGAGAAAGAGGGGAATTCAAGGTCCTTCGAGATGCCCTCTTTGTAAAAAATAACATGAATCTATCTTATGCAATGTTATTGGTTGGATCTCGTGCACTTCGAGCCCCAAACTAAATCTCACGCCGAAAACCTTAGCTTTTGTGCAATATGGATGAGACCTTGTGGGAAATTGTGAGCTCCAAGCCCATTGTAAAACCATGAAATTCAATTTTACTACTACATACTATGGACTCTAATTTCTACCCTGTGAGATGTGGTTATGACAATGTGAGGATGAAAAACCTAAAAATTGTGAGCTTCAGTCATTTCTCGCATGGTAAGGACTCTAAGGTTTGTAAGACTACATGTAGTGAGCACAATTGTCTTCATTCACCACACATCCCAATTTTTCTAACTAGATACAAGAGAAGGGAAGGGCCATATAGATGGCATGCCAAAATTTCAAAAGAAAGTGCTTAGACACAAATCGCTTTGGCCTTTAAAGCGACCAATGGTTTATGCTCTAAATCTCTACACTATCAATCAAGGAGAAATTCTCACTACCAATCATGCACTATATTTTGTGAATTAGTTAGGTCATGCAAATCATGGAATGTGGAGGCAAATCAATATTCTTTCATTGTCGATGTTTTCAGTGTTCATTGTTTCCCTCCTTGTCATATTATTTCAACAATTCAAAGTTATGAAAAGCAAAGGAAAAATATGTAATTCCCTACTTGGAAACGCTTTATTTACTGGCCTATTTTTTAGGCATATCCCTTGACCTCAATAAATAAATATTGGTTTGACCTCCCTCAACCAAATCCAATAGAAACCTTCAACTACATAAACTCTAGACTCGATTCACAATGTGGGCATACTCTTCCCCTCTTTTTCCCTATGTCCGACTTGCAGACCAATAGATTCCCTATTGTTTATATCCCTATATTGTACGGACTTGTTAGTCGTACATGTTTAGCTGGAATCCAATGACACAATGCAAGGAAGCTTGAATAGCATTGATTCCCTTCTCGAAACACAGGCTTTCAATAAGTCTTCCATAAATATCAGGCTTCAATCTAGTGAATACGACATGGATACATTCGTCCACTGCACACAGGGAATCAACACATGTTCATGTAGAGAGATTGAACACACATATGATAACTATAAAAACCCTAAAATTACTTTATAGCTCATAACAATATATTTACAGAGAAATATTGCATCCATCCTCAAGCCTTCTTCCCCGCAACTATTTGAGCTCTACTCCTAATTTGATCGAGCTCCATCTCAAATTTTTATAACTACTCTATCTGTACATACATATATAGTTGCTTACAGTCCATAAAAATCCCAAAAGAACACAGATAAATTGGACATTTGTCCCAATATCCTAACACCTCATCCTATCTTTTGTCACTCCTACAAGATGCCACATAGCCAAAAGTGTTATCCCTTCAAACTTCCTAACAACCTAGAAACTCTCTAGAATATGGCCACTTGTACTTCCATGAAAATTTTCCTATTTCTAGATTTTATACAATTTTTTATTTGAGGGAATCTTCCCCCTTGGTAAAATTGTCATGACCCCTTTGGGTTTAGGTAAAAGGGTTTTCCTATGGGTTTATGCTTCAACATCAAACTCCCTAGGTAAAAAAATTTATGGCCTCTTGGTGATCTGAAACGATCATAAACTAAAAAGTGATGTAGAATCGATCAACCATTAATGAATTGAATGTTAGCTCAAAGCACAAAAATCGAGGAAAACTGCTTGATAAGAAGACTTTACAACAACTGATTAAACATAAAATTGATGCATAACAGAAGTGAAAACAGTAAAAACACAGTGATACCAGACAGCAAGATTGATGACGCAGTTCGTCCCTGATGGATTACGTCTCTGGGTCCGCTTTCAAGATGGGCGACCATTTTTATTAGGAATGAGAAGAAGGTGTTTATTACATAGAGATTTGATCAGTATGAAGGTGCCCACAAGCACTTATGATCACTTTCATCAGATAGCCCTCTGAACCATCTTTACAACACCTCTTACGGATTCCAATTCTGACTCCAGATGCTCTTGTAACACTGAAAACAAAACCACATATGACCTCCAGAATCTGCAAACAAAATATCAAAACCACTCTTTTCTTCAAAGAAGCAAATCTTCCTCTTATAGGCCTGTAGATGCATCAAAACCACCTTGGGCTAGGTTTGAGGTGAATTTTGTTGGATCAGATTGGGTTTACAACTTGGTCTTGTGGTTAGGAGACACATAGGATTAGGTTCCAAGGTCCACGAATTAACATAACCAAAATTGTTAATACAAAAACCCAAAAATAACTTTGTAATAAGTTCTTGACCGCTGGTGGTCAGCTAACCAGGCGGAATATTATAACCGTTGCATGCGAGCGTCGGTGGTCTAACCACCAAATGCCACCTCTGCAGTTTCCCCCGGTGGTTCCGGCAACGGTTGTGCTAACTGTCTACGTGTGACCATTGTCCAGCAGTTACATCTAATGGCTTCCCCAACGCGATTGTAACTCTGGCTATTAACTTGATGGTCTATCCAGCTCTGATCACATGACCTCCACTGCAGTGAGAACTCCGCGGTCAACTAGCGATTTAATACTACGGTTTCCCGAACCTATTATGGTTAACACATGACTGATCACATGACCTCCGATGCGGTGAGGCTAACCGTGCGGTCAGAGGTGACTATGTATAGTTTAGTTTGTAATGTTTTTACAATGTTTAAAAGGCCGAGAGGTATAACAAGGGGTTTTAGACTTAAGAATTAGGACTTTTAAACATAGTTTTTCAATGCGATATTCTGGATTAGGTCTTAGGTTTTAGAGTTAGGTTTAATAATACCTTTCAATGTATGATGCATAGATTTAGGACTAGGGTTTGATTGAGTCTTAGGCTTAGGGTTTTATGGTTTCCCTTAAAATCCCATGTACAACGCATTGTCACAATGTGACGATACCAGTGCATATCGTCGACACAATCCACAGTTGCGACGACAACCTAGTGATGAACCACATCGAACTTTTGCCACGGACGACACCCATGTCGACACCAAATCCTGTGAGTGAATGACAACCCAAATCTTGCGAAGGTGAATGACAAAACACATGTCATCGACTAATCCTAGTGGAACTGTCGATGAACACAAGTCGACAGCCAGGTGCAAACCCGTATCAACTGAACACCATGAAAACCATAACCATTACCTGAACAACCTGATCCATAACCAACATTGTCGAACTGTCGAAGTTGAACTAAAGTGACGATAACACTAAAAACTGATGATGACACTTGAACACCTATACAACTGAATCAATGGAATCCACCTGGATCATTCCTCTCCACTTGAAATCTTTTGGGCAACAAAAGTTTGACTAAACAAATAGTCGATTAGGGTAGAACTACCTCTCTTTCCTCATTGACCTGATGATGTACCAATACATTCGATCAATCACCTGCAAGCGATGACCCTGATGATGCTGACCATGGCACTTTTCGAGTTGGTGACATGTTTAATCCATCTGCAGTATACACAACTTGCGACGATGAGAAAACAACCTGTTATCAACATGGCAATTGAATTCTTTCCACGAAGAACCATGAGTTAGTGATTCACAATCTTTGAAAACAATCTCTATTGGATGTTGTTTAATACCATCAACATGTATAAACAATATATTCTACATAACAATAGAGACAATCAAAGATTCTCTTAACATCAAACCAGCTACTTGATTAAACATACTTTCATGATTCCTGATTACTAAGTGAATTTGCTGCAATGAACCTATCCGATTGTAAGGTGAAATCTGCTGCAACTTAGTTTGTCTTTGAAAGTATTGAATTAGTTGTTGCTTTGTTTGAATCACTTTTTCTTCCTTCATTAAATGATGTTTCCATTGATTAGCACTTTCCTCTGATGCATAAGTTTCCCTTAGACACTTTGACATTGCTTTAGAAAAGGCTTTGATATGAAAACAAATAGGTTTCCTCTCCGCTTGAAAAGAGGTTTCCAAATTGTTCAAGACATGACATGGCGACACAATACAAGAGAAATCAAACATTGTCTTTCCCCAATACTGACTTTTATCCTTGCAACTGTTAAGTTGCAAACTTAAATTGATTTGATTCATTCTAACATTAGGAAGAGGAGCTTTAGGCACAAATTGTAATTCATGTTGTATTCCCTCCTTATGAATAAGATGTTTGGTTTTACATAGAACTGAACAAGTCTCTATCTCTTTAATCAAACCATCTTTATGTTGAGTTGCATAACTAAAACAAGAATCATGTTGATTGTTATGTTGATCCTTTACACACATGATTACCAACCTATTTTTTGAACTTATTAATTGCTTCATCTGATTATGATCCAAATTGGATCCCTAAACACTCTTAAAGTTTCCTGAACTCTGTAAAACTCATGCCAAAGTTTCAAATTCTTATGGATGTCATGCTTATCAGAAATAACCTCTAAACAATGGAAATTTATGATCAGCACGGAGCAACAAGGACCCTCAGTCAAAGCGCGCAGACCATTGGCCCATGGTAACTGTGCACTAGCACAAATTGACAAACAGGAGGTCAAATCTAGAAACAGGGGTAGTTTCTGATACG
This sequence comes from Pinus tabuliformis, assembly GCA_031772625.1. NCBI lineage: Eukaryota > Viridiplantae > Streptophyta > Pinopsida > Pinales > Pinaceae > Pinus > Pinus tabuliformis. The sequence continues at coordinate 1,311,678,068 of CM062816.1, read as the reverse complement.
CGATTAGCGCTAATTGCATATTGCAGGGTGTCCCCCTCAGTGAAGGAAAGCCCCTAAGTGCTCAGTCCCGAGGAAAGCATAAAACCGTACAGAAATCATTAATTCCATCAGAAGGCGGGTACCACACTAAAACCGGCAGGATATCAGAAGGGCTTCAAGCGGTAAGCGGGTTTGACCGAGTCCTCCCCAATGCCATACACTGGGTGACATGCATCCGATGGATGACAAAGGAAACTGCTCACATTGGATGGGTAAAAGTCATGCTATTTACCTGCCCGATATGAACAGAGACCATAGGATCTGGAGGCTCCTGATCAACGGTGGAGAAATGATCCGATGGATGACCGAATTTGACGGGGAGATAGGCCAAGTCACATAAGATTTGAGGTCCGACATGACCGATGAGTTGGTAGAGGAATCAGTTTCATGGGCAATCTTGGAGAAACAGAAATAATGATTGTTCAAAGAGAACTGACACTCAATTCGTGAGGAAACAAGTGGCCACCTCTCTGTGAAGCATTACATAGTGATGATGACGCAGAGCGGGGGAATTCAAATGGACAGAGGTAGGAGATCCAGACAGCCGGGAAGCGGAAACGAACAGTCAAGAAGCGGATTGGATTTAAGCCATGGACAGACAGATATTAAGGAAGAGGCAGAGAGAGAGGAAGCAGAAAGCCGAGAGACTAGAGAGAAGTGAATTGCAGAGAACAGAGAATAAGTCGAGCTGACCTGCAGAGCAAAGGTAGCATTGAGCCAGACAGAGACAGAAAGGGTATGAGAATCTGTGAACTCCATAAAAAGGCTTGAGAGGTTCAAGCAAACTCTTCTGTGTATACCTATCAGGTATTGAGTACCATATTGGACTCATGCCACTGAGACCCGTTGAGGTCAATATTCAGTAAGGGGATTCTGTGTACTCTAGAGACTTGGGGAATCCATGTACAATCTTATTGGTCATCCTTTGTTGAATGAGACTCAAATTGAGCTCATTATTGTAAAAACTCTACTTTTTAAGACACAATAGAAAGGCCACCACTGAAGGCTAGACTAGGAGACATAGCCCAGGAGGATTAGGTGAACTCCTTATTAACTTGTTGTGTTTATGTGTTTGCTTATTTTTTTTCTCATACTGCGTCAGTGTCTGTGTATTTCACAATCTTATCGATTCGTTGCATAAAATAACATAGGCACACCCTAGCACATGAGTCTGTAATACCTTCATTCATTCTTTGAGATCATTCATGAGTGATTTTAGATCAGATTAACATTAACTAAATTCAAGTGATTTTTGTTTTGATGTGCCCTGACAATAAATTCAGCCCCATCTTTCTTAAGGTGATATTTATGTTCTCTCATGTAAAATATTGCATCACGATCATAAAGATAAGGACTTCCTAAGACAACTCCACATATGTCTATTGGGACCACATCTAATTCCACTTCATCAATGTAATTAGCTGTTATGGAAAATTTTAATCGACATTGTTTGGTGACTTTTATTTGAGTTGATTTATTTAGCCATCCTAATGGGTAAGGTCTTGGATGGTTCTGTGTTTCCAAACCCAAGCTTTTAACTAAATATTCAGAGATTAAATTCGCCTGGGATCCTGTCAAACCTTGTGTCTATCTTTGTATGCTTAGAAATTATACTTATGTTAAACAATTCAACTCTTTTATCCTCATGTGGAGGATTTATTTTTGAAGAAGATGCAGTATTTTTCGAACTTGAACCAGTGTCAGAAGATTTTCCTGTCGTAACCATGGTGGTTATCCTCCTTTCATCACCAAAATATGAAACTAGATCCTGCTAGACTGCTGCGATGGCCTTCTTTTCGTCCTTCTCCTTAAGTAACTTTTTGGGCTTAAGTTCTGGATGAAATTTCCAGCACTTCGATTCATCATGACCGATTCTCTGGCAATGAGAACAAGTAGGTCTTTCCTTTTGAACAATCTTTGATTTCTTTCTCTTCAAATTGTTCTTCCCCTTACTATCACTGGAATCTTTGGTTTCCAAATCTTTAGATGAATGTGATGAAAAATTGAATGGTCTGCCACCTAATTCAATATGTATGGCCTAAACACACACCTCATCAAAATCATCAGGATTAAACATCAATAATGTATGCTGCAAATATGAATGTAAATTGCCGATGTATTTTAACAAAGTTTCACGTGTATCCAATGAAATACCAAGCGCCAATGCTTTCTTTCTGAACTCCTGAACACTCTGCCCTTTACCTTGCCTCAGATGCTTCCAATCAATAACATCTTGTTGCATGTATCCTAAAGGATAGAATTGTTTCCTAAGAGCCTTTAAAAACTTAGACCATGAAGAGATGACTTTTCTTTTACGCCTTACATCTAGCTGAGTTTTACTTTCCCAACAGATTAAAGTTGTTCCCCCCATTCTAAGTGTAGCTAACTGAATTTTAGTTTTATTGCTAGAAATGTTTTGAATGTGACAACACACTTCTAACTGCTTAATCCAGTTATCTAGCTTTTCAGGATTCATTTCGCCAGCATAAATAGGTAACTAAAATTTAACATCAAGTTTCAAAAGAGATGTTTTCTTAGGTTTCTTTTCTGTTTCAGGTTATACATTGGAAGAAGTAGAAGAAGAAGAGGATGATGGAGATGTTGGAAGTGAAGGTGGTTTATCAGTATTCCCTTTACCTTTGTCCTTCTTTGATGGCTTTGAAGAAGAAGCTGCATCTCTCACCTTCTTGTCTTCGTACAATTCTGCCAAATTCTGCGGCATAGTCAAGAATGCTTGTTGAAACTGTTCTTCACTCATCTTAGTTTCAATGTTTTCACTTGCATGAGATCCTCTCATGGTTGATTTATGAATGACTCGTCGCTTTCCAATCTCTGGATCGATCTACTTAAGGATTCCTTCTCCTCGTTGCGACTTTGACCTCGTTAACATTCAATGGAAAATTATACAAACTCAACCTGCTTTGATACCAAATTATATGATCTAAAATGATCATAAACTAAAAACTGATGTAGAATCAATCAACCATTAATGAATTGAATGTTAGCTCAAAGCACGGAAATTGAGGAAAAATTCTTGAGAAGAAGACGTTACAAAAGCTAATGAAACATAAAATTAATGCATAAAAAAAGTGCAAACAGTAAAAACACAACGATACCAGAAAGTAAGATTGATGATGGAGTTCTTCCCTGATGGACTACGTCTCTGAGTCTGCTTTCAAGATGGGTGACCGTTTTTATTAGGAATGAGAAGAAGGTGTTGATTACACAGAGATATGATCAGTCTAAATGTACATGCAGGCCCTTCTAATCATTGTCATCATATAGCCCTCTAAACCAGTTTTCCAATGCCTCTTACGGATTCCAATTGTTGCTGCAGATGCTCTCGTAACACTGAAAACAAAACCGCCTATGACCTCCAGAATCTGCAATCAAAATATCAAAATCACTCTTTTCTTCAAAGAAGAAAATATGCCTCTTATAGGCCTGTAGATGCATCAAAACCACCTTGGGCTAGGTTTGAGGTGAATTTGGTTGGATTAGATTGGGTTTACAACTCAGTCTTGTGGTTAGGAGACACCTAGGATTAGGTTCCAAGGTCCTATCCAAAATTGTTAATACAAAAACCCGAAAATAACTTTGTAATAAGTCCTTGACCACTGGTGGTCAACTAACCGGGCGGAAGGTTGTAACCGCTGCATGTGAATGTTGGCGGTCTAACCACAATATGCCACCTCTACAGTGTAGAAATTTTGAATAATTTAACACATATTCACAGAGATTATCCTGATCATACAATTATAAGCGGAACATGTATAATACATAATCTCCTCTACGTTGATCATCAATTTACAGAAGCATAAACATTCACAGGCACACATAGAAGCATCAATCAAACTCATTAACACAGTATGTATCCCGGGGAAAGCATCTCGCTCAAAACCCCAACTATCTGTATATTATAGTGATTGAATCATGTAACAATACAAAGTACAATGCTTATCACAAGCAATCTAGTACCAGCTCCACCTGTTACACACAATACAGCTCAGATCTGATCTCCAAATCTATTCCACTGCTTGCCTGCCTCCACAGCTCAATACATGCTCAAGAACTGATGAGAATGGCTTCCCAAACTCATATTTCACCTAAAAATAATCACTCACACTTTGTTGGACGTGAGCAAAGGCTACAATACTGGGCAAATACGTGAGAAAACTCATTGGCATACTCAATCCCTCGATTGTGCAAGATCTGGTGCACAACTATAGTCACAACTGATAGCAATCTGATTCTCTACCACCTGTCCCTGTTGAACTGAACATGCACTAACATGCAACTGAGTTAACTGATGTATTCTATAGTTGTATTATGAGTTAATAACTTGTGAATTAATTAATAACTAATTCACCCAACTCATCTCTAGTCTATTGATCAATTAGACTAAATACAACCAGTTTAACAAAGCTAAACTGAACACAACTCCATCAACTGCACCTCCAGTCCACTAAACTCAACTCACTTGAGTTCTAACTGAAGTCCTGCATGCAAATATTAGTCATCCCATAGGTAACCACGTATTTCCCTCTGGGATCTGCATGTACCACATCCGTAGCTCATCCTGAAGTGCTCCAAGAGAATAAGATCAAGTTTATAGTCCAAATATTATTATGAGACAATAATATTTGACTTTTCTATTTTTGACAGCCAGTCTAAAAATAGACTTTGATCACTCACACTGTGATCATTCACACTTTGATCAAAAATAGAAGTCCATCTATTTTTCCCAACTTGACCAATCATCCATAAACAACAACCTGCAATCGATAGACATGATCCATATGTCTAAAAATAGACATAGTCTAAAAATAGACTTGCGCCAAAAATAGTCGGCGGGCCCACTTAGTGAAGGCGACTCTTTTCACTAAGCTCCATCATCTTGTTGCACTCTCAACAAGCATTTATTGTTGCACACTTTTCAACACTTCCTCTCAACAAGAAAGGCTTCCTCTCAAACCCGATCCTGTAACTCTGGAATGTTCTCCATGCAACACATCTGGCTGGTCCACTTGCTCTGTCATCAAAGTCTCTGACTGCTATTGCCTTTGTCGACTGAAACTCTGCATTTCTGTGCTCTTCAGTATCTGACTGCTCTAGCCTCTGTCACTTTGATCTCTGACTGCATCCGTGCTGTTGTTGGTTCTATCTCCCAACATTGCATCCGCACTGCACCTCCCAACTGACCTCCCTGTTGGGATAGAAACATCCTCTGATGTTGAAGCTCTACCTGCTGCTGACAAGTGCTCCCTCTCTGACATCTGTGCTACTGCAACATCTCCATGCATCTCGCACGATTGCACACCTCTCTGTGCCACCTAGCACTGTGCAAAACACTTGTGCCTCTCGCATTGCTATAGCCTGCTAGTTATGCGTTGTCCTAGGATTCCCTGCACTGCCGCTCCATCTGCATCTGTCTCTACCCAATCAGTCAGTTCCTGCTACTACACATCGAGGCTCCCGTAGCAAGGTCTCATCCAAGAGGTTGGGTACCTCAAGGATCTTTCCCCTCCTCCTTGGGACAATCAATCCACATCACCCCACCTCCTACCTGGAGGTATGGCTGCATGCGATCCCTCAACCCACCTGGCTTGAAGTTTCCCCCTACTGGAGGTCTCTGGATGAGTAGATGTCTCTACTCGATCTCCTCTCAACTTCCCCTGTTGTGGCTCCTCCACAACCTCCTGAAGCTGCTGCACCAATCGTGGCTCCTCCACAATCGTCTGAGACTTCTTCTGGCTCTGCATGTTGAGAGGTAATATACACTCCCTTTCAACCACCAAGTCTCCATCCGTTGCCTCGCTGCTTAAGGCTTTGCATGCATCTTGAACCTCAAGAGCATACAGGTTCTTGACCCGTGAACCAATCTGCTTCACCTGTCTAGTTATGATGTGTCTAAGGAAAACCTTTCCCTTACTGAAGACTACATCATAGCCTCTGTCTTCCAGCATCGCGATCGACACCAAGTTTCTCTTTAGTCCTGGTACATACTTGACATCGGTCAAGGTAAGGCGAGCTCCATGCTCCCTCTAAAAAATAACCGTGCGTACACCTGAGACACTATACTTCTCATCATTACCCATCCCTATGAGTATCTGGAGATCTTTCTCCTCCAAAGTACTGAACAAACTTTTGTCACCGGTCATGTGGAAAGAAGCTCCACTGTCAAGAAACCAACCACTTCCCATCATGGATGAAACCATGCATGCGAAGAGTGTGAAATCCAACTCACACTGTGAAGCAAGTGCCTCACCTTCAGATCCTTTCCCGGATCCCTTCTTGGACTTCTTCTTTGGGCAATTAGTAGCATAATGACCCAACTCATGACAATGAAAGCATCTCACCTTCGACTTGTCAACCTTCTTCCCATCATTGGAAGAATTGGATTCGAAAAGAGAAACCTTCCCCTTCCCCTTCTTCACCTTACTCGCTAAGGCACAGTTCTCCTCATCCTACATGGATGAAGAACCGTCTCTGGTGCTCCATCTAATCTCCTCCTGCACAAGGTCCAACCAAAGTCTCTCCCATCCTGGCAATTTCTCCCTTCCATTCACTGAGTCCTGGTAGCTATGCCAACTCTTAGGAAGGTCAAGGAGTGCTAGACTCACCATCCTCATCTGACAGTCACCCCCACACTTCCCAGCTCATCCCGGCATTGGGTGAACTTCGTGAGATACTGGGGCATACTGTCTCCATTCTCACACTGAATGTTTCTGAGTTTTATCTCTTGCTTTGGAATTAAATTCGAATTCCACCAGCACAAAAACTCAACCGCTTCCAATCTAGAATTCGTGAGAACAAAGTATTTCTTGTACAGAGATTGACTGTCTGGGCATTCACCGGATATCTCACCTTCCAAAAGAAGGATGAATCCAGAGGCTACCTGGCCCGATTACAAACTCTGCCTGAAGAAATAGAATGTAAACACTTCCTGAATAGTAGATCTCATGATCAATCCTCGCTTGATATCCTGTAAAAATCTCTTCTACAAATCAAGCAACTCTGATACCATGTAGAAATTTTTTCTACAATTATCTAGCTCTGATACCATGTAGAAATTTTGAATAATTTAACACATATTCACAGAGATTATCCTGATCATACAATTATAAGCGAAACATGTATAATACATAATCTCCTCTACGTTGATCATCAATTTACAGAAGCAGAAACATTCACAGGCACACATAGAAGCATCAATCAAACTCATTAACACAGTATGTATCCCGGGGAAAGCATCTCGCTAAAAACCCCAACTATCTGTATATTATAGTGATTGAATCATGTAACAATACAAAGTACAATGCTTATCACAAGCAATCTAGTACCAGCTCCACCTGTTACACACAATACAGCTCAGATCTGATCTCCAAATCTATTCCACTGCTTGCCTGCCTCCACAGCTCAATACCTGCTCAAGAACTGATGAGAATGGCTTCCCAAACTCATATTTCACCTAAAAATAATCACTCACACTTTGTTGGACGTGAGCAAAGGCTACAATACTGGGAAAATATGTGAGAAAACTCATTGGCATACTCAATCCCTCGATTGTGCAAGATCTGGTGCACAACTATAGTCACAACTGATAGCAATCTGATTCTCTACCACCTGTCCCTGTTGAACTGAACATGCACTAACATGCAACTGAGTTAACTGATGTATTCTATAGTTGTATTATGAGTTAATAACTTGTGAATTAATTAATAACTAATTCACCCAGCTCATCTCTAGTCTATTGATCAGTTAGACTAAATACAACCAGTTTAACAAAGCTAAACTGAACACAACTCCATCAACTGCACCTCCAGTCCACTAAACTCAACTCACTTGAGTTCTAACTGAAGTCCTGCATGAAAATATTAGTCATCCCATAGGTAACCACGTATTTCCCTCTGGGATCTGCATGTACCACATCCGTAGCTCATCCTGAAGTGCTCCAAGAGAATAAGATCAATTTTATAGTCCAAATATTATTATGAGACAATAATATTTGACTTTTCTATTTTTGACAGCGAGTCTAAAAATAGAATTTGATCACTCACACTGTGATCATTCACACTTTGATCAAAAATAGAAGTCCATCTATTTTTCCCAACTTGACCAATCATCCATAAACAACAACCTGCAATCCATAGACATGATCCATATGTCTAAAAATAGACATAGTCTAAAAATAGACTTGCGCCAAAAATAGCCTGCGGGCCCACTTAGTGAAGGCGACTCTTTTCACTAAGCTCCATCATCTTGTTGCACTCTCAACAAGCATTTCTTGTCGCACACTTTTCAACACTCCCTCTCAACAAGAAAGGCTTCCTCTCAAACCCGATCTTGTAACTCTGGAATGTTCTCCATGCAACACATCTGGCCGGTCCACTTGATCTTTCATCAAAGTCTCTGACTGCTATTGCCTCTGTCGATAGAAACTTTGCATCTCTGTGCTCTTCAGTATCTGACTGCTCTAGCCTCTGTCACTTTGATCTCTGACTGCATCCGTGCTGTTGCTGGTTCTATCTCCCAGCATTGCATCCGCACTGCACCTCCCAACTGACCTCCCTGTTGGGATAGAAACATCATCTGATGTTGAAGCTCTACCTGCTGTTGACAAGTGCTCCCTCTCTGACATCTGCGCTACTGCAACATCTCCATGCATCTCGCACGATTGCACACCTCTCTGTGCCACCTAGCACTGTGCAAAACACTTGTGCCTCTCGCATTGCTACAGCCTGCTAGCTATGCGCTGTCCTGGGATTCCCTGCACTGTCACTCCATCTGCATTTGTCTCTACCCAATCAGTCAGTTCCTGCTACTACACATCGGGGCTCCCGTAGCAAGGTCTCATCCAAGAGGTTGGGTACCTCAAGGATCTTGCCCCTCCTCCTTGGGACAATCAATCCACATCACCCCACCTCCTACCTGGAGGTATGGCTGCATGCGATCCCTCAACCCACCTGGCTTGAAGTTTCCCCCTACTGGAGGTCTCTGGATGAGTAGATGTCTCTACTCGATCTCCTCTCAACTTCCCCTGTTGTGGCTCCTCCACAACCTCCTGAAGCTGCTGCACCAATCGTGGCTCCTCCACAATCGTCTGAGACTTCTTCTGGCTCTACATGTTGAGAGGTAATATACACTCCCTTTCAACCACCAAGTCTCCATCCGTTGCCTCGCTGCTCAAGGCTTTGCATGCATCTTGAACCTCAAGAGCATACAGGTTCTTGACCCGTGAACCAATCTGCTTCACCTGTCTAGTGATAATGTGTCTAAGGAAAACCTTTCCCTTACTGAAGACTACATCATAGCCTTTGTCTTCCAGCATCGCGATCGACACCAAGTTTCTCTTTAGTCCTGGTACATACTTGACATCGGTCAAGGTAAGGCGAGCTCCATGCTCCTTCTGAAAAATAACCGTGCCTACACCTGAGACACTATACTTATCATCATTACCCATCCCTATGAGTATCTGGAGATCTTTCTCCTCCAAAGTACTAAACAAACTTTTGTCACCGGTCATGTGGAAAGAAGCTCCACTGTCAAGAAACCAACCACTTCCCATCATGGATGAAACCATGCATGCGAAGAGTGTGAAATCCAACTCAAACTGTGAAGCAAGTGCCTCACCTTCAGATCCTTTCCCGGATCCCTTCTTGGACTTCTTCTTTGGGCAATTAGTAGCATAATGACCCAACTCATGACAATGAAAGCATCTCACCTTCGACTTGTCAACCTTCTTCCCATCATTGGAAGAATTGGATTCGGAAAGAGAAACCTTCCCCTTCCCCTTCTTTGCCTTACTCGCTAAGGCATAGTTCTCCTCATCTTGCATGGATGAAGAACCGTCTCTGGTGCTCCATCTAATCTCCTCCTACACAAGATCTGACCAAAGTCTCTCCCATCCTGGCAGTTTCTCCCTTCCATTCACTGAGTCCTGGTAGCTATGCCAACTCTTAGGAAGGTCAAGGAGTGCTAGACTCACCATCCTCATCTGACAGTCACCCCCACACTTCCCAGCTCATCTCGGCATTGGGTGAACTTCGTGAGATATTGGGGCATACTATCTCCATTCTCACACTGAATGTTTCTGAGTTTTATCTCTTGCTTTGGAATTAAATTCGAATTCCACCAGCACAAAAACTCAACCGCTTCCAATCTAGAATTCGTGAGAACAAAGTATTTCTTGTACAGAGATTGACTGTCTGGGCATTCACCGGATATCTCACCTTCCAAAAGAAGGATGAATCCAGAGGCTACCTGGCCTGATTATAGACTCTGCCTGAAGAAATAGAATGTAAACACTTCCTGAATAGTAGATCTCATGATCAATCCTCGCTTGATATCCTGTAAAAATCTCTTCTACAAATCAAGCAGCTCTGATACCATGTAGAAATTTTTTCTACAATTATCTAGCTTTGATACCATGTAGAAATTTTGAATAATTTAACACATATTCATAGAGATTATCCTGATCATACAATTATAAGCGGAACATGTATAATACATAATCTCCTCTACGTTGATCATCAATTTACAGAAGCAGAAACATTCACAGGCACACATAGAAGCATCAATCAAACTCATTAACACAGTATGTATCCCGGGGAAAGCATCTCGCTAAAAACCCCAACTATCTGTATATTATAGTGATTGAATCATGTAACAATACAAAGCACAATGCTTATCACAAGAAATCTAGTACCAGCTCCACCTGTTACACACAATACAGCTCAGATCTGATCTCCAAATCTATTCCACTGCTTGCCTGCCTCCACAGCTCAATACCTGCTCAAGAACTGATGAGAATGGCTTCCCAAACTCATATTTCACCTAAAAATAATCACTCACACTTTGTTGGACGTGAGCAAAGGCTACAATATTGGGCAAATATGTGAGCAAACTCATTGGCATACTCAATCCCTTGATTGTGCAAGATCTGGTGCACAACTATAGTCACAACTGATAGCAATCTGATTCTCTACCACCTGTCCCTGTTGAACTGAACATGCACTAACATGCAACTGAGTTAACTGATGTATTATATAGTTGTATTATGAGTTAATAACTTGTGAATTAATTAATAACTAATTAACCCAACTCATCTCTAGTCTATTGATCAGTTAGACTAAATACAACCAGTTTAACAAAGCTAAACTGAACACAACTCCATCAACTACACCTCCAGTCCACTAAACTCAACTCACTTGAGTTCTAACTGAAGTCCTGCATGCAAATATTAGTCATCCCATAGGTAACCACGTATTTCCCTCTGGGATCTGCATGTACCACATCCGTAGCTCATCCTGAAGTGCTCCAAGAGAATAAGATCAAGTTTATAGTCCAAATATTGTTATGAGACAATAATATTTGACTTTTCTATTTTTGACAGCGAGTCTAAAAATAGACTTTGATCACTCACACTATGATCATTCACACTTTGATCAAAAATAGAAGTCCATCTATTTTTCCCAACTTGACCAATCATCCATAAACAACAACCTGCAATCCATAGACATGATCCATATGTCTAAAAATAGACATAGTCTAAAAATAGACTTGCGCCAAAAATAGCCTACGGGCCCACTTAATGAAGGCGACTCTTTTCACTAAGCTCCATCATCTTGTTGCACTCTCAACAAGCATTTCTTGTTGCACACTTTTCAACATGCAGTTTCTCCCGGCAGTTCCAGTGACGGTTGCGCTAACTATCCGCGTGTGACCACTGTCTAGCGGTTACATATAGTGCTTTCGCCGACACGATTGTAGTTCTGGCGGTTAACCTGATGGTCTATCCAACTCTAGTAACATGACCTCCGCTGTGGTGAGAACTCTGCGGTCAACTGGCAATTTAATACTATGATTTCTCGAACCTATTACGGTTAACACATGACTGATCACATGACCTCCGATGCGGTGAGGCTAACCGCACAGTCAAAGGTGACTATGTATAGTTTTGTTTGTAATGTTTTTACAATGTTTAAAAGGCCGAGAGGTATAACAAGGGGTTTTAGACTTAGGAATTAGGACTTTTAAACATAGTTTTTCAATGCGATATTTTGGATTAGGTCTTAGGTTTAAGAGTTACGTTTTGTAATACTTTTCAATGTATGATGCATAGATTTAGGACTAGGGTTTGATTGAGTCTTAGGCTTAGGGTTTTATGATTTCCCTTAAAATCCCATGTACAATGGATTGTCACAATGTGATGATACCATCGCATATCGTTGACAAAATCCACAGTTGTGACGATAACCTGGCGATGAACCACATTGAACTTTTGCCACGGACGACACCCACGTCGACACCAAAGCCTGCAAGTGAACGACAACCCAAATCCTGTGAAGGCGAATGACAAAACACATGTCATTGAATAATCCTGGTGGAACTGTTAATGAACACAAGTCGACAGCTAGGTACAAACCCGTATCAATTGAACGCCATGAAAACCAAAACAATTACCTGAACAACCTAATCCATAACCAACACTGTCAAACTGTCGAAGTTGAACTGAAGTGATGATGACACTGAACATTTATGACGACAATTGAACACCTATACAATTGAATCAATGGAATCCTCCTGGATCACTTGGTCATGTATCTTCATTTTGTTATAATTCTCATGGGTCCCATACTTTGTGCTATTTTTATTCATGGGCTTGTTTCAGTTGTTTTGTTTCTATCTTCAATTTTCTAAGATCCCATACCTTCCTTTTTCATGGTATTCTCACTTTTCTGGTGCAAACCTTTACAATTGGCCTCATTCTTATATTTGTCTTGTCCTTCCCTTGGTGTCTGCTATAAGTTTGTAAAAATACCATGACCTTTTCCTTTTTCATTGTTGTTCCCATTCTTCCACCATTATGTAAAGGTTGGATTTAAACCAAGACATGATCCACTCAATCTTCCACTGATTTATACACTTACATTTGTTTTCCAAAACTTATGTTAATTATGATTTTAATTTTACAAATCAGTGGACTTTAGAAAAGCATCATTTTCACATACTCTTTTTGCAGAAACTCCAATGTGTCTATCCACCATGTTCTAGGTGCTTCTTCCTTGCCACTTCTTTGAAATTCTACTTTATTCTTACCAAGCACCTTGCTTGCACCAAGGAAATATTGTATACACCCTTTCAAGATACTAATTACAATATCCTTTATCCATTTTAGAATGGCTTCATATTGTTATTTTCTTTTCAAAACTTCCTAGCTACCCTTCTCTTTATCCTCTTCTTTTAGGTTGCTTTTAGGTTGCTTTTAGATGATTGTTTGGTCTCATCGAATTTTGTTTCCTTCTTCTCTTTAGGGAGTTGATTTATGTCCCTCTCTTCTTGAATATATCTTGGCTTCCTACAATTTTTCAACTATTTATTTCCTCATCATATCTGGAATTGCATGGCTCCCTCTAAATTTCTCCTTCATCATGTCATTCAACACCTTAATTTTTTAGAGGGTATTTGATTCCTGTTAGGACACACTCTGGTGTGTATATGCTAATTCTTCAAGCACAATATTGGAAACTTATATATTCTTGTCCACATATATAATCTTGGGAATGCATGATATGCTTGGTTTGTTCTATCATTTCCATTCTATGGACTAAATGTCCCCATCTTTCACTTCTCCATCTCTATCTGAAACTATTGTGTCTCTAGAGACAATATTTGTGTGTATCAATGATGTGCATATCTACCTAATTTATTTAGGCTATTCTTCGCATGAATTCTTAAATTTCTATTGAAACTTTCTCAACTAAAAGTTATGCTCTTCATTTGTAAATCCATTATACTCACTAAGTGCTCCCTTGATCTTGTTTGTACCTTCTTCATTGGAGCGGTCTTCATTTCTTTGATGATCTTTATTTTTGTCTTCAAGGAAAACCTATTTCTCCTCACTAGTCAACACACATTTACAACATTCATTCAAAATCAGTTCATATTATAAAGGTAAATCCATTATCCTAACATCTACAGCTTCCCTCCTCACATGTGCATCAGGCATTACATTTTTTTCACAAGTATGTTTTCCTTCTTATCTTTGTATTTTTCACAAGTATGTTTTCCTTCTTGTCTTAGAGACCATTATTCCTTACGTTCTTCCTTTATGATAGCCATTAATGATTTTCTACCTTCATTACTTGAAAAACCTGCACTCACACCAAATTTTTTAAATTTAAAATCATAAGGCTCTCTAGCCTCATCCTCTCTCATCGACTTCTTCTAATGTTATATACTTTTCACACAATCCATGAGAATTTCAGTAGTTCTCTCTTCATCATCCACTTCTCCAAGTAATTCTCCTTTTTCTTATTCACAATGGTGAACTCTCTCTTCCTCACACACATCTACTCTAATATTTTCATCTTTCAACTGAGCACTCAACATGTGCCTCAATTTCTTCTTTAGCTCCCTAGCATACAACTGCATGATACGCCACTTGATATTTTTCTTCAAATCACATCTACATCTATGGGATTCATTCTCTATTTCTTGTAGCATCATCATCACTACATTGAGCCTTTCCTTTAGTTCAGTCGTTTCTCTATCAAACCCCTCATCACTCATCCTTTTGTGACTTCTCCTTGAACCCTCAGCATGACTATGCTTAGTCATCTCCTTTTTCTTCTCCATGGGCCTCTCCATACTCATTGAGCTACAAACAAGCCTCCATAAGACACATCACCAAGCTTCTCTCCCTTGGGCTAGGCCTTTTGGTATCATAGGTTCTCCTCCTCTGGAACCTCTCAAGCTTCCTTGCTCCTCTGGTTGTTGCACTATACGCACCCCTTTAGAACTTCACTTATTCTCTTCACTTCTCTTGATGACTTCCTATGTCCTCTTCACTTAGCCAACCTCAAACGGAAAAAATTCTTTGCTACAACTTCACTGTTGCAAGGGTTCTCTGTCACAACTCTCATACTTTTGTTGTTACCCAAAATTATCAACTTCTTTACTATATTTAAAATAAAAATTGAAAGACCAAATTACTTGTCAGGTCTCCTCAACTTTGATATCTACACAATATTCTAAATTCTTTGAAGTGCTTGGATTGTATTCAACCCTATTACTAACCAAAACCTCATCAATCTTCTCTGTCCCATTCCTTTTATTTTCTAGTCCCTTCTCATATTTATGATTTGGAAGCTATAATTCCTTGTCAACTTGTGTTGTTCTACTACTCTATCGCTAGCTTCCCTCAAATCATTCTTTCTATGGTCCTTTCCTCTACTAGCAATCATTTCAATTTATCGTTTGCTACAAATTTCTTGTACCCAAGAACTAATTATCTTTTTAAATATAAACAATATTATGCTTTGATACCACTTGACATAGCCTTAGTGGCCTGCACACAAGGAGCATAATTGTCTTCATTCACCTTGCGTCCCAATTTTTCTAACTAGATATGAGATAAGTGAAGGTGACAAGATCAGTACACCCAAATTTCCAAATAAAGTGCTTTGTCCTTACAAGAAACCAGGAGTTCTAAGCTCTAAATATCTATGCTATAAGTCAAGGAGTGATTCTCATTATTGTCCTTGTGCTCTTTTTTGTTAATGAGTGAGGCCATTTATAGCTTGGGATGTGGAGGCAACGCAATATTCTCCCATTGTCGGTGTTTGTGGTGATCATTTTCACCCTCCATGTCATATTCTTTCAACATTTCAAATATATGAAAAGCAGAGGACAAACCCATAATTACCTACGTATAAACTTTTGATTTAGTGACCTATTTTTCAAGCATATACGTCGACCTCTATAAAGAAATATTGGATTGGCCTCCCTCATCCAGATCACTAGCAATTGATCCAGGTGGATATTGGTGGCCACCCACCTATTCCACTTGGACCCCAAGCGTTGTTTCTTTCAGTTTCCTTAATTGTAGAAGATTTTACTATTTTTAGCTTTTTTTAGATCCTGAACTTTTGGAGCCATTTTGAGGCCCTAAATGAAGTTTTTTTGGAAAACAGAAAAACTTTAAAATTGCAATAGTGATTTGAATTCAAAGGTTGTACACCTTAGACATGTATTTATAAGGATGTATCATACACGTCAAATGGAGATCATATGCCAAAGTTATGACCTCGGGAATTTGGTGTACCAACGAACTCCAACGGGGTGCACAAACATTTGGTGTTTCATATCCTAGGGTTAGGTTTTGGATGTTTTGGGTTTCCCCTTGTAGCTCAATATTGAAAAGGTTTGCAAAACTCATTGTAACATAGTTCAGAGGCATGCATTCACCACATCTCTTCTCAGAGATAAGCTTGTCCAAGCTAGTTTATTTCCATTCTGCATGTAAAAAAATTTAAGTATTATTGTTTTTTTTTGTGTAAGTCAGCATTTGATATTAACAAAAGAAAATATAGTACAAAACCTCTGCAACTGCAGATTACGGGCCGCTTAACAGCAGGCCTATCTTCAGGAGACTAAAAAGAGTAGGCAGAGAAACTGAAAACTAAGATCAGCACACCGCGCAGGGCGGCAGATAACCCTAACTATCAGAAGGACACAATCATCAAAATACTTGACAGAGAAGACACTAGACACCAAAAGAAACATCTTCAGAAACCCGAAGAGACCGGGCAGCCGGAAAGGATAGACTATCCACCTCGGCCCCGAAGAGAAGTTAAGAAGAGAGCAATGCTAGGCAAGAAGAAACCAGAAGAACAGAGAAACAAGAGAAGCACCACGGATTCTACTCAACGTGGGTAGAATCAGTTGTTCGGCAATTTTTTCCTTTCTTTTTACCAACCTTTACCCAACCAAGATTATTCTGCTGGGCTGGCATGATTTGTAAACTGAGCTGGGCTGAAGGAGAGATCTCCTTGTCTGAATCTGAAGGAGATGATTCATGAGTTCTTTTCTGAGAATTAGGAGGGACAGTGGATTCCTCAGGACCAAACGAGGGCACATCCTGTGCCAGCGTTGCGTCCATATATTCCTCAACTTCCTCATCCTCATCCTCTTCCTCTGAGCTGGACCCAAAAACATCCAATGGGGGAGGATCATGAGGTTTCCAGCTTTTGGATTTTGGCTTAGAATTGGCTTTCTTTTTTTTGGCAGGCATCGAAGGACACGAGCTCTGAAGGTGCCCTGTGAGATGGCAAATTCGGCAGCGAAAGGCTGTGTTCTCGAAATCCAAGGTCTGAGTCCAATGGAAGTCTCCAATTTTGAGAATAATCTGATCAGGTAGACCTTTGCTTATATCTATTTCTGCACAGATTCTGGCGTAGGTGTATATGCCCTTTTCCCCTCTAGAGGTATCTGTATCAAGATGACGTCCTAGAGAATTGCCTATTCCTTGAAACACAGCAAACTGCCATAAATGCGCCGGGAGGTTAGGGAGCCTGACCCAGATGGGGAGCTTGGTGATAGTTGCTATGGAAGGGTCGAAATCTGGGAACCAAGGGGTTAGGAATAACCCCGCTGAGTCCCAAAACCATGGGCCTTCTGTTAATGCTTTCTGGTAGTCCTTGCTGCAAGCAAACACTACAATGAAGAAACCTTTTGAGCAGAAAAGAACCCTGCAATTTTTTATCCAGTTAGAGTGAATCCATTGGTAAAGATCTGTTGTGCATGCCCATAGCCCATTGAACCTGCAAATAATGCCAAGCTCTGCAAACAATTGGTATTGCCTTTCCATCATAGGATGAATTATTTCAATGGAGGGGGTTTCCTCCAGCTTATCCACCAAAAAAGGTTTTGGAGCCTGAGCTGGTGTAGCTTTTTCCTTGGGCTTCTGAGCGTGGACAGCATCTTTGTAAGAAGAAGCTGCAGCTGAAGAAGACTGTCCAACAGCTCCCCCTCTCAAGCGAAGGGAAAAAATGATGGAAGCATTTCTTTGAATGTTGTAAAAAGAAAGGGGATGGATATCCTCCAGTTGTTTACCTTCATAGAGGAGTTGTTGAGATGTCGAGGGAATCCCCATCTTGTATTCCAGGATTTTCTTGAGGTCCTGCACTAGATCTAAAGAGCTCACCCATTGTAGCATGGTTTTGCCAGAGAGGAGCACAATCAGGATCTGGAATGATGCAGAGAAATCTGTTTTCTGCTTTCCTCTGCAAATCTGAGACAAGAGGAGGCTGGTGCCTGCACAGCTTGCAGAGGGCCCAAACTGTACCTGTTCCTTTTTTTCCTTCGCAGGGCAGCACGCAATTTTCATTGCCAAGTTTGGCTTGCATGGATTCGAGGCCCCACTGAAACTCACGCCTCTATATTATATAGGGCCGAGCAGAGGCCATGTGTCCTCTAACCATTGCATCTCACACAGGTTTCTCAAAACCTCTTTAGAAAATCCCTTCTGTGCAAAGACTGAGATCAGGTCCCTCTCTGAGATCAAATCTCGGTGAGGCATTTCGTCAAACACTTGTCTCGCATCCTCCTTGGATTTGAAATATGAAGGCGTCCGTATCTGGGTCAGGAAATCCTGCTTGGTCTTGACTAAACCCTTGCTGGCCTTACTCGTCTTCTTGCATCCCTCATCCAACTTGTCAGCTTTATTGAAGGTTTCCTGCACTCCACCGCCATTGATGAAATCAACAGACGCGTCGAAATCCGGCCATAGCTCCCTAGCAGTTACACGCCGAGATCGATTGGCGGGAATGAAAACCGCTTCACCAGTGTGCTTTCCAGAAGGGTCCTCATTAAAGAAGGGCCCTCGAATCTTGATGGACGAAGACGCGTCTTCTCCTTCTGGGGCCTGGCCTTCGCCATTGTCATGGGGTTTTGCCGGCCCATACAAGCTCAGCTGCTCTCCTTCGATATAAAGATGTTGGATTCTCGTCTGGAGACTGTGAATACTCACAACCTCTTTTATTATCGTATCCACGCTTTGGGTTGCAGGGCATTCGAACAGGAGTTGGTACTCTTCGCTCTACGTCAAATGAATTTGCACCATTTTCGCCTTTCCTGGTTCGCTTCGCCTCTCAATTCGTAACTAGGATTTTTTCACAAAAAAATTTAAGTATTATTGTTATCAATGAATTGAAGTTCAATTTTTTCTACAACTCTGTGTCTCTATTTAAATTTGTATTTCATTTCGTTCTTGCATAAATCTAGATTAGTTGTATTAGAATGGTATGTTTTTTCTTTGTTTTTTTTCATGTCCCCAACAAGGTTAGGGTATAAGCAGTTAAGGCTTGAACTTGTTGAACCTTTACAAGATCAATCTCGTCTACCACAAAAGCTTCCCATGGCGGAAGAAAAAAAAAAGATGAGGGAGTAGGAAATCCTTTCAAAATATTTCTCAAAGAATCCCAAAAGTGACAAAGGAATGCGATGATGGAAAACTTTTCCCAGATCCTTCGGCGAATGCCCACAAGTGACGCATCTTCATCCATCAGCCACCATGGAGGCACCACTCCCTTTAAGGTACAAGGAAATGTTGACATTCCCATATTTCAAAAACATATAGATGCGAATGCTGTAGATAAATGGTTAAATTTGTTGGAAGGATATTTTTTGTTTAATGATTTTTCCAATAGGAAAAATAATACTATTTCAATCCTCAAAATTTTCCCCCACGTCAAGGACTGGTGGGAAACCTACTATGAGCAGAGGGACGAAAGGGAACCCTCACTATTTTCATCCATGCCCACTTGGAATACTTTATGAGTTACCATCAAGGAATAATATTACCCTTTCGAGAGCTATGAAGATAAGTACATAAAGTGGACCACACTGTAGCAGGAAAGGGACCAAGACATGCTAGAGTTTACAAATATTTTTCATACTCTTCACACAAAATTGGGTATCAATGATTATGAGCAGCATCTGGTACTCAAGTACCACAATTTTCTACACAAATACATCCAAGATGAGATGGATTTCATGTAAATATATTCACTTGGCGCCCCTTGTCGATATGTTGTCAAGATCGAGAAAAAATTTAAATAGAAGAAGCGATACTTTGGATCTGATAATCAAAAGCAAGGGAAAGGAACCCCCAAACTATAGAACAAAGGACAAATCCAAGGTTAAGTGACCTAGTACAACCCACTAAAGCCACAAGTAAAGAACAACACCACAAAGACAAAGAAGGACACGGGAAAGTGGTGTGTGCTCCACTAAAGTCCCACTCACAACACAAGTGAGTGTCGAGCCATATGCATGTTTTGACTCTAAGTCAAAACCCGACAAGGGGAATGAAAAATGGAAGCATATTATTGGTGTGGATCCTACCACCACCGTTTCCACCACCAAGCTTTAAAATATTGAGCTCATATATCCAAAGCAATGGGAGTGTATCTTCCACTCACAGATGTGGGTGAAAGGGTCTCTACTGCGATTCATTATTGATAGCAAGACGCAAAAGAACCTCATCTTAGCAAAGGTTGTTAAGCATTTGGGCCTACGGACCACAACACACCCACACCCATACACCATCGGATGGCTCCACCAAGGATAATATCTTTGCATCAGCTAGCAGTATTCTCTTCCCTACAACATCAAACCCTTCATGGATGAGGTACTATGTGACGTTGCTCCTCTTGAAGTTTGTGATGTATTATTAGGCCAACCATACTTATGGAATGGTCATGTTGTGTATCAGTCGAGATCTCACACTGTTATTATTACTTTGGTTAGTAAGTTATACAGAATATTGGAGGTAGCCCCGCTTACTGATATCTCTTTGATCTCTGCTAAGCAATGTAGTAAGATCATCTCCCAGACCAGGAAATTTGTTTTCTTTTTTATTCATTCTCAAAGTAAATAGAAGATTGTGGCCACATCCATGGCCCCCGTGAAGAGTTCCACCACACAACAGAAGTAGGTGGATAAGATCATGGAAGAATGCAAGGACATCTACTCCTCACCCATAGGGGTACCTTCTCACTATTAGGTCAAGAATTCGGTTGATCTGACTCCTAGAGCACCTCTATCAAATGGGCTGATATAACGCCACTCTATTCTGAAAAATAAAAAAATCAAGCAGCATATCTAGGATTTGTTGTAAAAAGGAAACATTCGACCAAGTTCCTCACCTTGTGGGAGCCTGATTGCATGTACAAAAGAAGGATGGGACCCGGAGACTCGGCAATGGTTATCGAGCACTAAATAAAATCATTGTCAGGAACAACTATTCAATCCCATGGATTGATGACCTTCTTGACCATCTCAAAGGTGCCAAGTATTTCAACAAAATCGATTTAGTCTGGTTATCACCAGGTTCCAATAGAACCCACGCATGTACGGAAGGCCACCTTCAAATCCAGGAGGGGCTTTTTGACTGGTTAGTCATGACTTTCGGCTTAAAAAAATCCCCTGCAACTTTTATGAGGCCAATGGATGACATCTTGCAGCCTTTTACCAACTTTTTCATGGTTGTTGTAGGTTTTAACCCCATACAGAAATTACCTGCATATGAATTCTAAAGTACAGAAAATAAACAATGCGAGAGCATAACAAATAAAACACATATACACAAAGATTTTCCCCTGGATCCCAAAACCGGGAATACCAACTTGATTTTTCATTATATTCCTTTAAATGTTACAATACATATTTATACATGCCGAAGCATCCAATACCATGGACCAAAAAACCATTTCATCCAAAACCATGGACCGAAAACCATCGTGTCCAAAACCATGGACCGAAAACCATCGCGTCCAAAACCATGTACGAAAATCATGCACAAAACCATAGGTAGGTCCACCCAACCTAATATAGGGTCCAAAAAAAATTTCCCCATGCGCTATCTTGGACCACGTAGAGGGGGGCTACCCACCCCACTCAAACCCCCCTGTGACCCTCCCACTGTGCAATCGGCGCAACGAATGGGGGCCTCCGCCCGCCCTCTAACCCCCCGGTTCACTACGTGGGCTAGTCACGGAAAGAATAACACAACCCAACATTCTCCCACTTGTTTTTTTTCTTTCCATGGGGGGCCACAAGAGAGCTTAGTCATTTATCCAACCCTGCAATGCCCATTGTTTCTCTACACCAAGATAACTTCTCAAAGCTCACAGATTTTGCCAATGCATCTGCAGTATTCTTCAAAGTGTCCACCTTTACTAGCAACACCTTTTTTCCTTCTATCATATCCCTCACAAAGTGATACTAAACATCAATGTGCTTTGTCTTTGAATGGTAAGCAGGGTTCTTTGCCAAGAAAATTGCACTTTGGCTGTCACAATCTATCCTTATAGCTCCCTATACTAACCCCATACTTGAACACAATCTCTGCAACCAAATTGCTTCCTTGCTTGCATGAGTGGCTACCATGTACTCTGCCTCTGTAGTTGATAGTGCCACTATAGATTGTTTCTTATTCATCCAACTGACTGCACCTCCAAATAGGTTAAACACATACCCACTTGTAGATATTCTCTGATACAGATCTCTAGCCCAGTCTGCATCAACAAAGCCACGAATATCCAAAACTCTATCCAATCTTGGTCTTCATTGGTAGCACAAACCATAATCACTAGTGCCACACAAATACCTGAAAACCTGCTTCACTATTGTCCAATGCTCCTTCCCTGGTTTTGACATAAACCTGCTCAATACTCCCATTGCATGTGCAATGTCTGGTCTAGTACAGACCATTGCATACATCAGGCTACTAAGTACACTTGTATATGGAACACGGGACATGTCCTCTTCCTCTTCTTATGTCTTGGGACATTTTTCAGCAGATAACTTTACACCTACAAGAATAGGAACCTTCACTGGTTTACTATCCTTCATATTAAACCTCTGCAATATTGTCTCGACATACTTCCTTTGGTTTAACCAGAGCTTCCTCTTTTCCCAATCTCTTTTAATTTCCATGCCCAAAATATAGTTTTCAGCACCAAGATATTTCATGTCGAATTTGGAGGACAATTGGTTCTTCAAATCCTAGATAATTTATTTATCATTTCCAACCAGCAACATATCATCCACATACAAGACCAGATAAATAACACGATCATCAATTAATTTAAAATACACACAGTGATCTGCTTTGTTTCTGGTGAAGCCAAGTCCCCGTATAAATGTATCAAATTTCTAATATCACATATTTGGTGATTGTTTTAACCCATACAGAGACTTCTTTAGGTTGCATACCAGTTCTTTCTTACCCTTCACCGCAAAGCCTTCAGGTTGCTTCATGTATATCTCTTCTTCTAGATCCCCGTGAAGAAATGTTGTCTTCACATCCATCTGTTCTACCTCAAAATAAAAAGTAGCAGCAACAGATAAAAGTAATCTAATAGAATCTACCTTGGCAACTGGAGAAAAAATATCACCAAAATCAATTCCTGACACCTAGGAATAACCTTTTTCCACCAACCGAGCTTTGTGTTTCTCCACCTTTCCTTTTGCATTTGTCTTCTTCTTGAACACCCATTTCCTACCAATGGTTTCCTTCCAACCGGAAACTCCACCACATCCCAAGCATCTTTTTTGTGCAAAGATGCCATTTCATCAACCATGGCCTCTTTCCAGAGTTTTCCATCCTCTGAATCTACTGCTTCGTTCACAGTTCTAGGATCATCATCAGTAATAGATAAAGAAAAAATTGAATAGAAATCAAATGGACTATACCTTTCTAGCTGCCTTATTTCTCGAACTGATCTTCTCACACCCGGAGTTTGTGGCTCTTCATCTTCTGATTCCTCCTCTGTTGTAGAGTTTGATTCTTCCTCCTTTAGCTCAAACTCTATCTTCTTAGGTTCCTTTTGTTGGACTTCATGTTTAATAACATATTTCACCTCTTTGAACACCACATCTCAGTTGTACATAGCCTTCCTTGTTACTGGGTTCCAAAGCTTATAACCCTTTAAACCATCCTTATACCCAATAAAGATGCACTTTCCAGATTTACTATCCAACTTGATTCATTTCTCCTTTGGAACATGTACATATGCATCACATCCAAATACCCTCATATGTGAAAGAGAGGGTTTCTTACCAGTCCATACCTCTTGTGGAGTCTTATCCTCCAACGCTGATGAAGGTGATCTATTGACCAGGTAACATGTTGTCTCCACCGCCTCTGCCCAAAATTCTTGTCCTAACCCGGCACCACTGAGCATGCTTTTTTCCCTTTCCATCAATGTCTTGTTCATTCTTTCTGCAACTCCATTTTGTTGAGGTGTATATGGAGTAGTCCTTTTTCATGTTATACCACACTTCTTACAGAATTCTTCAAATTCCTTACTGCAAAACTCTCCATTGTTATCTGTCCTTGGCACCTTTATCTTCTTCTCTATCTAGTTTTCCACCAGATCCTTAAATTCTTTAAACCTGTCAAAGACTTCAAATTTCTTCTTAAGGAAATATATCCATGTATTCCTTGAGAAGTCATCTATAAATGATACATAGTACATAGACTTACCCAGTGATGGAACCTTCACAGGTCCAAACACATCACTGTGCAGAAGCTCTAATCTCTGTTTCGCCCTCTTACTAACAGAGGGGAAACTCACCCGATTATGCTTCCCATATACACAATTTTCATACAAATCAAAACCCAGATTAATATTACTCATACCTTCTACCATACCTTTACCATGAAGTATTTGAAGGCCCTTCTCTCCAATATGTCCAAGCCTTTGATGCCACAGCATGGTCTTCTCTCCAGATACCACTAGATTTTTTGTTCCACTTTCAGGAACCATAGAACTGTTGCACCCATCAACAACAGTGTTACCTTGCAGCTTGTACAGAGTTCCAATCCGAACTCCTTGCATCAATACCAGTGCTCCCCAAACCATCTTGCAGGTATCCTTCTCAAACACTTTTTTACACCTGCATCATCCAGCTTTCTTACAGAAATCAGATTTCTGGCCAATGCAAGAATATGTAGAACACCCAAAAGTGTTCTAACCTTTCCACCTTGCAACTTTAACTTTACTTTTCCGCGACCAACGATTCTAGCCTTCCTATCATCCCCTGAGAAGACATCACCACCATCATATTTCTCATACTCACAGAACCACTCTCTTTGGGGAGTGAAGTGAAAGGATGCACCTGAGCCAATCAACCATGCCTCATGATCTACATGTGTACTTGAAGAAGCCAAGTACACATCCCCACCTTCATCTGAAATGGTTTTCACCTCTGTAGAAGGAGCATCATCAGATCCCTTTCCTTTTTCAGGAGCTTTAGATTTACAATCCCTTTTGTAGTGCCCTTCCTTTCCTCATTTCCAGCACACCACCTTTACAGGTTTTGTTGGAGATTTAGATCTCCCACTCGATGACTTATTTTTGTTTCTAATCTGTGACCTTCCTCGTACAAACAAGGCATCACCATTCTGGCTCTCCATATTTTTCCAATCAACTCCTCCGTCAGCAAGGATGAGATTATTTCATCAAACTGTAAGGTAGTTGAATTGCTACCTATTGTAATTACCAGACTATCCCACGAATCTGGTAGAGAACACAACAAACTAATGCACTCATCTTCATCTGAAATTTTGATATCAACAGACGATAACTAACTTACCACAGTATTAAATGCATTTAGATGCTCTATCACCAAGTCTCCATCTTTCATCCTCGGGTTATATAGCTTTTTCCATAGGAACAGTTTATTCACCAGAGACTTAGATTGGTACAAAGTCCCTAACTTATCCCACAAAGCCTTCGTCGTAGCTTCCCTGATACATTCAACAATACTGAATATGAGACACACAATCGTATTGTGATCTTTGCCTTCATATCCAACTTCTTCCATTCTTCATTAGACACTCACGTTGGTTTAGTACTTGGATCTACCGCGATCCACTAATCTTTATCCACCAACAAATCCTCCATATTGAGTTTCCACAACTCAAAACTCTAACTAATAAATTTATCGATCTCTATCTTTCCACTGCTCGCCATCTTCTTTCACCACCAAAATCGATCCCACATATCTCCCACTGAACGGGGTCTACCACAAGCCCGAGCGAAACCCCTCAGCAACAAAGGCATCCCCTTGAAGCCAAAATAGCTCTGATACCAAATGTAGGTTTTAACCCCGCACAGAAATTACCTGCATATGAATTCTAAAGCACAAAAAATAAACAATGCAAGAGCATAACACATATACACAGATATTTTCCCCTAGATCCCAAAACCGGGACTAACAGCTTTATTTTACATTATAGTCCTTTCAATGTTACAATACATATTTATACATACCGAAGCAATCAATACCATGGACCAAAAAACATCGCGTCCAAAACCATGGACCGAAAACCATCGCATCCAAAACCGTGTGCGAAAATCATGCACAAAACCATAGGTAGGTCCGCCTAACCTAATATAGGGTCCAAAAAAAAAATTCTCGGGACGCTGCCCTGAACCTCGTAGATGGGGGCTACCCACCCCCCCTCAAACTCCCTGTGACCCCCCCGCTTCGCAATCGGCGCAACAAAGGGGGGGCTCCAGCCCCCCTCTAACCCCCGAGTTCACTACGTGGGCTAGTCGTGGAAAGAATAACACAACCCAACAGTTGTATATTCGGACGACATCCTCATCTTCAATAATAGTTCGTAATATCACTTTCAATGCATTCAGCAAGTCCTTCAAACCCTGTGGCAGTATAAACTATGTGTCAACTTATAGAAATGTACCTTTGGCATGATATAGGTCTAATATCTGGGTTACATCATTAATTACCAATGCATGCATGTGGATCCAGCTAAGATCCAATTCATTTGATATTGGCTATCCACTACTACTTTAATAGAGCTTTACAAATTTTTTGGCCTTACTAATTTTTACCAAAGGTTCATGTTGGGATTATCTCATATCACTTGGCCTTGAGTCAAGTTACCAAGGGCGAAGAGAAAGAAAAAAAAAATTGTTCTTAGTCCCAATAGAAAGAATTTGTTGCGCTGAAGCACCACATCTTCTCTCCACCAGTACTCACGTTTCTAGACCTACAACAACCATTTGAAATTGAGACAAACGCCTCTGACTATGCTATTGGTGCAGTTCTCACACAGTAAGGGCATCCGGTGGCATATCAAAGTGAGACAATTTCTGACACAATTCTAAAATACCCCTCCTACGATAAGGAGATGTATTCCATTATCTAGGATTGTTGGCAATGGAAACATTACATTATGGGGAAGGAAACAGCCATCCACACATATCACCAATCCCTACAATTTATACAAACCCAAGGTAAGTTTCAAGACAATCGCCATCAGAAGTGGTCCACATATCTACAATAATTCCATTTGAATATAAAATACAAGAACGGAAGCACCAATCATGTTGTGGATTGCCTCAGTCATCCACTATTTGTAGCACTGACCACTGTTCTCAACTCTTGTGGCCACGAGACCTCTGGATGGCCACAACTATATAAAAATGATCCATAGTTCACCACCACGTACAAAATGCTAGTGGATGACAATCAAGTTCCATACTTCCACCTCCATCATGCATTATTATGCTACATGGGCCACCTTTCTGTTCATTCAAACAAGTGTTCCAAGCTTATTTGGGAGGTGCATTGTAGTCGGGTCGCATGACACTTTGGTGTGAAGAAAATTGTGGTCGTACTACAAAAGTATATTTATTGGCCAAATATTTGATTGGATGTTAGAAAATACATCAAATACTGCACTGCTTGCATTATTTCCAAGCCATCTATTAATAAGCAAGGTGTGTATACTCCTCTTCCTTCTCCTAGTTAGCCCTAGGAATCCATCTCCATGGAATATATGTCTGGCCTTCCTTCTACCAAGCATGGCAAGGAATGCATATTTGTGGTCATCGATAAATTTTCTAAGATGGCCATATTTGTTGCCAAGAAGAGTATCACACCAAAGGCCACTCCCATACTCTTCTTTGAAGTAGTGTGGGTAAATTTAAGGACCCCTTGGAGTGTGGGTACATTTTGGGTTCCTAGGCATGTTTTTGTTTAGCATTTGGTCACTGTTGGACAACAATCTCACCAAGTCGACTACATTCCACCCCCAGACTAATGGCCAAACACAGGTCATCAACAGGATGATTGTGCACATACTATGCTTGTACAACTCTAAGCATCCATGGACATGGGTTGAGAGTCTATCCTATGTGTAACATAGTTATAACATAGTTCTCCATAGCTCAACTAGCAACAAATCCTTTGAATTGGGCCTCAAATTTCAACCATTATGTCCCTTTAATGTTGCACTACGTTTTGCAACCTGCACAGGGAGAATTTTCCCATGTTCAGTTTGAAGTTGATAAAGCCACAAGTTTTATTGAGTGCATCAATTACATCCTCCATCAAGTTCATGACATCCTATAGAAATCCAATGCCAAATAAAAACAATTGCATGATTATCATCGAATGCCCCATAAATTTCGTGCGACAAAGTTTAGTTACATCTGTAAAAAGAGCGCTTTGTTGGAGCCCATTGTAAGTTTTGACCACTCTAATATGGGCCATACACCATAACCAAGGTTATGGGAGAAAATTATTTTGAGATCAAAATCCCCCCATTCCCTAGATAGCGTCCTGAATTCAATGTGTACCACCTTCGGCCATACTTTCGATGATTGTTGGACACATTAGACATTGTTGAGTGGTTGACACCAATAGAGCTCAACCTAGACTACATTTAACATACCACAACTAATAATCATGGACACACAGATTAATAACACTCGCAAAAATAGGATCCAACTATATTGAGTTGTCAAAGCTGGTGAACTCTTTCACCAGGGCAAGTGGTTAACTAAATACCAAGTTCAACAAAAATTTCCCATCTCGTGGAGGCACTCAATGTAATGGATATCATTGCTTCCTAAGAAGAAAGTATTGATCTAGGTGGATATTGGTGGCTACCCAGTGATTCGAACAAGACCCAAAGTATTATTTTTTTTAGTTTCCTTAATTATATCAAAGTTTACTATTTTTGGCAGTTTTTCGGGTCTTGAACTTATGGAGCCGTTTTGAGGCCTTAAACAAATTATTTTTGCAAATGGGGAAACTCATAGCTTGTGATATGGTTTTGCAGTCGAAATTTTCATTCCATCAATATTTATTTCTAACGATGTATGGTACATGACAAATAGATATTGTATGCCAAAGTTATGACCCCAGGAAGTTGGTCTACCGACTAACCCCAACGAGGCCCACAGACTTTGGCGCTTCATCTCCTAGGGTTAGGTTTTTGGATGTTTGGGGTTTTCCCTTGTTTCTAAATAATAAAAAGACCTATGATCCCAATTATAACACAGTTCAGAGGCATGTAGCCGCCACATCAATTCTCAAAGATAAGTTATCGACACCTGAGCTAGTTTATTTCCATTTTGCATGTAAACAATTTTCAGTATTTTTTTTATCAATGAATTGGACTTCAATTTTTTATTTGGATATTTGTTTCTGTTTAAAACTATATTTCATTTCGTTTAGGGAAAATTTGGATCAATGGTATCATATTTGTCTTCTCTTTCTCTGTTTTTCTTTGCATGTCTACAATGAGGTTGAGGTATAAGGAGTTAGGGCTCAAATTGGTTGAACCTTTACAAAACCTACCTTGTCGACCCCGACGACCTCCCATGGCGGAAGAAAATAAAGATGAGGTAGCAGGAGATCCCTTCAAAATATTGCTTGAAGAAGCCCTCGAGCGACAAAAGAATGTGATGATGGAAAACTTTACTCAGATCCTTCGATGGATTCCCTTAGGCGACGCATCTTCATCTAGCAGCCACCTTGGAGGTGCCATTCCCTTTAAGGAAAAATTCAAATTTGACATTCCCATATTTCAAGGCCAGGTAAATGTGGCTGTCATAGATAAATGGTTAAATATGTTGGAAGGATATTTTTTAGTTCATTTTTTTTCCAATAGGGAAAATATTACTTTTGCACTCCTAAAAGTCGCCCCCCACGTCAGGGATTGGTGGGAAACCTATTGTGAGAAGAGGGATGAGAGGGAATCCTCACTGTTTTCAACCACACCCACTTAGAGTTATTTATGAGACGCCATCAAGGAACAATATTACCCTATCAGGAGCTATGAAGATAAGTGCATAAAGTGGATCACATTGCGGTAGGGAAGGGACCAAGACGTGTCGAAGTTCACAAATATTTTTAATACCCTTCGCACGAAGTTGGGTATCAAGGATTATAAGTATCATCTAGTACTCAAGTACTACGGTTGTCGACAAAAACATATCCAAGATGAGATAGAGTTCTTGCAATTCTCCTCATTTAGTGTCACTTATCGATACGTTGTCAAGATCAAGCAAAGATTTAAATAGAAGAAGTGAGACTTTGGATATGCAAATCCCAAGCAAGGGAAAGGCACCCTCAAATGCAGAACAAATGACAAATACAAGGTGGGGTTACCCAAGACAACCCATGAAATCTCCAAGCAAAGAACAACACCATGAAAATAAAGAAGGAAATAAGAAAGGGGTGTGAGTTCCATAACAGCCCCACTCATGACACAAGTGAGTGTTGAGCCAAGCAGTCACTGGTGGCCAAGCTGAAGGCTTCATAGTCAAGTGCATGTTCTGACTATAAAAACCCAATAAGGGGAAGGACATGGGGTAGAAAATTATTGATGTTGATCCCAGCACCGTTGTTCCACCACCAAGATCCAAAAGATTGAGCATGAAGATCCATAGGAAGGGGAACATCTCTTCCACTCGCAGATGTGGGTGAAGGCATCTCCATTGCAGTTCATTATCGACATAGAAAGCCAAAATAACCTCATCTCAGCATAGGTTGTTAAGTGGTTGGTCATACCAACCACACCACACCCACAACCATATACCATCAGGTGGCTCCACCAAGGATGATATATTTGTGTCAGCCAATAGTGTCGTCTTTCCTACAACATCAAATCCTTCATGGATGAGGTACTATATGATGTTGCTCCTCTTAAATTTTATGATGTATTATTAGGCCAAACATACTTTTGGAAGCGTCATGTTGTGTATGAGTTGAGGCCTCACATTGTTGTTATTACTTTAGGTAGTAAGTTATACAAAATATCGGAGGTAGCCCCACCTACTGCCATCTCTTTGATCGTTTCTAAGAAATGCACTAAGATCGTCTCCCAGACCGAGAAATTTGTTTTAATTTTTATTCATTCTCAAAGTAAGGGGAATATTTTGGCCACATCCATGGCCCCCACAAAGGGTTCCACTACACAACAAGAGCAAGTGGATAAGGTCGTGGAAGAATATAGGGACACCTTCTCCTCACCCACAGGGGTACCTTCCCACTGTCAGGGAAAGCATTCGATCAATCTGACTCCCAGAGAACCTATACTGAATGGGTTGATATATCACTTCTCTATTCTAGAAAATGAAGAAATAAAGTGGTAGATCCAGGAGTTGCTACAAAAAGGAAACATCTGACCAAGTTCGTCACCTTGTGGGAGCCTAATTATACTTGTACAAAATAAGGATGGCACCTCAAGACTCTGCATTGATTATTGAGAGTTAAATAAAATCACTGTTAATAATAGGTATCCAATCCCACAGATTGATGACCGTTGACTAGCTCAAATGGGCCAAGTGTTTTAGTAAAATTTATTTAAAGTCTAGTTATCACCAGGTTCCAATAGAACCCACGAATATATGAAAGACCACATTCAAATCTAAGGAGGGCCTTTTTGAGTGTTTGGTCATGTCTTTCGGGTTGAAAAATGCCCCTGCAACTTTTATGAGATTAATGGATGATACTTTTTATCCATTTACCAACTCATTCATGGTCGTATATATGGATAACATCTTCATCTTAAGCAAGAGTTGGGAAGATCACTTGCAACACATTCGGCAAGTCCTTCAAACCCTGTGGCGGCACAAACTATATGCCAACTTAGAGAAATGCACCTTTGGCATCAGACAGGTCCAATATCAGGGTTGAATCATTGATGAGAAAGGCGTGCATGTGGATCTAGCTAAGATCCAAGTCATTTCGGATTGTCCAGTCCTGACCACTCTAACAGAACTTCGTAGATTTTTGGTCCTTACCAAATTTTATCGGAGGTTTGTGTTGGAATTCTCTGATATCACTTGGCCTTTGAGTAAAGTTACCAAGGGTGGAGTGAAAGTAATTTTTTTCTGGTTCGAGTCCCAACAGGAGATGTTTGTTGAGCTGAAGCATCGCCTCTGCACTACACTAGTAATCACATTTCCAAACCTGCAACAACCATTTGTAATTGAGACAGACACCTTTGACTATGATGTTAGTGCATTTCTCACCTAACAAGGGAATCTAATGGCATATCACAATGAGACATTTTCTGACACAAATTGGAAACACCCCACCTATGATATGAAGATGTATTCCATCGTGCAGGCTTGTCGGTAATGGAAACATTACATTCTAGGGAAGGAGATAGTTATCCACATAGATCACCAACCCCTCCAGTTTATACATACCTAAGGGAAGTTGCAGAACGAACGCCATCAGAAGTGGTCCACATATTTGCAACAATTCCATTTGAATCTCAAATACAAGAAGGACAACACCAATCATGTTTTAGATTGGCTCAGTCAACCACCATTGTAGCATTGACCACTATTCTCAACTCTTATGGACACAAGATCTGAAACTACATAAAAATTATCCAGAAATTGCCACCATATACCAGATGTTAGTGGATGGCATAAGAAAGCTCCAAACTTTCACTTCCATCATGCATTATTATGTTACCTGGGCCACCTTGGTGTTCCTTCAAGCGAGTGTGCCAAGTTGATTAAGGAGGTGCACTACAGTAGGGTCAAAAGACACTTTGGTGTGGAGAAGACTCTAGTCATACTACAAAAGTATTTTTATTGGCCAAATCTTCGACTAGATGTTGGAAAATACATCAAATCTTGTACTGCCTGTGCAAATTCCAAGCCAACTATTAAGAAGAAAGGCTTGTATACTCTTCTAGCTACTCCTCACTGAATGTGGGAATCCATATCCATGGATTATATGTCTGGCCTTCATTCTACAAAGAATGGAAATCACTGTGTATTTGTGATCATCAACAGATTTTCTAAGATGGCCATGTTTGTTGCCTACAAGAAGAGTATCACAATAGAGGCTACTTCTAGACTCTTCTTTGAACGAGTGTGGGTACATTTTGGGATCTCGCATGCCATTATATTGGATCGGGATAACAATTTCTTAAGCATGTTTTGGTCGAGCCTTTGTTTATTGTTGGACACCAATCTCACCAAGTCGGCAGCATTCCACCCTCTAGACTGATGGAAAGATAGAAGTCATCAACAGGATGATTATGCACATACTACACATGTACAATTCTAACCATTCATGGACATGGGATGAGAGTCTTCCATATGTCAAACACATCTATAACAGAGCTCTCCATAGCTCGAATGGTCACAGCCCCTTTAAAGTGGGTTTGGGATTTCAACCATTATGTCCCATGTTGCACAGCCTTTTGCAACTACACAAGAAGAATTTTCCCATGTTCAGTCTAAATTTGATAAAGCCACCAGGTTTATTGAGAAAATTCATCACGTCTGCTGGTAGCTTCATGACATCCTGGATAAATCCAATGGAAAATACAAACAACAGCATGAAGTTAGCATTGGGTGCCCCATAAATTTCTTATGGGCGACAAAGTTTGGTTACATTTTTAGAAAGAATGCCTCACTGGAGCCCATCGTAATTTTCGACCACTCTGATACGAGCCTTATATCATTACCAAGGCTATGGGAGACAACACTTTCAAGCTCAATACCCCCCCATTCCACTACTTGCACCCCATATTCAATGTGCACCACCTTCGGCCATATTTTCTACCATTTATGGACACATCAGACATTATTGAACAGCTGACACTAACAGAGCTCAACTTGGACTGCATTGAAGATGCCACAATTGGTAGGATCATGGACACATACATCAAGAACACTCGCAAACAAAGGATCCAACCGCATCGATTTGTCAAAGTTGACCAACTCTTGCACCAGGGCAAGTGGCTCACCAAGGGCCAAGTTCACTAGAATTTCCCCCATCTCATAGAAGCACTCAACACAATGGGGACCATTACTTCTTAATGAGGGAGGAATGGTCCATGTGAATATTAGTGGCCACCCACCTATTCCACTTTGACCCCAAGCATTATTTCTTTTAGTTTCCTTAATTGTAACATAGTTTACTATTTTTGGTAGTTTTTCGGGTCCTAAACTTCCAAAGTTGCTTTAAGGCCCTAAACGACATATTTTTGAAAAATGGACAAAACATAACTTAAAATAAGGGTTTGTAGTTGGAATATGTAATCCCCAAATAGATAATTCTAACGAGGTATCATACGCATCAAACGGAGATCATATTCCAAATTTATGACCCTAGGAAGTTGGTGTACCAACTAACCCCAATGGGCCCACAAACTTTTGGCACTTCGTCTCCTAGGGTTAGGTTTTTGGATGTTTTGGGTTTTCCCCTATTTATCAATAATAGAAAATTCTGTGAGCCTCATTGTAACAGAGTTCATAGGAATGTAGTCACCACATCTCTTCTTAGAGATAAGATACCATCGCCTGAGCTAGTTTATTTTCATTATGTCTATAAACAATTTTCAATATTTTTCTTATCAATGAATTTAAGTTCAGTGTTTGTTGTAGCTCTATTTTTCTATTTAAATTTTTATTTCATTTTTTTCCTACATAAATATGGATTATTGGTATCAGATCAATCTGCTCTTTCTCTATTCTTTTGTGCATGTCCCTAGCGAGGTAGGTGTATAAGGAGTTAGGGCTTGAACTGGTTGAGCCTTTTCAAGGCCGGCTTCACTAACCCCGATGACCTTGCATGGTAAAAAAAAAAATATGAGAGTGTAGGAGATCCTCTCAAAATATTGCTCGAAGAAGCCCTCAAGCGACAAAGAAACACAATGAAATACAACTTCTCCTAGATTCTTCAGTGAATGCCCACAGGCAATGTATCTTCATCCAACATTCACCCAGGAGGCACCACTCCCTTAAAGGTACAATTCAACTTTGAAATTCCCATATTTAAAGGCCAAATAGTTGTAGATGTCATAGATAAATGGTTAAATATGTTGGATGGATATTTTTCGATTCATGATTTTTCCAATATGTAAAATATACTTTTGCACTCCTCAAAGTCGCCCCTCGTGTCAAGGATTGGTAGGAAAACTACTGTGAGTAGAGGGTGAGTAGAGGGACAAGAAGGAAACCTCACTTTATTCAGCCATGCCCACTTGGAAT
The DNA here is from genome assembly GCA_031772625.1 of Pinus tabuliformis. Classification (NCBI taxonomy): domain Eukaryota; kingdom Viridiplantae; phylum Streptophyta; class Pinopsida; order Pinales; family Pinaceae; genus Pinus; species Pinus tabuliformis. The sequence continues at coordinate 1,311,642,888 of CM062816.1, read as the reverse complement.
TCTTTCTGAGATGCCATCAAGGAATAGTTTTACCCTGTCGGGAGCTATGAAGATAAGTACATAAAGTGGGCCACGCTGCAGCAGGGAAGAGACCAAGATGTGTCAGAGTTCACAAATATTTTTCATACCATTCACATGAAGTTGGGTATCAAATATTTTCATTGGAAACTAGTACTCAAGTACCAGATCTATCTACAAAAATACATTCAAGACAAGATGGAGTTCCTAGAAATATCCTCACTTAGCGTCGCCTATCGATATGCTGTCAAGATCGAGCAACAATTTAAACATAAGAAGCAAGACTTTTGATCTATGAATCTAAAGCAAGGGAAAGGTTCCCCTAAACTACAAAACAAAGGAAAAATCCAATGTTTTGTGACCTAGGACAGCCCGTTTAAGCCACAAGAAAAGAACAACACGAAGAAGACAAAGAAGGACACAAGAAATTGGTGTGAGTTCCATAAGAGCCCCACTGATAACACAAGTGAGTGTCGAGCTAAGAAGTCATTGGTGGCAGAGTTGAAGGATTCAGAGTCATATGCATGTTCTGACTTTGAGTCATAACCCAACAAGGAGAATGAAAAAGGAAATTGTATTATTGTGTGGAGCCCATTGCCACTGTTTCCACCACCAAAATCCAGAAGATTGAGCCAGAAGATCCAGAGGAAGGGGAGTGTCTCTTCCACTCCCAAATGTGGGTGAAGGGGTCTCTGCTACAAATCATTGTCGAAAGTGGGATCCAAAAGAACCTCATCTCAGTAGAGTTCGCTAAGATGTTGGTCCTACTGACCACACCCACTATTGTACACCATCGGGTGGCTCTACCAAGGACAAGATATTTTCGTCGGCCAGCTGTGTCATCTTCCCTACAGCATCAAACTTCACAAATAAGGTATTATTTCATTTTGCTTCTCTTGAAGTTTGTGATGTATTATTAGTCCAACCATACTTGTGTAACCGTCATGTTGTGTATGAGTCGAGGCCTCACACTATTATTATTACTTTGGGTAGTAAATTATACAGAATACTAGAGGTAGCCCCACCTACCGCCATCTCTTTGATCTCTACTAAGAAATATAGTAAGATCATCTCCCATACTGAGAAATTTGTTTTCTTTTTTATTCATTCTCAAAGTAAGGGGAATATCATGGCCACATCCATGGCCCCAATGAAGGGTTCCACCGTGCAACATAAGCAGGTGGCCCAAGTTCGTGGAAGAATACAAGGACATCTTCTCCTTGCTCGTAAGTTAACCTTCGCAATGTCAGGTCAAGCATTCATTCGATCTAACTCCCGGAGCACCTCTATTCAATGGTTCAATATACCGATGCTCTATTTTGAAAAATGAAGAAATCAAGCGGAATATTAAGGAGTTACTACAAAAAGGGCACATCTGACTAAGTTCCTCACCTTGTGGGAGCCCAATTGTACTTGTACAGAAGAAGGATGGGACGTGGAGACTATGCATTGATTATCTGGCACTAAATAAAATCATTGTTAAGAACAGTTATAAAATCCCAAGGATTGATGACCTTCTAGACCAGCTCAAAGGAGAAAAGTATTTCATCAAAATTGATTTAAATTTTGGTTATCACCAGGTTCCTTAGCTTGCACCCCATATCCAATGTGGACCGCCTTCGACCATACTTTCCACCATTTTTGAATACATTAGACATTGTTGCGTAGTTGACACCAACAAAACTCAACCCATACAGCATTGAATAGGCCACTAATGGTTAGATCATGGACGCACAAATAAAGAAAACTCACAAAAGAGGATATGATTGTATTGAATTGTCAAATTTAGCCAAATCTTGCACCAGGGTGAGTGGCTCACTAGGGACCAAGTTCAGTGTAAATTTCCCCATCTCATGGAGGAACTAAGTGAAATAGGGATCATTGCTTCCTAAGGAGAGGACTGATACAGTGGGGTAATGGTGGCGACAACCTATTCCAATTGGACCCCAAGCATTGTTTCTTTCAGTTTCCTTAATTGTAGCACAATTTACTATTTTTGGTAGTTTTTCATGGCTTGAACTTTCAGAACCATTTTTAGGCCCTAAACGACATTTTTTTGGAAAACGGGCAAACTCATGGGCTATTGTAGGAGTTTTCAGTTGAAATTTTCATTCCTCGAATAATTTTTTCTAACAATGTGTCGTACTCGTCAAACAAATATCTTATGTCAAAGTTATGACCTGAGGAAGTTGGTGTAAAACCAACCCTAACGAGGCACACAAACTTTTGGCATTTCATCTCCTAGGGTTACGTTTTTGGATGTTCAGGTTTTCCCCTTGTTTCTCGATAATAAAAAGACCTATGAGCCTCATTTTAACACAATTCAGAGGCATATAGCTACCACATCTCTTCTCAGAGATAAGATAGCATCGCTTGAGCTATTTTGTTTTCAATTCTGCATGTAAACAATTTTCAGTATTTTTGTTATCAATGAATTGAAGTTCAACTTTCATTGTAGGTATATGTTTCTTTTTAAATCTATATTTCATTTCATTCCTAAATAAATATGGATCACTTGTATCAAAGCGATCTACTCTTTCGTTATTTTTATGTGCATGTCCCTAATGAGGTTTGGGTTTAAGGAGTTAGGGCTCGAACTAGTTGAACCTTTGCAAGACCGACCTCGTAGAACCCGACGGCCTCCCATGGCAGAAGAAAAGAAATACAAGAGAGAAGGATATGCTTTCAAAATATTGCTCAAAAAATCCCTCAAGTGACAAAGGAACACGATGATATCCAACTTTACCTAGATCCTTCGACGGATGCCCACAACTGACACATCTTCATCCAGCAACCACCATAGAGGCGCCACTCCCTTTAAGGTACAAAACAACTTTGACATTCCCATATTTGAAGGCCAGATAAATGTGGATGTTGTAGATAAATGGTTAAATCTATTGGAAGGATATTTTTTCAATTCATGATTTTTCCAATAGGGAGAAGATTACTTTTGCACTCCTCAAGGTCGCCACCCACATCAAGGACTGGTGGGAAATCCACTATGAGAAGAGGGACGAGAGGTGACCCTCCTTGTTTTCAGCCACGCACACCTGGAATTATTTTCAAGACGACATCGAGGAATAGTATTACCCTATCAGGAGCCATGAATATAAGTACATAAAGTGGACCATACTATAGTAGGGAAGGGACCAAGACATGATAGAGTCCATAAACATTTTTCATACCCTTCGTACTAAGTTGGGTATCGAGAAATCTGAGTGACATTTGGTACTCAAGTAGCAAGGTTATCTACACAAATAGATCTAGGATGAGATGGAGTTCCTAGACATCTCCTCACTTAGTGTCGTCTATCGATACACTGTCAAGATCGAATAAAAATTTAAATAGAAGAAATGAGACTTTGGATCTATGAATCCAAAGCAAGGGAAAGACGCCCCAAAACTATAGAACAAAAAAAAAACCCAAGGTGGGGTGAACCATGAAATCCCTCTGAAGCCGCAAGAAAAGAACAAGACCATGAATATAAAGAAGGACATGTGAATGTGTGAATTTCATAAGATTCCCACTCACAACAAAAATGAGTGTCGAGCCAAGAATTCATTGATGTCCAAGTTGAAGGCTTCAAAGTCAAATGCATGTTCTAACTCTAAGTCAAAACCAAACTATAGGAATGAAAATGGGAATCATATTATTAATGTGGAGCCCAGCACCACTGTTTCCACCACCAAGATCTAGAAGATTGAACCCGAAGATCTAAAGGAAGGGGATCGTCTCTTCCACTTGCAGATGTGGGCGAAGGGGTCTTTGTTGCAGTTCATTATCGATAGTGGAAGCCAAAAGGACCTCATCTCAGCAAAGGTCATTAAGCGATTGGGCCTACTGACCACACCACACCCACTACTGTACACCATTAGGTGGCTCCACCAAGGACAAGATCTTCGTGTCAACTAAGATCTAGGCAAAGTTGTCCATCATTGCATTCCTCTGTCGCTCGAGGGCTTCTTCGAGCAATATTTTGAAAGGATCTCCTACCCCCTCGTCTTTCTTTTCTTCTACCATGGGAGGCCATCGGGATTTTTGAGGCTAGTCTTGCAAAGGTTCGAATAGTTCAAGCCCTAACTCTTTATATCCCGACCTCATTGGGGACATGCAAAAAAATACAGAGAAATAGCAAACCCCTCTGAAACCATTGATCTGAATTTAAACAGGAATGCAACAAATTACATATATAACCATAAATACAAAGATGCAGCAGAAATAACACTTCATTTCATTAATATCAAATACTGAAATATTCTTACAAATAGAATGGAAATAAGACTAGCTCAGGCAATAGTAGCTTATCTCTGAGCAGAGATGTGGTGGCTACATGCCTCTGAACTATGTTACAATGAGGCTCAAGGACCTATTTATTATTAAAAAACATGAGAAAACCCTAAACAACCAAAACCCTAACCCCAAGAGATGTAATGCCAAGATTTTGTGGGTCCCGTTGGGCTTAGATGGGCAACTAACTTCCCGAGGTCATAACTTGGTCATATTATCTCTTTTGGTGTGTACAATATCTTGTGGGAAAGGTCTCTCTGAGTACTGCAATATTTTCCATGAGCCCTTGCCTCTAGCTTTGGGCTTGCAGCGGACCTCAAAAAAACGTCGTTTAGGGGGTCAAAACTACTCTGGAAGTTCAGAACTTGAAAAACTACTTAAATAAACAAGGAAACAAATGAAACTAACTGGAAGTCTAGGTGGGATAGATAGGTGGACACCAATGTCCACTTGGGTCATAGAGACAGCCAATGCCAAATAGAAACAATGGCATGATTAGCATTGGGTGCCCCATAAATTTCAAGTGTGCAACAAGTTTGGTTACATCTGTAGAAAGAATGCCTCGCTGGAGCCCATAATAAGCTTCAACCACTTTGATACAAGACTTACACCATAACCAAGGTTGTGGGTGACAACACTTTTGAGCTCAGTATCCCTTATTCCTTGGCTTGTACCCCATATTCAATGTGGACTTCCTTCGTCCATACTTTCCACCATTGTTGGACACATCAAACATTGTTGAGTAGTTGACACCAACAGAGCTCAACTCAGACTGCATTAAATAGGACACAATTGATTGGATCATGGACACACAAAACAATAACACTCACAAACACAGGATCCAACTGTATCGAGTTATCAAAGTTGTCCAACTCTTGCACCAGGGAAAGTGGCTCATCAGGGACCAATTTCATCAGAAATTTCCCCATCTCGTGGAGGCACTAAACACAATGGGGAATATTTCTTCCTAAGGATGGATGACTGATCCAAATGGATATTGGTGGCCACCTACCTATTCCACTTGGACTCCAAGAATTTTCTTTCAATTTCCTTAATTGTAGCACAGTTTACTATTTTCGGTAGTTTTTTGGGTCCTAAACTTCCGGAGTCGTTTTGAGGCCCTAAACGGCATTTTTTTGGAAAATAGGCAAACATGGAGCCCATAAAAAATCTTTTTAGTCTAAAATTGTAGTCTTAATATAGATCCTTCTAACGAAGTATCATAAGCATCAAACAGAGATCATATGCCAATGTTACGATCCCAAGGAGTTGGAATACCAACTAACCCAACAAGGCCCAGAAACTTTTGGTGTTTCATGTCCTAGGGTTAGCTTTTTGGATATTTTGGGTTTTCCCTAGTTTATCAATAATATTTTCTTTCACTTAATTATGTTTTTCATCTTGACGCCCAACACTTTTGACTTTTTCTATCAAATCTGTTATATAAGAACTTACAACTGCCAAGTGATTTACTTGCATTAGGGGAATTTTGAGGTCTTAAATGGGCCTCCTATTATAAAATAACAGTGGAAATAATAAAATAAGATTAGATTACATCATCAAATTTTAGAGGGAAAAAAGGAAAAACTAATTTTTCAACTCGTATTTTCAACTTATCTGCCTATGTGTTTACTCAAATTTTAAGCGGGAACACTCATTGGACGCAGAATTTGATTCATCATCCAAGGAGTACCTATGTTTCATACTTTCAATGGACCTTTCTATACAAAAATGAGAAATACATGAAAAAATGTGTTGCAATCATGTTTTTCATGTATTTCTCATTTTTCGTGTAGCAGGGTCTATCAAAAGTATGCAACATGTGTACTCCTTGGATGAGAAATTAGATTTTGCATCCAACGAGTACTCCCGCTTGAAATTTGAATAAAACCATAGGGAGATAAGTTGAAAATACAAGTTGAGAAAATAATTTTATTAATTTATTATTTTTTAATCTTTTTACTTTTTTACCCCAAAAATAGTGAATCATCCCCCATGGTTCACATCATCATCTTGAATCCTATTGGTTCTTATAAAGTTTATTTTTGTTGTACATTTTTCTTAGGAGGCCCATTTTAGACCTCAAAAGTTCTCTAATGAAATTTTCTTTACCTTTTATGTATTTAATTTCAAAGTCAAATTTGTTGAGTGTGATCAGACATCTTGCTTGCCTGAGATTCAACTTGGGTTGCCCAAACAAATACTTGAGCCCACTATGGTCTGTAATGAGTGTAAATTTTCTGCTAAGGATGTAATGCCTCCATGTTTTTAAGGCATGAATGATGGTAGCCAATCCTAAATCATGGGTTACATAATTCATCTCATGCTCCTTTAATTTTCTAGACTTGTATAATATTGCTTTCCTTTCCTACATTAAGACTCCACCGAGTTTTACAGGAATTTGTACGCACCACGAAATCCTTGTCAGGATCTGCAATTCTCAGCACTGGTGCATTGGTGAGAAACTACTTTAAGAGCTCAAAGCTTTTTGCGCATTGTGTAGTCCACTCAAAACTTTTTCATTTTCTCTACAAGGTTGTAATGCGATGGCTTATCTTGGAGAAATTATAGATAAATCTCCTATAATATCTTGCCAATCCCATGAATGATTTAACCTCATCCATTCTTTGGAGTTGGCCACTCCATTATTTCCTTTATCTTTTCAGGGTCAACTAAGATTCCTTCCTTGTAGATTATATGCCCCAAGTAATGTATTTGTGATTGGAAGAAGTCACACTTGTTAATATTTATATAGAGTGTGTGCTCCCTCAACAATTGTAACACTGCATCCAAATGTTTTTCATGCTCTTCTTCTATCTTTGAATACACAAATATGTCATCAATAAACACAATGACAAACTTGTCCAAATAAGGACACAAAACATTGTTCATTAGACACATGAATGTGGCAGGGGCATTGGTAAGCCCAAAATGTACCACTACGAACTCATAATGTCCATATCTTGTCCTGAAATCAATTTTATTAATTTCTTCCTCTTTGATTATTACTTGATGGTAGCCTGACCTCAAGTTAATTTTGGAAAAAATAGTTTCTCCCCTCAACTGATTAAATAGATCATCAATCCTTGGTAATGGGTACCTATTCTTGATGGTCACCTTATTTAACTATTTGTAATCAATGCATAATCTAAGTGTTCCATCTTTCTTCTTTACAAACAATATTGGTGATCCCCATGGGTACAAAATTGGAATTATGTAGCCCTTGTCAAGCATTTCTTTTAGCTGTAATTTTATTTCAACCAACTTTTGGGTGCTCATCCTATATGACGCATTGGATGTTGGTTCTGCTCTAGGTATCATCTCAATAGAGAAGTATATCTCTCTATGAGGAGGTAATCTAGGAACCTCCACTGGAAATACATCTGAATATTATTGCAAAACATGGTACCTTTGTAGCAATTCAGTTTCCTCGTCTTCTATTTCTCTATCATCTTTCTCGTCCTTGGAAACATGCACTACAAATAGCATGCATCTCTTTCTATTGCTGCATTTGGCTTACATAGCAGTGATCAACCTTACTGAAATAGAATTTTTCCTACCCTGCAACACTCCTTTTGCTCCTTTCTCATCCAAGCATTCAATTGGTTTTTCGTAGCAATCTACCTTGGTCCGATGTAAATACAACCAATCCATGCCAAGAAATATGTTATACGCACCCAATGACAATACATTCAAATGGGCTATTGTGGGCATGCCATTAAGCTTGAATACACATGACCTTACCTAATGGTTGATCCTTCTCTTTGTCCCAGTTTCCAACTGAACCAACCAAGGTTCTTTATGCAAATATTTTCCCAAACCACATTTCACAAGAAGCTCTGGGCTGACATAGCTATAGTTGGAACCTGGGTCAATTAAAATAGAAATCATTTTCTCTTGCAACTTACCTTCCATCTCAATGATGGATTCCTGGTGATCTGCTTGGAGGTTGTCCACTACGGCATAAATTCTTGGCATACTTCGAGTTACTTCACCCACTATGAAAGCCTCCTAAACACTATAAATATTTTTTCCAACATTGTACTGATGTGGACAGTCTCTTCTTATGTTGTTCTCATCAAAATTCCTACATTTGAGCGGTTCTCGGCCTTCGAACTTGGGTTGTGCCTACGCCAAATAGTGATGAGGTAAAAAGACTACTAAAGAAATAATTCCATGTTAAACCTTATTCAGACCATCCAGGGTATCAAAATACCCTTATGACCATTAAAAGGTACTATTACTGGCCGAATTTGAAGAAGGAAGTGGATGATTTCGTGGAAAAATGCATAGAATGCTAGTAGGTAAAGGAAATCATGATGGTGATGGATAATATAAGAAAGGTAGCTCATTTTGTAGCGGTCAAGTCCACTACCTCCTCTAGAGACATAACACAAAGCTTCATAAAAACAATTGTGAGGCCACATGGCATCCCCAAGACGATTGTGTTAGACAAAGATGCTAGGTTCAATTCCAGGTTTTGGAAGGAACTGTGCAAGATTAGGAATAGAATTTGCATTTAGTACAGCCTCTCATCCACAAACAGATGGGTAAACAAAGAGGATTAACATAATCCTTGAGGACATGTTAAGGATGTATGTGATGAATTAACCCAAGAAGTGGGAATAATATATTCCACTTATGGAATTTGCATACAACAATAGATACCAAGAATCCATAAGGATGAGCCCATTTGAAATGTTATATGGCAAGAGTTGCAACCATCCTGTTAGTTGGAGTGATCCAGTTAACAGGGTCCATGTAGGACCTGATATGCTCAAGGATATGGAGCAGCAAGTTCATATCATAAAATAGAATTTAAAGGTGGCACAAGATAGACAGAAAAGCTATGTAGATCAACATAGGATGCACAAGGAATTCCAAGCTGGGAGCACGTCGATCTGAGAATTAAACCTAAGAAGAGTTACCTAAGGATTGGGACATGTGCCAAGTTGGCACCTCAGTATTGTGGGCCTTCTGAAATCCTTGAGAGGATTGGACCAATGGCATATAGGTTGGTTTTACCTCCATTTAGTGTTCATGATTTATGCCATCTCTCTTTGCTTAAAAGATATTTACATGATTCTAATCATGTGATTGATTGGTTTGTGCTACAGGTGGAACCAGAGGGAGAGTTCTAGCAAAGACCAATGTGCATTCTAGACAGGAGGAGTCTCATGCTCTGTAAACGATTCGTAGAGAAAGTCAAGGTGCAGAGGAAGCACATTGGTCCAGAGGAGGCCACGTGGGAAATGGTTGATGCCTTAAAGGCAAATTACCCTTCTTTTTTATTAGTTAATGCAAGTGTGTATATGATTGTAAATATTGTATAGAGTTGTGTTATAGATATCCATAAAATAATATGTGACTGTGTTTTATTTTCAGAGTTTCAAATAGGAAGATGAACACCGAGTGAAGTGTTCCCTAATGGGGGAGGGGGCATGTGACATCCCCACCCATGGTTCTATCATAAAATGCATTGTAAATATTTTTACAATATGTGAAGTTTAAAATGGGTATTGAGTCAAAGGGACACAGATTCCAGAGTTGGGGAGGGGGATTGCTTGCTTGGGATATTGTGTTTTTCTTGTGCAAAAAACTTGAATTGTTGGACAGCCATTAAAAATTGGTTGGTGCATGAATTAATGAATTGGTTCTTAATTTAAATGGGTTGCAAGAGAAGGTATAAATCCCATGTTTCTTGAAAAACAGTAACAAGGAAAAAGGGACAAGAAATTAAGAAGGGAACTATGCAAGGAAAAAAAAAAAAGAGGACAAGACAGTAACTTCTAACTCAGGAAAAGAGATCAGAGGAGGAAAAGAAGGGTATTTGAACTCATATTGGAGGAAGGAGGAACACATGGATGGGAGAAAAAGAAAATAGAGAACTTTGTTCAATAAGCAAGCAATGCAGATTAGAAGAGAATGGGATCGGTTATCAGGTTCTTTAGAGGTTGTGGGTTGAGATGCTAATATTTGGAGCCTTGTAATAGCTTGGGTTCCCTAGAGGTTTTGGGTTGAGATAGGATCCTGTAGAAATTTTGAATAATTTAACACATATTCACAGAGATTATCCTGATCATACAATTATAAGCGGAACATGTATAATACATAATCTCCTCTACGTTGATCATCAATTTACAGAAGCAGAAACATTCACAGGCACACATAGAAGCATCAATCAAACTCATAAACACAGTATGTATCCCGGGGAAAGCATCTCGCTAAAAACCCCAACTATCTGTATATTATATTGATTGAATCATGTAACATTACAAAGTACAATGCTTATCACAAGCAATCTAGTACCAGCTCCACCTGTTACACACAATACAGCTCAAATCTGATCTCCAAATCTCCCCCGCTGCTTGCCTGCCTCCACTGCTCAAGAACTGATGAGAAATAGCTTCCCAAACTCGATTTTCACATGCAAAATAGTCACTCACTCTTTGTGGACGTGAGAAAAGGCTAAAATGTGGGCCAAATACGTGAGCAAACTCATTGGCATACTCAATCCCTTGATTGTGCAAGATCCGATGCACAACTATAGTCACAACTGATAGCAATCTGATTCTCTACCACTTGTCCCTGTTGAACTGAACATGCACTGACATGCAACTGAGTTAACTGATGTATTCATTAGTTGTATTATGAGTTAATAACTTGTGAATTAATTAATAACTAATTCACCCAACTCATCTCTAGTCTATTGATCAGTTAGACTAAATACAACCAGTTTAACAAAGCTAAACTGAACACAACTCCATCAACTGCACCTCCAGTCCACTAAACTCAACTCACTTGAGTTCTAACTGAAGTCCTGCATGCAAATATTAGTCATCCCATAGGTAACCACGTATTTCCTTGTGGGATTTGCATGTACCACATCCGTAGCTCATTCTGAAGTGCTCCAAGAGAATAAGATCAAGTTTATAGTCCAAATATTATTATGAGACAATAATATTTGACTTTTCTATTTTTGACAGCCAGTCTAAAAATAGACTTTGATCACTCACACTGTGATCATTCACATTTTGATCAAAAATAGAAGTCCATCTATTTTTCCCAACTTGACCAATCATCCATAAACAGCAACCTGCAATCCATAGACATGATCCATATGTCTAAAAATAGACATAGTCTAAAAATAGACTTGCGCCAAAAATAGCCTGCGGGCCCACTTAGTGAAGGCGACTCTTTTCACTAAGCTCCATCATCTTGTTGTATTCTCAACAAGCATTTCTTGTTGCACACTTTTCAACACTCCCTCTCAACAAGAAAGGCTTCCTCTCAAACCCGATCCTGTAACTCTGGAATGTTCTCCATGCAACACATCTGGCTGGTCCACTTGCTCTGTCATCAAAGTCTCTGATTGCTATTGCCTCTGTCGACTGAAACTCTGCATCTCTGTGCTCTTCAGTATCTGACTACTCTAGCCTCTGTCACTTTGATCTCTGACTGCATCCGTGCTGCTGTTGGTTCTATCTCCCAGCATTGCATCCGCACTGCACCTCCCAACTGACCTCCCTGTTGGGATAGAAACACCCTCTGATGCTGAAGCTCTACCTGCTGCTGACAAGTGCTCCCTCTCTGAAATTTGCGCTACTGCAACATCTCCATGCATCTTGCACCATTGCACACCTCTCTATGCCACCTAGCACTGTGCAAAACACTTGTGCCTCTCGCATTGCTGCAGCCTGCTAGCTATGCGCTGTCCTGGGATTCCCTGCACTGTCGCTCTCTCTGCCGCTCCATCTGCATCTGTCTCTACCCAATCAATCAGTTCCTGCTACTACACATTGGGGCTCCCGTAGCAAGGTCTCATCCAAGAGGTTGGGTACCTCAAGGATCCTGCCCCTCCTCCTTGGGACAATCAATCCATATCACCCCACCTCCTACTTGGAGGTATGCCTGCATGCGATCCTTCAGCCCATCTGGCTCGAAGTTTCCCCCTACTGGAGGTCTCTGGATGAGTAGATGTCTCTAATCTATCTCCTCTCAGCTTCCCCTGTTGTGGCTCCTCCACAACCTCCTGAAGCTGCTGCACCAATCGTGGCTCCTCCACAATCGTCTGAGACTTCTTCTGGCTCTGCATGTTGAGAGGTAATATACGCTCCCTCTCAACCACCAAGTCTCCATCAGTTTCCTCGCTGCTCAAGGCTTTGCATGCATCTTGAACCTCAAGAGCATACAGGTTCTTGACCCGTGAACCAATCTGCTTCACCTGTCTAGTGATGATGTGTCTAAGGAAAACCTTTCCCTTACTAAAGACCACATCATAGCCTCTGTCTTCCAACATCGCGATCGACACCAAGTTTCTCTTCAGTCCTGGTACATACTTGACATCGGTCAAGGTAAGGCGAGCTCCATGCTCCCTCTGAAAAATAACCGTGCCTACACCTGAGACACTATACTTCTCATCATTACCCATCCCTATGAGTATCTGGAGATCTTTCTCCTCCAAAGTACTGAACAAACTTTTGTCACCGGTCATGTGGAAAGAAGCTCCACTGTCAAGAAACCAACCACTTCCCACCATGGATGAAACCATGAATGCGAAGAGTGTGAAGTCCAACTCAAACTGTGAAGCAAGTGAGGTTGCCTCACCTTCAGATCCTTCCCCGGATCCCTTCTTGGACTTCTTCTTTGGGCAATTAGTAGCATAATGACCCAACTCATGACAACAAAAGCATCTCACCTTCGCCTTGTCAACCTTCTTCACATCATTGGAAGAACTGGATTCAGAAAGAGAAACCTTCCCCTTCCCCTTCTTCGCCTTACTCGCTAAGGCACAGTTCTCCTCATCCTGCATGGATGAAGAACTGTCTCTGGTGCTCCGTCTAATCTCCTCCTGCATCAAATCCGACCATAGTCGTTCCCAATTTGGCAGTTTCTCCCTTCCATTCACCAAGTCCTGGTAGCTATGCCAACTCTTAGGAAGGTCAAGGAGTGCTAGACTCACCATCCTCATCTGACAGTCACCCCCACACTTCCCAGCTCATCCCGGCATTGGGTGAACTTCGTGAGATACTAGGGCATACTGTCTCCATTCTCACACTGAATGTTTCTGAGTTTGCTCTTGCTTTGGAATTAAATTCGAATTCCACCAGCACAAAAACTCAACCGCTTCTAATCTAAATTTCGTGAGAACAAGGTATTTCTTGTACAGAGATCGACTGTATGGGCATTCACCGGATATTTCACCTTCCAAAAGAAGGATGAATCCAGAGGCTACCTGGCCCGATTACAGACTCTTCCTGAAGAAATAGAATGTAAACACTTCCTGAATAGTAGATCAGATGATCAATCCTCGCTTGATATCTTGCAAAAATCTCTTCTACAAATCAAGCAGCTCCGATACCATGTAGAAATTTTTCTACAAATCATCTAGCTTTGATACCATGTAGAAATTTTGAATAATTTAACACATATTCACAGAGATTATCCTGATCATAAAATTATAAGTGGAACATGTATAATACATAATCTCCTCTACGTTGATCATCAATTTACAGAAGCAGAAACATTCACAGGCACACATAGAAGCATCAATCAAACTCATAAACACAGTATGTATCCCGGGGAAAGCATCTCGCTAAAAACCCCAACTATCTGTATATTATATTGATTGAATCATGTAACATTACAAAGTACAATGCTTATCACAAGCAATCTAGTACCAGCTCCACCTGTTACACACAATACAGCTCAGATCTGATCTCCAAATCTCCCCCGCTGCTTGCCTGCCTCCACTGCTCAATACCTGCTCAAGAACTGATGAGAAATAGCTTCCCAAACTCGATTTTCACCTGCAAAATAGTCACTCACTCTTTGTGGACGTGAGCAAAGGCTAAAATGTGGGCCAAATACATGAGCAAACTCATTGGCATACTCAATCCCTTGATTGTGCAAGATCTGATGCACAACTATAGTCACAACTGATAGCAATCTGATTCTCTACCACTTGTCCCTGTTGAACTGAACATGCACTTACATGCAACTGAGTTAATTGATGTATTCATTAGTTGTATTATGAGTTAATAACTTGTGAATTAATTAATAACTAATTCACCCAACTCATCTCTAGTCTATTGATCAGTTAGACTAAATACAACCAGTTTAACAAAGCTAAACTGAACACAACTCCATCAACTGCACCTCCAGTCCACTAAACTCAACTCACTTGAGTTCTAACTGAAGTCCTGCATGCAAATATTAGTCATCCCATAGGTAACCACGTATTTCCTTGTGGGATCTGCATGTACCACATCCGTAGCTCATTCTGAAGTGCTCCAAGAAAGATCAAGTTTATAGTCCAAATATTATTATGAGACAATAATATTTGACTTTTCTATTTTTGACAGTCAGTCTAAAAATAGACTTTGATCACTCACACTGTGATCATTCACATTTTGATCAAAAATAGAAGTCCATCTATTTTTCCCAACTTGACCAATCATCCATAAACAGCAACCTGCAATCCATAGACATGATCCATATGTCTAAAAATAGACATACTCGAAAAATAGCCTGCGGGCCCACTTAGTGAAGGCGACTCTTTTCACTAAGCTCCATCATCTTGTTGTATTCTCAACAAGCATTTCTTTTTGCACACTTTTCTTGGATCCCTATAACAGCTTGGTTATCTGGAACCCTATAATAGGTTGGCTCTCCTAGAGGCTTTAGGTTGAGATAGAAAGTTCTGGAGCCCTAGATAGCTTGGGAAGAGGCTAATCCTGAAGCAACATCAAAAGAATATTTGATTGAACACCTTTAGTTATTCCCTTACTCTTACAGTGGATTCTGAACTTCCTGGAAGGGAGTGAATCACTGTGTGTGCACTTGGGATGAGGTAGAGAACCTCTAGACTCCTTGTGCTAAAAACTATGGTAGCAGCCAACTTGTGGGATTTAGGAAGAGGCCATTTGGGATTATGTGTTTAATTTGGAAACTAGTGGTTGATTCCCTTAAGCAAGCACCCCCCACAGGCTCTAGAATCTGAATCGAGGGTCATAGCTACAGATAAGTGTCTCTGCATTTTTCTATGGTTGGGTGGAGAGTCTTTGTCTCAAGCTTAGTTTCCCTGCAAAATTTAAAGATAAGTATCTAATTATGCATGTTTACGTGTTGGTGAATCATGATGCATTTCTCGTTTCAATAGTTTTGGACTTGGGATTGTATTTGTGATATTAATATAATTAACATGTGGATGAACCTCTGTGCAAAGATGGCTATTATAGTTATAGAAATTACACATAAACCTATGTGCATATGGCATCTCTAAAATGAGCAATGTCTATAATCATATTGAATGAATGTATATACTTATTTCCATTAGAATGAGGTGTTGTGTTAAATTGTTCGTTATTGTGGTTCATGACAACTAACATGCAACAGAAAGTAAAGTTCCATATACCTTAGTTAGCTTGGGTTAGCTTGATTTGAATATTTAAAGGGAATTTATTGTTGATTGTCCAAAAAAAATAAATGAAAAATACACTAAAAAATAAAAACAATTGCTGGAAAATTGTAAGAAATATGGAACTGTTAGGAAAATTTTTAGCCTTAAAATATGGAAACTGGCTCATTAACATTGATCCTCTACCTTTGAATCTGGAGTGGTTGGAGTATTTTCACAAAAACTTGTTGATTGTGCATTTCAAAATACCAACCCCTCTTTTCATGTGATTCAACAGTTGCCGACTCATACGCCTTCCACTCTCTATATGGTCTTATCGGAGAAATTTTTGCCTTAGTTTTTCACCAATACTCCTCAACCCCTTGTGCTTTGCTCCTTTGACCTTTGTTTTGTTATACAATCGGGCCAATGGCTATCATGTTAATACCATATCGGAATCCCTTTATAATGTAACTTAACATTAATTCCGATTTTGTTGTAGTTCCTTTTGCTTTAGCCCGTCCTGCATTTCTTCACCACAAGACCGACGGTTGTGACCTACCGCTTAGCCTTGAGGTGCTAAGACATTTTTTTCACTGTCGGGAGCTATTTTTCCTTTGTTAAGTGCTCCACTCTAGGTTCTTTAAATCTTAATGACCATGTTCCAATATCAGAGCCCCCTCTCATTGGAAGTTTCTAATCGGAAGATTTACTTTGGAGCTACGACGTTCCTCAACCTCTGATCTGAGACCTCCAATATGATACATCCAATATGACATCATCAGTCTATGTTGCATCTTGTGAGTGGTGACATGTATCACTCAGATCTTCCCCCTTAGGACCCCTCAAAATGAAAAAAATTCCCTGCCACGTGTCTTACCGTACCGCCACATCATCCTAACGTCACATGCCACATAACTTTATTGGAATCAATCATATGTTGCCATACATCCTGCTAGAGGAGAGAAAAAATGCAAGTTTGCCTCTAGTTTTGTGATGAAAATCCTTCGTTAACATGTATTGGCATTCCCTGGCGATTTTAACACTATAGGTGTTTCCCGGCGGTTTAAACACTGTCGGCATTTTTATATCGCAACTTCTTATATTGCAACATCGCATATCGCAACATCACATATTGTAACATTCTCTGATGTGTCAATTCGTCGATTCGCTCTAGACCTCTGATATGTGATCGCTAGTGTGTTGATCGCTAATATGCTTTGGGCCTCCAATCGTCAATCGTCGATGTGCCCCAAACCTCTGATATTCCTTCCTTTCAAAGGCTTTGAACCCTTAAACTTCAACAAACCATATATTTTGATCCATGAGTCCATTTTTGGACTTCCACATACCATTGGAAATCTTGTTCAGAGCACTTTCTAATGGAGAGGGTCCAATGTAGATTTTGAGTCGTTCTGATGCTTAGAAATGACTAAAAACTTATCTGCTTATTTTCTCTTTGGACGACTAAAATCACACCCACTATGATGATCCTCTACATGAAGCCTGCAGCTACCATAGGAATCCTTCTAAGCCATGCACTGCAGCACACATTCTTGCCAGTCTGGTTGACATTAGTGCCAACATTCATGCACAATACTAGCACAACCACCATTAATTTTCCAACATTCACTCATGAAAACTCACTAATTACCCCTTAGGGACCTTACAATTAAAATCAAGACTAATGGACCTCTTTTGACACACATATTTTCAATGACTTAAGCAATTTGAGACCTTAGTATAAATATAATTTAGACTATAATACCTAGTGAATTTATAGGCTAAACTTTACCAGCAGATTCTAAAAATAAATAAATGGATAAATAGAATTTTATTACCTATATTATATGACCCTAAAAGTGGATCCAATGGGGATGGCATCCTCCTTGTGAGGTTTCAATAACACCATGGATCAGTAGCCTTATCCCTTGGGAAATGGAATAAAAAACAAAAAGACTAAAACTCAACTGAATGAAAACTGATTACAAAGATAAAAACTTTAAAGGAAATAAGAAATTTGACAACACATCACCAAAGTCTTAGGGCCTTCTCCTCGGGCTTCAATGTTGATGATGGTTTTCCACACCTGTTGAAACTATATGCAGTAGGTGATCTCTTCTCTCCAATGTAGCCAATCAAGAAAATGGCTACCTGACTAAGTTCTTCTCACATTTACCTTGAGAAGACAGAAGAAGAAAGAGAATGGAAACTCAAGATTCAACTGATTCTGAAAACCAATATTGGTAAAGAGTACGAGCTTCCATAAATCCTGCAACAAACTGGACATGGGATGAAAAACTCATCTTTCAATGGTTTCAAGAGGCCAGCAAAAGAATCTTCAAAAACATAATTGGTTACCTTCACCTGATGATCAGTAAGAGGACTCTGTTCTAGAGAAATGGGAGCACTCAGTTCATTAATCTTTCCCTCTTCAATTGAGGCAACCACCCTATTCACAAAAATAATGTGTACATCCATAGGATCCAAGACAACATGTTCTTCTTCAGCAAACTCTTCATTATCTGAACTTGGAGGCAGATCTTCAATTAAGGCAACCACATCTTGAATAACAAAAAGGTATACACCCATGGGGTCTAGAACAACCTTCTCTTCATTATCCTCTTGTAACTGTGGAGTATTTTTTCCATTATCTAACTCACTTCTTTCATGAATAACACCTTCATCATCATTTAAAATGAGCTCATTGTTTTGAATTTCCATACATACAATTTCAAAACTCATAATTTGATAAGTTTCTTCTCGGAATGAAGACAGAGGAGATAAACAAGTTGATGAAAATTTTGATTGTTTATCCTATTCTTTCCCTTGGTAACTTAACATTCGACAAGATGGCTACAAATTGTCATCATTGAAATCCTTCTTGATTTCACTTTCATGCAAGCGAGAAACCACCATTTCTCCTTGGTGATGAAAATGGTTCTCATACAAAGCTTCCAGGATTTCTTCATCCATAAACTCATCATCTCCATAAATATTTTCAAGATTTTGAATAAAGTTTTCAAAATGATCACAACAATTTTTAACTAGTAACAAATATGGAGAAGATTCTTTATAATGCTCAAGAAATACTGTGTGAAAGTCCTTAAGAGAATAAAGACTAGAAGGAAGTAATTTCTCATACCAAGATCTTTCTTTTTCTTGTAAGGATATCATGAACATATTCATAAGACAATCTTTTTGAAATTTAACTTTAATCTTACGGATATGCATATGAAACCTAATCAGATGCAAAGCAGCAGCATCCCCTTTTTCGTCTCTTAATTTTAGCAAATAAGTCTACCAGACTACATGAGGAATGTGATTTGGAAAGCCAAGAATATGAGCTTGATTCATAGGAGCATACCTTCTAGATTGAAAATCCATCTTTGGTTTCTAGATCCTACTGCCATTGGAGTCTTTAAATGAGTTTGAAATTTTTTGGAGTCACCAGGTGAATATTTCAACCTTCTTGTGTCTAATCAGTGTCCACTATCAACAATCAAATCTGAAACTTGATAGTATTTCCTAGGGAATACGAAACCTTTCGCTCCCCCGTATGGTTGCCAGAATGTTATCACTTTGTAATTTCCCTAGGCTGAGGAGAGAAACCCAGAGGTAACCACAAACCACTTTTAAAGCAGGTATCTAGTCCTTCCAGCTTCAAACAGGGCTCTCCCTGTCTAATTTGGATTTTTGTTTTTGAAGATCTTAGGCTAGCTATTAAAATTTGAGGTGGTTTTTTGAAAAGTTTGGTTGAAAGATGCTGGAAAAATCCATTGGTAATGGAGTCATAAACCTTTGGGTAATCAATTACAAAATGACAGAGTAGTTGTAACATGGCAGGGTAGGAAAACCCTTGGATCTTATAGATGTGTGTGGTGTGAATAGAATGTATAAGATTTAAGTTCAATTAAATATAGAGCATACACAGATGAATTATATACTCAATATCATAAAGTAAACATCAATATTGTTAACAAGCCAGATTATAGTACACTTAAGAAAATTTGGCCCTTAATATTCTTACAACAATAAGGAGTGAAAAACATATGGAAACTAAGAAAAAGAAACAATTTTACATGAAAGAACACATCACAAATTGCTTGACACGGGAAGCCTGGAACAAAACTTTCTTTGTGTTTCTGTAAATTGATCACTTTAAGTACAATCCACAGCTTACATTAATTTAAATCTCCTTTATTCATACATAATCCAACCCCTTCTAAGTATTATTACAAAATATTTATAGATTGTCTCGAATAAATTTAGACTTCAAATCAAACATATTAAATCAATATCTACTAAAAACATGTAGATATTTCTAAAACAAAACTAAATAATAGGAATTCTGGAAAAATTTGGTTGTTCTATTGAACCTTTAAAGGAAATTTGTTGCTGACTATCTGGAAAAAATAACTAAACGATACACTAAAAAATAAAAACAATCACTGGAAAAGTGCAAGAAATCTGGAACTGTTGGGAAAATATTTAGCCTTCAAGTTTGGAAATTGCCTCAATAACATTAATCCTTTGCCTTTGGATCTGGGGTAGCTGGAGTTGTTTTCGCAAAAACTTGTTGACTGTGCATTTAAAACTACCAACCCCTCTTTTCCTGTGATTAGACAATTTTCGACTCGTATGCCTTCCACTCTCTGTATGGTCTTATCGGAGAAATTTATGCCTTATTTTTTCACCAATACTCCTCAGCCCCTTGCGCTTTGCTCCTTTGGCCTTTGTTTTGTTATATAATCGGGCCAATGACTATCAGGTTAATGCCATATCGGAAGCCCTTTATAATGTAACTTAACGTGAATTTTGATTTTGTCTTGGCTCCTTTTGCTTTAGCCCCTCCCGCATTTCTTCACCATAGGACTGAGGGTTGTGACCTACCGCTTAGCCTTGAGGTGCTAAGGCTTTTTTTCGCTATTGGGAGATATTTTTCCTTTGTTAAGTGCTCTCTGCCCTAGGTTCTTTAAATCTTAATGACCATGTGCCAGCCTCAATATCGAAGCCCCCTCTCACCAAAAGTTTCCAATCAGAAGATTTACTTTGGAGCTACAACATTCCTCAACCTCTGATATGTGACCTATGATATGACATCATCAGTCCATGTGGCATCTCGTGAGTGGTGACACGTTTCACCCATATTTTCCCCCTTAGGACCCCTCAAAATGCCAAAAATTCCCTGACAGGTGTCTTGCCATACTGCCACATCATGCTCACGTCAGATTCCACATAGATTTATCGAAACCAATGATATGTCACTATGCATCCTTCTAGAGGAGAGAGAAAAGGCTCGTCCACCTCTGGGTTTTGCGATGAAAATCCTTTGTTATCCTGTATTGGAATTCCCTAATGGTTTTAACACTATAGGCTTTTCCTGGCGGTTTTAACATTATCGGCATTTGTATATCACAACATTCTCTGATGTGTCGATTCGTCAATTTGTCGATCATCGATTTTCTTTGGACCTTCGATATGCAATCGCCGATGTGTCGATCATCGATATGCTCTGGACCTCTAATCGTCGATCACCGATGTGCCCCAGACCTCTAATATTCCTTCCTTTCAAAGGCTTCAAACCCTTAAACTTCAACGGGCCATATTTTTTATCAAGGAATCCATTTTTGGACTTCCACTTACCATTGGAAAGCTTTTTCAAAGCACTTTCTAATGGAGAGGATCCGATGTAAGTTTTGAGTTGTTTTGATGCTTCAAAAATTACTCCAAACTTCTTTGCTCATTTTCTCTTTGGACAACTAAAATCACACCCACCATGATGATCCTCTACGTGAATCATGCAGCTACCATAGGAATGCTTTTGAGCCATGCACTGCAGCACACATTCTTTCCAAACTGGTTGACATCAGTGCCAACATTAATGCACAATACCAGCACAACCACCATCAATTTTCCATCATTCACTCATGACAACTCACTGATGACCCCTTAGGGACCTTACAATTCAAATCAAGACTAATGGACCTCTTTTGACACACATATTTTCAGTGACTTGAGAAATTTGAGACCTTAGTCCAAAGAAAATTTAGACTATAATACCTAGTGAATTTATAGGCTAAACTGTACCAGAAATTTCTCAAAATAAATAACTAGATAAATAGACTTTGATTACCAATATTATAGGACCCTAACAGGTGGGAGGAGGACCCACAGTCAAGTTAGCCTGATGCTCTAACCCCAGAGAGATAAGGAGGCACATTAAGAGACAATGTTGGGATAGAAGCATCGGGATGACACAGCATTAGGTCGACCTAAGGGGAGACATGTTGGAAATTTAGCAATTGTTTTGTTGGGACTAGAAACCACCCTCATGGAAAGCCTATAGTGGATTAGAAAATGGGGCTCGTGCCCCCGAGATTAATGTGAGTCGTTGATTTCCCGATGGGTGGTATTCCTTTACTGCCATCTTAGGGGGAGGCACCGCTATAACCAGTGAGCATATTGGATTGTCAAGACTCCAATGTGATGGCTTCACCATTGAAGCAAGAAGGGATCTGTCGAGGACTTGCAGGGCGGTTAAGCAATAATTGATTCGGCGGACAAAAAAATATGTTTACCCCATTCCTATAATAGGACTTGAGGGTTTGGGTATGTTACAAATTCATCCTATCATCCACAGACATATGGACAGACTAAAGTTGTGAATAGGAGTCTTGGGAATCTACTAATAATTTTGAGTGGTGAAAATCCCAACCAGTGGGATATGGTCTTGGTGCAAGCAGAGTTTGCATACAATGACTCAGTGAATAGATCCATTGGTAAGAGTCCATTTCAGATTATCGAAAGGTATTGTACACCTAATATAGTTGAAAAATTTGGGGGAAAGGAAGAGTGTTTATGCAAGTATTTTTGCAGACAACTTCTAGCTTATACTCAAACAGGTGAAGAAGTGATTGCAACAAAGTAATAATAGGTACAAGGAGAAGACATAATTGAAAAGATGGGAAAAGGTTTTCGCTAAAGGATAATTGGTAATGACGCATCTATGGAAACATATATTTCTCTAGAGAACCTACAGCAAGTTAAAATATAAGAAAATAGGCCCATGCAGAATTCATCAAAAAAAATTTGAAATTGCCTACAAGCTGGAGTTGTCGAGAGACTTGGATATCTCTCTGATATTCAATGTAGTTGATCTATATGATTTTCATGAAGGAGAAGGTAGTGAAGAGATAGGTACACCCACTGAGTGGAAGAAATAATTACCAGTCAAACCTGTTGAAGAAGTGGAAGAAATTTTGGCCACCAGGGTTGGAAAGAAGACTCACCACAAGGAGTATCTAGAGTATTTGATCAAATGGAAAAATAGGGATATGAATATGCATCATGGGTGACTGAACAAGATATGACACACCTACAAGGGACTTCAATATCTTCAGGAAATACCACATGATTTGATAGCTCATATTTTTCTTACCAAGAGTGACTAATGCATGAGCATCCTTGGCCTCAGGCAATCCTCATCAACCAAAAACAATTTTTTGTAGATTTCGCAACAAGTGTTTTTACTCCCATGTATTTTAAAGTTGTTGATACACCTATTATGTTAGTTGTTGATACACCCATCTGTTAGTTGTCACTACTCTTGTAGCTACACTTTATCAAAGCAACGATTTCTCTTGAGTTGCTAACACTCCTAGGATCAAATGTTGATACTCCTACTATGTGGGGTTGTTGACACATCCAAAAAAAATAGGCAATTGTTTAGCTACACTGCTACAGGAAAACCACTACTGGATGTGATTTGAGGATGGGATGTAGTAACAAATTTGGTTTGTCCACGTGTCCAAAGGAAGTAAATCAGCTCAGCTCGGGAAGGTGAAGAGGTTGAAAGCATGGAATACGAATTATTTCAGTTGGAATGCGAAGAGGTTAGTAGCATGAGGATAAAGTTCACAATGTAATTAGATGTAAGGCATTAATGCATGTGACTTCAATGTTTATGGGACAAAGGACCCCCTTTCCATAGAAATCAGAATGTTGAGTTTATTAAAGTGTATGTGTCCTATCTCCTTTTAATTTAATGCGCCTAAATGGGGGTTGAGGCCATTGGTGAGGGAAGAGATTTTCACAAATGAGAAAGTTAAAACTTGAATGAATATTTTCCCTAAAACAATAATGTTTCCTCGAAATAGTGGTACAATGTGTGGTTACACAAAGATTATATAAAATAATCTTATAACCCATGCACACATAAGTGGATCAAAGCACACCCCATATCCTTTAAGCTTGGAAGCCTTAGAGGTTCACTCAATCAAAGTCACCAAATCCAATCCAATTACATCCCTCGAGATTACTAGGGATCCATGCATAGTGATTGACATTGTCCTCCATCTAGACACTAAAGGAAAGGAGGGAAATCCTATGAAGTTTTCCTTTTAAAATATTAACAACTTGAAAATAAAAAATAAAAAATAATCTAACAATGCATGTGTGATTATTTTTGGAACATAGATAATTAAAAATCACCTTTATAGAGAACCTTCCCCATCTTATCAAAATTCTCAAATGGATGATAAATCAACTACTAGCAACAAAGGAAACAGCTCACCCCAAAAAACCGCAACAAGAATGCATACCAAGATCTTAATGGATTTCACATATGAGCATCTTATCAATCAAACTAACATTGTGGTTATATCACCGCAATTAGCAAACGTCGTCAATATCCTAAAAACCCTAACGAGAATGGATCTCAACACCAAGATTCTCGTAGAAGCATCTTACCAATAGAACTAACCTTTGGGTATGCGGATGTGTAATCCAAAGGAAAATTCCAATGTCTTTATTTCTTCTAAAAGAAAGTTACAACCATAGTTCCATGTTAATCATATATTCATTGTGGAGTTGATGGGAAAGAAAATGATAGTGTTTTTGGCCCACCATACATCAATGCATTTTTTATATTTTCCATCCAAAAAAATGAAATGCACCCTGACAAACCTTCAATGAAATGCCACATAAAAAACCTCAATAAGAGCAACTTACCACTTGAACTAACCCTTGGAGTTATATCTAGAGAGAGAGAGAGAGAGCAACTTACCACTTGAACTAACCCTTGGAGATATATCGAGAGAGAGAGAGAGAGAAGGAGAGAGAGCAATTTACCACTTGAACTAACCCTTGGAGATATATCTACAGAGAGAGAGAGAGAGTGAGAGAGCGAGAGAGAGAGAGCAACTTACCACTTGAACTAACCCTTGGAGATATATCTATAGAGAGAGAGAGAGAGAGCAACTTACCACTTGAACTAACCCTTGGAGATATATCTATAGAGAGAGAGAGAGAGAGCAACTTACCACTTGAACTAACCCTTGGAGATATATCTATAGAGAGAGAGAGAGAGAGCAACTTACCACTTGAACTAACCCTTGGAGATATATCTATAGAGAGAGAGAGAGAGAGCAACTTACCACTTGAACTAACCCTTGGAGATATATCGCAAGAGAGAGACAGAGAAAGAGAGCAACTTACCACTTGAACTAAGCCTTGGAGATATATCGCAAGAGAGACAGAGAGAGAGAGAGAGAGAGAGAGCAACTTACCACTTGAACTAACCCTTGGAGATATATCTATAGAGAGAGAGAGAGAGAGAGAGAGAGCAACTTACCACTTGAACTAACCCTTGGAGATATATCTATAAAGAGAGAAAGAGAGAAAGAGAGAAAGAGAGAGAGAGAGAGAGAGAGAGAGAGAGAGAGAGAGAGAGCTTTGGAATACGCATGCACACACATGTACTCTCAAGGAAAATGTTACTATATATATTTCATCTAGAAAAAGGTACATCGAATGTTCTTTTTTAATGTTGCATTCATAAAGTGGGGACTTTAATGCGAAATAACATATTAGACAAAATAGCATTCATACATCAATGTGTTTTTGGTATATTGTCTCAAAAAAAAATGGAATGCAATCTCACAATCATAATTACCCCTTAAATAGTGTCATACTAAATTCATTATGGTCATTCCTTGTAGACCATATGAGCATGTCATAGATTAAAAAGGAAAGAGTTCTCATGTAATCTTGGATCCTTTCAAATCCATTTATTACAACAAGAGCTTACCTACCACCAGATTACATGTCTCCTTAACTAGTATGTCAAATGTAGAGTTGTGTTCCCAATAGGCATGCTTGATTTGTAATTGATGAAAATATATTGCTCAATGCTCTTCCCATGTAATCATATGTGATTGGATGTTATGGTGGCTTCACATGATGGAAATTTGACTAAACTAAAGGGGGGGGTGAATCATTTTAGTACATTCATGAATATTAAAATTGATTTTCTTTTAACTAACTAATTGAAACATTACATGAGCATCTTACCATGCGGTGAACAACAGATTTAATATGTGAACAATAGGTAATAAGTAAACCATAACATCACATCAGCGCATAAAAGCAAGCACACATGTACATCAGATATTAGTGAAAACACATAAAGGGAGAAAACCATTATTTTGTTACTATTGTGATACAAAAGTAAGCTCCTACTCCCTTATTACATCTGATTTTATGTAGGCTCCGGCCTACAGGAGGCTTCTACCTCAAATTTTTTGGCAAGCTATAACTACAAGGAAGAAGGATGCTCCAAATCCCATATATTTTCTACAGGCTTCAACCCACAGGAGACTCCTACCTCAACAAGCTACAACATGTTCTTTATCAGGCTCCAACTTGAAAGGAGATTATAATCCCATGATACATACAAGAAACAAAATGTTGGTTTACATGGTCATCAATTATGTATACCTCCATCTTTATCTTCGCATCTTCTTCCCTTTAAATATGCTTCACCCTAGCTTCATGTGTGCTAGGTAGCTCGCGAAAAATAAGGTATCACATGCTCTCTAACTCTCTAATTCTTTGCCTTCCAAAATCACATATTTTATAAAGATAGTTTGTTGCTTGTTTATATTCCACATAAGAATATAAAGGGAATAGGCTTGACTATTTTCCTTCCTCTCATTCATTTCCAAGCTCTTCATATTTCGAATATTAGAACACAAATAAGTGTTCCACCAAATATTATTTTCATCCACCTGTAATGATTAAATACACTACAAAAATGCCAACATATGCAAGCAACACATTATAACATCATAACACATGTAAAACATTCACTTTCCAATGCAATAAATATGCATGCAACATATGAAAGCAATGCATCACTCTCTAAAGCCATATATCTATTTTGCAACATCTTGTATCACTACTTCTTCATGTCATTGCCTTAGCAGCCTTGAGTCTTGTCTTGTCTATCATGGAGTCTTGCATTTTCCTTTGCCTTCCATCACAACAATGATCATGATTTTGTATTGCCTTACATCCCTACAACAACATCTTTCCAAGGCTAATCCCTGCAAACATTTCTCACATAACCAAGTACAATGCATCCAACCATAACAAGCATCAAAA
This sequence comes from Pinus tabuliformis, assembly GCA_031772625.1. Taxonomy (NCBI): domain Eukaryota; kingdom Viridiplantae; phylum Streptophyta; class Pinopsida; order Pinales; family Pinaceae; genus Pinus; species Pinus tabuliformis. Next base: position 1,311,615,740 of record CM062816.1, on the reverse strand, counting down.
TCATCTTGCAACAACATACTCAAAAACATTTTCCATTTTAATTTGATGCTCATTTTCCATCACCCTTGCTCTTGTCCCTGCATATCAAACATGACTTTCTGCAAAAAAAATCCTTTGTCAATACCTTACTTGCTCTTATTGTTCCTTTGACAACAGTTTCTCGTAACATCCTTGCCTTTTTGCTTCTTTGTTGCTCCTTGCCTTTCTTCTTCTTTGTTTCCCCTTAAACAATGTAAACTTTGAAACGGGAACTATAAACTCAAAACAGGAACTCTGGCCAAAAAACCCCAAAAAAGCGCTCCACAATACCTTTTTGAAAATTAGCGATCGAAGACCTAGCCGCTGACCCAGATCTGCGATCATGGCCGCAGGCCAGCCTCAGCCCTTTGTGCTGCATCGGAGGACTTCTCAGGCGACGGTGCTCCAAGGAGTTTGTCAAAAGACCTGCCAGCTTGAGAGAGCAGAGTGTTTGGGCTTCCGGGTGCCTGCCTGCGCGGCCCCGCGGATGTAGAGTTTCACCAGCAGCGACTCTCCCATGGAATCCAGTGGGGGCCTTGCCCCTCCACTTAACCTGCCTCTGGAGATTTCTGCATTCAAAGCATTGATTGCCGCAAGTTCGAAGCGCCCTCCCACGGCTAGTCAGTAGAAGTTTGTCAAGAAACTAAATTCGATTCCCACGATTGCCCTTATTGAAGAAGAAACATGCAAAGCTGCTCTGAATCTTGCTAAGAGAGGGTTAATAGGCCAGTTTACGGGCCTCTGGCCATCCCCAAAGTCGGTAGAGGACTGGACTCAAAGAAACTGGTCTCCCTTGATTAAAGAGGGGGTCAAGAGCTATTTTGTGGGCAAAGGATTCTTCGTATTCGTCTTCGAAAACCCGGACGATAGAAGCCTCATCTTCAGAAATGGCCCTTATTTCATGGGACCGCAAGGCCTGTACCTAAACAAATTGTCTCCCGACTTTGACCCCTCTCAGGACTTCCCCTCTGCTGTCTCGTTATGGGTGCGACTTCCCCATTCTCCCCTCCACTACTGGAACCAAAAAACCTTCCAGATCATTGGTAACACTCTCGGAAAATACATAGATCAAGCTGAAAGAAAATATCAATACTCATGTGCCCGAATCTGTGTAGAAGTTGATCTAGAAGCGGGTTTTCCTGAAGCAATTAAGCTCACTGTTGCTGGGTGGACACACGTCCAGGAACTGGATTACGAACAGCTCCCTTTCAAATGCAGACGCTGCCACAATCATGGTCATTTTGCAAAGCACTGCAAGAAAAAGGCAGAGGAGTAAGCAAACAAAATAAACGAGGAACAATGGACAGTAGTCCAAAAAACTGCCCACCAAAAAAAGGGAAATGGCAAAGGGCACACCTCCGGAGCTCCAGGCAGTTCCAAGACCAATCAAGAAAAGGATGCAACCCCGAACGACTCAGAAAAAACTCAGATCAACCCAGCAGGCTCGATCCAGGAAAATCAGGAACACATAGAAGTCCCTCCTCCCAACAAAGAAGGGGAAGAAGCTATACAGGTTGAGGCCTCACAAGGTAGCCCCTCCAACCCATCTTATGCTGAAGTAACAAGGAAAAAACCAGTAGATAGCTCGGGTTCTTCAGAGGATGAAGCCTTCGAGCGTCCCTCCAAAAGAGCAGGCAGGAAATCCCGCAAAGAACTAAGGGAAGAGGAGGCTGAACGACTCAAAGTTCAAGGAAGCCAGTCCACCATAGAAATGTCCATTGGAAGAAACACCAGACCAAGGCCTTCTAAGCAAGGCCTTATTCCCCCCCTCAAGTAAATTATGAAGCTCGCCTCATGGAACTGCAGAGGATTGGGGAACGCCTCCAAAGCTGAAGCAGTCATGGATCTCCTGAAAACAGAACCCTCAGACATCCTCATGCTCCAAGAGATGAAGATAGAAGGCCGAGCACTTCTAGACATCAGCAAGTCAAAATGGAAGAAAAGCGCAGGCAAAGCAGTAAGTTCAAGGGGATCTTCCGGAGGGCTAGCAACTCTTTGGACAGAAGATTTATTTATGTTAAAAAAATCTCATGAAACCCAGCACTGGATCTTCACGGAGCTGACACATTGTGCAAGTAAGCTGACTATCTCTCTATTTAATCTTTATGTCCCTGTCACTTACTCTAAAAAACGAGAATGCTGGACCTCCCTCTCAGCATTTTTAGAATAGCATAATCCAAGTAATATTATCATAGTAGGTGATCTTAATATAGTCCTGAAATCAAAAGAGAAAAGGGGCGGCTCCAACAGCAGAGATCCTATGCTAGCCTTTTTGGAAGAACTCTCTCAGCAATGGGATCTATTAGACTTCATTCCCATACGCGGCCTTTACACTTGGTCCAATAACAGATCTGGGCTAGATCATATCTCTGCACGCCTGGATCGATTTCTAGTCCAAGGCTCCCTTATGATGGATAAAAAGATAATCAAAACAAAAATTCTACCTAAGCTAACCTCTTACCACAAGCTGATCCAGCTTCTCCTTGAAGACGAAGAAGATCTAGGCCCTCTACCATTCTGCTTCATCCCCTTATGGATTGAGAGAGAAGGCTTTATCGACACTGTAAAAGAAGCCTGGGCCAAATAATTCTCAGGGTCCTCAAGTTTTGTGTGGGAGAAAAAACTGAAGGCCACAAAACAAGCTCTGAAGGAGTGGATAAGGAAACCAGTCCCTAATCCAACCAGCATAAGGAAAGAAGCAGTGTATACTTTGGAGACCCTGCAAACTGATATGGAAAGCAAAGAGATTACAGCAGATGTTTTGGAACAAGAAATAAAGGCCCAATGCTCAACATATCGATCCTTCTGAAAAGAAGAAGAATATTGGAGAATCAAATCCAGGAGTTTGTGGCTAAAAGCAGGGGATCATAATACCTCCTTCTTCCACAGGCAATATAGAGCTCGGTTGTCCAGGAACCACAACTCAGAAATAAAGACAACAGAGGGCCATGTCAGCAAAGGATTTACCCAAGTCAAAGCTGCTGCAGATAGCCACTTCAGAAATCTTTTTAGTGAGGGAACTCAAGCCTCTGAGGGGGAAATAGCAGAATTCCTCTCGAACAATCCTCATTTAATCAGACCTGAAGACAACGTTGCTCTCACCAGCGAGGTAATGGAGGAGGATATCATCAAAGTTATCTGGTCCATGGAATCAGATAAGGCTCCGGGCCCAGACGGATTCACGATTCATTTCTATAAATTCTGCTAGAACATCATCAAAATAGATCTCCAAAAAATGATAAAGGGGTTCATGAGAAAAGCTAAGATCGGTGGAGGAACCAACTCCACTTACCTAGCATTAATCCCCAAAGATTCCAATCTGGAAACATTTGCCAGATTCAGACCCATATCACTTTGTAACGCATCTTATAAGATTATGGCCAAACTGTTAGCAAATAGGATCAAGCCTCTGCTCAAAAGGCTGATCTCCAGTCCCCAAGGTGGCTTCGTGGAAGGCAGGCACATCCTCGACAATGTCATTCAAGTCCAAGAGACAATCCACTCCAGCAAAAAGTGAAAAGAGAAAGGTATGTTGATTAAATTAGACATGGCGAACGTGTTTGATAGAGTTAATTGCTCCTTCCTCATCAAGTTTCTCCTCTCCTTCGGCTTCTCTCCCCATTTTGTCCAACTTATAAATGCCTGCATCAATAATCCTTGGATCGCCCCCCTTGTCAATGGTCGTCCCTCTAATTTTTTCCAAGAACGGAGAGGCATCAGGCGGGGATTCCCTCTCTCTCCTTTCCTCTATATCTTAATGGCAGATTCCCTCAGTAGAAAAATCACAGCTGAAAGAATTGCTGGCTCTCTCCCTGGTCTCAAATCCTCCTCAGATGTCATTCCTCTGAATCATGCACTCTTTGCAGATGACTCACTTCTCCTCGGAGGTGCGTCCCCCAGAATTGCCAAAGTCTTTGATTCGGTCCTAAAAAGCTATTGCAGAGTTTCAGGTGCTCTTGTCAATGAGAGAAAGAGTGAAATCTACAGCTGGAGCACAGGTCAACAAGGGCTCATTAACATCTCAAACATTCTGGGGTTCAGAGGTCATGCTAGTTGGGAGCGGATTAAATATCTCGGCCTCCCTATCACAAATGGAGTCAATAGAAGGTCGCTCTGGACAGATATCATTTGTAAAATCAAAACAAAAATAGCAGCATTGGGTGGCTACTGGTTAACCAAAGGAGGTAAAGTCATTTTAATCAAGTCTCAATTGTCCGCGCTCCCAATCTATCAAGCCGCATTCTTATTGGCCCCCAGAAACGTCATGGAGCAGATATCTAAACTATTAAGGGACTTTTTATGGCAAGGAGGGAAAGGTAATGAAAGCAAGTTGCATTTAGCAAATTGGGACCTGGTTAGACGGCCGATCGCAGAGGGGGGTCTCCAAATTCGAGATCCCTCCCTTGTTAATCTGGCATTGGGAGGAAAACTCCTCTGGAAAATGGCTCACGAGCCCAACCACCCGATCAACACCACATTGTTGTCTAAATACGCCCGCAATTCGTCCTACAGAAACCTGCAATTCGATTCCTCTGTTAACAGTACGCATGTCTGGAAAATTTGTTGCAAAAGAAACATTTTCTTTAATAAATCCCTGTACAAAGTGCCGGGCAATGGCAAGCGTATTAATTTGTGGCAGGACAGAATAATGGGGAGCGATCCGTTGGAGGGGAACGAGGATATTGCCGACATCAGAGAATGGCTGATATGCGCAGGCAAAAACAGTCTATATGATCTCTCGGTTTGTGACTGCCGGGGAGAATGGGCCAGTTGGGACTTCCATGGCGTCCCAGATTGGTTAACGCCCCAAAAAAATCTTCTTGTCGAACTGTTGGAAGGCTCCACACCTGAAAACCACCATATGAGAGACAGTTGGGCTTGGGGACTGTCACGCACCTACACCGCAGCAGCAGGATACAAAGCTCTTCAGGACCCAAAGAACAGCAGTCACTCTCCAGCCTTCTGGAAGCTAGTCTGGGACAATCTAGCTCTCCCTAAAGTGAATTTCTTTTTCTGGACGCTGGTGCATAACAAACTTCTTACAGGAGACAATCTAGAGAAAAGGAATATTGCAGGGCCTCATAGGTGTGAGCTATGCAGAAGCAACCTTGAAACTGCCCAACACTTATTTCTGGAGTGCAATTTCACTAAGTATGGGGGCTCACTCTTATGGACCTGCAGATTCCAGCCTTCCCTTAGAGCACTGTTGCTGAACTGTTCACCTCTTGGAGCAATGTCTATCCTCATAGCATCCCCACCAAATCCTTCTGGCGTAAAATTTGGACAACAATCCCCAAATTTGTTTGCTGGCAGCTATGGCTGGCACGTAATGACCCAATCTTTAATGGAGATAGACACTCCCCTCTTCAGGTTGCAGTTAAAGCTAAAGCATTCCTCTTGGAAGCAGCCCAACAGCAGTTCTTCAAAGAAGATCCACTGCTCCTTCCTGAAGAAAGGAGATGGCTTTGCCCCCTTGAGCCTTCTCCTCGTAAGCTCCTCCTCACTCCTCAAACAGCAAATCCGGAATGGAGAATAAGAGATCCCAAGGAATTTTTCATAAACTGGTGGAGATCCAAAAATCTCACCACAATCTTCTTTGACGGGGCCTCCAAAGGAAACCCCGGGAACGCTGGTGCTGGAGGGGTCATTTACTCTTCGGATGGGATTTCAAGAGACTGCTTCTACTGGGGTCTAGGCCAGAAAACCAATAACCAAGCAGAGATTTTCGGTCTCCTCAAAGCTTGTCTAATAGCAAGAGAAAAGGGGGTTAAAGACCTCCAAGTCTTTGGAGATTCAGAGATTCTAATAAAAAAATTAAACACGGATGACCTCTTCAACAATGCTAGTCTCAATAAAATTTGGGCAGATTGAAAAGAGTCCTTCAAGATTTCACCTCATACAAGTTCTACCACATTCTTAGAAATTTGAATGGTGAAGCGGACCAGATGGCGAACAAAGGATGCTCACTCATGAAAGGGCAGCTACTTATTAACGATGATAACTTCTTTCAAATTCCTTGAAAATGTTGTAACTCAAAAGCTGAATTTGCTCGTTGTTTTCTTTGTAACCGGGGCTGCCTCGGCAAAGACCCCTCCTATCTTTTTCAAATAAAAAAAACTCATAACCATTACAGTTAAAAAAAAAAAAAAAAAAAAACCCGAAAAAGCATGAAAACAGTGCTAAAAACGAAAAGTGTGTACACTGGAATGATGGTTTTTTTTTAGGGTCAATTTTGAGCATGTTTTAAAAATGGTAGTGAAAATGAATTTTTTGTGCAAAAATTGTGCAAAAAACACCCTGAAAATGAAAAGCGTTGATATTGGAACGTGCCTTTTTTTTAGGGTTTTTCAACATTTTTAAAAAATGCCAGTAAAACCGAATTTTATGTGCAAAAAAACACCCTCAAAACGAAAAGTGTTGATGTTGGAATAACACTTTTTTTTCTCTAGGGTAAATTTACAACATTTTGAAATAATGATGTAAAATATTTTATCATGACTCCGAAAAACATTAAAATTTCAAAAGAATAATGAAAACATAAAATTAAAAATTAAAACAATGAAAAAAATAAAAATAAAAAGTTAAAAAAATTGCAAAACGTAAATAAAAATATATATTAAAAACAAAACATAAAATTAAAAAATAAATATACAAAAACAACATAAAAAAATAAGCAAAAAAAAATACTAAAAAAAAAAAAACAAATTAACCTATAAAAGATAAGAATTAAAAAACTAAAAAAAAAATTAAAAAAATATAAAGAATTAAATAATAAGAAAAACATATTTCAAAAAAATTATATTTTTATTTTATCTCGTAAACCATCAAAAAAATAAATAAATAATAAATAATAAAAATAAATAAATAATATATATATATATATATATATATATATAATTAACAAAATAAAAATAGAAAAAAATTAAAGGCATATACAAAAGCTAAGGAGGAAAAAAAAAAACAACATCAACAACAACAAAACTTAACATTAAAAATATTTTTAAAAAAACCTAAAAAAATATTGAAACTAAAAATTAAAAAAATAAAAAACAATATCTTTTTTATTTAAAATAACAAAAAAATATATATAATTTTGATTTTAAAAAAATAGGTTTAAAATATTTCAAAAATATATATTTTAGAAATATATATATATAATTTAAAAAATAATAAATAATAAATAAAATTAAAATAAAATTTTATTTAAAAAAAAAGACTCAATTTAACCGCCACCAGCTGCCCATGGGGCGCGGCACTGGGCGGCACGGCTGCTTGCAGCCACGCCGCCCATGGGGCGCGGCCCTGGGCGGCACGGCTGCTTGCAGCCACGCCGCCCAGGGTCGCGCCCCCACGAAGGGTCCCCACAGGTTGTTGGGCGGCGGCTCGACTGATGCTTTTTTTTTTAATAAAAATTTATTTTAAAAAACAACTATAAATTTTATAAACAAAAAATATTTATTAAAAAAAATATATATATATATTTTAAATATAAAATTTATATTTAAAAAAATATGAAATGTTTCTTTTTTAAATAAGAAAATGTTCATAAAAAATTTTTTCTAATAAAAATTATTTATTTTAAAACAAAAAAATTAAATGTATGTGTGCTTTTAAAAATTATATATATATATATATATTAACTTCTTCTTTAATAAAAGATATATGGTTTTATAAAAAAATTAAATATTTTTTATTATGGTTTTATAAAAAAATTAAATGTTTTTTTAATCAAAAATAGATATATTTTTTTAACTTTAAATGTTTTTTGATTTTTTTTTTTTTAATTTGAAAAAAATATATATAATTTTTAAATTTTAATTTTTTTTGTTTTTTTTTTAATTTCAGTATATTTTTTTTGTTTTTTTTTTTTAATCTTAATTTTAGTATTTTTTTTTTTGGGTTAATTTTCTTTTCTTTTTTTAAATCTAGTATGTTTTTAATAAAAATAAAAAATAAAATTAGTTTTTGTTATTGTTTTTTTTTCCCCTATTTTTACTTACTTAATTTTATAGTTTTTTTAAATTCTTTTTTGTTTATGAGATATATTTTTTTTTACATTTTTTTATGTTTTTTTTGTCTTTTTTATATATATTTTTATATTTGTTTTTTAAAGTGTCAAAAATTGTTAAATTTAGAAAATAATTATTTACATTTCATACATTAAAAAATTTAAAGTCAAAAAATAGGTCTTTTAAAAAAAAGGGCATGATGCAGAACCGCCACTTTTTTAAATCATCATGCAAATCACTAACATTCTAAAATGTAATGTACATAAAAAAATTAAAGTGCCAAAAACTATGCTCTAAAAAAATGTGTGTTCTGCATCGCCCCTTTTCAAAATTGGGTCACTTTTTCGCTATCTCTACGAAATGGGTAACAGTATCAGTTCCCATTTCAAAGTTTACATTGTTCTTAGCCCTGTTGTTGCTTCTTTTCCATCACCCTCAGCATCAAACAACACACATATACCAAGCCATCAAGCATACATGAATCAACCTAAGATTATACATCTAAGTTGCACAATCAACCTTACAACACAATGTACAAATCAGTGCAATAACATATCACACATACTACTAAGCAAGGCATTATTTGTTGTTATGCTCTTAACCTGCAAATCAATACCCAAGCGAAAAAAATACCGAGAACACAAAATATGCGAAGCAAATATACCCAGAACACAGAATAGCAATGATTTTATTATTCAGAGAGAAATGTTCACAGGCCTCTTCGAGGGGGCAACCTCCAATAGAGCAGAGCTCGATTACAAAACAAGACACAATGCTCCTCGCAGGGAGTCTCTATCCTTTATATATGACTCATACATGCAATACCACGAGCCAATATCGTGGGTTTTATTAATACCATCTATCTAATACTACCGCCTATTTACCATCTATCTAATACTTTCGCCCATTTGCAACTAACTGTGGTCCCGTTATTAATTGCGGGTTAACCACTTACAAATATTAATATGGGCTTTATTGACTCTTGACTATGACGTGATCCCAAGACATAAATAAGGGGGTAAGGGTGGGACCCTAACATGCCCTCCCCCTTAAGACTAGCCTTGTCCTCAAGGCTGAAGCTGCGGAAACTGCTGAAGAATAGTGGCTGGTTCCCAAGTTTCATCTTCCGAAGAGGTGTCTTTCCATTTGACGAGGACCTCCTTAATCATGCGGCCGCGCAGGTGCTTGTCTCTTGTGTCTAGAACCTGTTCAGGTTGAAGCCAGATTGACCCTTCTTCGTCCAATTCAGGTAGACTGGTTTGAACTCGGCAATTGTTCCCAATCACTTTCTTGAGGCACGATACATGGAAAACTGGGTGGATTTTTGCTGTAGGTGGCAAAGCCAACTTGTAAGCCACTTCTCCAATGCGCTGAAGTACTTGGTATGGTCCATAGAATTTTGGGGAGAGCTTTTGACAACCCTTGTCTTTGAGTGATGTTTGCTTATATGGTTGCAGCCTCAAAAAGACCTGATCCCCTTCTTGAAATTGGCGCTCTGAGCGATGTTGGTCAGCCTGTTGCTTCATACGGTTTTGAGCTTGATGAAGATTCTCGCGCAGATGGGCAAGCATGGTTGCGCGGTGTTGTAGGAGTTGATCCACGGCTTGTACTTTGGAGCACCCCGTGAGATAAGAAGTAGGGGAAGGCGGAAGTTGTCCATAGACTGCTTCATAGGGAGTCATTTTGGTGGTGGCATGATAGTTGGTGTTATACCACCACTCCGCCAGAGGTAACCATTGTACCCAAAGGTGTTGCTTTTCTGAAGTGAAACACCTAAGGTAGGTTTCTAGACATTTGTTGACGGCTTCGGTTTGACCATCTGTTTGCGGATGATATGAAGTACTGAGTTTGAGTTGAGTGCCTTGTATTCTGAAGAGCTCCTGCCAAAAATTACTGGTGAAGATTGGGTCACGGTCGGATACAATAGAAGTGGGCATGCCATGCAATTTGAAGATCTGATCCATGAAAGTTTGAGCAACCAAGGTTGGTGTAAATGGGTGGGGTAGGGCACAGAAATGAGCATACTTCGATAGTCGGTCCACAACCACCATGATGACTGACTTGTTCCCAGACTTTGGAAGACCTGTAATGAAATCCATGGAAACCTCTGTCCAAATTGACGCCGGAATGGGCAATGGTTGTAATGTGCCTGGTGTGTTGATGGTTTCCCCTTTTTGGCGTTGACAGACGTCACATTCTGCTACGAAAGTAAGGATGTCCTGTTTCATGCCGGTCCAAAAAAATGATCTTCTGGTGCGAGCATACGTCTTCTGAAAGCCCGAATGTCCTGCAATGGGAGATGAGTGCAATTCTGCCAAAATGCGACTTTTGAGGGTGGAAGTTGATGATATTACGACTCTGTCCTTGTAGCGAAGAATATCATTCTGCCACGAGTAGCCCTTGCTGGAATTAGGATTTGCCTGCAATTGAGAAATGAGTTGGGAGAGCCCTGGATGTGAAAACCATTCCCTGCGAACCTCTTCAATCCAGTCTAGAATGGGGAGGGAAATTGCGAGCAGAGTACTTTCCTCCTCAAATTGGCGCGACAATGCATCTGCTACCCTGTTGTCTTTCCCTTTCTTGTAAATGATCTCATAATCATATCCCAGCATTTTGGCTAACCATTTATTTTGTTGAGGGGAAGAGAGGCGTTGCTCCAAAAAATATTTAAGACTGTGATGATCTGTGCGGATTTGGAAACGTCGCCCCAACAAGTAAGGTCTCTAGGTCTCGACTGCATGTAAGATGGCCATCATTTCCTTCTCGTAGGTAGATTGGCCCAGATTCTTCCCACTTAGTTGTTGGCTGGTGAAGGCCAATGGTCGCCCTTCCTGCATTAAGACCGCTCCAATACCTATTCCCGAAGCATCACATTCAATGACAAATGATTTGGTGAAGTCCGGTAGTGCTAAGACAAGAGTGGAACACATGGCGGTTTTTAGAGAAGTAAATGCCTGTTGTGCTTCCTCATTCCAGAAGAAGGAATTTTTCTTTAGGAGTTGGGTGAGGGGCTTCGCTATGCGACCATAGTTGCGAACAAATTTACGATAATAGCCCGTGAGACCCAAAATTCCTCTCAAGCTCTTCAAGGTCTTAGGTTGAGGCCATTCCTGCATTGCCTGGATCTTTTTGGGGTCCACCTTGACACCTTCGCCCCCCACAATGTGGCCCAAATACTCTACTTCTGCCATGCCAAACAAACACTTGGACATCTTGACAAATAATTTATGCTTGCGGAGCAGTTGCAAGAGTAGATCTACATGCTGAAGATGTGCGGCCCAAGTGCAACTATAGATGAGGATGTCATCGAAGAAGACAAGGACAAATTTTCTGAGATATGGTTTGAGGAGGTGATTCATAAGGCTCTGAAAAGTAGAGGGGGCATTACAGAGACCAAATGGCATGACGAGGAACTCGTAATGGCCTTCATGAGTTCGGAAAGCTGTCTTGGGAATGTCGACTTCCTTCATGCGAATTTGGTGATAGCCTGAGCGAAGATCCAACTTAGTGAAGAATTGAGCCCCATTGAGTTCGTCCAGCAAATCGTCTACCACTGGGATGGGAAATTTATCTTTGACTGTTAACTTATTGAGGGCCCTGAAGTCGGGACACATCCGCCACTCCCCATCTTTCTTGAGGACCATGACCACTGGGGATGAATAAGGACTAATGCTGGGACGAATGACACCTGCTTCCAACAATTCCTTGATGATTTTTTCTATTTCATTCTTTTGGGTGAACGGATATCTGTATGGCCGCACATTTGGGGGTTGGGCCCCTGGAACCAATGTGATGCTATGATCATGTTCCCCTCGCGAGGGTGGAAGCTCATGAGGCTTGTCAAAGACCGTCCGATGTTTATTTAAAATCTGTTGCATCTCAGGATGAACTGGCGGAGATATGGTGTCTACTACCTGGATGGCATTAAATTGAGCTACCACTCCATGATGGCCCTTTTTTAACAATTTTTCCATTCTATGCGAGCTAATGATAGAGGGGGCTCCTGCCTGAAGTCCACGGAGGGTATGTGTGGAGTTGTTCTGCTTAAAACTCATATATAACTCCTGGAAATCCATTGTGATTGGCCCAAGGGTGCAGAGCCATTCAGCACCTAGGACAATGTCGCATCCCCCCATGTGTATGGCAAACATGTGGGTTTTCAACTGATAATCCCCCATTTGAAGTTTGACATTTTCACAGCGGCCTTCACATTTCATTGTGCCCCCATCAGCAATTTGGACCTGGAAGTTAGAGACTACCCGTACATAACAATGCGCTGCTTCGGCGATTTTTTGATGGATGAAATTATGGGTACTTCCACTATCAATCAGGACTATTACTGGGCGATGTTTAAGAAAACCCCTGATTTTGAGAGTTTGAAGGGAAGAGATTCCTGCCAACGCATTGAGCGAAATAACTGGGTCATCAGATACAATCTCCTTTTGGTTGTCTTCTTCGATCGCCTCCAGTTCCTCAAGAGGTGGATCTTCCTCGGTGGAGCTGTAGTCAATGGCATCTATTTGAAAAAACTTGGGCTCCTTGCATTTATGCCCAGGGGAATACTTTTCATCACAGTAGTAACATAGTCCTTGCTTTCTTCTCTCGGCCATTTCCTGAGGGGACACCTTTTGGACCTTAAGTGTCTGAGTCGTGGTATGAGCTTGTGGGGGACGACCTTTAGTGGGGAAATTGGGGCGGCTGTATTGGGCTGTTATGGCACGCTCCACCTTACGGGCTACCTGGCAAGCCTCCGTCAATGTGGGAGGGTGGTGGAGTAGAACTTGAGCTTTGATGGCTTCTTTAAGACCACTGATAAAACATTCCGTGTAGAACTCATCTGAGAGATGGTCAGTGCGGAAGGCCAAGGCTTCAAAAGCGGTGATATATTCATCCACTGTACCTGTCTGTCGGAGCTTAGTGAGATGGCCCAAAAAGGAGTCTCCCTGTTCAAAGCGATCTCGAAGAGCTTTGGAAAATTGGGCCCAACTCGAAAAAGGTGCATTGCGACGTTGATGCCATTCTGCCCATTGCCATCGTTCATTGTCCAAGTACATGGTCCCCACTCCAATCTTTGTCCAATCATCTTGGAGATGATTCAATTTGAAATACTGTTCCATGTGTGCTATCCATGCGGACGGGTTAGAACCATCAAATTTCTGTATATCCAACTTGGGAGGTCGCTGACTATCCAACTTAGGAGGTGGTGGATGGGTGTGCCAGACGTGAGGAGAGTGGCTAGACTCACCCTCAAGGTGTATATGGTCATTATATGGTACCTCAAGAGCTGGCTCCTTGCCCTTAGCGAGTGCTTGCCGTACCATGCTCGATAGGTCTTTAAGCGAATCTTTGAGCTCGTTCATATCTGTTTCAAGTTTCTCTAGTCTTTCATTGGCCATTGCTTGAGCTCTAGTTTCTACCATACACCAACTTGATGAAAATTTGGGACCGCCAAAAAAAAAATTTCTAAGAAATTGAATGGTACCACCGTGCTCAGCTCGTTGTCCTGATGCTGATGGGCTAGGTCACAAATAAGCACTTTGGAAGATCTAAGACTTTTTTTTTTTTTTTTTTTGGAAAACTCCTAATGGAGTTTTACTCCTTCCTGATCAATACTGCAGTCGCCAAATCCTCAAACTGTCAATGCCGCCAAAAGTCCTGCGAAAATCATATCCACGTACAGGAACCCTTCGCAACTACTCCGATCTGGTGGATCTGAGATATCTGAATGGTGGAACAATTGCTGCTGCTGATCTGGAATATCCGATCTGGTGGATCTGAGAGATCTGAATGGTGGAACAACTGCTGCTGCTGATCTGGAATATCCGATCTGGTGGATCTGAGAGATCTGAATGGTGGACAACTGCTGCTGCTGATCTGGAATATCCGATCTGGAATAGATGATGTGTGATCCCCCGATAGAAAGGGAACTATGGTCTTGGGGAGTGTCAGGTGCTACAGATCGCAATATACATAAGGGTCTGACAGTAGTACTCGGCCCAATGTTTCAGGGCTCTAACTAAGGAGGATCGACCGTACCCTTAGCCGTACAACCCGACTACCCTATCGTACGGGCGAGTAATCTCTCCGAGTGTTGTTCTCGGTGTACTGTAGCAACAAGACGGCCGAAGGTTTATCTAAGGCGAGGTTTCAAGGGAGCTAGGGGGCTTCCTATATACCCAGAGGGTACGTGGAAGACAGTCCGTGCGCGGTTCTGTCTAATGCGCTACTACTCGAAGGGGTACCCACAGGGGTTACAAGGGAGTCCAACAGACGTGACCACCTCTTGTATTTCTTGCGTGCATGCCTCCCCAAATCCGCAGGTTTATGCGCTTAACGACAGATCCCGTGGTTTAAAGACGCCGGAACACGTCTCTAGCCTAAAAAAATTTTGCTAAAATTTGGAGATCCCACCGAGCCCTGGAAAGTGCTCTGATACCACTTGTTATGCTCTTAACCTGCAAATCAATACCCAAGCGAAAAAAATACCGAGAACACAAAATATGCGAAGCAAATATACCCAGAACACATAATAGCAATGATTTTATTATTCAGAGAGAAATGTTCACAGGCCTCTTCGAGGGGGCAACCTCCAATAGAGCAGAGCTCGATTACAAAACAAGACACAATGCTCCTCGCAGGGATTCTCTATCCTTTATATATGACTCATACATGCAATACCACGAGCCAATATCGTGGGTTTTATTAATACCATCTATCTAATACTACCGCCTATTTACCATCTATCTAATACTTCCGCCCATTTGCAACTAACTGTGGTCCCGTTATTAATTGTGGGTTAACCACTTACAAATATTAATATGGGCTTTATTGACTCTTGACTATGACGTGATCCCAAGTCATAAATAAGGGGGTTAGGGTGGGACCCTAACATTTGTCCTTTGTTGATCCTTTGCTCGTCCTTTTCCATCAATGACAACAATGACATCATCAAAATCAATAGTTAATCAAATCAATTGACAATTTTTATATCCAAGTAAGTATACAGTATGTTCTTATATCTTATCTTCAATTTCTAAGATGAGTACGATGAGGCTTTCTTGAAATATGTGTTGAGTCACAACTTGTACATAGCTGAAAGAGATGATTTTTTTGTTGTAATGGATAACTTCTATAGTGCCACCCTAACCTATAATCACAAAGGATCCACTATTACAGAATCAGTATGGCTTTACAAGATCCATTTCCAATAGTGTTACCTCTTTAAATTCATTGACTTTTTTAGGGCCGATTGTGGCATAATGGAATACATGATTCCATGCATCATATAGATTTGGTAGAGCACAATTTCCTCAAATATTGCCCCGATTCACATGATCTATATGCCCCAGATGATATGTAACAAATCAAATGATCAGACTCCAGAGTGTTCTAATCCTTCTCCCTCCCATGATGCACTACCACAAATGGATTTTGAAATATTAGGGAAGTGGCATTTTGGGTCGGTGATGGTTATTGAGTGCACTTTACATGGGGCATAATGTCATCAACTATAATTCCCCCTACAATGAAGGTTGTCCCACGTGAGGACCCTATTGTGAAGGGTGATCTAGGTAAGGGTTCTAAGTTTTGGTGGCGCTCCTAATTTCCTTAAACCAAGTTAGGTAAGGATTTTAGCTTTTAGTCGCGCTCTTAAATTTGTTACACCACGAAACCACCATGGTGGGTTGTCTTCCTCCCTCAATTGGGAGTAAGTCTAATATCCCAATGACATTAAGTATTTTCCAACAGTCATATTTATATATGCTCAAATGTGTTGGTCTTCCTTGTCAATGAAGATCTCATTTAACATCAAGTTGATCCTATACAGTCTCTAAATCATCTTGGTGAAACATAGCCCCCCCACCTTCTTCCAAGTAGCACATAATTGGGTTCCTCTACTATGTTCAAATGGGTAAACCAATTTATCAATATTCACTTTGTGAAGGTGGACTATCTTACGCAAGAATCCTAAACGCAAATGGGATACCTTCCATCACATTCTTGCCTATTTTTACAATATGTTGATTGAGCATATCCCATCACTACTTAGACTTAGTGTAAAAACTTTAAACAAGTACTTTCCAAAAGAGTGATCCAATAGTAGAATTTTTCAAGTGTGAGCAAATCCACTCAAAGTACAAGGTCCTATATATTTGACACGAAGAATATGTGGCCACAATACATATTTTATAATTAATCCCGTAGTCCCTTTGCGACCTACAAATTTGGAAAAACAATATGCCACTTTTTCCTTCTAATTTGGGACCAGAGATTACTTCCATTTTATCAAGGGTAGGCTTCTTATCTCGTTGTTTTGAGACCAAATAAAGTTTAGACATAGATTTATAAACTTAGTAAGCCTTTGTGTTAAAAGGGTTAATAATGATAACTAATGGACAAGAATAGCCTCTTTAGCAAAACATAGTGTTCAAACATGGAAGACTTGTCTATTACACCACATGTTAATGCACCTTTGATTTTGTAAAAATGCCACATCCAATCCATAAATTAGTAATCATTTTGTTTTAAGTAGAAACCCAAGTATTTTGTACATGCATCAATTGTTTGGAGAGAGGAGGTTAGGAATCTATAAATCACATTGTGGGTGCCCTCGAGGTTGTCATGAAAATAGATGGAATATTTTCATATAATGATTTCCATTCCAATGAAAAATAAGATGACTTTCAAGGAGTGATAAAAGAACTTTATTTCCTAGATCGTGCCATTCTCAAATATGAGTATACCATCCACAAATAAGATGTGTGTGATGTGGATTCCATTGAATATTTTGATCATGCAGAAGAATCCATTATTGAGATGTGTTTGATGTAGCAATTCATTGTTTTGATTATAATAAGAAAGCGCATTTGGGAGAGTAGGTACTATTATCGAATCTCGCGTGTGGGTGTGAAAAAAGGGAGACTTAACCATTAATGGGTATAACATAAGACAAATCGGTAACAATTTTATATCCAGTTAATGAAATTCATGGCATACCCTAATGATTTTTTAGTAGCAGACAATACTAGAACAATTATCAAACTGATAACTACTTCCAATGATACAACTTGACTTCTTTAGAGCATTCCAATAATTAAGCAAATATACTTAAATATTTGACCATTAACTTCAATAGAGCAATAGAGACCACAATAAAAACAATGAGGCAAAAGACACCAAAATTTCTTGGGACAAAACCCCACAAGGGAAAAAACCCAGTAATCTTTCCTTATGAGAGAGATTTCAATTCATCAAAATGCACATCAAAAAAATACAGTCAAAATCAGTCAAAAGAGAGACAATAAGTCAACGTACTTCTCATAGTCAAAGTCTACACAAGGGGCTGAATTTCGACCTGAGGTTGTTGGTCAAAGGGTCAAAATTTGGTCTTGCAATTTCCACAGAAAGTTCAATCAAACCGTAGAGTTTGACCTGTGGTCAAACCTCAATCAACAGCCTAAAACAGAGACAAAACTTCGGTCAACGAACAGTCAAGGATCCTAAAAATATTCGGCCTCCAATCACAGTCAAAGATTCGATCAAACAGCAGAGAAAAGAGCCAATGTTGGTCAACACAAGGATAAGAGAGGTCAAACTTCGCTGGAAAATTTCCTTCTTCCTCTGCACATGTGAACAAAATTCTCAGTTGTAAATCGAATGGATGAGTTGTTGTGATGCCAAATAAGGTCCAACGAATGCCAATATACATGTGTTTCAAAAGCTTCAAGTGGTGGGGTCGACTTGTCGAGGCTGAGTTTGACAACAAAAAAAATAATTTCTCCTTTGATTTTGACAATGAAAATACTAACTGCAGCAACCATTTTCAACATACCCAACCTATCCACAACTATCATTTTCAACATACCCAACCTATCCGAGAATAACTCTCAAATATAGGCAAATAACTCTTGAAACATTTTGAGAGGTCTATCTTGAGCAAGATTTCAAATATTAATTTTATTCTAATCATCTGCAAAGCCACCTAACCTACCCTATTGCCTTGTCGTACTCTCACTTATCAAGAAAGCCAAATTATTTGAGATAAATATGTGTAGATAGAATGGGTTTAAGCCTACAATTATCTTATATAGGACACTACACAAGGATATGTGTTGATGGTGTTCAAAACAAGTGGAATTTCCATTCTTCGGGATAGATGTAGTGAAAGTGGTATCAAGAAGGTTGTGAATTTTTCCCTAAGTGACGTGATTCCTCCATTATCCAAAGAAAATCCTCTAGTCAATCTAGTCAATCCAATTGGAAGGGTTTTAAAAATGTCAGTGATTTCTCTTTCATGATTACCATCATCAAAACTTCATTTTGTGCCCCACCTAATGAAAAATGAAAGAAAGAAGCAACATCAATCATATATATAATATGTTATATTGTTGGTTTAATATACAATCTCATGTAGTGGACAAATGTTGCTTTAGAGATTGTGCCAAAGTTCATGTATTCCTTTGCCCTTTCATATCATGCTAATACATTGGTTTTTATTTTTCCAAGGAGTCTAGTTCAAATCTTCCTCTTTGGAATCCTTCTATTGACATTATTCAAAAATACAATTAATCATTACTTCCAAAAATACAAGATCTACTTCTCCATGCTCAAATGTGTCCTTCACTCATGCATGGGCATATTTTTACGTGTTAGGTTCCTTTCAAAATCATATCAAGGTTGGCTCCTCTAGTTCAACCAAAAGTGGCACCAAAACTCCTTGATAAGGTTCTAGAATTCCATGGGATGTGAGTGCAATAGAGAAATCCGCCGTTCATGTATTCCAACAAAACAAATTTATTATCAAACATAACCTCTTCGAAGGTAGTGCCTTTATATGCACCCATTTCCATGATCAGTTTCAACAATCATTCACTGATCTAGGGTTTAAGAGATTCCATTTTGACATGTATGATTCATCCAAGTGAGTTTTCAATGGAAATGGCTCAACATTACGCAAAGGCATCCAATTGAGAATGAGTGACCCTAATTGTTGGATGGTGTACGTTTAAAGTGATATCACCTACCACTACAAGGTAAGGCATGGATGAAACACATTATTTCCAACTCTATCCAAAAGGGTTTTCTCCAATAAGATGGGTCGCAGATTTGAGAATATCCAAGTCAATATTGAGTGAATTAGAGAAGGATGTTAGGGTGTAATGAGTGTTACTTACCAAAAATAAAAATAAAAACCAATGAATGGTTACAACCCAAAATCAATGCTCTCAACCTCTCAATTGAGCTAACTTTCAATAAAGTTACGCCTAACATGTGTTTCTTGAGTGAATTTTTTTCCTTCTACCCATATTGTGCCCTATATAGGTAGAAGCCATGACTCCTTTGTGAAACCCAACCCATTCAAAGATCATATTTTTTGTGTCAATCCGAAGTGCATTTTATTGAAGAGGAGCAAAAACATTGTGTAGCCCCTCTAGGGCTCCAAATATGGTTAATTGTTTTCATTATTTAAAACTATTTATGCATATTGCATGCATGTGAAAGTAGCGCCCACCTTCTCTCGAATGTTGTTTGTGAAATGTTAATATATGTGTTTAAACATACACAACATTGATGCGCCTCCCTTGCTTATTACCTGGTCCAAATACAATGCACAGTGAATGGAGAAGCCATACAATGATTTGTATGCTCAAATATTAGGGAGCTTTTAGGTTTATACCTCCTCTTGCACTTAAATGCTCTAATTTGAGCAAACCCATGGGTCCAGTGGCCTAAATTGGATCATGTTCAAAGTGGACAAGTGGTGATGTTTCATTTGCCATATATGTTTGGGAACCACGATCTTGCTAGCGTGAAGTTCTTCAAGAGTTCAGATTCTCTCATCAACCTTTTATTGACCTCCACAATTTTCTCATCCAATCACTGATATAATACACTAGGGATTTATCATTCCTTTATACCAATCCTCATTCTCTGTTTTCCTTTCTAACTTACTACTTATCCCCCAAAAATCAAGGGGCTTATCACTGACTGTGCTCATCCACACCATTCCATTTGCTAGTTTTATGGATAATTATGTTTAATTGATTAGAAGAATGATTATATGTGCCCTTAAATTGAAAGTTCTTTTAGTCCAAACAATGCATGTTCTCCACTACCTCGATAAATATTGCATCTACTAAACCTTTCCATGAATATCACTATAACCATGGAATTCTACCATTTTTTTTTCTCTAAATTGTTTTTTATGTATGTTTCCACATTTTCTCCAATATTTTTGAAGACAGTTGATTCACAAAAAAACATGTCATTTTTACTCACAACACAAATGTCAATTTATTTTTATGGGGTCAAAAACTATGTCATCTAAAAATGGTTATAACCCCAAAACCAAGGACTACCTATTAAAATCCTATGCGGCCTATTGTAAAGTTAAAGACAAGTGTGCCATGTCCTCAATCTTCCATATGAATATTTGGGTTACAATCTAGCATGTGCTCCCATGAGAAATTTTCCAATTTGTGACATATTAACTCTACTTTATGTGTGGTCTTGTGATTGTATTGCGTTAATGATTGAACCCTAACGGCATCATTGTTTCCTCATTCTCTCAATCATTGTGCACTCGTGTGCATGTCCAAACATGAGCAAGATATCCATCAAGAAATCAAGGTGACCTTTCCCCTACCCATCCGACTGCAAATTTCACTGAAGTTTTCCCAATGAGAAATTAAACAAGGATGTCACATGACCTTTTTCCACTTCCCACACAAATCCAATTCGTAACTAGGTTTTTTTCATCTAAGAAGCAAAAGGGATCATGTAGCTCTTTAAACCCATCCAAGAACAAATGTGCACTGAACATAAAGGGTATACCACTCAATTTATATGACTTTGGAAAAGCACCATCAATCTCATTGTCGCTTAAATGCTTGAGGATCGGACCATACTTTGACCATTGGTTAGCTTTATGTTGGAAAGTGCCCAACTTGAATCCACATAGGTGTGGCACACTGCTCTACATTTACAGGGGAATGTGTGCGTTTGTGTGTAATGTTAGCTCAATCAAAACTCCATGAAGGCTAGCATGGTACCAGCACCTTCCTCTTCACTTAAGCGTGTTAAGGTGGGGTTAGCTCATGTCCCTCATCTTTTTGTCCAAGAAAGATGGTCATAATGCAATAGAACTACACCATACTCAAACCTCAATCAAGTTAAGAACCATATACATCACGACAAAGTTTGCTCTGAAACAATTTATTCAAACAAATTGACGCAAGTCACAGAGTTGTACATACCAATGTTGAAAAAAGAAGAAAAATCATTATACCAATGTTGAAATATTTTCATCCAGATAAAATTAGCGAGGGTTCGGATATGAAAAAAAAAAAAAAATTGATAAAAATCAGCACAATTAAAAAATACAAAAAAAAAAACTAAACAGAATAGAATAAAATAAGTGACCTAAATATCCCCTTGTCTCGGCGGTGGCAATCTTTTTGTATTATATGGAGATTTTTTTTGTGATTTTTACGATTATATTGCACTTTTTTCATAAATATATATTCAATATTAAACCATAATATCTTATTCTAATGCAATGTTGAAACATCAAGATAAAATCGTCACATTGCAATTTTTTTCTTGGCACTCATTTTCCGACCAAATTATATAGCAATATTTTTGTGATTTTACGATTTTTTCATGAAATATATCCGATAAAATATCATAATATATTAGTTTAACAACGTTGCAAACATCACGATAATAGAGAATATATTGCTATGGGAAGCTCCATGTAGACAAGCTCAATGTTGAGAAAATGGATTGGATATCATTCAGTTATTCTAAATGGGAGACATTTTAGTCAAGATTGACTTGATATACTCACTAGGGGAGCGACACTATTTGTTGTGCACCCTCCCTGTCATGATGGTGTTTGATGTGGAGATTGACTCAGTTGTAGTATGATACTTATCTATCAAATTGCGCTACATGTCTAGTTTGGTTAGCGCATTAAATTGCCCCTTTAACACTCTGTCTAGGGTTTCCTCCAACTAGTTTCGTGCCATGACTTCGTTGCCCTATTCTATCTTGTTCACTCCATCTAGGGTTTCCTCCGACTAGTTTTGTGCCATGACTTCGTTGCCTTATTCTATCTTGTTCGCGCCCGGTGTGTGGGCACTGTGCTCCGCCGACTATGGCTCCTCTCGACCCCAGTACTGGTTCACCTGTACTTCCATTCTATCACTGCTCACCGAGCATTGTTGTTTGGATAGGTTCGTTTCTCGTTTAGGGTTGCGCTTGTGGTTGCTTTACTTGGTTCGAGGGGGGTTTATCAGTGTGCTTGAGGTTGTTCGTTCTAGTTCGTGGGGGGTTTACAAATATGGTTGTTCTTGTTGTTTCGATTGCGTGACCTGTTGTTTGCAAAAGATCCCGTGGGAGATTCGATTTATTCTGGTGGTGGACATGCAGGGTTCGAGGTCTATTCCGGTAAGTGGTTAAATTCATGGAGTTTTTTTTGTATTTTGCTGTAATTTTTTTTGGGTTTGTGCCAAAATGTTAATTTTCTATGTTTGTGTTGCAGTTAATCTTTCTGGTTGTCGAAGAAGCAGTATGGAAAAGTTTGGGGCAATGTTTGGACATGGTGGTGACTTCTGCGGAAACTCTTAGTTTTTCAACACTTGAATTTGTTGTTGGGAATTTAGCTCTTGTTGCATTTCCCGACAAGATTTATTACAAGGTTCGACAAGGTTTATGGTTTAGGGTAGGGTTCAACAGGATTTATGGTAGGGTTTATGACTAGATTTGGCTTCTTGATGCTTTATTTGGCTTTATTTGGATTCATTTGGCTTAATTGGGTTGCGTGGGTTTTCCCGGCTACAGTGGTCTCACCGCACATGCAATTTGTTTGTTTGGTTCATGGGGTCTTGTTTGTCTGGTTATTCATGCAGTTGCGGCTCAGAAATAAGTCTGGTTATTCTTGGCTTCATTGGGTTGCAAGGGTTTTCCGGCTACAGTGGTCTCACCACACATGCACTTTTTTCTGTCTAGTTTGTGGGGTCGTGTTTGTCTCGTTCATGGAGTCGTGTTTGTCTCGTTCGTGGGGTCTTGTTTGTCTGGTTAATCATGCAGTGGCGGCTCAAAAATAACTCTGGTTATTCTTGGCTTCATTGGGCTGTAAGGGTTTTCCCGACTATAGTTGTCTCATTGCACATGCACTTTGTTTGTCTGGTTCGTGGGGTCTTGTTTGTTTGGTTATTCATGTAGTTGTGGCTCATAAATAAGTCTGGTTATTCATGCAGTTGCTGCTCATAAATAAGTTTGGGTCATTGTTGGCCAAAGATGTCAATGGCTATAGCTTTTTGTCAAAAGAAGAATTTGTGAATTTAGTTTTGTTTTTAAAAGAAAAATTTGTAAAGATGATACTTTAACTGTAATGCTCTGTTTTCGACACAACAGTGATGATCTGGTTTTTACAGAGTGATAAACTTATTTCAGACGTGTTTTATGCTTAATGATAACGTTCTTCCATGGGATTTTCTCAAATTTGTTTTGATCTTATATGGAATCTTGTAAGCAATTGGGGATTTTGTTTAACATTTTTCATATCATATGAAATCTGTGTGCAATTGGCGATCTAATATGTTTGATTTTGTATGAAATTATATGAGAAATTTGGGTTTATGTAGTAGTTGGAACTATGATGGGAATTGAATACTATACACCTTCTCCTTTTGTTTTGGTGATAATCTCACCAACATGAAAGTATTTAGTCTTTCTTTTTTTAATTTGTGAGTAGGAGATGGATTGTAGTAGCTTGGGGATGTATCTGGTATTCACTTGGCTTGTTGATGATTCATTTGCTAATAAGGGTTTTATACTATCGGAAGTGAATTTGTTTTCTTTTTGGTTCAAGCAGATCCTATAATGTTCAAACAATTCTTTCGGTCAATACTATATTCATTTGTTTAGGTTTTAGCATAAGCTTTCTGTAAATATGCAGTTTGTTTCATTCAACAATTGTTTTGATCTTATATGGAAGCTTGCAGGAATTGGGGATTTTGTTTAACAATTTTCATATCAAATGAAATATTTTGTGCAATTGGCGATCTAATATGTTTGATTTTATATGAAATTATATGAGCAATTGGGGTTTAGGTAGTAGTTGGAACTATGATGGGAATCGAATACCATATACCTTCCCTTTTTGTTTTGATGATAATCTCACCAACATCCAAGTATTTACTCTTTCCTTTTTTCATTTTGGAGTAGGACATGGATTGTAGTGGCTTGGGGATGTCTCTTGTATTCTCTTAGCTTGTTGATGCTTTATTTGGCTTGTTGATGCTTCATTTGCTAATAAGGGTTTTATACTATCGGAAGTGAATTTGTTTGCTTTTTGGTTCAAGTAGATCCTGTAAGGTTCAAACAATTCTTTTGGTCAATACTATATTCATTTGTTTATGTTTCAGCGTTAGCTTTCTGTAAATTTGCAGTTTGCATCTTTCAACAATTGTTTGATCTTATATAGAACCTTGCAGGCAATTGGGGATTTTGTTTAACATTTTTCATATCGTATGAAATCTGTTGTGCAATTGGTGATCTAGTATGTTTGATTTTATATGAAATTATATGACCAATTTGGGTTTATGTAGTGGTTGGAACTATGATGCGAATCGAATACCAAGTAACTGCTCTTTTTGTTTTTGTGATAATCTCACCAACATGCAAGTATTTAGTCTTTCCTTTTTTAATTTGGGAGTAGGAGATGGATTGTAGTGGCTTGGGGATATCTTTGATATTCTATTGGCTTGTTGATGCTTCATTTTCTCATGGTTTTTATACTATCGGAAGTGAATTTGTTTGGTTTTTGGTTCAAGCAGATCCTGTAAGGTTAAAACAATTCTTTTGGTCAATACTATATTCATTTGCTTTTGTTTCAACATTAGCTTTCTGCAAATTTGCAGTTTGCTTCTTTCAACAATTGTTTTGATCTTATATGGAATCTTGCAGGCAATTGGGGATTTTGTTTAACATTTTTCATATCATATGAAATCTGTTGTGCAATTGGAAATCTAATATGTTTGATTTTGTATGAAATTATATGAACAAGTTGGGTTTATGTAGTAGTTGGAACTACGATGGGAATCAAATACCAAATACCTTCTCTTTTTGTTTTGGTGATAATATCACCAACATGCAAGTATTTAGTCTTTCCTTTTTTAATTTGGGCGTTGGAGATGGATTGTAGTGGCTTGTGGATGTCTCAGTGATTATCTTAGCTTGTTGATGCTTCATTTGCTAATAAGGTTTTATACTATCAGAAGTGAATTTATTTGCTTTTTGTTTCAAGCAGATCTTGTAAAGTTCAAACAATTCTTTCGCTCAATAGTATATTCATTTGTTTCTGTTTCAGCATTAGCTTTCTGTAAATTTGCAGTTTTCTTCTTTCAACAATTATTTTGGTCTTATATAGAATCTTGCAGGCAATTGGGGATTTTGTTTAACATTTTTCATATCATATGAAATATTTTTTGCACTTGGCGATCTAATATGTTTGATTTTATATGAAATTATATGAGCAATTGGGGTTTAGGTACTACTTAGGACTATGATGGGAATCGAATACCAAATACCTTCTCCTTTTGTTTTGGTGATAATCTCACCAACATGCAAGTATTTAGTCTTTCTTTTTTTAATTTGGGAGTAGGAGATGGATTCTCGTGACTTGGGGATGTCTCTGATATTCTCTTGGCTTGTTGATGCTTCATCGCACATGCATTTTGTTTGTCTTCTAAGTTAACTTCCAGTAAATGAAGTTTGATATGAGGTGTGAGGTTAGGTACTTTTTTTGTTCCCTATTTTATGGAATTTTCATATTGAAAGAAGTGACTTGTTCAGAATTTCATTATTTACTCGTTTGTCATTTAATTAACAACTCAGTTATAAATTTGTCGTAAAGCATTTGGTGTGTATAGGCATAACAGAAAATCCCATTTGCATTATCAGGTAAGGTTTCTCCATTATAATAGACTATTAATGTTCCTTCTAAATTGGATTTTGGTTACAATGTCGCAAACAATATGAAATAAAACAACCTAGGTTATAAGCCAAAAATTTACTATCAAAAGAAAAAGAGACAATCCATCCAAAATCCACATCATAATGTGGTTACAACCAAAAACGTATGACACCCCTATTCTTTATGGCATCAAGGATCTTCAATGCCAAAACTCCCTGAGTTGTCTGTTTGAGCCAAGTAGGTTGACCAACCTAATAATGGTTGATTAGGATGATGTGGATTGTTGCCATATGATTGAGTCCAATTTTCCCCTTCCAACCATGGAGGAATTGAGTACCCATACCTCACACTTGCGCTACTAACCCCTGCATTAAGTCGAGGCTTCTGATGAACATACATATAATTGACACATGCTCTGGTAGGAATAAAGCAAGTGGGTAAACCCCCATTTTGATAGCGAGGGAATGGAATGCTTATGAGGCCTTGGAATAATGGTGTATTATCTGCAATATTGTCCAATGTATTTGACATAATATTGGTTTCATCAGTTGTGCTTGCATCATTGTCGACAATATCAGTCATCCCTTGTTCCTTTTCAATCATTTGTTTAACCTTTCTTGCTTCCTTTTCCTGTCTTCCCATTTGTTTTTTATCGTCCTTCTCTTGCCTTACTTTCTCTCTTTCAAGCCTTTCATCTTATCGACGTTGCGTTGAAATAACCTTTGTTTTCTTTTTCTCCTTAGCTAAATCCTTGTTTTTCTGTTTTAATTCTCCTAAATTTAAAATTTCTTTTTTTCAGACTCGTCTAATAGGTTTATACAGTCTTCTAAGGTGAGTAACTGTGAACTTCGACCCAAACAAAGACTACCTGGTGTTCCTTGTTTTTCTTCATTGGAACTCTCTCTACTAGTAGCTTTAGGAACCAACCAAGTATCTTCTCCACCCTTCCCACCTACATGTCATTGCTTAGCACTTGCCTTTCAGTGTATGACACCACTAGTTGAACTATATTGTTCTCTTCATCTGATGCCTCATTATGTGCACTATATTCTTCAATTGATCTATTCTCCACACAAAAAATGCACAATTTCATTGTTCAATTCTGATGGTTGTGAGGGCATGTTCATGCTTTGTTTATTGGTTCTTGAGACACTATGTTCGTTCAAATTAATCATGGTTTCTGCCAACCATGATGGCCAGGTTACTTGGCTTGGCAATGTCAATTGGTCATTGTTGCTTCCTAGTGCAATATCAACAATGCCATTTTCAACTACATTGTCATTATCAACTGCATGTTCAACAATGTCATTAAGGATATCAACAACAGAAGTTCCATGTGCTTCAATTGGTATAATAACCTCCCTGTTACTGTCAATTGGTTCATGATTATACTGTGTTTCACTTACATGTTCATCATCATCACCATATACGTGTCCTTTAGAGAGGGAACTCATATTATCAGTTGCAACCACATCATCTTATTCATCTACTTCTTCTTGCATTTCAACACATGTTTGTACATGCCCTTCTTCTTGACTATCCACATGAAACCCCTAGCTACAACCAGTATCATGCATAAGAACATCATAATTTGGTGGCCAGATTCCAGTCCTCTTAAAGCCAACCTTGATATTTGATGGTGTCAGCGCGCTTTTAAACGCTTTACTTGCAAGCTTTGTTAGCTCGAACCTTTTTACCTCAACCTCTGGATTCTTTGCCATCCATGCAACACGCTCTGACTTGGAATAGTTCTTGAAATGGCCAAACACACTGACATCAAGTGGTTTCAATCTGTGAGTAGTAGAGATGGAAATGTTAACAGGTCAATGCCAAAATTGTTTGCTTCCTCAATTGTCTGCAAAACAATGTGGCTTCCATGGCCATCTAATATCAATAGGTGTTTATTATTAAGTGAGATGCCACCTGATGCAAATGCAACAAAGTAACAAAGCCAATTTAAAAAGATTTATTTAGTCATCCATGCATGGGGATGTGCAGCCATGCATGCACCTGGTTCACAATTTTGTATATATTTTTTCAGTTGATTTTTACCTTTGAATAGATAAAATACTGGGATTGAAGCACCAATTGAATTGACACAACATAAAATAGTTATCCACTCCCTGCTCTTAGGCAAAATCTTTGGCACGTTTTGGCTCCCTCTCTTGGCAATTACCTGCATGCCACAATTCCTTCTTTCCTATAAACTTGTTTCATTACAGTTCCATATACGATCTGCACCATAAGAATGCTTATCATATGCACTAGAAAGAGTGTCATAGACTTTACATACAACTGTTGGGCGCAAATTTAATGCTCTGCCTCTGTCAAGGCCCTCAGTTGTACACAATACAAGGTTTAGATTCCTTTTTTTAAACCCAAACCACCATTATTTACTAGGAAACCCATCTTTGAATAGGGTTGGCCTCCCCTAACAAATTTGAACCACTGTGGATTTGAGTTTTATCAACTCTAGCCCATGTCCCAATCGGGCCATATCGTTACACCACTCAACCACCTCGACCTCCTCCTCTTCAGTCATAATTGTATGCGGCCCTCTATGTTTTGTATGAGTGAACCCATTTATCCAATAATGTATTGATTGTTGAAAATTTAACTAGGTTCGATATTCATAATGACATGTTGAGAATGCAACAAGATGATGGAGCTTAGTGGAAAGGAGTCGCCTTCACTAAGTGGGCCCGCAAGCAAATTATGGCGCAAAGTCTATTTTTAGACATATGGATCATGGTCTATGAGTTGCAGGATGTTGTTTATGGATGATTGGTCATGTTGGGAAAAATAGATGGACTTCTATTTCTGGTTCACAGAGG
This sequence comes from Pinus tabuliformis, assembly GCA_031772625.1. Classification (NCBI taxonomy): domain Eukaryota; kingdom Viridiplantae; phylum Streptophyta; class Pinopsida; order Pinales; family Pinaceae; genus Pinus; species Pinus tabuliformis. The sequence continues at coordinate 1,311,586,896 of CM062816.1, read as the reverse complement.
TGTGATCAAAGTCTATTTTTAGACTGTCAGGCTAAAAATAGAAAAGTCAAATATTATTGTCTCATAATAATATTTAGACTATAAACTTTATCTTATCCTCTTGGAGCACTTTAGTTTGAGCTACAGATGTGGCACATGCAGCTGTCAGAACGAAATACGCTTTTCTTGTGGGTCAGATGAGCTATTGCATGTAGGACTTCAGTTAGAACTCAAGCAGTTGAATTTGGTGGAGTTGGATGTGGAGTTGATGGAGTTGTGTTCAGTTTGACTTGGTTGAACTAGTTGTAATTAGTCTAACTGCAAATAGACTAGTAATGAGTTGTGTGAATTAATTATTAACTCATAATGCAACTTAAGAATACATCAGTTAACTCAGTTGCATGTCAGTGCATGTACAGTTCAGTGGAGACGAGCGTTAGAGGTTGAGATTGCTATCAGTTGTGACTATAGTTGTGCATGAGATCTTGCACAATCAGTGGGATTGAGTTATGCCAATGAAGACTACACAATGTGGGCAAATACCAAGTATTATAGCCTGTGCTCACGTGATTTCCAGGGTGAGTGATTCTCAAGCATTGTGCAGTGGAGGCAGGCAAAGCAACGGAGGAGATTTGAACCTGTGACTTGTTCGGATCTAAGCTAGTTTTGTGTGTAACAGGTGGAGATAGTGTTGGATACTTCTGAGGAGTATTGTACTATGTAATGTTACATGTTCTCAATCATTAATATATAGATAGTGTGGGGTTTTCAGCTGTAAGCTTTCCCCGGGATACATATTGTGTTAATGTGTGCATGCGATTGATGTTTCATTGTTTTTGATGTTGTTAAATTGTTGATCAACGTAAAGGAGGTTATGTATTATGCATGTATTCCGCAATAGTGTATAATCAGGATAATCTTTGTTGAATATGTGTTTATTATTCAAAATTTCTACATGGCATGTAATTATAATTTTAAATAATGAGATGTAAAGAAGAAAAATAAAATTATTATATTGATTTGCTTCATTAGTTTCATGAGTAAGATATTTTATTTGAGTCAAGACTCCCATTGAGAGTCTTTAAGATTTATTTGTCATCTAGTCATAAAATAATAGAGTCATTGTCATGTAATGAAGTCATGTTACACTTTGTAAAAGGTCAATATTATCTATGAAAGTATCCTCCAAGACCTTGTCACTCATCCTCTTCAAGGTGGCCTACAACGATGGAAGAAGTTGCTAGAAGAAGTCGCCCTAACCTCCAGCGATCATGTCGGCCTAAAGGACATGAGAAAGAAGTGTATATATAGCCTAACTCAGCCTCACTTGAAAACAAGCAATTCGAACAAGCAACTCGATTAGCAATTTGGTAAAGAAGAGCGAAGAAGAAAGGCTACAAAGAGAAGTGCAAAGTAGAGTGAAGGAGGTGTCTTCTGGGGCCTACGAAGGACAGGTTCTTCTGGGAAGTGTGAAGGAGAGGTTCTTCTGGGAAGTGCGATTAAGGTATTCTTCTGGAGCAGTGAAGAAAGGTTTCTTCTGGGCTAGCGAAGGAGGGTTTCTTTTGGGGCAACAAGAGAAGGATTCTTCTGGGTGACCGAGATCTAGATACCAAATTTCTCTAGAGGAGACCAGTGAAAGCCTAGAGATCGGGATTCTCTGGGGAAGTCAAGAAGAAGCAATGTGAAGAATATAGACCGAGTTTCTCTAGAAGGAGCCGAAAGAGCAGTTCGAGATCAAAGAAGGAAGTCGAAGCAAGAGGCAGAGCATCAAGGTTAGTGACAAGGTTCTTGGGAGGATACTAGATTCAAGGGTCTGTGACATGGTCTTGGTACTCGTCAATTGAAGATCTAGAAGAAGAATTTTGATCAAGCTTTCCTCTCAAGAGGTGAGAATTTTTTGCCATGGCTGACAAGTCTATATACTGTGTCACTTGTCTTTTATTATTGCTAATTGTCTCGATGAAAAGAACACAATGGTAATATAACGAAGAAAAGATCATAAGCTAAAAGGTAAAAGTATATCACAAGCAATTATCAAGCAGAGAAATATTTTATCTATCTATGCCCTAGATTTCTCAACATGGTATCAGAGCTTAGGTGCTGAAGTCAAGAAAGGGCATTCAAGCAAGTAGACACACGAAAATCAAGCTTCAAAGAAGGATCGTAGCAAATCCAAGGATTACCAAGGGCAAGATCTTCAAAATCCTAGATCGAAGAAATCTACAAAGAGCCTTGAAATCATCTACAAAGAAGAAAGCATGCAGAAAACCGTAACCCTTGAAGCACTTCAAAGATCACACATCACCAAAGAAGTGGAAGCTCTTCAAATCTAACATTAGATCGAACGACAATCTTCTCTCCATTAAAGTAAGGATCTCACTTGAAAGGGATCATCTAAAGCAACAAGTTCGTCATCAAGTTGAAGATTTTATCTTCACAAGTACCTTTTATTATAATCCAATCTAGTAAAAATGACTTCATGTTTCATGGAGAACCAAAAGTTGGTTGGGATATCAAACTTCCTTGTATGGAACAGAAGGATAGATATAGTCCTCGAAGTAAATGACGTCATTGATCATGTCCATGGAAAATTCTCCAAGCCATCTGAAGAACTAAGCATTATCTGAATACATGGAAAGGGATCTCAAGGCTCAAAATATTCTTAAGGAGTCTATCAAAGATCCTCTCATTTAAGCCCCAAGGGTTAGCTCAATCGGTCAATTCGGGGCCTCGCCAAATGGGAGGTCACAGGGTCAATTCTCAAAAGCTCTTGGGGTCAGGTCTTGCAGCAGGCCGAGGGGCGTCAGCCCAGATTTTTCCCGTGGACGTAGCGCCACCCCTTGACCGAAGGTGTCCGTGAACCACACCCAATTAAAAAGAAAAAAGATCCTATGATTTCCTATGTAGTCGAGCTAGAGACGTCAAAAGAAATATATGACAAGCTGATATAACTTTTCTCTAAGAGCAAAATAGAAAGATCATATAACTTAGATCTAATCTATATAAATTGAAAGTGTCGGATGAAGGGATATTGTCGTGTCTTTCAAAAGCATCTCAAATAAAAGGGCAATTGCAAGATCTAGGAGAGATGGTATCTGATAACGAAATAATCTATATTATTCTAAATTTATTGATTGATGAGCAAGGTAACCTCATATCTACTAATGAAGAGGAAGTTATCTCATTCATCAAATTATGGTCTCTCTGCAAGGCAGAAGAAGACACGCTCAAGAAAGAAAGCAACAAAAGCTCAGATAGAAGGGATCAACCAATGACAAGAAGAAAATGGAAATTTGGAAAGTTTGATCCTCCAAAGAAAAAAAAGAAGCACATGGCTAAGGAAAGATGATATGGTTGTCAGAAACTTGGGCATTACAGAAGAGATTGTCCTAAACGCAAGAGGGACGAGGAAGAAGCCCATATTACTAAGGAAGTGAAAGAACCTGAGACAAAGAAGCTTAAGGAAGAAGCAAAAAGATCTCTACTCTGACTGAGATGATCTTCTTCACTAGAAGGTACTTTTCACTTGTTATTTATAGATAGGAAGCAATGTAAATAAGATAGGATGCATCAGATTAGAAAGTAGCACCATGATAGAATCATTAGAAGTAAGAGCTCTTGACATGGGAAGCAGAAAGGATATCTGGTATAAGTTCTATTACTAACAAAAAAAAATGAGCGCTCTTGGAAACTTCATTGAAATATCAAGTGATACTTACAGAAAGAATTAAAGATCATCATCAACTAGGATCATCATACAATAGTCAATAAGGAAACATATGTTGGGCAAGGATATGAAAGATCCTCAAGTTCCTTTGATGGAATCCTCATCGAAGGACTCGCCGATCTAGAAAGAATGCAAGAGTTTCATCAGGAATTCCAACTCGTGGGATTCAAGAGATGATGGTATGATGACAATATCAAGAAAGCATAAAGTTCTTTTGTTCAAATGATGAGAAATGTATGCTTACATAGGATATTATAAAAATTCATGTCAAATGGTTACAGATAATATGGATCACTATTTCCATCTTGGGAAACATGATCAAATGAAGGGATCTCCTCCTCTGAAAGAATGCAGAGAGGCATAAGTCACACTAGATGAAATCAACATAATATGTTCTCATATGAATGGTGAGGAAACTGACTACAATTGATGAACTCTAATTGGAAGCTCCTAGGAATGAAGTGTGAAAAAAAAGGAAGAGATCATGACAATATGCAACTTAGGTAGAAGGCATTCAACATCCGAAGTCCAAGAAGATTTGACTAGAATATCTCCCAGAAAAATATGAAGACTTTGATAGAAGTTGGAAAAAGATGGGGACCCTTGAAAATGGATATCTATGGGAGATGTGTCAATCTGCATGCAAGATGTTGATCCCTACAGGAAGATGTCATGATGAAAGACCATCCCAAAGGTAATGTTTGATTTAAGTGTTCATTTATTTTTGAACTAATATCTAGATGGGGTTATGTAGAACTGCCAAAGGGAAGATCTATGCATGACTTCCAAGAGGACCATATTAAGGGATGTAAGATCCTTACAAAAAATATGGCATGAAAGCAGAATGACATAAAGCAAAAGCTAGATGGAAAATTTGATGGATCATTTTCTGATGAGATCGGGACATGATTAACTCACGAATGAAAGTGGTGGATGGTATGTGCCCTATGAAGAAAGTCCCCGAAATATGATGACTCCATGACAAAAGAAATTGATGACATCGAAGAAGAGAGGAGTTCTTCAGGCAGCTAGTTCTTCCACATGAGGAGTTGTTGTAGGTCACTAGTTAAGAGGGAGCCTCAAAATAAGTTTCTTACTTGGAAGAAACTTGGAAATTCCTAAGCCGAGAGGGAGCTTAAGTACATTCTTTTTTGGAGGAATATCATGTTTTTTTGTAGATGCCCAAATCGAATATCCACTAAGCTCTATGTCGTCCATCACAACTAATATGTCTTCTTTTTTCCAACCTCTTATAGCACTAATCTTTTTAGTTGAACTTGCCCCTTGGACTGTGGTTGATGGTGGCTTCGTGGTTGATGGTGTGACAACATCAACTTCTGTTGCATGATCATCCTCAACAACATTGCTAGGAGCATTGTTGACATTCACATCACATGTCTTGTCCTCATCAGATGAAGGGCATCACAGCGAGGCACCCCTGGTCACTCGCTTTTCACTCTCCTTGTATGAGCAACATAACTAACTCTCGCCATAAATGCAACTACCTGCAGATTTATTGCATGCATTTAGTTAAGAATAATTAAAATTATGCTTTCATACAAGCTAATAGTATTTATGCTTTCTTACAGGCACTTAACTTGTATGTTAGTAGTAGCTTAACTAATTTTCATACATATGCCTTTTTTACAATATCCTTGAAAAATCAAATCTACAGAAGGAATTTGTTATATGTCTTCAAATATATCAATGATTGTTTCTTTGATAACTTGTTTTTATACTTAAAATATCATCATTGTATTTGCACTTGGAAAACTACTACCAGTGTGTTGACATTGACCTAGAATTCGTTGTATGTTTTCAATTATATCAATATATGTTTTGGATAAAATCTTTTATGCATTATAAGAGGAATTTCAACTAAAAAATTGACCCCTGCTTCTTTTTCTAGTTAAGATGTTGATCTAGTCTAGTTATTTTTTATTAGTTGTTGTTTGACTTAAATTGTTTAGCCTCATGTTTTTCAATATTGTTATTCCTAATCATCACAATCTCCAAGCATGAAGGAAGTTGTAAGCTTTCGAATTTAGAAGCTCAATAGAAGCTCTAGGCTTGCCTTAGCCTAGTGAAGCTCTAGGCTAATTTCCTTTAAAAATGTTGAGCCTTATACAAGTTGAGTTTATACATATTGTCTTGAGAAAAAAATAAAAACCAGTAAGGTGCAATGTCATGACAGTAAGGTGCTTATACAAGGTGTTTATAGACACCTATTACTGACGACATTATTTGGTAGTGCTTATGGTGGTGAGACTCCATCTACAAGGACTTGCTTTGGATTTATTTTCTTTCTACAAGGACTCGCTTTGGATCTATTTTCTTTCGCACTATATGTGGATCGGTGGCTTGGTCTCAATCCGGGAACACCTAGGAAGACATTCTATGATATGTTGCCTTGAATGAGGGCAACATGTTAAGGCATATGAGGATATGATATATTATAGACCTATTATATATATATATATATATATATATATATTAATGATACAATGATCTTACATATTAGTGCTATCATGATAGGTATTGATTTGATCTTAGATCTCTATTGACACTAACTTTGTTACAAACCTATTCAATATATGTACCTCCTCTTGCATTCACAAGATGTCCTTGCTTTAAGGGGTCAATTTTTTTTTTACCTAAGAAAAATACTTGGTGACATTTATTATCGTTTCAGGTGCCAAATCATGCAAATCACTCACCTTCACTTTTCACACTTTGTTAAAGCCATTAGCATCAATTATTTTCAAAGGGATATTATATATACAAAGCCTATGAAATATATATAACTAGAAATGACATTACAACAAGGTGTTGAAGCCCCGAAAATTGGGTCTACAACAAGGGGGATACCCACCTGGTCCGGACCTTGGTTGGCAGCTCCTTTTCCGTTTGGTATAGTGGGTCCGACTGAGGATATGGGACCAGTGTCCCAATTTATGTGTGTGTGTGTGAAGGATATTTCCTTTCTAAAAGTTCCTAACTGAGATGCTCTAATTCTAATTCTAATCTAATAACATGCAAATTCTATTCTAATAAACAGAAACATCTAATTCTACACTAACCCAGGGTGTAATCCTTCTGTTATGCGATCTAAAATGATTTCAGATAACAATTGGTAATAAAGATCATTCAACTGTTATGAGAAAAGAATTCAATAGAGATGAACCACTTCGTATAAAAAATTAGACGAAACGTTGTGAAAAACATATTGCATAATAAGCTATTCATACATTAAGCATAAATAAATAGTTATCACCATACAAAAGTGCCAAATGATAACTCAAGCATTCACGCATCAATATATAAACAATTAAACATGAATATTACTATTAACACAAAGGCAGAAATAGTTAAGAGATAGAAGTACCATTTATAACTAGTCCTACTCATGAGCTTCAAGTGATAACGATTTATCTTTTCTTCATCCAATCATCCACTAAGAGTACAGAAGTGAAACATCAGTAGCAGATATCAATAAATCTTGTTTCATTCATTCATCAAAACCTCCTCAGAGGGTACAAAAGTGCATGTTCTGGGGATAAGTTTTTGACAAATTTCAGGACCCTTCTCTAAATGCATGAGAAGGATTTAAATACTACTAACTAAATCTAAAAAAACTTATTACAAAAATGTAAGATACAGTTTAAATGATCGTCCTCATTTCAGGCAAAAAATAAAACAAAATTAAAACTAAAACTGAATCTAAAATTAAAATTACTAACTAACTATTTCTGCATCTTCTCCTTGAAATCACACGCGTTCAGCATTTGTTTGAGAAGAGTCGGCTAGCCGACTTCCGATTTTAGTTGTGCTGAGAAAACAGAATTGGCAAGAGCTGGCGCCATCTTCTCGGCAGAATTGATGATACACTTGAGAGTCATGCACTGGCTGTGTGGTTTTACCAAGTACATCCAGTAAGAATCCCAATTCAACTTGGTTAACCTTTGGATTGATTCTGCCTTTTCTTGAGCCTTTTGTCTCCAGTTTGTTTGTAGTTGTTGTACTTTTGGTAGATACCCTGGAGTGGTTTCTGAGATCAGATTTGCCCTGTGCAAATTTTCATTTATGCAGTCAATAACACTATTAGTTGTCGTGGCTGCTTCTTCTGCCGCTTGTTCTGCTTTTCTAATTTGTGCATCCCATTTGTTAAAGAGCATTTCTTTGTGATTGTTGTTGATTATTGGTGCGCCTATTATTTTTTCCTCCTTTGTTTCTTGCCAAGCCAAATATTCAGTAACTCGTTTATCAATTAAATCATAATCATGTTGTAAATCCACGACTTGATTAGTGATTTTATCACTTATTTCGCAATACGAGTTCCATTGTGATATCCTTTGGCTCAATGCTTCCTGTTGATGTAGTAGTTGTTCGTTCAAGGAAATGGATTATGTGATGAATTCTGTAAGTTTAGGGTCAGCCTTGTGCATCTCCTGCATATCCTGTAATTGTTTTTCTCTCTCAGCGAAATTGTTCTGGTAGCCTATCTATATTCGTTGGAAGTCCTGTTGTAACCTTTCAAGCTGTTTTTGTGCTTCGTTGTTGGCGTTGGCTTGTTGACACTGTTGTTGCAAAACTTGTATCTGGTCTTCCTTTTCTTTTAGCAGTTGTTGTACCTCAGATGCTTTATCAATAGTCATTGAGGCATATGCTCCTGTGATCTGAGATAATTTGGTGAGATTCTCAGTGGGATCGGTAGTAGGATCTTGCCATAGGACGTCTAATTGCTCTGCATCATGAGAGAGCACGTTCTCCAATTTCATTTTCTTCCTTTGTCTTCTCACTACTGCCTTGTGTTGTGGACTGTAAAATATATCAAGAGGAGGAATCTCTTCTATCTTGAGTATGAGTTCAGATGATGGAGTAATAGGAATATGTTCGATCTCTGAGACATTGCTAATTGTTCCTGTGACTATATCTTTTGTTGTCTGTACATTGCTCACAGGTGTCTTTGTGCTTTGTCCTTCAAGATTGATCAAATCATTGAAGGTCTCCCATTCTTTATCTAGCTCGGTTCCGACTGATGGTTGTTGAACGATGAGAGGGGGAGGATCTATTTGTGGGGAGGTAAAAGCCTGTTGCTGTGGGAGCTCTTTTGATTGGGCAGTATCCTTTATTGACCCCTCGCTTTTACCATGGTCACTCTCTGATTTCTTGGAATGTTCAGATGTTTCTTTCCTGGACTTATATTTAGATCTGTCTCTGCCTGAACTTCTACTAAGACTGATACTCGGAGTTGGTTCCCTTACAGGTTCCAAGCGTAGTTTTTCCAAGGGGATACTAGCTAATCTCCTTTCCCTGTATATCTTGAACTGCTGAAATTCTGCTGGAGAGAATAGCATCTGGGCCGAATGTAGAATTTCTTCAATTGTGCTTTTCTGTTGGAATATGTCATCAAAAAGATCATCTTCTCCAAAAAACACCTTTATTTTGAGTGCAGTAGTGAAATTCTTAGCAATATCATGAGGGTCGAACGGTCTTCCTAGAAACTTGAATAATTGTAGACATGTTATGTTGTTTACTTCCGTGAATGCATGACCTACATCAAATAGTAAAAAGTCCCCACAGGCTACAGGAAATTGTGGCCAAATGGCCTTCTTTTTGTCCTTCAAATCTTTAGTCAAACCTCCTTCTCCGCAGGTTTGATAAGCAATTTCTCGTGCCATGAGTTTATCAGGGACATACAAAGGTAAGATGTGAGGGGAAGCGGCACTTCCAAATACTCTGACATATGTAAACAGTTCCTCTCCAAACAATCTCGTGACAGGGAGTATGTCTACGTCTGCTCTAGGAGAACATCTTGGAGGATCTTTATCATACAATATTTTGTATAGGGACAGTATGATTCCATGACAAATCTTGTAGAAATACGGAGTGAACTTAGAATCCCACAATTCTTTATGATAAATATGAATGGGTAAGGGGTCTTGAGTCGTCCATTTCCAACCCATCAAAGGAAACTTGGAAACATAACAGATCGCATCCATCACATACGCAGATAAGTAGAAAGGGGGATAAATTCTCTGAGAAACAGTTCTTTTAGACCGGTAATTTACAATGGCCATGACTAAGTTATCAAACAATATTTTAGCCCAATCCACGATAGTAGCATTCGTGGCGGCATCCAATAATGGTAGCCATTCAGATGAAAATTTGTTAATGTCTGGCATTCCAAAAAGTCTACAGAGCATGGCAGCAGCAAAGCAATACGGGGAGGTGAGAGAACCAGTACTATACATACCATGTTTATCCTTTTTTAGCAGTTCGTCCCTCCTCGACCAGTCTTTGGTGCATTCTGCCAGGTCTTGATTTTCTTTTGCAAACTTCTCCATGAACTGTTTGTTATAAGTCGCCTGTGGCTCTGGTAAATGATACATGAGCCTCAAATCTTGTGAAGCGAATGAGCCAATGAGTCCTTGACCCTGAGTCTTAAACTGTCTATTCCTGATATCAGTGCTGTCCAGTATCCATTTAACCATGCTTGTGTATGGGAGAATTTTGGGCCTCGCCGCTATTCGGTGTAAAAACAAACAAGCTAGCTCTGTAAGGGATGCCTCAGAAGAACCATGTGAGCCTGCAATAGCCTCAACCTCCATTACTCTGGGATTCTCTTCTTCAAGCAAATTATACATGCCTTCCCAAGTAGAAATACCAGCGTTTCGGTTGCAAGCGGTGTCTGTATACAAGGGCGCCATTTCTTTCTCTTCAGAGCTTGGGGCTTTTCCTTTCTTTCCCATAGTATCTTCCGCACTGCTTCGTATATTTCTATGTTCTTCGTTCCTGCAATTTACAAGTGAAGTGAGAATAATGATAAGGAAAGGTGACGGGAAAGTTTTAAATGCCGAAGACATATAAAATACACCGCCTTACGTGAAATGACTTTTCGATAAGCACGAAACCCTATTCCATTAATCACTGGCAACTAACTCATTAATTAGCATTAAAACGCATAACCAGGTCTCGGTTTATGGAAAATACTTTTTCGAACCACGAGCCTGAAAGATCTGCGATGAAGTGATTTTGCGATTTGCTTCGCAACATCGCAGAATCGCACATTCACCATATTGCGAAATAGCATTATCGTTTAATCGCAACATCGCAAAATTACATTATCGCATTATTGCTTTGCCACTCTATTGCATTGCCGCTCTATCGCAATATCGCAGGAGCGTGACATATGACAATTTTCGTTAACCTGTTTCCTACGAAATGCGATTTGCAATATGCGTCGTCGCATATCGGTAGTTTAAAGTTTTTCAACATAAGCGGTGTTTGATACATGCGATGCAATATATGTCGTAGTCCCGTAGCGATCTCGCAATCTTAGAATTCGGCTTGCAAGGATGTATCCATGATCTTTTGCGATGCGATATTTCCTAAAGAATAATCCTACTTTATCATAAAACTTAGGCTTTTTTTATTTTTCAAGGGTATTCTCCTAAGTTTTTGACAGTAAGTTTTATTGAAAAAGGAAATACAAGCACTAATTGATTTTTTAAATTTTGACCAAGGGTCTCCACTTATTTAGTATTAGTAATAACACTAAATAAGAAAGGGGGTTGTGGCTGGCCACAACAATTGGCGATTCACTTGGAAGAATCAGTTATCTCTGCTTTTCTTTTGAATTTTCTAAACATCCAAAACAGAAAATTTTCCAGGAAATTAAACTTTATTATAGAAAAACAAAATATATTATGTTTTTACCTATCAATGATATTTTGTTTCTTCTATTTTTAACTTTGATTATATACTCCCTCAAGCTAGTCCTTATATCTACATCAGTCATTACTTGGTTTATAAAAATAAAAACAAAGTCTTCTCTGCAAATTAGTTTTAAATATGCTCATTTGTCGACCAGCAAGGGTTTATAGCCTCGACAAAGTTACCTGTTACCCAACAATGATCATGTATCTTACTTAGAGAAATTTATAACTTTCAAAGAGAAATCCATATCCACACTTATTGCTTTCATTTTCCTTTTTTACCCTTAAATAACAATGTCTTGGTTTGGTGGCCAATTTATGACACAGTCATTCACTTGATTTATAGCTTTGTTGAACAAGCTGGCTCGTGATGAGACCCCTTGTCTTTTGATTGCAACAATCTTGAGTCATTGCCCTGTTGTGGTATGAAGTATTGGCAAATTCAGCGAGCTATAATATCTATGATCATGATAAGTCGGCTCGTGATGACACCTCTTACTCTTTAAGTTAAAGTGTATCTTTGGATCATTCTCTGAACACTGTAGTTTCCTAGGTGGGGAGGAAGTCATTGTTTCCTTAAGACAGCTCTGGACAACAGTGATAGAGTTTTTTGGAAAGAAATTTTCTACAGAGAACCTTCATTTTTGTTATTGATATCTTTCATTAGACTGATACAAAACAATTTCTTACTAAAAGTTGTTTTTTGTCAAAGTTTATACAGTTGAAACTAGTATCATTTCTAGGCCTAGAGTCTTTAACTGTATCTTTCAATAATAGTGATCAATTTTCTAAAAGAATTCTATTTATACAAGTGAAAAAACAAAATCTAAAAGAGAATTCATGTATTTTTCGTGAATTCCGAATGTAACCATTTACAACCGGTTTTATTATGAAAAAAAACAAAAAAAAAACAACTAATCTACAAAATAGAAAAATGATCCCCTATGGAAAATATTTTTTGAGGATCTCATCATTAACAGGTAAAGAATCTCTTTTTCCTGTTAAATCCTGTAACATAAATGTAAACGGACCTATGACTTCTATGATTTGAAAAGGGCCAAGCCACATTCATTGAAATTTTGTATGTTTCCCTTTTTCCTCATGAGCCTTGTCCCATTTTAAAACTAGATCTCCCATCTGAAAATCTTTTCTAAATATCATGTTGGAATCAAAAAAGGCTTTTACTAACGCTTGATGATGAGCGTCATTTATTTTAGCTTGTTCTTGTTGTTCTTCTAACTTAATTATTTCAAGTTGCCTTAGTTGTAAGGAAGAAGTTGGTGCTTCATCAATATATTGAACCAAGGCTAAAGAGGGAATTGCCAAATGAGTTGGAAGAACCACTTCTTTCCCATAAACTAAATTAAAGGGAGAAGTGCCAATGGAGGCTTTCTGCGTTATTCGATCTGCCCATAAAGCATATATTAAAGACTTATGCCAATTTTTATGATTTTGGTCAATGGTTCGCTTAATAATTCTAATTAAGTTTTTATTTGTAGATTCAGCTAACCCATTCCCTTGTGGGTAATAATTGGCAGAGCATTTAAGCTTGAAACCTCTTTTGAGTGCAAATTCAGTCATTGCATTACCAGAAAAATATGATGCATTATCAAACATTAAAGCAGAAGGCAACCCAAACCTGGTGATTATGAACTGATCTATGAACTCGATGATATTTTCAGCATTAACCGTCTTGAGTGGAACTGCTTCTACCCATTTAATAAAGTAATCTGTTGTTGTAAGGATATATCTATGTTATTTAGAAGAGTGATGAACGATCTCACCTATTATGTCCAATCCCCACTGATCGAAAGGTTGCTCAATGTTAACTGGTTGCAGTGGCAATGATGGTTTCTTTTGTCTCCCAGCAGCGGTTAGACAGACTTAACATTTCCTCACGTAGTTATGTGAGTCTTTGAATAATGTGGGCCAGTAATAGCCTGCGCGTAAGATTTTATGAGCAGTAGCGTCTCCAGCATGGTGTGCACCTACTGGCCCATCGTGGAGTTCCTGCAAGACTTTTTCAGCTTCAGGTTTCTCAAGACATCTAAGGAGAACATAATCATAATTTATTCTAAAAAGAACATTGTTCACACGCTGATATTGTTTGGCTTTCAACCTTAGAGCTCTTTTCTTGGTATGATCGAGGTTTGAAGGAGCGTATCCATTCTTTAAATAATAAATTATATCAACGTATAATGACTCAACATCGTTTAGGCTTACCTCGTACATTTGTATCTCTGCAGATGGAATTTCGGACATCAGCGATGCTCCGGCCAGCATTTTGCAAAAGCCTTGACCTTTTACAATACTTGCTGGTTTGATTTCTACGTCATATTCCTGTAAGGCAGTAACCCAATTTGGCTATTTTCTCACCCACATCTTTCTGTACTAAAAGATTTCTTACCACCGGAAACGGTACTATGATTTTTGTATGTGTTTTGAGTAAAAAAACTCTGAAATATTTAATTGCTTTGAAAACAGCATAAGCTTGTTTCTCCACATTTGAATAGTTCAACTCAGCCCCTTGTAAATTGGAATTGAAAAAAGCAATTGGGGCTTCTACCTTTTCTTGATTTGCTTGAGTGAGTATCGCAGCATATGATCTATCAGCGGCAAATGTACATAAAACAAAAGGATCGGAAAAATTTGGAATTGCTAAAGATGGAGAATTAACAATTTCTTGTTTTATCAGATTGAATGCCTCATGTTCATCTTGGCCCCATTTAAAGTTTGAGTTCTTTTTAATCATCGCTTGTAAAAGAGACACGATTCTTGAAAAATCTAGAACAAATCTCTTTACAAAGTTAATCTGACCAAGAAAAAATTGCATGGCTTTCTTGTTGTGAGGTAGGGGCACTGTAGAAATCTCCTTGATTCTGTCAGGATCAATGTGAATTCCATATTTTGACACTATGAATCCGAGAAGTTTTCCTTCACTTAATGCAAAAAAAAAGATTTTTTTGGATTAAGTGAAATTCCATACCTTTGACATCGTTGGAAGATTTGTTTTAGATCTCTAAGATGATTGCTTCGTTTCTTGGAATATACAGTTATATCATCCAAATATATTACCACTGATTTATTAACTAACCCCTTGAATGCGATGTCCATGGCTCTCTTAAATGTGGCACCAACGTTAATCAGACCAAATGGCATCTTTTGATATGCGTATATGCCCCATTAGTTCTGAATGTTGTTTTTAATTGATCATCGAGATGTACCAACACTTGATTGTATCCTGAGAATCCATCCAAGAATGACATTAATTCTGACCCCGCGACTGCCTGCAGTATTTGTTCCATGGGAGGCACAGGAAAATTATCCTTTTGGCAGGCTTTGTTAAGATGTTGAAAGTCAATGCAGATTCTAATATCTTCGTTTTTCTTTCTAACAGGGACCATATTGGAAACCCATTTGGAATGTCGAACGGGAAAAATTATTTTTGCTTTCAATAACTTATTAAGTTCAGATTTGATCTGGTTTTCTAGATTGGGATGGATCTTTCTCAACTTTTTTTGGACAGGTTTTTCATCATCTATCATTGGAATAGTATGTTGGATGATGGAGGTGTCATATGTTTTGAGTTCATCGTAATTCCAAGCAAAGACACTTTTGTATTGTCTTAAGAGACGAATATACGCTAATTTTTTTTCAGGAGCTAGACCAAGGCCTAGATTGATATTCTGTGGTTTGGTATTAGTTCCTAGATTTATTAATTCATAGTTCAGAGTTGAACTTTGGAGTTTTGAATTGGTAGATCTTTTAAATCGATCTTTCAAATCATAAAGGTCTTCTAAATTGACTACTGACTTAGGTATGGCATTGTTAGTGCCATCTTGTTGCAATTGTCGGTCATGTTGGTCTTCGTCAATTATTTGATTGGTATAAGATCCTTCAGATGTGAGGAAACCTACAATATCAGGATCGTCGTTGAAAATCCTCCAATTGGTAATGTTATCAGGAATAGATGGTCTAAAAATTAATTCAATTGAAAATCAATCAGGGCTAAAATCTTTTGAAGGAATGAGCTTGGAAGCTACGTTGGCTAAGAGGTCTGCACTAGCATTCTGGAGTCTGGGAATTGATAAAATATTAAATGCTAAAGTGTTCAGTCAGATCTTGAACTAAAGATTGGTAATGTTTTAAATTACCTGATAAACAATGTATAGTATTACGTCCCTGTCTGATTACAATTTCAGAATCTTTGAAAACTTGAAGGTATTTGATGTCTAATCCGATTGCTTTGTACAACCCTTGTACTAAAGCCTCGTATTCTGCGGTATTGTTTGTGCAATCAAATTCGATTATGCAAGTTAGCATAGTTTTATCTCCCTCTGGACTTATTAACACGCATCCTGCTCCTGCTCCTTCGTTAGACTTAGAACCATCAAAAAATAATTTCCAAAATAGAGATTTATTTACAGAACTAAATATAAAATTAATACATTTAGAACTATCTGTTTGAGAGAAATTTTCTACTTGAGATAAAACAGAATGTTCTAAGTAAGGTGAAGTATGAGCATTAAAATTTCCTATGAAAGAATCTATTGCATAGTTGCCAATGATGTTATTGTTGTATGCTACTAGTTCATTTTCTCCCTCCAATTCTGTTACTATGTATTTCTGATGTCTTTCCCGCTCAACTTTTATTGATTTGGTTTACCATTGTAAGGGAGCCACATGTGCGACCAATGAGTTGCAAAGTATCCATGAAGTTTTTCTAACCAATCTCTGCTAAAAATTAAGCCATAAAATTCCATAATATTAGCGACTAAAATGTCGATTACTTGACATATCTTTGGGTTGGATGACAGCCTTATGGTAACCTGATTTAATTTGTCAATCACTACGACTTGCGATCGATCTAATTGAACTATGCGCACAGCTGATTTTTGTGGTTGAACGTTCAATTTTGCACATATTGACTTTGGTAAAATATTCGATGAAGCTCCAGAATCCACTAAGCAATTATGCAAATTTTTATTGAAAATTTCATAAGTAAAAAGAAATGGGGGAGTATGAGATCTCGATCCTCCTCCAATTAAGGCGATATCGTTTGGATCAACTTTATTCATCGCATTAGTTGGAGGTCTTCCCATGTCATGGAAAGCTTGAGAGATTACAGCGACGGGCAAAGGTGCAACTGGTACAACATGTAATTCTTTCAAAAGTACCTTTTGCTGGTGTTTTAACTTGCTCAATTCATAAAAAGTGATATTGGCCCTAGTCTTTTTCATGTCTTCTATGATATTATACTCCATTTCATCCGAAACGATCAGAGTTTTAGATGGAATTGATGGGTTTGTTTGGACTGGGTTGGTTTGAGTCGCTTTAGGTGACGTTTTCTTGGCTGCGAATTTATCTTTAATCATCGAGCTTGCGCTCTTTGGCTTAGGTGTAGGTTGAGGAGGATCAAGTTGATTTCTACTGCGAGTACTAACCGTGGATGCCTCTTGATCCTCTTCATCTGGGAGGATGAAATCCCACATACCTTGTAATTCTACAACTTCTTCTTCATCGGTATGTTCCTCAGTAGCGATTTCCTCTTCTTCTTCGGATTCAGCACTTGTAATAGCATTAGGGGGTTTGGAATTGGTCGAAGGGTTTCTTTTAAAAGGTCTATACGTCTTTTGAGAAGAAGTTTCTGCCACTTGTTTCTTAATGTCGACCATCTCGTTAGACATGGTCTTCAAAACTTTTTGCAATCCTTCTAAATCAAATGGATCTTTCGATTGTTTTTTCTTGGGATCTTCCTTGAAACTAACCTTCTTAGATTTTCGTTCTTCTATCTAGTTCTTCTTTTCTAGGGCTATAATACGTTTCTCTACTACTATTGCTTCTTTCATATTTTCAACTAAAGTTGTTTTGTTAGCCCTATCAACAAAGATTGCTATGTTTGATGGTAAAGCAGTGATGTACCATTCACTTCGCACTTCTTCGCTAGGCTGGGAAGCAATAGGAATTTTGTTTAAAATTTTATTAAAACGTAAATTGAAATCTTTGATAGGTTCTTTTGACTCGGCCCTAAGGTTAGACAGGTCGTTGATCAATGTCGTCATAGACCTATCATCACCAAACTTAATAAGGAATTGTTCTTAGAAGATATTCCAACTAGTGATACATCCATATGGTAATGAGAAATACCATGATCCGGCTGTTTCTTGCAGAGTATAAGGAAACAGTCGAACAACAGCGTCTTCGTTGGTAACTCCATTGAGATTTATGGATAGCATAAAGTTATTTATATGTTCTTCTGCTAGCATGTCTGCCTCAGGATTAAACTTATGCAACCACTTTTCAGGATGGGCAGGTAGTTGACTCAAGGGTGCAGGCATTAAGACTGCCCCTGGGTTATTCCATGGAGATTGAGCCATCGTTGAACTACTAACAGAGGAAAGTGCAGAAGATGATTCCTGCGGTTGAGAAGATGAGGATATTACGACTCCAGATAATTGAGAAGAAAATGTGGTAGTTCCAGTGGACTGATGGACAATGAACTGAAGTGGAGGAGTGGATGGTTGACTTCGCGGTGAAGAGGTTGAGATGGATGATGATGATGAAAGAGTCTCGTTACCGGACCCTTTAGGATATTTCCTTGCTCTCTTCCTTGTAAGTAGAGGTAACTCGGTTGGCTGAACACCAAACTTTTCACTTTTTAATCTGGTACGAGGATGAGCAAGGTTATATTGCGAAGTCACGCTGCCTTGAGATTTATCAGATCTTTGAGGAGATATAGAAAATCGCAGAAGTTTGTGAATCAAAGATTCAACTTCAGGAGGTTCAATAGTAGATTGCTCTGAAATGTCAGGGTTTGTAGCAACGGCTACTGCTCCTGCGACTTCTAACTCTATATTTAAAGATTCTAAATGCAATGGAGAAGTCGGGGGAGATGGTGAGGGCGATTCACTCTCAGAATGGTATTTAGAATTAGACTTACTTGCCATTCACAGTTCGAGCCCTCCTTCTAGCGCCAAATATGTTGAAGCCCTGAAAATCAAGTCTACAACAAGGGGGATACCCACCCGGTCCGGACCTTGGTTGGCAGCTCCTTTTCCGTTTGGTATAGTGGGTCCAACTGGGGATATGGGACCAATTTCCCAATTTATGTGTGTGTGTGTGTGAAGAATTGATATTTCCTTTCTAAAAGTTCCTAAGTGAGATGCTCCAATTCTAACTCTAATCTAATAACATGCAAATTCTATTCTAATAAACAATTTATCTCTTCTTCATCTAATCATCCACTAAGAGTACAGAAGTGCAACATCAGTAGCAGCAAACCTCCTCAGAGGGTACAAAAGTGCATGTTCTGGGAATAAGTTTTTGACATATTTCAGGACCTTTCTTTAAATGCATGAGAAGGGTTTAAATAGTACTAACTAAATCTAGAAATAACTTATTACAAAAATGTAGGATACGGTTTAAATGACCGTCCTCATTTCAGGCAAAAAATAAAACAAAATTAAAACTAAAACTGAATCTAAAATTAAAATTATTAACTAACTATTTATGCATCTGCTCCTTGAAATCGCATGCATTCAGCATTTGTTTGAGAAGAATCAGCTGGCCGACTTTCGATTTTAGCTATGCTAAGAAAACAGAATCGGCAAGAGTTGGCGCCATCTTCTCAACAGAATTGATGATACACTTGAGAGTCATGCACTAGCTATGTGGTTTTACCAAGTACATCCAGTAAGAATTCCAATTCAACTTGGTTAACCTTTGGATTGATTTTGCCTTTTCTTGAGCCTTCTGTCTCCAGTTTGTTTGTAGTTGCTGTACTTTTGGTAGATACCCTGGAGTGGTTTCTGTGATCAGATTTGCCCTGTGCAAATTTTCATTTATGTAGTCAATAACACTGTTTGTTGTCGTGGCTGCTTCTTCTATCGCTTGTTCTACTTTTCTAATTTGCGCATCCCATTTGTTAAAGAGAATTTCTTTGTGATTGTCGTTGATTATTGGTGCGCCTGTTCTTTTTCCCTCCTATGTTTCTTGCCAAGCCAAATATTCAGTAACTCGTTTATCAATTAAATCATAATCATGTCGTAAATCCATGACTTGATTAGTGATTTTATCACTTATTTCGCAATACGAGTTCCACTGTGATATTATTTGGCTCAATGCTTCATGTTGCTGTAGTAGTTGTTCGTTCAAGGAAATGGATTCTGTGATGAATTCTGTAAGTTTTGGGTCATCCTTGTGCATCTCCTGCATATCCTGTAACTGTTTTTTTCGCTCAGCCAAACTGTTTTGGTAGCCTATCTGCATTCTTTGGAAGTCCTGTTGTAGCCTTTCACGTTGTTTCTGTGCTTCGTTGTTGGCGTTGGCTTGTTGCAACTGTTGTTGCAAAACTTGTATCTGGTCTTCCTTTTCTCTTAGCAGTTGTTGTACCTCAGATGCTTTATCAATAGTCGCTTAGGCATATGCTCTTGCGATCTGAGCTAATTTGGTGAGATTCTCGGTGGGATCGGTAGTAGGATCTCGCCATAGGATGTCTAATTGCTCTGCATCATGAGAGAGCACATTCTCCAATTTCCTTTTCTTCCTTTGTCTTCTCACTATTGCCTTGTGTTGTGGACTGTAAAATATATCAAAAGGAGGAATCTCTTCTATCTTGAGTATGAGTTCAGAGGATGGGGTAATAGGAATATGTTCGATATCTGAAACATTACTAATTGTTCATGTGACTCTATCTTTTGTTGTCTGTACATTGCTCACAAGTATCTTTGTGCTTTGTCCTTCAAGATTGATCAAATCATGGAAGGTTTCTCATTCTTTATCTTGCTCGGTTCCGACTGATGGTTGTTAAACGATGAGAGAGGGAGGATCTATTTGTGGGGAGGTAAAAGCTTGTTGTTGTGGGAGCTCTTTTGATTGGGCAATGTCCTTTATTGACCCCTCGCTTTTACCATGGTCACTCTCTGATTTCTTGGAATGTTCAGATGTTTCTTTCTCGGACTTAGATTTAGATCTGTCTGTGCCTGAACTTCTACTGAGACTAATACTCGGAGTTGGTTCCCTTACGGGTTCCAAGCTTAGTTTTTCCAAGGGGATACTAACTAATCTCCTTTCCCTGTATATCTTGAACTGCTGAAATTCTGCTGGAGAGAATAACATTTGGGCCGAATGCAGAATTTCTTCAATTGTGCTTTTCTGTTGGAATATGTCATCAAAAAGATCATCTTCTCCAGAAAACACCTTTATTTTGAGTGTAGTAGTGAAATTCTTAGCAATATCATGAGGGTCGAACGGTCTTCCTGAAAACTTGAATAATTGTAGACACGTTATGTTGTTTACTTCCATGAATGCATGACCTACATCAAATAGTGAAAAGGCCCCACAGGCTACAGGAAATTGTGGCCAAATGGCCTTCTTTTTGTCCTTCAAATCTTTAGTCAAACCTCCTTCTCCACAGGTTTGATAAGCAATTTCTCGTGCCATGAGTTTATCGGGGACATACAAAGGTAAGATGTGAGTGGAAGCGGCACTTCCAAATACTCTGACATATGTAAACAGTTCCTCTCTGAACCATCTGGCGACAGGGAGTATGTCTACGTCTACTTCAGGAGAACATCTTGGAGGATCTTTATCATACAATATTTTGTATAGCAGCAACATGATTCCATGACAAATCTTGTAGAAATACAGAGTGAACTTAAAATCCCACAATTCTTTATGATAAATATGAATGGGTAGGGGGTCTTGAGTCGTCCATTTCCAACCCATCAAAGGAAACTTGGAAACATAACAGATCGCATCCATCACATACGCAGATAAGTAGAAAGGGGGATAAATTCTCTAGGAAACAATTCTTTTAGACTAGTAATTTACAATGGCCGTGACTAAGTTATCAGACAATATTTTAGCCCAATCCACAATAGTAGCATTCGTGGCGGCATCCAATAATGGTAGCCATTCAAATGAAAATTCGTTAATGTCTGGCATTCCAAAGGAGGTGAGAGAACCAGTACTATACATACCATGTTTATCCTTTTTTAGCGGTTCGTCTCTCCTCGACCAGTCTTTGGTGCATTCTACCAGGTCTTGATTTTCTTTTGCAAACTTCTCCATGAACTATTTGTTATAAATTGCCTGTGGCTCTGGTAAATGATACATGAGCCTCAAATCTTGTGAAGCGAATGAGTCAATGAGTCCTTGACCCTGAGTCTTAAACTGTCTATTCCTGATATCAGCGTCGTCTAGTATCCATTTAACCATGTCTGTGTATGGGAGAATTTTGGGCCTCGCCACTATTCGGTGTAAGAACGAACAAGGTAGCTCTGTAAGGGATGCCTCGGAAGAACCATGTGAGCCTGCAGTAGCCTCAACCTCCATTACTCTGAGATTCTCTTCTTTAAGCAGATTATACATGCCTTCCCAAGTAGAAATACCAGCGTCTCGGTTGCAAGCGTTATCTGTATACAAGGGCACCATTTCTTTCTCTTCAGAGCTCGGGGCTTTGCCTTGGTCTCGGTTGCAAGCGTTATCTGTATACAAGGGCGCCATTTCTTTCTCTTCAGAGCTCGGGGCTTTGCCTTTCTTTCCCATAGTATCCTGCGTACTGCTTCGTATATTTCTCTGTTCTTTGTTCCTGCAATTTACAAGTGAAGTGAGAATAATGATAAGGAAAGGTGACGGGAAAGTTTTAAATGTCGAAGACATATAAAATACACCACCTTACGTGAAATGACTTTTCGATAAGCACGAAACCCTATTCCATTAATGACTGGCAACTAACTCATTAATTAGCATTAAAGCGCATAACCAGGTCTCGGTTTATGGAAAATACTTTTTCGAACCATGAGCCCGAAAGATCTGCAATGAAGCGATTTTCGCATAATCGCAAATTCACCATATCGCGAAATTGCATTATCGTTTAATCGCAACATCGCAAAATCGCATTATCGCATTATTGCTTTGCCGCTCAATCGCATTGCCACTCTATCGCCATATCGCAATATCGCAGGAGCGTGACATATGACAATTTTCGTTAATCTGTTTCCTGCAAAATGCGATTGGTGATATGCGTCGTAGCATATCGGTAGTTTAAAGTTTTTCAACGTAAGCGGTGTTTGATGCATGCAATGCGATATATATCCGTAGTCCCGTATCGCGATCTCGCAATCTTAGAATTTGGCTTGTAAGGAGGTATCCATGATCTTTTGCAATGCGATATTTCCTAAGGAATAATCCTACTTTATCATAAAACTTAGGCTTTTTTTATTTTCCAAGGGTATTCTCCTAAGTTTTTAACGGTAAGTTTTATTGAAAAAGGAAATACAAACACTAATTGATTTTTTAAATTTTGACTACGAGTCCCCACTTATTTAGTATTAGTAATAACACTAAATAAGAAAGGGGGGTTGTTGCTGGCCACAACACAAGGGCAATGCTTTATAAGGTGGTCTCAAAGAGGTTGGCCTTCAACTGCTTAGCTCCTTTTGGACATTAAGATGCTTTAGTATCCAATTTTCCTTCACAATTGCTTTAGTTTTCTAATAGTTGAGTTGAATTCCTAAACCACTTCAACCTTCTGTAATTATGGATTCCATCCCCACCATTGTATCCAAACCTTGGATTGGTTATATGAGTTATATTAACTCCTCTATCTGTCTAGTATAGAGTTGAAGATATCCATCTTAATAGACTGTGGTTTCATTATACTATTCTTGTTAACAATAAAGAAAATACTCCTTACTAGAAAAGAAGTTTACTCCTTCCTCCACTACATTTCTCCATAGGATACTAATAATTGTTTGCTCTTATAATTATTACTAATTAATCTCCTAGACAATTTTTGCTTCTTTAGACATGCTTGAAATCCATCTTCTCAAAGTTAATGTTGTAACTTAATTCTTCTCAATGAAATACTTTTTCTAATTCAAATTGGTCTTAGTTTGCTTTATGTTTAATTGATAACAAGGAGTCTAATTTCTCCTTTAATTTATTTATCCCCATTGCGAGCTCCATTTTCTTGATAATGTGGCTGATAAATTGTTCTCATTATATGGGATCCTATCTAATTATATTCTATTGGTTGAGAATCTTGTTTTCTCCATCATCTAAACATTTTGTAATCCCTAGATTGTCACAATTTTGTATCCTTGGATTTCACATGGATTTCATTCCTCTTTCGAATGGATGAAACTTGGTTCATACTAAATGGGTTTACAAACGAAATCCTGAGAGTAGTGGTTATAGTTCACACTCAACTCTTAGTTGTGGTGTGAAAGTAAGGTCTTCCCAGCGAGAAAGAGTTCAAGAAAGAGTCCATGCACTCACTTAGTTCTATGGCAAGAAAATATCAACTCTTTCAATATTATAGACTCTCATCTCATCCCTTTAAGGTATTTGAATCAGAAAGTAAGCGAGGTGGTTACTCTCAAAGTGGTGAGGATATTGTTGGGATTGGAAAACTAGACTACTTTAACCGCTTCCTATGCTACTATTTGAGCTTACCATGCTCTAGTTGTTTTTACCTCTGCATATGCTGCTAATTCAAATTGTCAATTGCATCTTATCTAAATCCATTCCCTGCTTTTGTTCAGTCAACGAAGTAAACTTGTTCTTCAATAGGATATGGATCTGGTGGGACTAGGTAAGACCTTGAATTACATCACTGGATTTCCCATTGATGTAGCAAATGAGTTTATTGACAAACCTAAGGCATGTATTGTGGCAAAGAGATTTTCATAAATTAATTAAATTATGCAAAAAAATGAAAGAAATACCCTGAATATATTGCGAAATGTTATGTGATCGAGAAATGAAAATAACACTATAAGAAAACAGTGTAGAAACTGAAATAACTAATCTAAATACATTGTGAAATGTTTTATGATGGTTTGTCTCCACAGCTAGTGATCAGTTTGAATGTTAAACATGCAACTTCAACAATGGTTGAACTTTTTTTATAGTTTTTTGAACTCGAATTTAATTGGTGGCAAGAAATGACATGGATTGCAATAGCTTCATTTTGAATGTGTGATCTGGATTGATTTGGATGCCATCCAATGGTTGGGAATTTGTTATGGTTGACCCATGTGCTTTGATCTATTTTAATGGGAAATTTAATGGGTCGAGTGTCATTTACTGAACACAATAGCTTTAATTGTTGAATAACACAATAATTATGGTTGACATACATCAAGTTTTATTATGTGCAAGTATGAATATGCATTTTGGATACATAGTTTCGGTTCAGATCAATGGGGGTTGAAGTCACTGCTACTTGTACTTCTGGAATAAACCATTTTGAAAATATTTATGGTTTTATTTGTTTTCTATTTGGGAAAAGATGATTTGTATTGTTGATACTTACAAGACTATGGACCCAATCAATATTTTGGGAAATTTTGGATATAGATTAAAATACATTTGCACTTAAGTGACTGCTACTTTGTACTTCTAAAATAGACCATTTTAGAAGGATTTATGGTTTTAATTGTTTTCTATTTAGGACAAGATGATTTATATTGTTGGTACTTAAAAGACTATTTATAGACAGTTGTGGGCCCAATCAATATTTTGGGAATTTTTGGACATAAATTAAAAAATATTTGCATCTAATGTTATTTATTTTTGTTTAAATGTTGGTTGCACATCTCTTAATTTTTGGTGGCTTGGTGGGACCAGTGTTATAACAACTAATGGCCCCTGCACAACATTACACATCTCTCCCCTAGGTGTGGAAATGGAAACCATAACATTCTGAATTCAATCATCTATGCTCATTTACGACAAGATGGATTGGATATCATTCAATGATTCTGAATGGGAAGCTCATTTTAGACAAGATGTATGAGATATTCTAATGGAAGCTAATTTTAGTCAAGATGTACTGGACAATTTTTCTCAGAACAAAAAAACACTGATTTTATATAAATATATAAAGATGAGTACATGATTCATAATTTACCAGGATATCCCCATACAAAAATGGGGGAGAGAATAACATAGTCCTCATATACACTGGACATACCCATTCTGGATGGGAATTGATTGGATATCATTTTGTATTGAATCATTTATACGTTCCTAATTTTGTCATATTTATGACGGTGACTGAGCTAAATGGTTCGTCAATTGTTTTTATTTGAAAGATGGATACCCGTGTTAATATGATGAAGAAGATGTTGTAGCAATGGGGAACCCATTCATTAAGTTCCTAATTTTGCCATATTTATGACGGTGACTGAGCTAAATGGTTCGTCAATTGTTTTTATTTGAAAGATGGATACCCGTGTTAATATGATGAAGACGACATTGTAGCAATGGGGAATCCATTCATTTCTGACCCCCCTGTCCTTGGAAATGTATCATCAATGATTTATCCTCAGCTAATCAATAATGACTGATAAATAAGTATGCTTTAAAATATCAAAGCAAGCCTAAAATTGATTGCCCAATATTTTGGTCTCATTAAGTCATCAAATCAACATCTTTATTATATATTATATTTCAGAACTTCCAGTGGCTTTCTGCATATTTTTCCATACCCTTTTCTGAATGCTGCATAGTTATCATACTATTGGAACAAGAACATGTAGTTCTCGAGACTATGTAGTCATGTCGCTGATAATTGTCACAATATTGGTACCCTGAGTGCACGTGGGTAACTCACCAATTATATGGATTCCTGATAATACATTTAATAAGTGAGCAAGAACACAAAGCAATATTTCTTATCACTACAAAAAGCTGAAATATTTCAATAAACATTTAATCATCAAACTAAAATCTTCGATAGATAATTTAGACCTTCACATTATACCGAGCTGCGTTTCCCAGATTAGTTTCCATACCTCTTCTCAACGCTACATCATTATCATACTATGAGGAGAGGTACATGTACTTACGGTACTGTCAAGTGCGGTACTTAACAATGGCATATAAGAGCCTCTCTACATGTATCGGAAGAGGCACACTGCAAAATCGCCAATATAATCTGTAAAATAACGAGGAACTTGACATCCTAGCTCTAATTAACTACGCCCAATGTGGTGAAAAATACATTATCCAAATCTGAATCACTGGAACAGGGGCACGATAACGATCCCAACTCCCAAACACCAATTTAGCACGCAATGCCCCCACTATGTGCCCCAGAAACTGTCCACCTACTTCAAAGTAAAAGTGAGTGACGTCGGTCCTATTGGGAAAATTAGGTGGTGTCTGAAATAAAGTTGCTCAGTTTCTTCACAACAGATTACTACTATAGTCTTTCAAAACATTGCGGATTGAAGCAACCATAACCTCAGTATGAAAATGTTTGTGGCCACAGTTGTGACATCTGAAGGCATGTTAGTCTTTTATGGAAATATGTCCACTGAAATTCTGGACCTACGAGGTTCATACAAACTGCTGATAATTTCTGCCATTTCCCATGACCAGAAAAGAAGATAATAATGAATATAATTAGTGCCAAAACAGGATCCGCCATTTCCCCTGGCCAAAAAGGAAAATGATAATGAATATAATTAGGGCCAATATAGGATCAAGTGACATAACATTTTAAGAAAAGAGAGAATAAACCACATTAGCCCACGAATGCTTTTCAAAAGCATCCACACCTTGATGGTATTTCTTGGCCACCTCTTTTCAAGCATAACCCATGGGCTACATTTCCAGCCAAAGGGAATAAACTTCCTGGAACTAAACGGAACTGTCCCAAATAATAACCCATTATTCCATAATACTAGATAAAACTAGGGTCAAACAGAATCTAGTACCCATTTTTTTTAAATTCCAGCCAAAAGGAATAAACTTCCTGGAACTAAATGGAACCGGCCAGACTCCAAAGCAATACCCCCTTTTTTCATAATACTGAATAAGATTAGGGTCAAACGGAAAATTGTTCCCAATTTTTTCATAGCCGAGAAACACAAATCATAATTGAAAGCACAGACTAGAATAGATGTCAATGGTTTAGCTTTACTATTTAGTAATTTACCTCTAATTATAGCATTAATCGACACCGAAAACATCACTGATACAGTCATTACGATACCAAGACATTACTGAGGGGCTACGCTCCAGTGAAACCTAAAGCCATAACCAAAAAACATCAAGGAAGATGACACTATACGAACAGTCATTCAACTAAAAATATTCGTAAAACAGGAATAAACACAGATGATGTAAAAACCATTTCGCCATCTCAAAATAAAAGAGTTAATATTACACCAGGGAGATGCTTAATCTATTTCACTTCACTATGTACGCTGATATTACACATTTCAGCAGCCCTCTTTTCCTATTTCATCAGTGCAAACCCCCGTTACAAATTACTTCAGATTAATATATTTATTGAAAGCAATCATAATAAACAATCAAAAGCAAATACGCACAACTGAAAAGTGGTGTTTCCACAAAATACTCAACTACATAGCATATATTAAAAAATAAGAAAACACAAAAGAATGGGAGACGTCATATTTGATTAAAACCAAGTAATTTAACACAATGAGAGTTCAGCAACTTTTTATTCCATACATAAGCTAGTTGTCCTACATAATTTGACCTAACTACCATTAGGTAATGCTGATGACACCTTTTAAATATAGACCTGATCACTTAAAAGTTAAAAGTTAACAGATTGTGACCTTTTACTGCACATTAAAGCTAAACTCTGACTCAGTGCCCACTGCCACTCAAAACCCGGAACAAACACAAGCACTGTTTCCCACTGTCTTCCCCATCTAATTCAAATACTCAAAAAACATTATTACCAAAATAGCCACAAAGATGTTGAAGACTACAGATGGGCTTACCACCATCCCCCAATTCAGTTAGGTAACCAGCTCCGGTAGCCTTTACTAGTTCATTCATTTGTTTAACAAAGTACTAGGTAACTCAAAAAAATATGGACAGTTTCTGAGAAATAATCAGAGCTGTGTGTCCACCACTTCGTTCCTAATAACTGTGACAAGACACGTTAGATGTTATGCCTCCTCTACCCAATATAATTTTGTCATGGCTAATTAATAAGTTCCTTTTTAAAGAATTTTTTCAAAAACATGTTTAGTGTTAAGATTGTCTTCCCATGTTGGGCTATTAAAGCACATTCCATCTTCAAATTTCTCACCAACAAATCTGATCTAATCTGTAAAACTGCCATGCATATTTGACTCAACACTTAATCACAACAGATCTTACAAGTCACAGCAAAACACTGCATGTTATTCTCTATTATATAATGTTTATTTATGAATAAGAAGTAATATTATAAGGATTGTGCTCAAAACACTAAAATAAACATTAAACATAAAAAGGAAGCAAAAACAATAGCAGGACCACACCAACCACACAATGAACACAAGATGTACACTAGAAATCCAGTATGGAGAAATCCAGCCAGAAGGTGAGGTCTATGCCTTACTCCTTTCCTCTCAGATATAAAATGCAAATACAAAGAAAGATGGACTCACTATGGAGTTGCAATAGACACCATCCCCTGAATGGGTTGCTATATGGTCCTCTACTGAAATATTCCTAATTAGCCATGGCTAATTGGAATATTCGATTTTGTTCAACTTTTGCCTTCTATAGTTATTTGTAAATAAAAAGGTGAGGAAGGGGGACATAACTCACTTTTAGAATAAAAAGTCACTTCCTAGTAGCACAACGTTGTGACTTAAAGGGGAGCCAAGTGGGCCAAAAGGGGATGCAGAAATGGAGCCCATGCAGACACATGGAGGAACTGCGCAGGAGGGAAGAAACACGTGGCAAGAGGGGAATCACTCAGGAGGAGGTGAACCTTGGGATTGAGAGAGGCAAAGGCTATAAAAGAGAGAGGAACCCCCTCATTTTGATTATTCTTGTTATGAGCATTTGCGATAGTCATTTCGACTTAGAGCACGCTGGGTATTTAGCTAGTCTGCAGCACTGTTTAGTGCATTGAGTGTCTCCGTTCGAAGATCTCACCCTTAGCCCCGAGGGACTTCGAGTGCCTGCTCGAGCAAGGTTTTTCCGTTGGCATTCCAGCAGTAGTTTCATCAGCATTTCAGCAGCAGTTTCATCAACGTTTTGAAGGACTGCGCAGCACTGAGAGGAGGACGCAGTTCTTTCTGGCAGGACTCTGCGTTAGAGGGTTTGCAGGAGGATTTGTGCTGAGAGGTAGAGCAGGGGATCAGCTCTTAGGGGTTTCAGGCAGTTTTCTAGAGGGTTTCATTCGGTGGCAGCGCAAAGCATTGAGGGACTGCGCAGAACCCCAAGGGGGTGATTTTCAGGGGTCGGCCATTTCAGAAAAGCTTTCTGGGCTTTTTTGGGTTTCTTGAGTAGAGTCTGATTCCAGAGGTTCAGCGTTTTCTAAGGAGGGGAGCAGCCCCAAATCCTCATTTGATTTCTAGCAGCAGCAGCACGGCAGTTCTCCAGCAGTTTGGACGCAGTTCAGAGAGGGGCCATTCTTTTGCTATTCTAAGTGTATTTCTTCACTTGCCTGGTGCAAGTCGAGGTGCCATCTTCCTGATCACCTCTTGTACTCATTCTATTACTCAGTATAATAAAATGGCTCAGCATTCTCTCTGCATTTCTTGAGTATCTGCTTATGGTTATATTGTTATATGTTGCAGCATTGTTATTTGTATCTCTTTGAGCATTCTCGTCTATTATACCACTTGTGTGTTTCTGTATACTCTTAGACAGAGTCTGGAAAGGGCCAGGTAGCCTCCGAATCTCGTCCTCTTTTTAGAAGCGACATATCTAGTAAATGCCCTCCCAGTCTATCTCTGGTTGGAGTTTTGCTTGTGTTTGAGGAATATTCTTGGTAGGGGATATTACAATGGTATCAAAGCATAGATCTGGCTCAGCTGGGGAAAAACCCTATATCTATTACAGAGGTGAGAGGTACAGAGACACTGGGCGTAGGTTGGAGAACAATTACGGAAAGGGAGACTGTGTTCCGGTGGTGGTCGCAGAACAGGGGGAGCCTGTTGTAGACGCATAACAGAGGGAGCCTATGGTGGACGCACAACAGAGGGAGCCTATGGTGGACGCACAACGGGAGGCTCCGATGGTAGATGATGACGGGAAGAGATTTGCAGATATGCTCCTCAAATCAGTATAGGATCTATCAGGCAGATTGAGTTGATGGGGCAGAGATTCACGTAGTAGAGGCCAGACAACGTGAGAGCCCATGGGTTTTCCAGGTTGGTGAGGGATCGGGTGCATCCCACCATTTGCCAGAGCAGCATGACACTGCGCAGCAGGTGACCTCACATGCCCCTACACGCTCTACCATGCCCACTTTCTTAGGAGCAGACATGGGGGCCATAGCTCAGCAGGAGGCACAGCCCGGACATATGGGCGATTATTTTGCAGAGTACTAGGCCTATGGGCAGGAGTTCAAGGAAGCCCTCTCATTCAGACATTTTGTTCAACTCCAACGGGATAGTAGACCCCACGACCATCACAGAGGGTACCAGCATTACCATGATGGTGACACCCACCGTGCAGCGAGTAGGTTTCACTTGCCTACGTTTGATGGATCATCAAACAGTTCGGCAAAGTCTTGGGTGGAGAAGCTGGACATTTATTTTCAGCTTAACCAGATGTCGGAGACAGAGGCCATCAAGGTGGCAACATTGCACTTGGATGGTGAGGCCCAGGATTGGTGGTTTCATGGGATGGTTACACTGGGGCACTCCACAGTGACGACATATGTTGAGTTTACCAGGAGATTGATGGAGCGATTTGATCGGAGGGATCCAGAGCAGCATTTTGTTGAGTTGACGAGGCTCAAACAGACAAGGAGCCTAGAGACCTACATTGCAGATTTCTTGAGGGTCTCCGTGATGGTGCCAGACCTATCCACGGCACGGAGGGTCTATATGTATGTTGAGGGATTAGCAGAGCCACTTCGGGGTCTAGTCCGATCCACTAGACCATCCACACTCCAGGACGCTATCAGCAGGACTCGGGACTTACAGGATGTCTTACCCAGAACCCGGACACCTTACCCCCAGAGACAGACTTTCCAGTCTAAGGGGAAGGATGTGAGGATTCCACCTCCAAAGGGGAATCCAAGACGAGTACAGATTGATGACGATGTCAGGAGGGCACTGAAGAAGAAGCAGTTGTGCTTCACATGTCAGGAGTCGTGGGCACCGGGCATAGATGTGCTGCTGGTAAAGCACATTTTATTGAGGTCTTCTCCAAGAGCAGTGGAAAAGAGGATGACGAGGATGATGTGGAGGCAGGAAATACCCATGTCGTACAGGGACCTTTGCCACCTCCACCGCCAGCAGCAAGTGGTGCATCTTTTGCACCCACCAGAGGGGCCCTTGCAGCATTGCGAGGAGTTCCCAAGTATCTGACGCTACGCGTATGAGGGACAGTACGTGGCCAGCAAGTATCAGTTTTGGTTGTTAGTGGGGCGACCCACAACTTCATCGATGCACAGATGGTTGAGCGGAGAGGTGTATAGACAGAGAGCTTCGATGGGTTTTCAGTCTTGGTCCCAGGAGATCAAACCATGACATGTGCTCGTTATGTTCTAGAGCTTTCAGTGACGATGGGCACCTACACATTGACTGACCACTTTTTCGTGGTCGATATTCCGGACACCAAAATGATACTAGGTGTTCAGTGGCTTATCACTCTAGGGAAGGTCACGACAGATTGGAAGACCCTAGAGATGGAGTGGGATGATGAGAAGACAGGGAGGCATGAGAAGATACGGGGACAGCACACATATCCTCCTCAAACTGTTTCTGCTCACCGGATGGAGGCAATCTTCCGAAAGGGAGACATGGAGTGGGCAGTGGAGATGCGTGCATCAGAGGCAGGGACTACAGGGCAGACAATACATCCAGAGATACAGTCTATCCTTGATCAGTATGCCATAGTGTTTAGGGAGATTCCACCAGGACAGCCACCAGATCGGGGGTTTGAGCACACCATCAGCTTGAGCAGGGCATACAGGCCATGATTACCACCCCCTATAGGCACCCCAAGGACTATCGGGATGAGATTGAGCGGGCTATCCAGGAGTTGTTAGCTCTTGGGCACATCCGACCGAGCACGAGTCCTTTTGCTTCTTCTGTGTTGTTGGTGAAGAAGAAGGACGATACATTGAGGATGTGCATTAACTACAGGGCCCTGAACAAGAAGACCCTGAAGAACAGGTACCCCATACCCAGGATCGATGAGTTGATGGACGAGTTGAGAGGGGCACGTTTCTTCTCAAAGATTGATTTGAGATCTAGGTACCATCAAATTCGCGTGAGGGAGCAAGACATTCCCAAGACCGCCTTCAGGTGTCACTATGGGCACTTTGAGTTCTTGGTGATGCCTTTTGGGCTAACCAACGCCCCAGCTACATTTCAATCCTGTATGAATCACATCTTTCGTAGTCACTTGAGAAAGTTTGTGTTGGTATTCTTCGATGATATTCTCATTTACAGCAGGACTTGGGAGGAGCATCTCCTGCACATTGAGACAGTATTGCGTATCTCGCAGGAGCAGTGGTTCTATGCCAAACTCTCCAAGTGTGAGTTTGGGTTGACGGAGATGTTGTATCTGGAACACATCATAGGGGTGGATGGAGTAAGGGTCCACGAGGAGAAGATCAGGGCCATCGGAGAATGGCCGGAGCCGAGAAACGTGACGGAACTTCGAGGATTCATTGGCATTTGTACTTACTACTAGAAGTTCGTCAAAGGTTTCTCACAAATTGTTGCACCCCTGACAGATTTGACGAGGAAAGGGGCATTCAGTTGGTCAGATACAGCGCAGCGAGCCTTTGACAGGCTTAAGGAGGTTATGAGCACCTGCGCAGTGCTTGCGTTGCCAGATTTTACGCAGCCATTTGTTTTGGAGTGTGATGGGTCGAGAGAGGGGATTGGCGCAGTATTTATGCAGGGAGGTCACCCTATAGCCTTTGAGAGTCGGAAGCTCCTTCGGCGCGAGAGGTTGTATTCCATATACGACAAGGAGATGTTGGCCATCATGCATGCATTGGCTAAGTACCAGCAGTATTTGGTGGGTAACAAGTTCAGGGTGAGCACTGATCACAACAGCCTCAAGTTCTTTTTGGAGCAGAAGCAGCTAAAGGAGAGGCAGCAGAAGTGGATCAGTAAGATCCAAGCATATGACTTTGACATTGAGTATGTCAAGGGTAAGAACAACTTGGTAACAGATGCCCTTTCACGTAGACCAGCCACGTTGTCTCTTATGAGCTTTGATACAGATTGGAGAGCTCAACTCTTAGTAGAGTACTCCAAGGACAGGTTTGCATGTGAGGTTCTGGATGGGCAGGTGGTAGATGACAGGTACAGGGTGGTCGATCAGATCATCTATTACAGGGACCAAATCTTCTTCACTGAGGGGTCTCAGCTCAAGAAGAAGATACTGCAAGCATCACATGATTCACCTATTACAGTGACCGAATCTTCTTGATTGAGGGGTCTCAGCTCAAGAAGAAGATACTCCAGGCATCACATGATTCACCTTTGGCAGGACATCAGGGGTTTACCAAAACCTAGAGGGCCATTAAAGAGAGGTTCTCATGGAAGGGCCTCAAGGAGGACATACTCCAGCACATCCGGGAGTGCGATGTTTGCCAGAGGAACAAGGGAGAGATGAGCCATCCTGCGGGTTTATTGCAGCCTCTTCCCATTCCGGAGGGGAAATGGGAGAGTATTTCGATGGACTTCATCACAGGGTTACCCATGGTACAGAGCAAGGATTGTATCTTTGTCGTCGTTGATCGACTGACGAAGTATGCACATTTTTTTGCCATATCCGCACACTATACAACAGCACAAGTGGTCGAGTTGTTCTTCAGGGAGATCTTCAAGCTACATGGTCTTCCTAAGACCATCGTCAAAGATAGGGACAGCCGTTTCATGGGCGGGTTTTGGCGGGAGCTTTTCCGGTTGGGGGGGACAGAGTTGACACCGAGTACCAGTTATCACCCACAGATGGATGGGCAAACAAAGATAGTTAACAAGTGGTTGGAGGGCTACTTCCGTAACTATGTCAGTGGGCAACAGCGAGCATGGCTGAAGTGGCTGCATCTGGGGAAGTACTGCTACAATAGTTCACATCACATGTCCATTGGTATGTCACCATTCTATGCCTTATATGGGTATCATCCTTTATCTTTTGTTGACGTGATGTTTGGTGATAGCAGGGCTCCTAGAGCCAAGATTTGAATCCAAGAGAGTTAGGATATCCTCCGAGCTCTCAAGGATAACATGGCTACAGCACAGAACCAGCAGACGCTGTATGCCGACAGGGTCGGGTGGAGAGATAGATCGAGGTAGGGGACATGGTCTACCTATGATTACAGTCATACCGACAGTCGTCACTGAAGCAGAAGGGGGCTGAGAAGCTCAAGCCCCGCTTTTATGGGCCATACAGGGTGATACGCAAGATTGGACAGGTTGCATATGAGTCGGAGTTGCCCCAAGGCAGCAAGATCCATAACATTTTTCATGTATCATGCCTGAAGAAGGCATTGGGGCAACAAGTGACAGTGACAGATGAGCTACCACCCATGGATGATGAGGGGCATTTGGTATTGCAACCGGATCCTATCATTGATACCAGGGAGAGGCAGCTGCGGAGCAGGACGGTCCAAGAATTCTTGGTGAGGTGGAAGAATTTGTCGGATGAAAATGCCACTTGGGAGAATGAGAAGATCTTACAGCATCCATCACTTTAGTTGCTTGAGGACAAGCAACATTTTGCCGGGGGAGACTGTAATATTCCTAATTAGCCATGGCTAATTGGAATATTCGATTTTGTTCAATTTTTGCCTTCGATAGTTATTTGTAAATAAAAAGGTGAGAAAGGGGGACATAACTGACTTTTAGAATAAAAAGTCACTTCCTAGTAGCACAACGTTGTGACTTAAAGGGGAGCCTAGGGGCCAAAAGGGGATGCAGAAATGGAGCCCACACAGACACATGGAGGAACTATGCAGGAGGGAAGAAACATGTGGCAAGAGGGGAATCACGCAAGAGGAGGTGAGCCTTGGGATTGAGAGAGGCAAAGGCTATAAAAGAGAGAGGAGCCCCCTCATTTTGATCATTCTTGTTATGAGCATTTGTGATAGTCATGTCGACTTAAAGCACACTGGCTGTTTAGCTAGTCTGCAGCACTGTTTAGTGCATTGAGCGTCTTCGTTCAGAGATCTCACCCTTAGCCGCAGGGGACTTCGAGTGCCCGCTCGGGCAAGGTATTTCCATTGGCATTCCAACGGCAGTTTCATCATCATTTCAGCAGCAGTTTCATCAGCGTTTTGGAGGACTGCGCAGCACTGAGAGGAGGATGCAGTTCTTTCTAGTCGGAGTCTAGGTTGAGGTTTTGCAGGAGGATTTGTGCTGAGAGGTAGAGCAAGGGATCAACTCTTGCATATTGGAGAGTTTTGGTAGGGGTTTCAAGCAGTTTTCTGGAGGGTTTCATTCAGTGGCAGCGCAGAGCATTGAGGGACTGCACAGAACCCCAAGGGGGTGATTTTCGGGGGTCGGCCATTTCAGAAAAGCTTTCTGGGCTTTTTTGGGTTTCTTGAGTAGAGTTTGATTCCAGAGGTTCAGCCTTTTCTGAGGAGGGGAGCAGCCCCAAATCCTCATTTGATTTCTAGCAGCAGCAGCACGGCAGTTCTCCAGCAGTTTGGACGCAGTTCAGAGACGGGCCATTCTTTTGCTATTCTGAGTGTATTTCTTCACTTGCCTGGTGCAAGTCGAGGTGCCATCTTCCTGATCACCTCCTGTACTCATTATATTACTCAGTATAATAAAATGGCTCAGCATTCTCTCTACATTTCTTGAGTATCTGCTTATGGTTATATTATTATATGTTGCATCATTGTTATTTGTATCTCTTTGAGCATTCTCGGCTATTATACCACTTGTGTGTTTCATGTATACTCTTAGACAGAGTCTGGAAAGGGCCAGGTAGCCTCCGGATCTCGTCCTCTTTTCAGAGGCGACATATCTGGTAAATGCCCTCCCAGTCCATCTCTGGTTGGAGTTTTGCTTGTGTTTGAAGAATATTTCTGGTAGGGGATATTACATCTACTTCCTTTGTTCTACTCATAATATCTCACTCCTTTGCCCTGTACATCTATGGAACAATAAATAAATACAATAGGAACAAAACCACTTCCTTTCCTTGGACCTCAATATATAACATGACCGATAGTCATTTGGGCTTACATGCCCCACCTCCAATTAAAGTTAGGGCCACAGACCCTCTAGAATCTTCTTCAATGCCTACACATGACTAGCTTCACATATGTGAATAAAGGGATTAGATGTGGCTTCCTTTTAGTATTATGGTCATTAAAGCATAGTTCAAATTGCAGAAGGCATAACTTCCTCATATGAACACTTATTGAGTTGATGCTTGCATCATTATTAAGCTCTCGACAAGTAAACCACCATCGGAGGGCTAAGAATTTTTAGCCCTAAAAAAGTAATTTAATCGCTATAAAGACTGTTGAAGTTGCAAGTTCCCAATCATCAAAATAACATATACCCCTAAATGGACCCTATAGTACTACCTGGTCTTGCCTAGAGCTTTTGTTGCCCTTGTCCAATTATTTTGGATTTTTTTTCTTTTTGCTAATTCTACCTAATCTTATGGTGCTAAATCCTCTTTGATAGGAAAGAATTGCCCCCCATCTCCTTGGCTTAGCATGGAAGGCTCATAAAGTTTCATAGCTTCCACATTCACTACTAAGTAAATTATCACCAAGTTTGTTGAATTATCACCTCCCTATTCCACCGCTTCGAAAGGACCATAATACAAGGTCCGGATCTTCTTCCAAGGCCTTACAGCTTTTCTTTGTCCAAGTGCAACCAGAGACTACCTCCTACCAGAATGTCATCTTAATTCTATATTGGCCATGCCTAGCCTTGTACTTTTCCTGTGAGTTGTCATGTCTCTTATACATGCAAATAGATTAACCAACTCTTGACAATGAATCTTGAAGCCTTCAATGCTTCTCTAGTGGTGTCTTCCTCCTCTCCTCCATGTTGTCCATATGAAACATTGAGAGGCAAAGAAGGCATATATCTAAAGCAAGCTTCAAAAGGAGACTTACTACTACAAGTAGGGATTAGTCTATTATAAGAGTGTTGAATATCACATCAAATTCTCATCCTAAGTTCTTGACACTTTTGATTGTAACCCCTCAAAAAATGCCATGTTCACCACTTTTTGTGTCTATCTTCTCCCAAAGTGTTGTCCAAAAGGCATCAAGATATATGTTATCTCTATCCAAAATAATGCTCCTTGGTATCCCAAACTGCACCTAGAACCTTTCAAAGAACATAATTGTTGCATCTTGTCCCCTAATGCTTTCTACTCTCCCTTGAAAGAAACTTTGCATTTTGTCCTTGATTCCCTAAAGTTTTGCTCCAAGTAACGCAGACCCTCCTTGTTCTTGCGAATTGTTCAACGCTGCCAGACTCTCTAGAAGACATAGATCGTTGGTCTGACCTGCCAGATACAAAGTACAAAACCGATGAGAGACCTCCTTTCACGATTGGACTGAGTGTTAATTCATCCTCTGCGTGGTAATTCATCATGATTTGTGCATTGGTTGGAGAGCATGAACTAGACATGAATCTACTAGTTGAGTGCTGGTGTAGTGGTGTTGTGGTGTCGAAGAGCTAATGCCGTGAACTGTTATGCGTCATGGATTGTGGTGAAGTTGTATCTTTGGTTAAAACTTTGGTATGCA
Source organism: Pinus tabuliformis (assembly GCA_031772625.1). Lineage (NCBI taxonomy): Eukaryota > Viridiplantae > Streptophyta > Pinopsida > Pinales > Pinaceae > Pinus > Pinus tabuliformis. The sequence continues at coordinate 1,311,548,777 of CM062816.1, read as the reverse complement.
TTGGTTATTATATGTTGGTATGATTCTATGTGTTGGTTATTTTGTGATGGTCGTTCATGAATGATGATATGCGTTGGTCGTTCATTTACTACGAACCAATAATCGTTGCTCGTCGTTGGTTCATGCAATGGAATTGACTCACATTATATGTTAGTCATGCAACGTTGAAGTTTAAATGTGCATTGAAATGGTTTCACATATGTTGATCATTCCATTTATTAAGAGTCATAGATGTTGCATTGTTTTAAAAGGGTTGTTCCATTTATTAAGAGTTGTTCGTTGTTGCCTATGTGAGTTGAATGTGAGCGAGATGAATACCTTGCATAGCTCTTGATATGTGTGTTGGATCAAGCTATTTTCAATTTTGAGTTATTTTAATTGCATGTTGTGATGAGCCTCGAACATCAATTTTGGGTTATTTGATGATTTTTTTTAAAAGACAAGTTGTATGGCAGCCTACTATTTTTTACTATTCAGAGCACAATTCAGAAATCCATTTAATAATGCATTCACTAATCTCCATAGTTGGAGTAGTTCTCACTGGAAAAGAGAACTAGCATAAACATTATAGAAAGATTGAGCATACCCTCATTCTCAATGAACTACGGAAAGGTGTTTGTGAAGGAGAAGATGGCAATCCTCCGGAAAAGCCCACTTCAAACAAAAAGCTTGCCATATGGGAAAACAAGAACAGCAAAGGCCTATGCCTTGATTGTTGGATCAATAAATGAAATGGTGAGTTGTCACATTGCACGATTTACAAACGCCTTTAGTGCTTTAAAGAAACTGAAAGAATTATATGACACACTCTAAGCTTGAAGTAGTCCAACTTATGATCAAACTCTTCAATCTTGAACTGAAGATCATGATACCCTTGCCCTAGCCACTGAAATCAAAGTTATTATGCATGATGTAGAAGCCACAGGTCTTAAAATGGATGTTCCTCTCACAGTTTTTGTCAAGGCATTGTATCCCACATATTCGCATCATCTTGAATCACTACAAGCTAGTAGCAAACTCAAAGAAAATACCTTTGACTCTCTTGTGGAGAAGTTTGTAGAAAGAGAAGAAACATTGGGAAGAAGAAGATAGTTGCTCAGTCTTCTAAAGGATTCTTCTTGCATAGAAACAGAAGAATCGGGCACAAGATTCTTCTAGAGGAAAAGGTGGCAAAAGAGGACGTGGAAAGAAGAATAACAGGGGCAAGTGGGGCATACATTACTAAGGAAGAAGCCCTGATCTTACTGGTTTGCCAACCATTCCTAGGAAACTTAAGCAATGTGATGCTTGTATCTTAGGAAAACACAGTGCCTTATAATCCTCAACAGAATGGTGTAGCTAAAAGAATGAACGTGATAATCTTAAATATGGTACGTTCAATGATGTTTTCCAAAAATGTAAAGTTGATGTTTCGGGTTGACACAGTTCTATGTGCAGTTTAAATTAAAAACAAATGTCCATCGCATGCTCTCAAAAACAAGACTCCTTATGAAATGTGGTATGTCCACATTCCTTCGGTGAGGCATCTCAGGGTTTTTGGTTCCACCTATTAGGCCTTGATACCTAAGGAATAGAGAAACAAACTTGGTGCAAGAAGTTGAAAATTTATCTTCGTGGGATACTCTAATACCTCCAAAGCATATCATCTCTATGGCGAAGTAAATAAGAAGTTTATATTGTCTAGAGATGTAATTTTCTTGAACCTTCCAAGAATGACAATGTAATTGAGCGACAACATGATCGCTTGGACATATTTAGGCATACAAAATCGTTTCAGGAATTTGATAATGAGATTCCACATCTAGAAGGGGGATCACTCTCTTGGGTCAATCTGTGGAATCTCCTTCTGAAGCACACTCTCCACTTCATGAAGCTCTAGCCACTAATCAAGAAGACACTATGAGTGATGTGATTGAGAGAATTTAAAGGCTAAATCTTGATTCAGCCCCATCTCAGACAACAGAACAACCTAGGCCATCTCAAAAAGGCCCTCCAAAATGGCTCACTAAGACACTTGAATTGTTTATCCTAATGAGGTTGGAAAGACAGGGACAAGAAGTTCTACTAGACAGAATGGACGTGATGTAGACGATTTTGATTCAATTGTTGATATGAAGTTCTACTAGACATAATGGAGGTGATGTAGACGATTTTGATGCAATTGTTGATATGGATGTTTCTTATGATTGTGAATTAAATTTGTCTATAGATTTCGAACCAACTTCCTTTAAAGAAGTTGCTTATCATGATGAATGGAAAGAAGCAAAGCAAAAAGAGTATGATGCTCTGATAAAGAATGGAACCTAGGAGCTGATGGGCCCTCCATTTGGAACCAAATTGATTCGCTGCATGTGGGTGTTCAAGAACAAGTATAAAGCATATGGCTCACTTGACAAGCATAAAGCAAGGCTCTTGGCAAAAGGTTTTGCACAAAAGCACGAGGTTGATTATGAGGAGACTTGTGCCCCCACAGCAAAATGGGCTACCATCCAGACTCTCTTTTCCTTGGCAGCTCAGAATGGATGGAAAGTCCATCAAATGGATGTAAAAATTGCTTTCTTGAATGGAGACCTGAAAGAGAATGTTTTTATGTCTCAACCAGAAGGATTTGTTGTGAGGGAACAAGAGCACAAAGTATGCAAGCTTGTCAAATCCTTGTATGGCCTCAAACAAGCACCATTAGTCTAGTATGAGAAATTGATTGAGCATCTGCTAAAACTAAATTTCAAACACTATGATCTTGAAGATGCAATTTTATTTGTCAAGAAAGTTGGCAAAATTGTTGTATATCTTGTGTTGTATGTAGATGATCTACAACCAACACGAGGAAAAGAACCACAATCAAGGCACAGGTGGAACTAAGCGATCTCATGTCTCTGAGAGCTCATATTCAGATAAAGAAGCCTCAAACATTTCAAGAAATAATGAGTTGGCAATTGTTACTACTACTCCATCACTTGGGGTTTGGCAAAAAGTCCAAAAGAAAAAAGGCAAAAAAGAAAAAACTAGTTTATCTAGCTAAATGTAATTTTAATTTTTAATTTTTTGTAGCTTAGCTACTGTGAGTGCTTTAAGCACATACATTGGTCCCTTGGGACAATTCCTGAATGCACTTGTGCATCTACTCTATGTAACTTTTTATTTTATTAATAGAAAGTTGATCATTTTCCTCAGAGAAAATAAATAAATAAAAACAAAACAAAACAAAACAAAAATGTAGATGATCTACTAATGATAGGAAACAATGAAAATTGCATTGCACCCATAAAGAAAGAATTGAGGAAAATTTTTGAGATGACAAATTTGTGATATGTTCATTACTATCTAGGTATTGAAGTAGCCCAACATCCGAAGTTTATATTCCTCCCACAAAATAAGTACAATGAAGATTTGTTGAACAAATTTGGCATGGTTGAATGCAATCCTTTGTCCACTCCAATGGAACAAAATTTAAAGCTAACATCCAAGAAAAGAAATGAATTTGAGGATGCAACAAAGTACAAACAGCTCGTAGTGTTGAAAAATGTGTAACTAGGTTTGGTCTTCATAAATATGAAACATACTTTTGATTCTTGTATATTGTAAAATGAAGGAAAAATTATTATTGTTATTTTGGAGCATGGGTTTCATGAAAGGTCTTCTATTTTAGAGGTCAAGCACCCTTTGAGTGCTTCTAAGGTTTATCTTAGGTCAAGAAGTCAAATGAGTCATTGTCATATGTTGAAGACCCCATCGAGTACATTGTAACTTGTAAAAAAATTATTATTGTATTTAAAAGTGTCAAATACCCTCCAAGACCAAGTTGGCAAGTCGGCTAACAAGTTGGCCTAATTTGAGGAACTTCATCCACCTTGGAAGCACCTTTATATAAGAGGGAACCTAACCTCTTAGAGATACAATTCACTCTCTCATCAAGCAAGTGAAGGAGAAGAAGAAAGAGGCTAGTGAAGGAAGAAAGACGAAGATCAAGTGTTTAGGCTAATTTCTCTCTCTCTCTTCACACATGCAAAGGAAGGAAGCTAGGGCATTTGTTGTTGGGTTAGCATTTTGTTGCTGCAAGATCGAACTTAGAGAAAGTGCATAAAGAAGATCGAAGGAAGGCTCATTAGCTCATCCTCAAGCCCTAGAAGGAGATACTCAAGCAAAGGTTTGAAGAAGTCTTGGAAGCCCAAAATAAGCTCACACATCTAGACTATGGAAGCAACCACTGTTGGGAGGGCCAAAAATTTCAGACCTACAGTAGAGGTTGAAATTATATTGTTGGCGGTCAAAGTTGTGCCATTGGAAGAGATTTGACTGGGTTTGACTTGGACAAAGGAAGCACATCATCAAGAAGGTTGGACCTAGTCTTTGAAGGGTATTGGTCTTGGTCTAAAAGTCTTGAAATTCGTCAATTGAAGAATCTATAAGAAGAGGAGATTTGTGGGTTTTCCTCTAAAGTGGAGAGGTTTTGGCCTCGGCTTACAATATATATCTTGTGTTCTTTTGTATTGTTGATCTTCTTGTTTTTGTAGTTGTTTGATGATAAGAACAACATAATAATAAGAGAAGAAGCTAATAAGTAAGAAAAAGTTATCAAGTATATCAAGCATCACAGGCAGTTATCAAATATAGGAGAAATCATTCTAACTATTGCCCTATAGATTTCTCAACATGGTATCAGAGCTAAGGTTGGCTAAGGGCATGATAAAGATCACTACTCCATTGAAAAAGTTTCTAAAGAAATGTTTTATGGTAGCAAGTCATCTCAAGAAGGGCATCAAGGAATTGTGGGATCTCCTATTATCTATCAATAAGGATATGACCAAGACATCTACAAAGGATGAAGGACTATTCTCGGCCCTTACTAGCACATTTGAAGATGAGAATATTTGGGTAATCGACAATAGAGAATCAAGACATATGAGCGTCAAGAGGAAAATATTCTTACTCCGTTGAGCTTGGTAACAAAAAGAGCTATCATGTCAGAGGAATTGGATCAACCTCGCTAGAGTTGGAGAATGGAGGAAATATTCATCTCAACAACATCTTATATGTTATAGGTTTGCAAAAGAATCTACTTTCCATTTCATGTCTAGAAGATAAGGGAGATAGAGTCGATTTTATAGATGAAAAGGTTGTACTATGGGATAAAAACTCTACCGTCCAAAAATGCAAAGATGATTGGGATTCATGAAAAAAGACTCTACGGATTGTTGACTCCTCTATCTGAAGCCTTGGATCACATTGAAGTAACTCCGTGCGAACTTTGGCATAGAAGGTTTGGTCACCTTCACTACAAACTCTTACCAATTCTAAATTCAATGGTGAATGGCATCCCCAAACTCAAAGAGGATCATGGAGTATGCAAGGGATGTGCATTGGGTAAAAACACCAAGAGACCATTCGGAAGCAGTGCTTCAAGGTCAAACTAAATTTTGGATCTCATTCATTCCGATATATGTGGTCCCATGCCTCCAAAGTCTCTTGGAGGTCATCTATATTCAATGACATTCATTGATGACCATTCACGGAAACTTGGCTTCATTCGCTGAAATCCAACGATGAAGTATTCATCAAATTTCAAGAATAAAAAGCTGAAGTAGAGAACCTTGCAGAAAGAAGAATAAAGATTCTAATGTCCAACAATGGAGGAGAATATACTTCAAAGGAAATCATAGCTTTTTGTGAGTCTTGGATTAACAAGGAGTTGATAGTCCCATACAATCTTGAACAAAATGAAGTTGCAGAACGAGAGAATCGATCTATTGAAGAAAGTGTAAGAGTCATGTTACATTATCAAGATTTACAAATATTTTTGTGGGGTGAAGCAACAAAGGTTGTATATATTCAAAATCGAAGTCCTCACAAATCACTAGACAACATGACTCCTAAAGAAGCATTCACTGGAAAGAAACCAAGCGTGGACCATCTCTAAATATTTGGTTGTCCTGTCTACATTCACATACCGAAGGATAAAATAAAGAAGTTGGATCCTACAAGCATGGATAGAACATTTGTTGGCCACAGTAATACTTTAAAGGCATATAGGATCTACATAAAGGAAGGGCATTGAATAGAAGTTAGTCGATAGGTGATATTTGATGAAATTATTTTAGAAATCATTAGTCGAGACGTGATAATTTGATGAAAGTATTGCATTTAAGAAATCAAAGGACCTCTTGTTGGACTCTGATGACAAAGAACTTCGTACATTTGAAGAAGAATGTACCAAGGAGGAAGAAGAGTCAAATCATGAAGATAAAGATCCTAGTGAACTTGTGCAACTTCTAATCATCCCTGAAAGTAGAAAGAGACCTAATTGGTTGAAATCTACTCTTTTAGACGCAGTGGCGCATGGAGCAGCCAAAGGCACATTTAGGGAAAGTAAGAAGCCCAAAAGATATTTTGGGTATGCAGCCTATATGACGAAGCTAATAGAAGCAAAACCATCCACCTTTGAAGAGGTTGTCAAACATGAAGAAAGGAAAGATGCCATGAATGAAGAGTATCAATCAATAATGAAAAATGGAGTTTGGGAGATCGTACCTAGGCCTCAAGACAAACCTATAGTAACTTCCAAGTGGCTTTAAAATATTAAACATGCGGCAAATGGAAGTATTGAAAAATAGAAGGCAATATTTGTGGCTAGGGGCTTCTCTCAACAAGAAGACATCGATTATAAAGAGACATTTGCACCTACAACAAGGTATACAACTATACATTCACTGGTCTCTTTGGCAGCATCAATGGGATTGAACATCCATCAAATGGGTGTCAAGACTACATTCCTGAATGGCACAATTGATGAAGAAGTCTATATAGAGCAACCCTTGGGATTTGAAGTCAAAGATAGAGTGGCTTATGTTTGCAGGATCAAGAAGGCACTATATGGCCTTAAGCAAGCACCAAGGGCATGGTATGCAAGGATGGATGCATACCTACAAATATTTGGCTTCACGAACTGTTTTGCTGATCTGAATCTCTATATCAAGGTTGTAAAAGATGAGCCAATAATCTTCTTCTATATGTGGATGTCTTCTCATGACAAGTATGGAAGGTCATATCCATGAGTGGAAGAAGCAACTGGCAATAGAATTCGATATTAAGGATCTAGGGCAAATGCATTATAATTTGGGACTTGAAGTTTCGCAGTGACCTAATGAGAGTTATCTAGGTCAAGGAAAGTATGTGATCAAGATGTTGAAGAGGTTTGACATGATGGATTGCAAACCTATGACAACTCCCATAATCACAAACTTGAAGAGGCTAAGAAATTCTAAATCAATCCCAGTGGATCCAACCAGGTATAGACAATTGATTATCTCGCTGATGTACTTGGTGAATACTCGACCAAACATATGTTTTGCAGTGAATGTACTCAGTTAGTTCCAGGTAGAGCACAAGCGTGATCATTGGATAGAAGCCAAGCATATACAAAAGACATCTGCAGGGAACGATCCACTACTGCCTGAAATATGATAAGAGGAATTATGTTTACTTGATTGGATATACAAATTCCAACTGGGAGGCAGTGAGCAGGATGGAAGAAGCACTACAAGAGGATGTTTTAGTTTGGGATCCTCCATGGTCTCATGGATGAGCAAAAAGCAAGAATCAGTTGCTTTGAGTAGAGTTGAGGTTGAATATACTGCAACCTGTGAAGTAAGCAGAGAAGTTGTCTGGTTGAGAAAGTTGTTGTTCGACTTGTTTGAAGGACAAATGGACCCTACAGTGATACATTGTGACAACACCAGTTGTATAAGGTTGTCTAAAGACCTCGTGTTTCATGGAAAGGCAAAGCATATAAATAACAAGTATCACTACATTCAAAAGTTGGTGCAGGATGTTGTGTTGCAGTGACAATATATCTCCATCGATGAACAGGTAGCTAACATATTGACAAAATATCTTCCTAATAAAAAGCTTGTGTACTTGAGAGACAAGCTTGGACTAGTTGATATATCCTCCCTAGTTGAGAGGGAGAGATAGACACATCATTCTTGTCTTCACTTTAGGAAGAAAGAATGGAGGATTGGGTAAGCATCTAGCATTTGATACTCTTTGAGGATGAGGTAGGGGATCCAAGATATTAGTAGTCGTAAAGGGACCGATATTCTTTGAGGATTGGCTATCCAAGATAAAAATAGTCCTAGAAGAACATACCCTATGAACACCTGGGTGGCATATCTACCTTGAGAGACAATGAGGATGGTGTCTATCAGTCATTGGTCTTGCCAACATTGTGCTTTAAGCTTGTGGAGAAGAAAATTTGTTGAACAAATTTGGCATGGCTAAATGTAATCCTTTGTCCACTCCAATGGAACAAAATTTTAAGCTGACATCCAAAAAAAAATCGAGGATGCAACAAAGCACAAACAACCCATAGTGTTGGAAAATGTGTAACTAGGATCGGTCTTCATAAATATGAAATATACTTTTGTTTCTTGTATATTGTAAAATGAAAGAAAATTTATTATTGCTATTTTGGAACATGGATTTCATGCTCAAGGTCTTTTATTTTAGAGGTCAAGCATCCATTGATGCCTTCTAGGGTTTGTCTTAGGTCAAGAAGTCAAAACAGTTATTGTCATATGTTGAAGACCCCATCGAGCACAACGTAACGTGTACAAATAACTATTTTTGTATTTAAAAGTTTCAGAATACCCTCCAAGACCAAGTCGGCCTACCAGCTAAAAATTCAACGTAGTTTGAAGAACTTCATCCACCTTGGAACCTACATATAGGAGGGAACTCGACCTCTTAGAGATACAATTCATTCTCTCATCAAGCAAGCGAAGGAGAAGGAGGAGGCTAGAGAAGGATGAAGAAAAACGAAGAACAAGTGTTTGGGTTATTTTCTCTCTCTCTCTCTCTTCGCACGTGCGAAGGAAGGAAGCTATTGTTTTTGTTGTTTGATTAGGGTTTTGTTGTTGCAGGATCGAACTTAGATCAAGTGCAAAAAGGAGGCCGAAGAAAGGCTCATTAGGTCATCCTCAAGCCCTAGAAGAAGGAAAAATTCAAGCAAAGGTCTGAAGAAGACTTGGAAGCCCGAAATAAGCTCAAACATGTGGAAGCAACTGCTACTGGGAGGGCCAAAAATTTCAGACCTACAGTAGACGCTGAAATTTTGTTGTTGGGGATCAAAGTTGTGTTGCTAGAAAAGATTTGACTGGGTTTGACTTGGACAAGGAAAGCACGTCATCAAGAAAGCTGGACTTGGTCTTGGAAGGGTACTGACCTTGGTCTAGAGGTCTTGGAATTTGTCAATTGAAGAATCAATAAGAAGAGAAGAGATTTGTGGGTTTTCATCTCAAGAGGAGAGGTTTTGGCCCTGGCTTGCATCATATATCATGTGTTCTTGTGCACTATTGATCTTCTTATTTTGGTAGTTGTTTGATGATAAAAACAACATAATAATAAGAGAAGATGCTAATAAGTAAGAAAAAATAAAAAGACATCGCAAGCAGTTATCAAATATAAGAAAAATCATTCTAACTATTTTCCTATACATTTTTCAACATGTCGGGAGTCTTAAATACCTCACTACTACTAGATCGGACATTTCATTTGATGTTGGAATCCTTTCCAAATTTATGCAAATACCTTGTGAGGGTCACTGGTATGCTGCAAAAAGATTTCTAAGGTACTAGAAGGGAACTCAAGACTTTATACTCAAGTATACACAAGTGGATGACTTCAACTTGATTGGATACTTTGATTCAAATTTTAATGGAGATAAAGAAAATCCACCATCTACTTCAGGTTATGTTATGAGTCTTGGGTCATGAGTTGTCTCCTGGAGTACCAGCACATTCCACAACAAAGCCAAAATATGTGGCAGTTGCAAAAGAAACGAAGGAAATTGTATGGCTCAGGAAAATTCTTGAAGATTTGCAAGAGAAAAAAGTGCATTTTACTTCTCTTTTGATTGACAATACTTTTGCAATAAAATTGGTAGGGAATCCAAAGTTCCATGATCGTACTAAGCATATCAATACAAAGTATCATTTGATTTGATATCATGTTGAGGCCAAGGCTATTCACTTATGCCATTGTTCCACAAATGAACAAATTGCAGACATCTTCACCAAATCGCTTGGAAGAGAAAAGTTTGAAAGATTCAGAATGATGTTTGCATTCACCAACATCCCTTCAAATTAAAGGGGGCAGGGCGGGGGAGGGAAGGAGGGGGATGTTGACACCTAATCCTTAGGGATTGGGAAAACATTATAAATATTATAAATATAGTAAATACAAAAATGAGAAGGTGAAGAGACATTGGAATATGAATTCCAAGAGTCTCCCTCTCCAATGTATATATTAATAAACCTGTTGCACTCAAATTGTCAAAGTTCCAAGGAAGCAGAAGTACCGCTTTTTTCAACAAGTATTGGATCACATATCAGCAATCTGTGTCATGGTCATCCCATTCTGCAAGTTATATATTGTAAATGATCTTAGTAAAACCATGAGTCTATGTAACAACCCAGGTAAGCCTATAATTTGATGAAGTATTCTATCCTAGGAAGTTTTTTAACCTCATTGATTACTTGTGTTTTTTGACACGACTAATCAAAAGAGTTTTTTTCCCTCCAGCTTAAACCCCCAAAGCTAGGATGAAATTTATTGTCGAATTATTAAGTGAGACCTAGTGTTTTAATAGAGTCTGATGTAAAAGTGGTTTGGAAATAATTTAAACTAATTCGCTGAATTATTTTATTACAAATCAGTTGGTTTACTAGATCACATTAAGTCGCAGATGGGTTATGTGTCGAGTCAAAAAATTAATTAATTAGAGTCAAAATTAAATTGTTTAGGAAAATAAATTCTTCAAATGGAAAATTTCGTGGGTCTTGGAAGAATCAATTTTTAAAAGTCCTCCACCAAGGGAATATTGTCTTTTTCAAGAAAATTTGGACCCTTGGACCTTGGTTGTTAAGTCAAAGTCAATTTTTTTTGGAAATCAGCTCTAAATAATTAATTCTGATCTAAGTAAAATATAGTTAAATGATAGATTCGAAAATTCCTCAAAAATAAGAAATCAAGGGCAAGATTAAAAGATCTTGAAGTATTTACCAACGGCCATGATTATTTTGACAAGGATCAAAGAAACTAGCTGTTATTTTTCCATTTGGAGGATTTATCTATAAATTAGAGAGTCATTTGAGTCTCTAGTAATCTTGAGACTAGAATTGTCGCTTAAAACATTGTGTAAACTATTGTCCCACTGGGAACTATTTTTTCTACCATAATAAAAGATTTTGGGATGCAATTCAAGGTGTTCTTGCTTATTGATTTGTGGTATGTGCTAACAACGGGCATCTCTATGTTGTGTTGAACATTGGTAAGATCTGTTTTTTCATTAGCTGGAGATAAAATCATATTATAGATAGTTTTGGGCTAATCTTAAGTGGTTTGATTCCCCATATGATCTAACAAATTATTTTTTGAGATAAATACATAGTGTTTGCAGGTATTTCAGTCCTTGGTCTCCAAGTTCAGAAACTTGGGCAAGAATCATTGTTGCTTGGATCTCTAATTTTTATATGGTGGATTTAATCTTCGCATAGGCTATAGTGAATCATTAATTTTCCTGGAGCATTTTAGTCGTTCTTTCAAGTAAAAAATATAATTAAAAAAATCCTTTCTCAAAATCCATTTAAAAAAACCCATGTATATTTTGTGAATAAAATTGTAAATTGTAATTTTAATTCATTTTTCTTACTTGGGTTTGGGGTTTTAGATCTATTTTGTATATATTTGGGGTTTTAGATATATTTTATATATATTTGGGGTTTTGGTGTTTCTATTTTCATTTTTGCAAGTTAAATCAAGGAGTTAAGTGGAAGAAGAGTTAGATCTAGGCCCTTGAGGGTAAGATATAGTCTCTTGGAATTTTTTGCAGGTTTCCCATGGCAAAATTTTCTGAAAATCAAAGAGCTGAAGCATAAAAAAACACAACAAGGGTTTTAATTTTTTGGCTTTCCCGGGACGAGATCTACCGCCTCCAAACCTAGCGTCTCTCTCTCTTGGCCTGCGTCAGCCCTCTTTTCTCTCTACAACACCTTTTCCGCTCTTTTAGGGCAAGTCATAGCCCTGAGAGGCAAATGCCCAGCCTTTTGAGGCCGAGTGTTGGCCCTTCTTGGCCATTTCTAGCCTCCTTGTGACCCAACCTATCATCCTAGTCCATTTATCCCTGCAAATTCGATTCCCTTGTCCTTGTTCTCGAAATTTTGGCCTCTTTTGCCCCAAAATTGACATGAAACCCTAATCTGAATATTTAAGGCTACATACTTGGAGGTTTTGCAGGATTAAGTTCTCCAAATTCATATCTAGCAGGCGGCAAACTAATCCCAAAGTTTCAACAATTTTCAACAATGGGATCTTCAAAGCCTTGGGCCTAGGGTTTGACCTTCAAACCCTCATTTTGCTTCAATTTCATTACAGCAGTTAAATCATTAATTTCTAAGCCCTAAAATCATATTCTAATTGGTCAAAATCGATTTAAATTGCAAATCTAAGTGTTCACAAGTTTTGGCCACTTGGGCATCCCTAACTTGACCTATATCTAACATTTTAGCTTGCTGGAATTTGCTGCATAACTGTGAAATTCAAGTCGGAAATATTTCTGAAGCATATACTTAATTAGGACTAAAAAGTTTGAATTTTCAGTGCCCCGACAAAAACTTACTATTTTTGGACATTTGGCATAGCCTATTCAGTTTTTTTAACTTGTTGATCTGTAACTAACTTATTGTTGTAATTAGTTTATCAGTTCTAAATTTTCTGAATCATATTCTCACAAAAACTCAAAAAATTATTATTATTCTTTAATTTTGGTGAAAAAATTCTATTTCTAGAAGTATTGGGGCAGCTATTTTTGGTTGGGTTAGTTTGTTGATCTGTGGTTAATTCACTACCGTAATAATCAAATCAGATCTGATATATTGTTGAACACTCCATCGTGAAGTGTGCTAAAGAAGCTAATTTACATTGTTGGTAAAATTAGAAATTTTATGCTTCAATGTGTTGAGCAATTTTCATTATTTGGAGTGGTTTATGCATTGCTCTTATACATTGGTAAATCTTAATTTTCTGAAATAGTAGTGCTAATATAAATCTGTGATCAACATCTTGATTGACTACTGTTAGCATTTGGCATCTTGGGTATCTTGGTATCTTGGTATACTTTTGAAATTTGCACTTGTATCCATAAGCAATTTATCTTGTTTAAGATTTACATTGCACTATTGTTAAGTACCCTTAAAAGGTTTCTAATCAAAGTACTTAAACAACTTAATAAAATGTTAACTGAAGATAAATCCCACTCATAATCTATTGCATAAGCATGCTAGATCTAGAATTTCTTTAATAATTTACCTCCTAGCATAAGATAGGTTGATAGAGATATAGGACAACCCTTCTTATTGAGTTGGAGGAGCCTCGACAACTCTTCGGTGGTTAACAAGGTGATCTTGCAGTGATCAGAGCCACAGTCTCTGCAGCGTCGGAAGCATCAGGTGATAGAAACCCAACATAAGGTATTGTTAATCAAGCCCTAGCCTGCTTCCTGTTAGCCTCCTTTCCACAACCTACCTTGGAGCCCAGCTTCAAATTATTTAAAGGAAGGTTACACTTAGACTAGGCATTTAACTAAAACTTACCAAAGATCACTACATCTCACGGAGGTCCGAGGATTTGCACATCATATAAGTTAGTCAATAATTCAAGTTGCAGGGGTCCATTCGATCATTTGGTTTCAATTCATAAGAAGCAAGAATTTGTGACTCCATTAAGGCACTGGTCTCATAATAGAAAAATCTAATTTAATCAATAATCTTGCTTAGATTCAACCAAGTGGCTAGGCCACTCATCCGTGTCTCCCAAGTAAGTTGGTCCTCAACTTGCTTTCCTCCACTTCATTCCATAGGGACTATCCCCCACACCCCGTTGTTGGGAGACAGCTAGAATGATGTGGGTAGGGGTCAGAGTGATAGCCCTCGTCCTGAGCGTTGTGGCGGTGCCTGTACAATCGGGGGACAACAAAACCAAACCCGACTTGACAGGTGGTAACCCTCTAAGCCCTTAGAATACTTCTCTATACACCTACAACAATTCCTCCAACTAGTGTTTTTTCTCATTGGTACATCCCTCTAGAGTTCCCTTTACTTTCACCAGTTCAACGCTACATGTACTGACTCAAGAAGAACAATAAAAACTTTGTCTTAAGCTAATCAATTTCATTGGTACATCCCTCTAGAGTTCCCTTTACTTTCAACAGTTCAACACCATGTTGATACTAACTCAAGAAGAACAATAAAAACTTCGTCTTGAGCTAATCAATTTCATTGGTTGATTAGCACTTACTAGAGAGATCTTAGATTTACCTTTTTGCACATTAATGATAAAGTATTCTCCATCCTTGATCAGGGACTATTGGTTTAGTCTATTTGTGAAGAGAGCACCCCTCATGTACATGCAAGGGCTTCCAAACACTACATCAAGCACATTAAGTTGAACCACATTTACCCCCACCCCACAAACATAGCTTGCAATATATCAAACATGAAATGCCACTGCATAGTCACGCTAAGTTCTACATTCCTATTTATCCTCATTGTTCTCGACAAATTGCAATTTTTAATTTTAGCAAATAAGTCAACGAAGCCCCTTAAGACTTCAATGGAGTCACAATTCCATCTCCAAATCCCAATAAAAGTCCCACCAAGTTAGCAAAAAGCACAAACTCGAAGTGACACTATACAACGTACAACTCACCCAATCCAAACAAGTAGCTAGCCTTCCACCATGAGTTCTTGCCCTCAACCTCAAATATTAGGAGTAGTTAGACTCCCCATGTGAGTTCTTCCCCCTCAATCTCAAATGTTAGGAGGGGCATGTCACTTCACTCCAAAACTTCACCAAATATTTTGCAACAATACACCCTTAATTCTATATTTTCTTCAAACATTATCACATCAAGTCCCTCACAAAAATAGCAAAAGACAAGGTTGCCCTTTCACCTCTACTTGTATTCCCATCTCTAATATCGATATCGAGTAAGGGGAGTTAGGGCCTCACGCTTCTTATTGTTTCACCTCTATATGGTCTCACTCTGAGTTCTTTATTCTTCCTAACATTACAGTTTCATGTTTCTTTCTGTTGAAGGAAATGTAACTAGGTTCGGTATTCACAAATAAACTTTTGATATTTGTATTTATTCAGAAAAGAAATATTATTTTTATAATATATGTCAATGAGATTCTTTCTCATTGAAATAGGTCTAGCACATGTTAAGTGCTATAGGTGAGTCAAATAGTCAAAAGGAATCCTCCCACACGTGCGAGAAACTAGGGCTGCACTACAGTCATAACAAGTCTGCAACTACACATCAAGAAGGAGCTTAGTTGGACAAGAGAAGGAAGGTATCCTTATAGATGAAAGACTTCACTAAGTATCAAAGATATGTATCTCTTCTAGAGCTAACATAACAAGGACTATCACCAATTGCCGAAAGAACGAAGTGCCGAAAGGAGGAGGACGAAGTGTCGAGGAACAAAGTGTCGAAAGAAGGACTTGACTTGTGCTTGGAGGATATTCTTGTCAAGGGTCTAGGGTTTGGCATTGATCAAGAAGAAGCTTCAATAAGAGAAACTTACTAAAGGGTTTTCCTTTCAAGAGAAGAGAGGTTTTGGCCCTGGTAGAGAGCCAACATCTTGTGTTTTTGTTCTTATGTTTTTGGTAGCAGTTTGATGAAATACACACACATACCTTAATAAGAAGAAGAAGAAGGTTAAATTAACAAGAAAAATAAAAGGACTCCACAAATTGTTATCAAGTCAAGAAGAATCACATTACACCTAATTGCCCTAAATTCTTCAACATGGTATCAAAGCTAGGGTGACACATCAAGGAAAGGGCAACTCAAGAACACTTATCAAGGAAGGACATCTACAAGGTTGAAGCACCAAGCCTAGAAGTCTCAATCACTTGAAGGACAAGAAGGTCTCCAATCCATCATTCATCAAGGAAGTCTGCATAGCAAGAAGAAGAGCCTTACATAAAGGCACCTACAAAGAAGATCAAATCGAAGCAGGGCCTGCATCAAGCTACAAGTCATCAAGCAAGTCCACTTGGAGAAGGCAACTTGAAGAACATCGAGATCCAAGGAAGGCAAGCCATCAAGTCTTCAAGGAGGAAGCAAATCCATTACATCTCAAAAATCTATCAAGTAAGTATATGTCCCCTTCTGAATATACATCAATGTCTTTTTGGAAGGAAAGCAAAAAATTGGTAGGTACCAATAACTTTCTTGCATGGAAGAAGAGGATTGATCTACTTCTCAAGGAGAATGAACTTCTAGAACATATCAAAGGGAATATCACTATCCCTGCTAAGGAACAAACTCAAGCCTTAGCTAAGTACAATAAGGATGAGACAAAAGCAAAAAGGATTCTAATAGAATCAATCAAATACTCTCATTCCTTATGTCTCCAAATTTGAAACATCAAAAGAAATTTATGATAAGCTAGTAAAGCTATTCTCGTTATCCACAACCGGAGAAGTAATATCTCTAAGGAATGAATTGTACAAGATGAAGATAACAAAGGAAGGAATAGCTCCCTACTTGATGAAAATCTTCGAAATGAGAGACCAACTTCAAGAGCTTGGGGAAGTCATGTTTGACAGAGAGATGACAACTATAGTACTCAATGCTCTACCTGAGGATTGGGGTAACTTCACCTCAAGCATATATGTCAAGAAGGAAGCAAACACTCAATGAAATGTGGTCTCTATGCAGGAGAGAGGAAACCAGACTTTAAGCAAAGGAAGATGTGGAATCAAAAGAGCAAGCATTCGCTACCATGGTCAAAAGAAAGGGTAAATTTGGCAAATTTAGCCCACGAAGAACATACAACAAAGACATGTCCAAAATCCAATGTTTTGGATGCTAAGAATATGGACACTACAAAAGGAATTGTCCTAAGCTTAAGAAGGACAACAACAACAAGAGGAAAAGGGAAGAAGCTCATGTGACTCAAGAAATGAAAGAAGAAAACAAGAAGCAAAAGAAGGAAGATCCTCTGGATCTCTACTATGACTAAGTCAAACTATTTACTTCAAGTCTTATTTCAAGTTTTTGAGTAGTATAGGAGCATGTAGGAATAGAATAAAATTGCATGGCTAGAAATATCCTCTAGAATCTAAAAGCATGATGTACATAGAATTCAAAATACTCATGTAGAAGAAGCATTTATAAATAAGAACAAAATGCATGGTTAGAATCATCTTCTAGAATATAGGAGCTTGGTAGATATAGCTCAAGATATTCATGTAGAAGGAGCATACCTAGTATAGGACCTCATCCACAATGAAAGAAAATTGATCATGATTAAGAAATCTTAGAAGACCTCCATCATCAAAAGAAAAGAAACATTTGCAAGGCAAGGGTCTTTAAGATCCAATGATGGAATCTTCAAAAGAAGGTTCATGAACCAAAAGCAGATGTCTCATTGGGAATCTCATTCATGGGATTCAAGAAAAAGATGATATGCAAGCAAGCTAAGATGAAGCAAGAAGGGCCACATCAAGGACAACCAAATGAAGCTAAGATGATCAAAGGAGAATCAAGATGAGGTATGTATGCATTAAAGTTTAGTCCTGTTATCTTTTGTGTATTATTGAGTCATGGGAACAGTTCTATAAACATGATCAAGTATGAAAGAATCTCTTTCACTAAGGACATGCTCGAAGGCATGTACTACATTGCAATGAAGGTCAACAAAGGAATATGCTCACATAAGGAGTATAATATTGTTGACTACGAAGCAAGAAGAAATGTGACTAGTCCAGGAAGCAAGCAATGAAGAAATTCTCTCACAAGAAGCATAAGATGGTTGACCTATCTATCTAAGAAGAAGCAAATAAAGAAAGAGATCAAGCATGTGAAGAACACCATGATCACTAAGAATCACTATCTAACAAGATACTTGGAGATATCTCCCGAAAGAAGGCAGGACAACTCTGACAAAGGAAGGAAGGACCCTTGACACCTATGAAGGCCTTGAAGATATGAAAGATGAAGATAATTGATTCTACTCTACAAAGATGTCGTGATGAAGAAGCCATCCAGCGAAAGAAAAGGCAATGTTGAAGCAATATCAGGATGAAGTCATGATGGGCTACTAGGTCAAAGCATGTAAACAAACAAGTACAATGAAGCATCCATGAGAAGAGTATTCCGAAGCATGGACAAGATGACAAAGGAGTAGCCAGATGACAAGAAAACCTGATGTATGACAAGAAAGCCACTTCCACAAAGGAAACAATGACATGACAAACCAAGAAAGAAGCAATGACATTTCAAAATTCTTCACTTTCCCTAGTGGCAAGACATGGTACAAACCATTAACAATGCACCCAAAGAATACAAGAGCTCCAAGCATGACAAAGCCGAAACCATCGGACTTAATAAGGGGCCAAAATCCATAATGCTCCAACACAATTTCCAAAACAATGGATCAAATATGGGGTATCTTTCATATCTAATGGCTGAACAGATGTTAAAGAAAGGCCATCGATAAATATTCTTGGCATGTCCAGTAATGGTGCAATCTTCCTTTCAACCCATAACTATGTAGATCATTACAGGACTAACATTAACATTGTAGAACAATTAATTAAAACCATTTAAGAGATTGGGTTGGGAAATGTCATTTAATTCATCATTGATGACACTATTAAATGTAATGCAATGAGAGCAATCATTGAGGACATACATCCTAACAAATTTTGACATGTGTGTTTGTTGCAACTCATTGAACCTCGTGATGCATGATATTATTAAAAAAAAGGGCAATGACTATAACTAGATTGGTGCATTGTATAAGAAAAGGAAGAGAATGATAAAACTTATTACCAATCATAGCCATGCCCACTACAATTTTTGAAATCACTCTAAGTTGGAGGTACGTACAATTGCAAAGACCGGATTTGTTAGCTATTAATTCATTTCAAACACCTTTTGAGAGTAAGAGAGGCATTGACTAGTATGGTCTCAAGTGATTCATGGTAGGGTTTGAATGATAGTATTATATCTTCATCTAATTAACATGAATTTCAAAAAGTGGAGGGCATGCTTCTCGATCTTTAATTTTGAGCACAGGTTAGATATGTTCTACAATTTACCAAGCCCATTTATAATATGATTTGAGTCACAATTACAAATAATCGGTAATCACAGAGGTGTATGCATAGATGGATAGCAAGCTAGGCCATATCAAAGACATTGTCAAGCGAAGAGGTGTAATCTTGTATGATGCTATGATCATATTCATAAGAATGAGGACAAGTGGTGGGATAATCTAAATGTTCCACTAGGTATCTGATTGCATTAAACAAGTTGGTCCCTAACAAAGAGGAATGTGCTCAAATGCAAATAACATTAAGTGAGTACATCAATGAACATGGAGTCCTTGAAAATTCCCATGCAACTAAAGAATGAGATAAGGTTGAATATGGTGGAACAAGTATGGTTCTTATACCACACATCTACATAAACTAGCAAAGATGGTGCTTTCACAGGTGGTTAACACTTCTTCTGCATTGAGGTGTTGGAGCACCTACTACATCATCCACAACATGAGGAGAAAAAACCTAATCATATGGCATGCATAAAGCTTTGTTTATGTGCATTACATCGTGAGGTGATTGTCCCATCATTGTGATGCAACAAAGGGAAAACAATCCAAAGAAGGTGAAGATAAAGCAATAGTTATAGAGTGTCTAGATGCTGAACTTTTGGGCAATCATGATGAGACTCGTGAGGGTGATCATGCTGCACAAATGCCTTGCTCATCCACCAAGAAGTTTCCATATGTATCAGCATTTCCTCTTAACTTTACAACTTCAAGTGTTGTGTGGGGGACATCTAGCTCATAGATTACAAGTTTCTCATGGCATGTGGAAATCTTAGTAGATAGTAGATTTATTTGTCCTTCTATTTAGAATCTAATTTCTAGAATTGTATTGTATTATGGCCTATTTTGTTAAACATTATATGGGAGTTTAAGATTGAACTTCGAACTTTGAGGTTTGAACCTACATTTGAACTGTTTGTTGCATATTACAACTCTCTTCACCAGAAAATGATGCTCCATTTCATTTTGTGGTTGACATTATCTGGTATAGTTTGTTGATGACAAATGTTATCTGTTGAAACTGATGAAATCTGGTTGTCATTGATGTCAACCCAAGCAGCAGCTAGAAGAAGTCCCACTTTCAGTGACAAAAATGACAAAGAAGGTCAGGGTTCTTGGGCTCAAAATCATCTTCATTTGATGGTCCTCGTCATGCCAATTCTAACAATAAGTGGCACATCTCATAACTCCTCACGGTAAGGAGATATGCCCCTTTAAAGGATTTGTGGCCAAAAGCCACAAAGAAAATTCTTCAAGCAGCCTATATATTGGTGGCCATTTTGTTTCAAAAATTAATTTAAATTAATGATGGGTCTATTCTAATAAATTTCGCTTGCAAAGGGAAATATAGTCAAGGGATAATTATTTTGCCAAGTCAGCCTCCAAAAATAAAAATAAAATTTGCTCAAAGAATTTAAATTTGAAATTTTAAACTTGAGGTTGGCTTCCCTCCTTTAGCTGGTCAGCCTGCCCCTCGAAAAAGCCCTTCGGCCTCCATAAATACAACTCGTCTGCTCTCCTATTGAGCAAACAAATCTCACGCTTAAGATCTGAAATATATCTGCTGCCTTAAGTATTCAAGCACATCTGAAGCAAAAGGTCGGAGTTCTGGAAAATGTTTTTGGGCTTAATGGTTATGTCCTTTGTTTCTAGTATTCGCTAGGGTATTGGGCTCATTCTGAGGCCATTCAGCCCCTTTTCTGAGATAGATCTGTGTATTCACTGATGCACTGTGTGGAGTAAATTCGCACATATTTCTGAGGCTTTTCCGTGGGTTCTAGGAGGAGTTTTTGTGCACTATTCTGCCCCTCTTAGAGCAAAATTTAGCATTCCAAAGTCGTCATTTCTTAGCTTATTTGTGTCAACTAACACAGATTTCAAGTAGCCATTTCTTAGCTTATTTTGGTCAACTAAACACAGATTTCTGAGGCTTATTCTGAGGTCCACTGCGTATTTTCCAGAACTATCACACACACATTTGAAGGCTGTTCAAGCATACATTTTTGTGTCAGTGAGAATGAGGTCAATTTGCATCATGTATGGAGTCTGGACATATTCTGAGGCAGCATTTTGATATTTTGGCACCATACATTTCTAAAATACTGTGGCATATTTGAGACTCGATCCTAACAGTTATTACATGGTTATTTTGAAGCCAGTCCTGAAGGTGTTATTTCCAGAGTTTTCATTGCACCAGCAAAGGATTCTAAGGCCCATCTAGGGCTAGTTTTGAGATCTGTTCTCTAAGGTTTCTTGAAGTGTAGCAGATCTGTAGGACAATCTTACTAAAGCTCGTTGACATAAGAATAGCAGAACTAATCCAAGTCTAACCAGGTATTGGGGTTTTGGGGTTTTGAGATTTTGTAAAAATATTGGGGTTTGGAATTCTTTCATTCATTTGTTCAGGTGATAGCTCAAGGGTTTGAAGCAGCAATTATTTTCCAAGCTATTCATCCAAGCAAGGAAGGTTGATCTAGGCCCTTGAGGGTAAGATCTAGCCTACCCAGCGTCTAGAAACTCAACGTCCAGCTGAAGAAGGAAGATGTTGGCCCTAAGGAAGTGATTTTATCATTTTTGGCATTTTGTGGCGAAATTCTTGTGATTGCAGGGGTCCAAATATTTTTTTTTGTGACCTCTATGGCCTAGTTGTTCCCTCCTTTGGCCTAGTTGTCATCCCCAAAGAGCTTCCCTAGCCTTCGGCCCCCACTCTCTTCCTTGCGACTACCCTTTTCTACGTTCCATGGGTGTCACAGCCCCTTCCCAGGCCCTCAGCCTCCTCTTTTCCCTTAGCCGCAAGCTTGGGGAGCCTTGCCTAGGCCTCGGCCTCCCCCTAAGCCTTGGCCGCAGGCCTTAAAGGGCTCTTTCCCTTAGCTGCAGCCTCTCTAGGGGCCTTCCCTTGCCTCGTGTCCGCCTTCTAGGGCTTGACGTCGACCCTTGTGGGCTTGTTTCACTCACCCAAGGCCCTTCTAGTCCTTTTTGCCTCCATTGCTGCCTTTCTTTGGCTTTGTAGCCCCCCTATTTGCCTCGTCGAGCCCTAGTCTTGGGGTTTTCCTAGCCTTGTAGCCATGCCCTAGCCCTATATTCAGTCGTCTCTGATTTTTGCATTGTTTTAATGAACTAACATCTTGTGTTGCAGTGATTTTCTTGCTAACATTGTCGTTGCAGGAATGTGGAAGTCATCTCCAATCCTTCTAGCCCTCAACCAGGCCCTTTGGCCACTTGGTTTGCCTCTCTATCCCTAATTTTCTTCTCTATCTTGCTATATCCATTCATTCAGCCCTATAACACTAATAAAAAACATTAAAGTGACCAAATATCATTAAACAATCAATTAATTTCATTAACTAATCATTGGAATTCATTTGGCATTAATTATTTGGCACCTTGTTGGCTTTTTGGAGGACTGAATCATTAATTTTCTGAGTTGATATAGGTCTGATATATGCTCTCTTAAGGTCTGATCTGAATTTTAAAATTTTGATCTATAGCTTATAAGTGGTCACAAAACTAATTGGCAGACATTGGAAGGTTTCTTGCTTTCATTTTCTAGCTCATTCATTGTTGAAGGGATTTCGGCTTAAAATTTGGTCAAAGGTTCATTGGGTCTTGTCATTTTTGCATCAGCATTCTGCATTCATCTATTGGCATCTCTGCATTTTGCAATTCAAGTGCTCTTCATTGATTTAGCATTCTTGTTTCAAGAACATAATTGGCATATGTATTATATAGACCAGATTGACTTATCGCTCTAAAGAACACACTGTGATTTAATGCTCTAATTCTCTGATTTATAGCTAGCATCATTGTGACATTGATTCTAAGAAATATCTTTACTTGTCATTGCTATCGTACTAAGTGGATAATTGAAGTTGATTATATTGTTTCTTGTGGTCATATGGAATAAGCATTTATCCGCTTCCGTGTCGGGAAATGGTGGTGCATCATACAGATCTTTTGCTGCTGCTTCGACTGTAACAATTTGTCAACAGAGCAGTTGTAGGTCTTTCTCTCTGTTAGCCATGAAGTTTACAGGAGGATTTGGCTTCGAATCCTACTAAGGCTCTCTGCTTTTCCGGTCAATTGTCTCCCGGAATTTGAATTCAATTTCCCTTTCCGGCGCCCTGTGAGCTTTTAATGAACCATTTGAACGTTCTGAGAAATCTCCTGCTATCGTCTCCCGCCTCCATAAATGCACTGACCAATAGGCCTCCCGGAACTGTTCTTTTGGCGGTAGGCTTTCGTCATTTGATCCTCCTAAGTACATATCTAGAGGTTTCCCCTTCCCCTTTTCTTGGGATCCCATCCCCTCAATTGGTTTCTTCTTAATTCCATTTCCAGAGTTTGTCCTTCTCTCCTGACAAGATCTTCTGAGAATGATCTAACCCTGTACCTTTTCTAGCTCTACTTTCGCAGTAGTCTTTATTCTCCAAGTATTTCTCTCTGCCGGTCTTTTCCTTTGGGACTCTCTCAAAATACTTGCGGTACGAGTGGATCCATCTTTAGGGATTTCCCTTCTGGCAAGGATGGCAGAGGACAGTGACTCTCCTGCCACGCGGGCCTTATTTGCTGCAGCCATCAAAGCTGAATCAACACGTGAATTCGCCAACCAGAATCCTGGCTGGCATGCCACGGTGTCCGACATGCTCCCTTCTGAATTAAGAGACCCCCCTCTTCAAGGGCGTCTTGTCTCCCATTTTCAAAAGAAGGGCCTGCATCCTCCAAAAGATCACCTTGCCCATGGCCGGCACCGTTACAAGCATAAAGCTCCAGTTAAAACGGTTCCTCCCCCAAAAGTTGTTTCGGTCTTCGGCTCTTCTTTGTCAGACCGTATCGAAAGCCTTCAAAAGCACGCTCTGGTGGGAAAATGGTATTTCCCGGAAATGAATGAGGACAACATGAGAAAATGGATATCATCTACCTGGACCCCTCTCATTGGATACACTCCAATTATTTCTCGCCTCATGAAAGACTAGTTCTCGTTCCACTTTCAGAAGGAGTCTGATCTGGAGCTGGCTCTGAATAGACCTTGGGTCTCTGGCAGAAGTTTCCTTTCCCTGTCAAGATGGTATCTGGGTTTTGACCCTCTCAAAAACACTCCATCCCACAGCATGATTTGGGTCAAACTTCCCAATCTGCCGTTAGAACTTTGGACGACAGAGATCCTGGCCTTGATTGGAAACGCAATTGGCAAGTTCATTTATGTTGATCCATGGGTCAGAGGCGAGAAGGACAAAAGAATCGCGTGGATTCTTATTGATAAACCTTATAAGGGAGGCTATCCCGACCAGATTGAAATCACCTGGGAAGGATCAAAGATTTGCCAGCGACTTGACTTTTGGGGCATCCCTTTCCGATGCTCCTCTTGTCATCGGACGGGCCACCTCATCAAGAACTGCAGATTCCGTCATCACAGGCCATACAATTTCCCTCCAGGAAAGGAGAGGCAATCGGACTCTGAATCCCAAACTGAAGATGTCAGTCTTTCGGGGAATCAATTCTCTTTCAAATCTACTGATGTCCGATGCTCACAGGCAAACACTCAAAATCGACCTGGGTCACCTATCATGGCGGATTTCAAGAGTCATCCCTCTCCGAAGGTGTATAACGAATCCGCGGCTCTATCCCCTCCGACCATGAACATGACGAATTTCTCTAGTCCTCTCATCCTGGAGCAGCACGAGGAGGCGGCAGTGCCTTCCCCACCGGCTATGAATAGAGCAGATTTCGTTGTGGGATCGCACCCCATTCTAATCACATCATCCTCCCCCTCCCCCATTAAATCGCCCTCTGTCAATCATAAAGGAAAAGAGCCTTTGATGTCGCCGACCCCTTTCAATTCTCCATCAGATTCGCCGGTGAACAGATATGACAGCGATATCGACCTTCTTCTTCAGCGGCACCCATCGATTCTTGAACCTCTGACGATCCACAAGCCATCCTTCCCCATCATCAGCCCCAACTCTGCCAAAAATATCACTATAAGGAAAAATCACAAAGGGGGGAGCCGCCACTTCAGAGGTAGAACGATTGCCTCTGATTTGGAGATCACAAACCTGCCTCTGGTTGATGTCCCGATTCTTGAATCTCCTATTCCACAGCCTCTTAGAGCATGCACGGCTGGTCAGCCCTCAAAATGACCTTCTTAATCTCTTACAACATTAGGGGTCTTGGTGCTGCCCCAAAATTCCTGGCGCTGAAGGAGACCCTCGTTTCTGCTCATTCCCATATTATTTTTATACAGGAAACAATGCACTCCAGCTCTGTGTCCCTGGCTTTTTTCAGAAGAATGTTTCCAACATGGCATATGGCTGCTACAGATGCTGAGGGTTTGTCTGGTGGCCTGGTGGCTCTGTGGGACCCGCACAGGGTCAAAGCAAGGGCCTTCAAGTGCTGTGCCGGAATCCTCATCTCGGCCTCCATAAGAGGAAGACCTCAGATTCTTAATATCTTAAACATTTATGCGCCCTACAGGAACAGAGCTCCATTTTGGAATACTTTGTTTGATTCTGAAATTCTAGATATTGAATCCCTATTAATTGCAGGTGATCTAAATCTGACTCTCAACTCAGATGAATGCTGGGGACAGTGTAGGAAAAAGGACTGCATGGCTGATAAAATGAGACAGGAACTTTTAAAGAGGGATCTGGTCGATATCATTCCAGAAAAAATGACTCCAACCTGGGATAATGGCAGGCTTGGCTCAGCTTTCATTGCAAAAAGAATCGATAGATTCATCTTAAATTCCAGCATCATCGAAAAGTGGGGAATGCCGATAGCAAAGACTGGAAGTGATCTTTCTTCGGATCATAAGCCCATCCTTTTGGAATGGATGCATATGGAGCGAAGGATGGGCTATGCATTTAAGTTCAACAGAATCCATCTGCAGGATGAATCCTTCAATGAGCTCATAAAAAAAACCTGGAGAGATATTCATCAATCCGATGAGGCAATCTGGTACACATTTCGGGAAAAAATTCAAATGCTGAGAGATGCTGCAAAAGACTGGCAGATAAAAAAGAAGAAGAAAGATAAACAGGAACTTCATGATATAAACAAGGAAATATGCATGCTTTCCTCCTCAGTCCATTATAGCGGCCTGTCTTTTGACAAAAAAACTCTTATCAGATCCCTGGAAAGAAAAAAGCAAGATCTGCTGCAAAAGGAGGAAGCAACATGGAGGTTAAAAAGCAGAGCAACTTGGCTAAAGGAGGGTGACCGAAATACAAGGTTTTTTCACAATTTCGCCAACGCTCGCAGAGCAAAGAACTCAATATGGAAGATTGAGGACGGCAATGGAGGTTTTCTCTTCTCCCAACAGGAAATATCAGCTGAAGCCACAAGGTTCTTCAAAGATCAATATAAAAGACAAAGAAGTGAAGTCACTGACATGCTGTGGGCCGTAAACCTATTACCGGTCATGTTTGATGATAATAAAAATGAGGAGTTTTTCAGGCCTATCACGGAGGAGGAGCTTTCTGATACTATCAAGAGCTTTAAAAAAGATAAAAGCCCAGGGCCAGATGGTTGGCCGATAGAATTCTTCTCACATTTCTATGATCTGTTCAAAAATGACTTGCTGGGCATGGTAGACGCCTCTCGCATCTCGGGCAACATAAATGGAGCTTTATCCGCCACCTTTATTGCCCTTATTCCCAAAAAAGACAAATCAACATCTTTTGGGGATTTCAGGCCGATTGCCTTATGCAATACTCTCTACAAGATTATTTCTAAGATAATCGCGGAAAGAATGAAGAAAGTTCTAAATTCTTTCATATCCAAGGAACAGCATGCTTTCCTAAAGGACAGACTAATCTTGGATGCCGTAGCTATGGCACAGGAATGTCTCTTCTCAATCTGCTCCAAAAATACTGACGATGCTGCTCTCAAGATTGATCTTAAAAAGGCTTTCGACTGTGTGGATTGGGGCTTTCTCAGAATCCTTCTTGCAAGTATAGGTTTAAGGACACAAGGTATTAGCTGGATTATGGCGTGCGTTGAAAGTGTAAATTTCTCAGTCATCATAAATGGCGCCCCATCAACTTTTTTCAAAGCGGAGAGGGGGTTCCGCCAGGGATGCCCTCTTTCCCCTCTTCTTTTTATTCTGGTGATGAATTCCCTCAGCTCCCAGATTAATTTAGCTGTCGCTGAAGGAAGGTGTAGACCGATTAAGATGTGCAAGGACATTTCACTTTCACACAATCTTTTTGTAGATGATATTTTAATTTTTGCAATGTTGTTCAAATCTACATGGGCCTGTTTATATGTGATTTTTCAGAAATTTCAATCTGCCACGGGCTTGACCATAAATCAAGGGAAATCTGTGCTCTATCATAATGAAACTAATCTTGCAATAGCACAATGGGTAGCAGAACGTTTTGGTATAAATCTCGCGCTGATAAAGGATGGCTTCACATATTTGGGGTTCCGCTTAAAAGCAAAAGGATACCGCATTCGAGACTGGAATTGGCTGATCGACCGCTTCTACAACAAAATTTCTTGTTGGGAAATGCGTTTTCTTTCCCTGGCAGGCAAATTCATTTTGGTACAGGCAGTGCTTTCCCAGCTCGCGGTCTATTGAAGTCACCTTTTTCTTCTGCCGGCTGCCGTCTCCAAAAAAATGAAATCCTTGGCTGCAAACTTCATGTGGGGCGGTCGTTCATACCAGTCCAAGTTCCACCTTGTGAGGATGGACTCCATCACAAGACCGAGAAAGATCGGCGGTTGGGGCCTCTTGCAAATGAAGTATTTCGGTAAAGCACTTCTCTGCAAATCTCTCCTCAGAGGCATTTATGGCAAAAATCCATGGAGCACCTTCATCAATCAAAAATATCTCAAAGGTCGGAATATAGCATACTGGTACAGGAGGTCAACTTTAGGAATCAGATCAGGCTCCTCAATTTGGCTGAGCTTCAGAAAGATACAGTCTTTTTTTATGGAGAATTTAAGATGGTCAATCTTTTCTGGCGAGGGTGTTCTCATTGGTATCGATCCCACACAGCACAAGCTAGAATCCATGATCTCCCCAGCTTTACTTACCTTCTTCCACTCAAAGGGCCTTTTCACCTGGAATAAACTTATAGACTCGTGGTCCTCACAGAAGCCAATCTGGAAAAATGAAATTCAATTAGCTTTACCCCCCTGCCCCATATGGCTTTCTGCTACCAATGGTTTCTCAAACATAGGAATCGTACAATCTGGTACAAAGGACGAATTGATTTGGTCTTTTGAGAAACCCTCCCTACCTGTTACCGTCAGAAACCTTTATTCTCTCCTCTCAACCGACCTTCCGCTATCCTCCCCTACCTTCCCCACTAAACTCTGAAAAGCTCCCTGCCCTCTAAAGTCGATCCTCTTCTCATGGCTACTCTTCTCTAATAAGAACCTCACCTGGGAGGTTCTCCAAAAAAAAGGATGGCAGGGCCCTGGCAGGTGTCAACTGTGCTTATCTGAAGCTGAATCAAACACTCATATGTTCTTCGAGTGTACCGCTTCCTCTTCAATCTGGTACGAGCTTTCTTTGATTTATGGTTTCTCTCACCGTATTTTTCCCTCTGTACAGGATGGTTTCTTCTGGTGGAGTGCCCAGCGCCCCTCCTGGCGTGCTCTTTTCATCCTTACTTGCTGGTTCATCTGGAAATGGAGGAATGGGCGTATCTTCCAAAACATCTGTCAGCCCCTTGACTCCATTTTGATCTCAATTTCGGGGTCCATGTCTTCCCTGGACTAAGTTGGCTACTTTTTTTGGCAGTATTGTCTCTCTGATAGATCAATCAGAACATGTAGATCCATAGCTTATTTTGCGGCCCCTCCTGGGTCCAATACTTGTGTTTTTCATGTCTTATGTTACAGACCATCTGCTATTTTTCTTTTTGATGGTTACATCTGATCTCATTCCGCTCATTTGGGGAACTATGTGTCTTTCCCTCTCTCAACGATCTTTTTATTACGACTGAGGCTTCTGAACTCCCATGTATAATGATCTTTATATCTCCTTAATATAATCTATGTTGCTTTTTTTCTCTGAAAAAAATATTGTGCATTGCAAGTGAGCTTCATATCTAAAGTTTATATTCTTGCTAATCAAGTCACTCATAAAGCGCCTAATTGATAATCTCAATCGTGATAAGAGTACTCTTGTGGTAATCCAAAAGAATTGCTAACTGTGTTTAAGCTCTCTATCTAATTGACACATTGGCACCCTATTGTTCTAGTCTTGCATTAATTAATTTACCTCCACGCATAAGCTTGGTTGAAAGACTCTAGGACCACCTTTCTCATCTAGCTTGCGAAGTCTAGAACCTCTTTAGTGGTTAGCACGGTGACCTAGCAATCATTAGAGCCACAGAGTCTCTGCAGCGCCAGAGGCATCACGTGGTTAGATTTCTAGGGGAGGTATCGTTAACATAGCCATTACTATCTTTCTTGGGGCTTCTCCCCACAACCTACTCTAGAGACTAGTTTCAAAAATAGCTAAGGGAAATGATTCACCTAATTAGGCGTCTAACCTAAAATAAACCAAGATCCTGCATTCCATATAGGATAGTGAAGCATCCTAAAGCAACAAATGTTCATCCGGTGGCTTGGTATATAATTAATGTAAAGCAAGTATTTGACTCCATTAAAGCACTGGTCTTTCAAAATAATCTAATCTAATAATTAAACTTGCTAATTTAAGCAAGTTGCTAGGCCATTGAGTGGTGCTTCCCAGACTTGTCAACTGATGACAAGTCTCTCCATCTTCACATTTCATAAGGACTACCCCCCATAGCATGTTGTAGGGAGACAGCTAAAACAGAGTGGGCTAGATGAGACTGACATCCCCCACCTTGATCATTGTCGCATTCTTGACTGTACAATTTGGGCGACAACATACTCTATATAGATATCCTCTCTAATAACGAAAAAAGTCAACTGCCATCCACAAACCAATGGTAAGTCTAACCAAATGTACTAGTAGTAGAAATGGCATCCAAAGAGCAATGAGCAAGATAATGGTAGTGATCACTACTAGCCAATTAGTTAACAACATGCCAAACCCAGTGCAAAAGGGATACCAATCTAAAGATGATTCTAATCCTAAAGGGGTGGGATACAAGCTCTACCTAAATAATGGCAGCAAATCATGAGGATCTAAGCTCTCTCTATCATGGCCCAATTTGAATCAAGTAAACTAGGCCCCCAAACCCCAAAATCATATAAAGAACCTTGGGTGTAATAAGGATGTCCATAAGGTCCACCTTCAATAGAATGCCCTGAAAATGGTTGTCGAAGCACTCACGCTCGAGAAGAGTGAGGATGCCTAACCTCTTGTTGATCCAAGGTTGAAGGCCTTTCCTCAAGGAAAATCTAGGTCCTAAGAATTGAACTCCGAAATATTTGTAAGCAGTGGTAATCCGTATGTCCACACCCCCAAAAAGTGACAGTCTTCAACCCTTTGAAGATCATAATCTTAGTTTTGCCCAGATTGAATACCAAATGATGGGAATCGCAAGAACTAAATAATCCATCAAGTTATCTTTGTAAATCCTCTCAAGTGGAGGACAATAGGGCCACATCTTCAACCAAAGAGGGGATAGATATCAAAACCTAGTAGAGGTGGCATTCATCGCCGAATTGGGTATGCTCCTCGAGAAAAGACTCCAACTCATGTAGGTCTATCCTAAACAACAAAACAATGTAGGGGAAAGAGGACATCCCTATTGTGCCCCAATGGTGCTTTGGATGAAGTCATATACTCTATGTATTGTGCAAAATACACCATGTATGGATTCAAACATATGGATAATAACTATAATAAAAATTTACAGAGTATTGGATGTTTCTAAGCCTTTAAAACAACACCTCCATGGGGGACCAAGTCAAACACCTTACAAAAGTCAACAAAACAACAACAAAAATTCAAAGAGCAATGCCTTGCATCCTAATGATGGCCCAAACTATGACAATATGATCAATAATCTAATGCTCTTACCTAAAGCCTACCTATCCTCTAACCTTAAAATGTCCCCTCTCAAGCCTAACACTTAAAGAAAGAATGACCTACCCATTTCTTGAATCAAGTGAATAGTGTAAAGGGACTAAGACTATGGAAATCTTGGGCAAATAACATGGTTAAACAAATTAATAAGGTAATCAAGAAGAATCAACCTACCATGTTTGAAAAACTTGATCTACAACCCCTCATCATTTGCTACTATGTTGGTGTTCATCTCCCAAAATGCATGTTGGATATTAGTGTAGCAGAACAAGTAACATGGTGCCTAGGGGTGTTGAAGGAAATGTAACTAGGTTCGACCTTTATAAATGTACTTTTGATATTTGTATTTATTCAAGAAAAGAAATATTATTTTTATAATATATATCAATGAGTTTCTTGCTCATTGAAATAGGTCTAGCACAAGTTAAAGTGTTATAGGTGAGTCAAATAGTCAAAAGAAAATATTGAAGACCTTAAGGGCATGTTGCATCATGTATATGTTTGTATAGAAGTCAAAGAACTCTCCTCCAAGCAAAGTCAAGTCTCCTCCAAAGCAAAGGCACCATCAAAGAGTCTCCTCCAAGCATGTGACACCACCAAAGAAGCCATCCAAAGTAAGACAGCAAGTCGGCCTTCTAGTCGGCCTAAACGGAGGGACAATCCTCTATATATAGAGGTTGTCCACTCCACTATAACGCAATCCATTTCTATGAAATCAACGAAAGTAGGAAGCCGAGAAAAAGGGTGAAGAAGGACGAAGAAAGGGTCTCCAAGAGTAGCGAAGCAAAAGGAAGAAATATTGAAGCTTTGGAAGTTTATTCTAGGGCTAAAAGACAATCACACGTGCAAAGAAGGAGAGGGTCTCTCTGTTGTCATAGCATCCCTCTATCACAGTCACACAAACTTCATTATTTGGGCTAAGAACATAGGCCTAAAGGTCCTCCCACTCAAGCGAAGAAGCAAGGAAGAAGAGTGAAGGTAATAGAGTTGTTCTAAAGCCTATCACAGCCACATGTGCGAAGAGAAGGAGGTTTTCTCTGATGTTACAACCCTCACATTACAGTCATACAAGTTCGTTGGTTGGTGAAGAGAAAGAAGGGATCATCACAAGGAAAGGGCCTCATCAAAGGTACCTCTTCTAGAGCAAGTGCAACAAGGTTTATCAACAGTTGAAAGTAGAACAAAGTTTCGGAAGGAGAGGGACAAAGTGTCAGCGAACGAAGTGTCGAAAGAAGGAAGTGCCAAAGAACAAAGTGTCGAAAGGAGAAAGGACTTGACTTGTGCTTGGAGGACACTCTAGTCAAGGGTCTAGGGTTTGGCATTGATCAATAAGAAGCTTCAATAAGAGAAATTTACCGAAGGGTTTTCCTCTCAAGGGAAGAGAGGTTTTGGCCCTGGAAAAGAGCCTACATCTTGTGTTCTTGTTCTTATGTTTTTGGTAGCAGTTTGAAGAAGTACACACATGCATTAATAAGAAGAAGAAGAAGATTAAGCTAAACAAGAAAAAGTAAAAAGACTCCACAAATTGTTATCAAGTCAAGAAGAATCACAATACACCTAATTTGCCCTAGAGCTAAGGTGACACATCAAGGAAAGGGCAACTCAAGAACACTCATCAAGGAAAAGCATCTACAAGGTTGAAGCATCAAGCCAAATCTACTCAAGGAAAAGAAGAGCCTTACACAAAGGCACCTACAAAGAAGATCAAATCAAAGAGGAACCTACATCATCTACAAGTTAACGAGCAAATCTCTTCATCAAGCAAGTCCACTTGGAGAAGGCAACTTGAAAAACATCAAGATCCTAGGAAGGCAAGCCATCAAGTCTTCAAGGAGGAAGCAAATCCATTACATCTCAAAATCTATCAAGTAAGTATATGTCCCCTTCTGAATATACATCAATGTCTTTTTGCAAGGAAATCAACAAATTGGTAGATACCAATAACTTTCTTGCATGGAAGAAGAGGATTGATTTACTTCTCAAGGAGAATGAACTCCTAGAAGATGTCAAAGGGAATATCATTATCCCTACTAAGGAACAAACTCAAGCCTTAGCCAAGTACAATAAGGATGAGACAAGAGCTCAAAGGATTCTAATAGAATCTATCGAAGACTCTATCATTCCTTATGTCTCCAAATTTGAAACATCAAAAGAAATTTATGATAAGCTAGTAGAGCTATTCTCAATATCCACAGTCGGAGAAGTGATATCGCTAAGAAATGAATTGTACAAAATGAAGATATCAAAGGAAGGAATAGCTCCCTACTTCATGAAGATCTTTGAGATGAGAGATCAACTTCAAGAGCTTGGGGAAGTCATGTCTGACAGAGAAATGACAACTGTAGTACTCAATGCTCTACCTGAGGATTGGGGCAACTTCACATCAAGCATATATGCCAAGAAGGAAGCAACCACACTCAGTGAAATGTGGTCTCTATGCAAGACAAAGGAAACCAGACTTAAAGCAAAGGAAGATGTGGGATCAAAGGAGCACGCATTTGCTACAATGGCCAAGAGAAAGTAAATTCGGCAAATTTGGTCCACAAAGAACAAACAACAAAGATATGTCCAAAATCCAATGCTATGGATGCGAAGAATATGGACACTACAAAAGGAATTTTCCTAAGCTTAAGAAGGACAACAACAACAAAAGAAAGAGGGAAGAAGCTCACATGACTCAAGAGGTGAAAGAAGAAGAAAAGAAGCAAAAGAAGGAAGATCCTCCAGATCTCTACTATGACTAAGTCAAACTCTTTACTTCAAGTCTTCTTTCAAGGTTTTGAGTAGAATAGGAGCATGTAGAAATTGCATGGCTAAAAACATCTTCTAAAATCTAGAAGCATGTAGTACAAAGAGTTCTCGATACTCATGTAGAAAAAATATTTATAATAAGAACAAAATGCATGGTTAGAAATATCTTCTAGAATATAGGAGCATGGTAGATATAGCTCAAGATATTCATGTAGAAGGAGCATACCTAGTATAGGACCTCATCCACGATGAAAGAAAATTGATCATGATTAAGAATCTTAGAAGACCTCCATCATCAAAAGGAAAAAAACATTCGCAGGGTAAGGATCTTCAAGATCCTATGGTGGGATCTTCAAAAGAAGATTTATAAATAAGAAGCAGATGTCTCATTGGGAAGTTCCATTCATGGGAGTCAACAAAAGGATGATGTGCAAGCAAGCTAAGATGAAGCAAGATGGGCCACACCAAGGACAACCAAATGAAGCTAAGATGATCAAAGGAGAATCAAGATGAGGTATGTATGCATCAAAGTTTAGTCATGTTCTCATATGTATATTATTGAGTCATGGGAATAGTTCTATAACATGATCAAGTATGAAAAAATCTCTTTCACCAAGGTCATCAAAAGAATATGCTCACATAAGGAGTATATGATTATGACTAAGAAGCAAGAAGAAATGTTGACTAGTCCAGGAAGCAAGCAATGAAGGAGTGCTCTCACAAGGAGCATAAGGTGGTTGACCAATCTATCCAAAAAGAAGCAAATGAAGAAAGAGATCAAGCATGTGAAGAACACCATGATCATAAAGAATCACTACCTGACAAAGAACCATTGAAGATATCTCCCGAAATAAGGCAGGACAACTCTGACAAAGGAAGGAAGGACCCTTGACACCTATGAAGGCCTTGGA
Source organism: Pinus tabuliformis (assembly GCA_031772625.1). Taxonomy (NCBI): domain Eukaryota; kingdom Viridiplantae; phylum Streptophyta; class Pinopsida; order Pinales; family Pinaceae; genus Pinus; species Pinus tabuliformis. The sequence continues at coordinate 1,311,513,957 of CM062816.1, read as the reverse complement.
GATATAAAAGATATGGATTAATTGATTCTACTCTACAAAGATGTCATGATGAAGAAGCCATACAGCAAAAGCACCATTTAATGTTGAAGCAATATCAAGATGGAGTCATGATGGGCTACTAGGTCGAAGCATGTAAACTAGCAAGTACAACAAAGAATCCATGAGAAGAGTATTCCGAAGCATAGACAGATGACAATGAAGTAGCCAGATGACAGGAAAACCTGATGTATGACAAGAAATTTCCACGAAGGAAGCAAATGACATGACAAACCAAGAAGGAAAGTGATCGATGGATGGCACCCTACTTAGAAGAAGCTCGAACAAAGACTTCATGACATCAAAGAAAGAAAGGAGATCAAGCAGTTGAAGGACCCACGAAGAAGAAGTTGTTGATGAATGAAAGAGTCCCTAGTTAAGAGGGAGCTCTGACTGGTCCCTGATTAAGAGGGAGTTTTGGATCACCCCTGATTACAAAGGAGTGACAATTGTGTTTTTCATTTCATGTGTCATGCACTAGACTAGGACTAACAGTCGTAAGTCTAGACGAAGGCCATGAATGGAAATGTAGACACAAGATAGACACAACATTCTTGTCCTCACTTGGGAAGAAAGAACGGGAGGATTGGGTAATTAGCTGGATCTGATACTCTTTGAGGATGTGTAAGGCATCCAAGACAAGAGTAGGCAAGAGGACCGATATTCTTTGAGGGTTGGGAACCCAAGACAAGAATAGTCCTAGAAGGTCATACTCGGTGAACACCCGAGTGGGTATGTACCTTGAGAGACAATGACTAAGGTGTTTATAAGTCATTGGTCTCACCAACATTCTGCTCTAATCTATTGTGAGATAGAGTTGTCAATCAAGGCCTTGTTGTGGAAATAATGTTGGTTATTATGATGCTATAACAGATGGATTGCAAATCCAATTTCTCTTATGTGAATTCTTCAAGATTGATAATAGCCAAGCACCTTGTAATGTTGTATGAATACCTACCTAGTTAAGAGGGAGTGTTGAAGGAAGTGTAACTAGGTTCGGTCTTCATAAACTTACTTTTGATATATGTATTTATTCAAGAAAAGAAATAATATTTTTATAATATATATCAATGAGTTTCTTGCTCATTGAAATAGATCTAACACAAGTTAAAGTGCTATAGGTGAGTCAAATAGTCAAAAGAAAATATTGAAGACCTTAAGGGCATGTTGCATCACATATATGTTTGTATAGAAGTCAAAAAACCCTCCTCCAAGCAAAGTCAAGTCTCCTCCAAAGCAAAGGCACCATCAAAGAGTCTCCTCCAAGCATGTGACACCACCAAAGAAGCCATCCGAAGTAAGACAGCAAGTCGGCCTACAAACAATCCTCAAGTCGGCCTTCTAGTCGGCCTAAAGGGAGGGATAGTCCTCTATATATAGAGGTTGTCCACTCCACTATAATGTAATCCATCTCTCTGAAATCAGCAAAGGTAGGAAGCCAAGAAAAAGGGTGAAGAAGGACGAAGAAAGGGTCTCCAAGTGTAGCGAAGGAGGAAGAAATACTGAAGCTTTGGAAGTTTGTTCTAGGGCTAAAAGACAGTCACACGTGCGAAGAAGGAGAGGGTCTCTCTGCTGTCATAGCAGCCCTCTATCACAGTCACACAAACTTCATTATTTGGGCTAAGAACATAGGCCTAAAGGGCCTCCCACTCAAGCGAAGAATCAAGGAAGAAGAGCGAAGGTAATAGGGTTGTTCTAAAGCCTATTACAGTCACATGTGCAAAGAGAAGGAGGATGTCTCTGTTGTTACAGCCCTCACATACAGTAATACAAGTTTGTTGGTTAGTGAAGAGAAAGAAGGGATCATCATAAGGAAAGGGCCTCATCAAAGGTACCTCTTCTAGAGCAAGTGCAACAAGGTTTATCAATAGTTGAAAGTAGAACGAAGTGTCGAAAGGAGGAAGATGAAGTGTCAAGGAACGAAGTGTAGGAAGAAGGAAGTGTTGGAGAACAAAGTGCTTGGAGGACATTCTAGTCAAGGGTCTAGGATTTGGCATTGATCAATAAGAAGCTTCAACAAGAGAAATTTATCTAAAGGTTTTCCTCCCAAGGGAAGAGAGGTTTTGGCCCTAGCAAAGAGCCAACATCTTGTGTTCTTGTTCTTGTGTTTTTGGTAGCAGTTTGATGAAGTACACACATGCATTAATAAGAAGAAGAAGAAGATTATGCTAAACAAGAAAAAGTGAAAAGGCTCCACAAATTGTTATCAAGTCAAGAAGAATCACACTACACCTAATTTGCCCTAGATTCTTCAACAAGGGGGAGGGAAATAGCTAGAACTGAAGGTTGCCCAAGCACATTGTAGAGGGAAATTATATGGAAAAACAATCCCTTGGGTCAAGGTTGAAAGGGAGGCATGAGTGGTAGGGCAAGACTATGTACCAAAAGATTTTTGGAGAGTGGGTAAGGGTTGCATGCAATTCAGGCCTCCTCTGTGAGATGAACGTGCATTTCTTAAGGACAAAGATGAAGGGAGAGTAGAAAGTGGGAGTGAGGAAAACGATGTGATAGAGTTATCTATGGTGAGACCCGCATTCATTGTCATACCATTACTTCATATGATTAGAATCAAAGCTCCAATGCATGGGGATGGTGGGCATGAAGGGCCACTTCCCAATTGACCAACAAGTGGCTATCATATTTGGATGCAACCAACTCAAGGGACAAGAAATGAGAGAAGTTGTTGACAAAGTCAGTAAGAGAAGGCATTTAGATCTTCGTCATTGAATAAGATAGTAGTATGATGGGTAACACAAGGATATGGCTAGCTCTAAGAGGGAATGTAAGCAAGCACATAAAGCGCCTTTCCCATGCCATCTCATAACCCCAACATAGAGGTGAGATACATTTTGAATGCCTACAGATGAGTCGTGAATGCTCCCTTGGAAACCATTTTCCCATGCTTAATACAAGTGCCTTGTAATCTTCTTGATGTGCAATGAATTTGTGTGTTTTAAAATTTGTTGATTTGCATTTAGCTTCATGTTTACCATGGTCATATTCAAGAATTCAGCAATATGCAACTTAATAACTTGGCAAATGGTTGTTAAAGAGAGAACGAACTATTTTGAGTATATGAAGAGTGATAACGAGAAAGAGAACACATAAAACGTTAGCAAAGAGTGTCCTCAGCTAAAAAGCATCTAAAGATTTGATGGAATTTATGCCTCATTCCTAGGAGCATGATTTTGGGTACAATATAAGGTAAAACAAAGATATCTAATAATCACAAAAGCCTTAGCAATGAGCTCAACTTAATGAGAAATAGTTTGAATTATGGGAAAAATTTGACAATAAGCAACTTCCAAGCAACAAAAGTAGTTCTAGGGAGACCATCCGATGTTCAAAGGAGGATGAAGTATTCTACTTCAACCCATGTTCCACAAATTTGTAGTGTAAAAGTTGCTTGTTGCCAATGATGTCAATGAATCAAAGGAACTTCAATTGCTTCTCCTAAACCCTGAATGGTCATCACCTTCATGTTAAAAGAAGAACCACCTTGCTTGTTCATTAAACAATGGTACCTTCATGTCATGCAATCACCCTGAAATTGAGAGTAAAAAATTGCTTTGTTGATCATTAGACAATCACCAATATGCTCCCAATCCCTATATCTAAAAGCTCCTAGACATGTACAACATTCCACTACCCATATGATCTATACTTGCAATGGATGAGTCAATTTTGCCAATGGCACTTACGAAAAATTCTTGAAACAAGATTATATCTACATTGGTTAAACTTATATATATATAATTTAAGTGCATCTTTAAAATAAAAACTCAAGCCAAAAACCAATAAGTACAATAGTATGCAATGCATTTTTTCACTATAGAACACCCTCTTAAGGAATAAAAACTCTAAAATATTATCAATGTTGTTTTGAAATATGCTTATAAAATTGTCCTCGCTTTTGTCATGGCCTCAATATACATAGAGTTTTTCGTATAATTTTTTTAAGAGACTTAGAGATTTGAAAATTTGAGATTCCTTGTGTCAATTGGAACAGCCTATCTCTTTACTAGCTCAAAGAATGATAATTCTGATTTGGAGTTGTCCTTGGCTCTTGCCGAGCCCACCTTGGCCTTGGTTGTATGCCGCCACTTTCAACTCAAGCATTGCCATTAAGATTTAATCTCCTTGGTTGTAGGCCCCGCCATATGACAATGCTTGAACAACTTTTGTCTCTAATATTGTTTTTTTCTCACTATGCTTGTCCTCAAGGTGCGCTACATCAACAACAAAGATGCACTCCTCACCCCACCATAAAAATAATTGCCTTCTAGGCATGGCATCTAAAAACCTACCCTCTAAGCATAGAAAACTCAAGACTGAGCATAACAAGAAAATATCCTATGTCTCAATAGTAGGCTTAAACTAAAACTAGAGTTTGTTAAATTTTCTTATTGTTGGGGATCAAATCCCAAATGTACCCCCCCCCTCGACCATTTGTCAGAAAATGTCACTAAAACATTTCTGAAGAATTGATGCGATGCAAAAGCATTATCAACTTAGCATAAACAAATAAAATGTTCTCAAGTTTCAATAAGAGCTTCATGGACAAGGACTTTAGTATCCATAAAAATGGTTTGGAGCAATCAAACAACCAAAAACATAGACTTTTCCACATCATGAAGGAGTTTAAAACAATGGCTTCTTCAATCTTTCCAAGAAATGTGAAGCACGCGTTTGACATGCTGTTTGTCATATGGAGGAATCAATGTACTTCCACCACATTTAGAGAGGAAACCATTTATTAGAGAAATCCCCAAACAGTAATTTTCCTCCTTTTACATTTTATTGCCCACTATCTAGAGCCTCAATTCAAAACACATTGGATTTACTAGCACCAATTACAATTGTCATTACAAGACATACAAACAATGATTTGATGCAATAATTGTATTTGATATTCAATGTCTTTCATAGATGCTAATCATTGCCACGCCCATATGCATTCAATCTATCCATAGGTTGTCACCAATGTTGTTGGGCATCTGGCTAGTTCTGCACTAGCAAGTGACCTGTTTGAGTACCCCTAGGTTAGCACAGTAACCTATGCTGAAAGATTTACTAGGTTTTCCATCCACAAATTTAAGGAAGCATCCCTTGGTTTCCCTGCCAAGTTTTCCTTCGCAGGAAATCAGATGTGAGGACAATCATAGACTCCCAAATGGGTGGTCATGTCCCTTAGATAGAAGGGAATTATCACCATAGTTGATCCAGCTGAACCTGGAAGGTATTTTCTTGAATCAAGTAATGGAAAAAGGTTGAGCATATGAGACTGATTGATAGTGGAGGAGGAACAGTGAAATAAATTTAATCAATGGTTTTAGCATAGCCTTATTCATCTCATCATGGAAGAAGACTCTTTAGTGTGGTCAAAAAAGAAATCAGAATGTGAATATACACTAATATTGAGATAGCAATGTTTCTGGATGAGGAAAATACAGGATTGGCATAGGTGGTGAAAGCTAGTGGAAACTGAAGGAACCACTGAAAACTCCAATTTTCCTTTGGTTGCCTTTATCTAATAAAATTTTAACTTAGGGTATCCTTCAAAGGAGAACAAGGGAGGGACCCAGTCTTTGTGTCTTCTACAGGAAATGTGAGGAATCTATCAAACAGATTATAATGTGTTAAATTGGGCAACTAAGGCCAAAATCCACCCTGGACAGCTCATATGATGCAGCTGATATTTTTATTGGATTCGTCTCTCCGAGAGGTGTAGGATTGATCTAAAGATCGTTTCATTCTAACATGTACAAATAGAATTATGAATTTATTTTGCTTATGAACTAATTGTCAAAGTCGGCCAGCAATCTAATGTAGGCTCAGAAGCCCAACAGTCACATCTATTCATCCTCAACGTTTGCATATAAATAGAAGGTACCTTTGCTTCATTTGGACATCACTCATCTTCTCACACATCTCTCTCTCCTCATCTGATTGGGTACGGATTTCTGGGCAACTTCTCTCTCCACACGTGCGAAGGAAAGATCAGCAATTTTCTGTTTTTGGTCGTTGACCGAATTTCAGGAAGGGCTTGACCAGCGTTGACCTGTCAGCATTGACTTGTTTGACTGCAATTTTGGTGGGAAAAATTCTGTTTGGGCAGGCTGCATTTCTGGGCACAGAAATCGAGGAAATCCATACTGTTTGACCAGCGTTGACTGCAGAAGGGTTTGACCGCAGCGTTGACCTGTGTTGACCAAGTTTGACTGAGTTTTTGGGACTGTTTTGGGCTGATCTTGATGACTGTTGGAGGCCAAATGGACTAAGTTTGACCGAGCTGTTTTGGAAGTCAAATTCTGCCCTGTTGACCAGCGTTGACTTTCTGGTTAGGGCTTCCTGTGGCTTATAAGAAAATTGAAGTAAATTTCTCTTAAGCATAGAACATACCATTGTTATCTAAAATTAACATAATGGACTGCCAATATTCCAAGCAAGATAAGGACGTTGTAAGAAGTTCTATAAAATGTAAGTGAAAATGTGAAGAACATACTCCAGCTGAAGATCTTAAGTAGTGATTTGAAGATGCTATGGTGGCAGGAAATAAGGTTCTCCCATGTATCATTTCACGGGCCATCTAGTTTCAGGAGAAGAACACACACCCCCACCCCCAAAGCTTTTAAACTTACTATTTTTAGGAAATAAAAATTATTTACAGGGGTATAAAAGTCAATCACAAAGCAGAAGCTCCCTAGAAAATCAGGAATATTGAGATAAACAAATCTAAGCATGGGGGCTTATTTGATGGAGGTAGTCAAGGTAATCTTGAAGCATGTGATATAACTTGGCTGAACTGTGTTCATTGGCAGTACTCCTCAAAATTGCACTTAAAAAACATCAAATATTTTGGAAATGTTTCATAATTCAAAACTGCTGATTGAGTGTGTTAAGGAGTTCTCTAGGTTTCAGAATTTTATTCTCAGGTCAGTTCTTGATCAAATCATTGAAATGGCAGGCAGATTCAGAGGAGAAAAATTTCCCCATATACATAGAGAGCACAACCTAGGTAATTTGTTTTTTAAAACCTTTTTCATGTTTTATTTTTACCAATGTTTCCCCAGGTTTTCCTAAAACCTATGATAGCAAAGAAGTGCACAATAGGGGCATGTCAGAGTCACTCTCACGGGAAATCATGGCTCACTCTGATCTCTAAGTCAAATGCTAAAAGACCTGCAAACGTCAAATAAGAGAGATGTTTAGGTGAATTAAGTTTACTAGGTAATTTTTGTATGTTTTATCTTTTAAGTTTTTATGCTTTTTGCCAAAAATAAAACCACTTAGGGGGCACACCAACAAGCCCCTTTTTTTGTGAAACAAATCTCACTTTTCCGGAGGGGCATCACAACAAGCCCCCTTTCTGTGAATCACATCCCATTTTGAAAAGGGGCACCCATAAGCCATCCTTTTACCAAAGTCATCCTGCATCTCATAAAAATACTTTGTGTGTGTTTCACGAAGTTCCAGAAAAAGGAAGGTGTGGCAAAAAGTTTCTCTAGGCAAAACAATCACCCCCAAGGTTGCGGGAGGTGTGGCTCCCCCCCTTTCGAATTGATCCTGGAGTGCACTCCGAGCAGGAACGAATCAGGAGCAACCCAGGAGCGCTTTCCGCCAAAAAAAAAAAATCCGCTCCCTGGTTTTTTCACAAAACTTTTGTCACAAAGATGTTCCAAACGCAAACTTTTGTCACAAAGATGTTCCAAACACAAAATGTTTTCAAAGAAACAAGAGTTTTTTAGTAGGGCAGCCTAATATTCAACCTTATGTCCCTAGTATTGATATACAATTCATGGTAATGTTAAATTCTTAAAGCAAAAAAAAATTTCATTTTCATCATTTTACTTAAATTTTTAATATTACTATGAAATGAATCTGGATGTTTGAGATTGGTTCTGACCTCATTAGATTTCATATGGAGAAATTAGAATTTTATATCTCACTCAAAATCCATTAGACTTATCAGTTTTTCAGGATTTTAGGATTGGAATGATTGCAATGTTTCCATTGAATTTTGTCATGTACTAAGGTATGGGACTCGTATTTAATCAAGAGGACCAAGTCCTCTATGTACCTTGATGTTAGTGACATTGATTGTCGAACTCCTCTATCATGACCCTATTAAAAATGTACCCATCACTCAAACAAAATCTTGACTTGACATGCTACATTTTTTCTATCTTATGTTAATTGCTTAGAGGGTGATATTAATGACAAAGATTCCAAGGTAGGCAATGATTTTGATGATATGTAGCTATTTGTTGTAGCATGTTTTTTTTGGATGCTAGAGGCCATCTAGAGCCTATTTGTTGATGTATTTTCTATTCAGAGATGGATTGCACTCAACACTATTTTGGTTATGTGCACCCTTACATGCTATATAAATGGGACCTTGTAACTTCAAGACATGGTTAATGAAGATTATAACTTCTAGACGATTGATGTTATATGGTTTAATCCATCTTTTTATGCTTTTTATCTCTAATATATATATATATATATATATATATATATATATATTCGCTCCCAACACGGGAGCTTTTGGAAATGTCGCTCCCCGCTCCCAAGTAACCTTAATCACCCCCCACCCCCGCAATCCACCAATAGTTCCCAAGACACAAGGAGAGAGGAAGAAACACCCAACCCTTTGGGGCACATCCACATGTAATACTAAATATAACACATTAGTGAGCATTAGACTATGCCCTAAAGCCCAAATATTGTGATGATTCCTATTTGCCACAATTTGGGGTTAAGGCGATACCTTCAAACAAAGATAAGCATGTACCTATTGGAAACAAGGTTATGTTCATATCCTTACCCAAATGGGTTATTGGATTTTGTATGCAACTCAACACGTTTACCACTTGCAATAGTTCGTATGGGAACAAAGAGAATCGTATTTTTGCAGCTTCACTTGGGAAAATCATATTCTGATTATCGTCTATTCCTAATACTATTGAATCGAAGACCATGGAAATACAAGTAATTTTCCTTATTTTCTGACATGACATTAACAAAATATATAGGGAAAAGTAATGACTGAAAAATAAGGTCCATGATACAGTTGAATAATGGATGAGAAGGGACACTAAAAAGCATTGAGGTCAAACAATGATATGGAAGGAAGCCGTCAATGCCTCACCTTTTATACGAAGGTGGTAGGACTAGAAAATTGGTAGCAGTGAAAGGATCGAAATAGAATACCCTTGGATGGGAAGCATGGAACCTACAGCTTTTTTAGATGAATAGAGAAATGTTCTGTTAAATAAGAAGATAGAAAGCCTAGCAGAGGCAATTGATCCTTAAACTCCTAGAATCAAGATTGGAAGTTAGCAGTGTGTATAGGTATTCCAGGTTGACTAGCAGAAGAGTGGGATCAATGTCTCTGTAATCTCATAAACAGTGCTATCAGATTAAAAACAAAAGCAAATATAATAGCTTTGCCAAAACACAAAGCAACAGGGACCTATACTACAAAAGTAGGTTATGGGGCTTCAAAGAAAGTAATTGAATAAGAAGAGATCCAAAGGTGGTGGAACGTTGTATGGAAGCTTATATGCCTGCCAAAACCAAAAAGCATTTTATCGTTAGCTTTATCTATTAAAATTGGCAACTAGGGCCAAACTACATGTGGGTCATCTTATTTATGGCAGTTGATATTTTTCTTGGATTCCTCTCTTCGAGAGGTGTAGGATTGATCTAAAGATCATCCAATTCCAACATGTATTTATGGAGATATGAATTTATTTGTATTATTGACAATTTGTCAAGGTCGGCCAGCAACCAAATTACCCCAACTTATCCTCAACATTGCACTATAAATAGAAGAGGTCTTCAGGTCATTTGAGACACTCATCTCTCTTGGTTTCTCCTCTCCACTTGTTTGGGTTGTCCTCTCTCAAGGAGGACGTAGTGGAAAGGGTCTTCTAAGAGAGCCTTAGAGGCAGTCAACTAAAGAGCCCTAGTCGCAGTCCTAAGGAGACCTAGCTACAGGTAAAGAGAAGGATCTGGCCGCAGTTAAGAGGAGAACTAATATGCAGTCAAGGAGGCATCATACGCAGCACTAGGGAAGGTCTAATACGCAATCCTAAGAAGAGCCCTATACGTTGTCCTAAAGGAGATCAAGTCGTTGTGAAGAGAGGCTCTAATCCGCATCAAAGGGAAGGCTCCATAAGCAGTTAGGGTAGGCTCTATATGTTGTTAAGAAGAGCTCTAATCTACACTTAAAGGGAGGCCCTAATCTGTTGTCCAAGAGGCCCATAATACGCAGGCATTGACTATTGGAATTTCTAAGTCTAACTGTTAGAAACCCTTCATGTACTTTTCTGATTTATTTTTGCCTACTTGTTCTGATTAATTAACAAGTTATTTACAATGTAAATACTGGAAATAAATACAAGTACATGCTCAAAACATTACAGATCATCAACTGAAGGAAACAAAACAAGCACACAAGTGACACCATTGTTTTTTTACCAATGTCCCCAGAAAAACCCAATGCGGGAAAACCGCTACAATTATCTGAGGGTTTTAATTATTAAGCAGTTTCAGAATACAATATTGGTGCCAATACCAGCTCACTCAACAGAGAATAATCTCGGCAGTAGTACCTCTCAGTCGGAGACAGATGTTCCAGCTAAACCCCAGATAAACACTCCGACAGCGCCCAGCTACAATCTGCCCCACGAAAACCCCAGCGTCAGCCTCTAGGGATTGCGTCAGCCCTTTCTGGCCCAGCGTCTACCCAGTGTCACCCTAACTCGCCCTGCGTTAGCCTCAGGAGGCATTGTGTCAGCGCTTAGAGCCTCTGTGTCACCCACGCTGGCTCTTTGAGGCACTGCGCAGCTCCTGGCTGCCTCTACGTGAACCTCTACCTGGCTCTACGTCCCTCTCTCTCGGCTTCTGCGCTGATCCTCCTAGTACAATCTCTGCCTCTCTGCTTCGGTATTCACTGCCCCTCAGCTGCAACTCTGATCACACATTCGATTTCCTCAACAAACCTTGCCCCAAAAAATCGAATTCTTGATCAACTCGGTGTGTTCTCCAAGTGACCCTCAAGCCTTCTCTTATACTTTTCTCATTGACAATTCAACAGCTAAGATTAACTCTAACTTGATCCATGACTTTTCGACCCATCTAACACAGTTTTATATTAATTCACATTAATATTTTATTTTCCCTAAGTCTAGACTCCATTAAAAATATTAATTATTTTAATATCTCCCAAACTGATTAGAATTTGCCCAAACCATTTCTGGGTATTGGATATCTCACGTGCTTTAGCCTTTCCACCAATTTTCATGGCTAGAGCACATCCAATGCTATCTCAAATCAACATTGACTGACCCTAAGCCGCAGCAAAAGGAGCCCTAGACGCGGCAAGAACAATTCTTTTGGGTTAGTTACCGGAGACTGTTAAGGCATTGTTTTGTGACTGCATTTTCTTCTTGTAGGAGGGCCGAGTTAGAGGAGCTCTAGATCAGATTTGTTGGGGTATCATTGAAGGAACAAGGATAACTTTTTTGCTGCCTGGAAGCTACAGGAAGACGGTGTGTTAGGCCGCAGGTCATAACACCACATTCTAGGTTTGCTCATGAGTGTTTAAGGGCTCATATATGCCCAGATCATCAGCATAATCTAGGAGCTGTCTTGTGAGATAATTCTACTAAGGTTAAAGGATGTTTTGATGACTGTTGGAGGACTGTTGCTGTAAAGTTTGGTGCCCTAACTGCTGAAGCAGTGACAGCTAGTGCAGCAGAAGACATCTGAGTTCTGGGAGATGTTTTGGGTCAAGGTTTGATCATGACTGGCTCAGTTTGCTGAACATCCTGTTGATACCAGATGTGTGATCTTCAGAGGAAGATTCTGTCCTGTGTGACCAGCATTGTCTTTTCTGGTCAAGTCTTTTCTACTGATGTCATAAATATCAGTCTTGTATATTTGTACTATCTCTCTCTGCTGAACTATTGAAGAATATAAAGAAGAATTGATTAAGGGTTTCCCCACATCAGGGTTTGTCCCTGGCTGGTGCCACATCTTGTGTCCTCTTCTCTCGGCTTGTCTTCCAATGTTTATGTTTATGTTCTATCTGCACTTTACTATCATGCTGATGTGATTGCTAATCTTAATATTGACATTGGGCTAATAATATGAAAAATTGAAGTAAATTGCTCTAAGCATAGCATAGAACATACCTAAATTTAACATTATCTAACAAAATTCTAACAGGCGAATCACAATAACTGTAAGAAAAGCTACAGCTAGGCTCCTCGTTGGTCTGTTTTAATTCAAAGAGTAGATGAGCCTGTGGATCATTTAATTTTAAATTGTCCATTTACAAAAGAAATATGGGAGGAGGGTCAAAGAACATGGGAAGCAAATACATTGCAAGATTGTTGGGAGAAATAGCATAAAAAGATAACAGTTAAATCTATAGGTCACTTCTGTGTACAGTAATTTGGGCAATTTGGCCATCAGGAAATGAAAGAGCTTTTCAAAACAAATAAGTTAACTGATTCAAGCCTACCATCAAATTAGCTATGTATACACCGGGTATGGCAATCAATGAGGGAGAGGAATCAAAGAATCCTAAACGCTCCAAAGGTAGACAAACTTAGAGTGGGATTATTTTGATAAAGCCTGTCAAGGCAATTGCATAACTTGTGAAGCAGAAATCTGCATATTTTGAAGAGACAACTATGAGGTCAGATTCCAAGCAGTTGTAGGAGAGGGATCAAATAATAGAGCAGAAATTTATGGGCTGTAGTTAATCCTGAAAATAGCGACAAAGATGGGTTTCAGCAGTTACAACTACAAGTAGGAGGTGACTCCAAGTATATCGTAGATTGGAAAATGGCAATATCAATGTGGAAAACTTACTGCCAGTTCCAATAATGGATAGCATAAGGGTGGTAGAGGTCAAATTTCATTTCATAATCTTTTCAGAATGTCTACAGACTGCTTAACATGAAGGTAGATTTATTGTCAAAGGAAGCATTAAGGATGCAGGAAGGATCAATTAAAGTGATAGAAGTAGATGATGGAATTATTCATCAAATTACTTCTCACTCCATTTATTTCTCCACAATATTATATAACAACGTTGTGTTGCAACAATTACTCTAGGAGCTCTAATTTTTTAATGTAAAGTGCAGTTTAAAAAACATGATAGTTGATCTTGAAGTCTTTTTGAAGGTGAAAGCTATCATGATGTTTTGCAAACTTCGTAGATTTACTTCAACAGAAGGCCTTTTGAGTTCTTTTCTATGAGAGTACCATCTTGGCACAACACATTTCACCTCAAAATATGTAAATTTCTTGTTGGAAAAGAAAAGACATTTCGTTCATTTTAAAATTCATGATCACAAGCTCTTTGTACACAACTAAAAAGTTGAATAGATATGGTTGCGTTTACTTTACAAAAAGAAACTAATCAACATCATAAAATATTAAAGATCTTGTTGATATTCATACAAATCTAATATTTGCCTTCACTAAACAAAAGGAGGGACACAAATGTGTGGGATACTAATCCTAAATATTGATAGAAATGTTCAGTGGGAAAATTTGTCCTAAAGGAGTAAAAGTTTATATCAGCCCTCGGCTTTTATTGGGGCGGAGGGGGTGGGGAATCCAATAGCAATCAATGCAATACACTACTAGCTCTGCATTCGAGCATGCATCTACTACAAACTCTTATAATCAAGTTCAACTTGATCACAATGGGAAGAATGATCACAACAGTTGAACCTTGTAGTTCAAACTGTGTAATTAAAATTTGAGACTTTATATTTAACTATGGTATGGAGAATATATGAGAGACGAGAGAAATAGTCTGAATAAGGGAGGCATTATATCAATGTGTGTAAGATTACATAAAATGGTGTTATTTTTTACACAATGGGAAAATCTATCATAACTCTGTTGTCAAACGAGTAGTGGGGACAGCCATTATTGCCTGCTATCCACGAATGTAGGTTGACTCATCACATTTAATCAAAGAAAACCATGCCGCCTGGAATTACCTGTTGGTAGTCCATAAGGGGACAGGCTTTCACCCCTGCCAGTTGCCACTGGGGTCTTGGGTTGTTACAATATATGACGCCCTCTCTTAATGGTGATTTCGTTTTCCACAATCCTAACATCTTTCAAAAATATTCAAACTTCTCCCTATTGAGTGCTTTGGTGATGCCTGCCACTTGACCTTGGGACCTGTGTTAAATTACCTCTTTCTTTGTTCTACCCTTATTTTTTGACATAGTGATACTAAATTTTGACATGCTTCGGCTTTGAATAGTGAATCAAATTCTTTGCCATCTTGATGGCCCTTTGGTTGTCAGATTGTAAAGTTGTAGGTTGCATTTCTGGAAGCTTCAAATCACTTAAAATACTACGTAACCACACTGCCTCACAAGTTGCTCCAACTGTTGACTTGTATTCTGCTTTTTCTATTGAGAAAGCACTATCGAAGGTAGCATTAACTTTTCTGAGAAATCACTCCACTACCAAGCAGAAAAGCATAGTCTACATCTGAAAACCTTTCAACATTAAGTTATAATTCTATTTGAATACAAAAATAAATTGTCAGGTACCTTGATATCGTAGCACTCTCTTTGCTACACTCTAATGAGATTCCCTAGGAAAGTTTCAAAACCTTGATAACATTCCAACTACAAAAGTCTACATCTAAAAAACCATTCAACATTGAGTTATAATTCTACTCCAATACAATACTTAATTGTTAGGTACCTTCCTATATCTTAGCACTCTCTTTCTTACACTCTAATGAGTTTCCCTGTGAAAGTTTCAAAATCTTGATAACATTCCAACCACAAAAGTTACACATGGTCTAGTCTTGCTAAGATAAATACACCATCCTACAATTTGATGACAAAGGAATTCACTCACTACCTCAGTATCAATCTTTGAAAGCTTTATGTTTACCTCCAATGGTGTTTTGTTGGGATTACATTCTAAACTTTTCCAACAATCCTAAACCATACTTCGTTTGTGAAATGAAAATCCCTTGTGGTTGTTGCAAAACTTCAACACCCAAACAATAATATAAATCCCAAGCCAGTCATATCAAATGATTTGCAATGACTATCTTTTTCTTCCTGAATCAAGCCATTGTTGCTATTAGTAATTATTAAGTCATCAACATATACAACCTTAATGATAATTTCCTCACATTTTTCTTTGACATGAAAGTTAGAATTAGAATCAGTTCTATTGAAACTTCTTGATTTAAGATCCACATTAATCTCTCGTACCAAGCTCAAGGGGATTCTTTTAGTCCATACAAGGCCTTCACCAACTTACATACTAACCTTTTTTCCCTTCAATTACAAATACTTCAAGGGGATTCTTTTTGTCTATACAAGGCCTTCACCAACTTACATACTAACTTTTCTTTTCCTTCAGCTCACGATACTTCAAGGCTTCAACCTACTCCATATACACCACTTATTACAAATTCCCATCCAAGAATGCACTTTGGACGTCCATCTAGTGTACCTACCATCCAAACTATGCAACAAGAGCTAACAATATTCTAATTCTGACTAATTTTGTGGTAGGATCAAATGTTTCATCATAATCAATTCCTTCCTTTTATGCATATCCTTGTGCAAATAACCTAGCTTTATATTTATCTATAGAACCATTTGATTTGAACTCTATAAGATATACCCATCTAGGACCTATGGGTTTCTTATTCGAGGGTAACTCAACTAACTTCCATGTGTTTTTTCCACCAAAGCATCATATTCTATTTGCATTGTCTCTTCCCATTCTTGTTTTCGATGTGTTTCATTAAGAGAAATTGAATCATAAGAATGCACAACTTCACTCAACAGAGCACATAGTTATGGTGATTTCGACCTTGTGCTTCTTTCTCCTTATCCTATTCATATGGCTTGAGACTGACTTTCATCATCAAGAGGTTGACTACCATCTTATTCTTTCAACTCCAAGTCATATTTTTCTTCCTCCACTTCTTCATCTTCTTCTCTTTTGTGCCTTCTTTATGCGACAAAAGTCTGAAATTCATTATATTCATTACCGCACTGCAAAACTTAATATTTCCATTCTAAGGTATGGATATGTGGGAGTCGCTCATCAAAAATTACATCTCCACTTATAACAACCTTTTTATTTATTGGATCAATAAGATGTATCCATTTGATTCAATGTTATACACAATAAATATGCACTTTTGACTTTTAGCCTCCAACTTACATCTATCTAGACGTAAAACAAATGCATATTCTAGACAATCAAAAACTTTGAAATTCATTGCGTCTATTTTTTGGCTTGGCCAAGCTTCATAGAGGGTCCACCCACAAACCACCTTTGTCAAACTATGATTTGTTAATTTTTCAGATTGCTCTATATTGTATCAATTACTTTAGCCCAATTCAATACTTCAATTAGCAATCTTTTCAATATCAATTAATCTTTACAATCATCAATAGTAATTGATGATAGAACAATAAATGCAGTGACAAAGGAGACAATCAACACATCAACAAGAGACACCAGGTTTGGTCAAAGACAAGGGGAAACCCCCAAAAGGGAGAAAACCCTTTGAAATTCTTCTATTAGATTTTCATGAAATGTTCAGCACAGAGTACAATGAGCCCAATACAATATCATCCAGCAAAATACCGTGATAACATTCAGAAATATGTTTCCAACATCAATATATATCAAAGACAACTTTTCTTATCTACGGTCAACTTCGGTCAACAATCAAATTTCAATCCAACGTTCCAGTGGCAGGGAGGAGGAGCTGTGCAAACCACTGAGAGCTTCCAATTCCTCCCTTGAGCCTGCAAGCTAGCGACTGCAGCCAAAATTATCCTTTGACAAGCCAACGATTGTAGCCTAAAACCCTAGAAACATATGCAAGCTTCGGACACTGTAATTCAAACCTTTGCGAACTTCTTTCATCGACCTAGCCTCAGACCTGTGCGAACCAATCAATAAAAAAGAGAAGAAGAAGATGCTTGGTGATGTCCAAATGAGCTTGAGGTCACTTGTGTTTATAGGCTTCCAAGGGTGACCAATTTGGCATTAGGGTCGACTTGTCCAAGCTCCCTATCAACTAGGGAGAATTCCACCTACATCATGTCATATGTATCTTGTCATCATATCATGTCCCATCTCTACTCAACTCTATCTGTTGAAACATTATCGAATCTAAAGAAGAAGAATCATTGAGGAGCTAACGCTACCGCCCTCTACATCGTCGAAGAGCACATCTCAATCTGAAACTCATGGGGGAGCTAAACATATTCAACCCCATATCGAGTAATGGGTGATATAGGGGAGCACATCTCAACCCATCTTATTGCCTACCAATCTTCCCATTAATGACCTTCAAGGGTCAGGTGGTAGAACACCTGCATCATAATTCGAGCTTGGGTTGATACCTGACTTACAAACAGGTAGGGATCACATGCCCCAAGCCTCCTCAATTTGTTGGCTATCCGAGGAGGGACAATCCAAACAAGCCTGCCTTGTGGGTATGATGCAAACTAGTTTATACCCTGCAAAGACCAAGATAGGGGAGCAACATCTCCAACCCTATAGGTAACAGATAGGGGTGATACCCTATTGTCGAGAG
The DNA here is from genome assembly GCA_031772625.1 of Pinus tabuliformis. Taxonomy (NCBI): domain Eukaryota; kingdom Viridiplantae; phylum Streptophyta; class Pinopsida; order Pinales; family Pinaceae; genus Pinus; species Pinus tabuliformis. Next base: position 1,311,496,283 of record CM062816.1, on the reverse strand, counting down.
ATCCCTCAACCCCAAGGAGCCCTCTATCTCAATCCCACACCCTAGGAGCTCAAACAAGGGGAGGGGGGGAATTGGCTCAGTGTTCTTGATCAATGATGCCCCTTATCAGGAGGGGTCATATCTGCCAAGCCAAGCTGCTCTTTTGAAGACCAAGAACTTCCCTTTCAGCAAAGTTTTGGTGAGGATATCTACAATCTGCTCATCTGTCGATATGTGATGGAGTCTAACGGCTCCTGTCTGCACCATGTATCGAATGAAGTGATATTGAATCTCTATGAGCTTGGACTTGTCATGAAATGCGGGATTCTCTGCCAGACGGATCCCACTCTTGTCGCAATATATCATTGTAGTGTCTAGGACCTACTCAAATAGCTCTCTAAAGAGCTTCCTCAACCAAACTGCTTCGCAGCTAGCCATGCTAGCAGCAATTTACTCTACCTTTGCAGTACGCAATGCTACGGACTTCTACTTCCAGCTCATCCAATATATCATGGCAGATCCAAGGCTAAAACAACATCCAAACGTACTCTTTCGATCGACAATATTTCTTTCTCAGTCAGCATCGATGTATCCATGAAGTCGAACATCTTTAGCATAATATCTCAGACCAAGTGTGATTGTCCCATGCAAATATCTCAAAATGTGCTTGGCGGCAATACAATGTCCATGGAGATGCTCGGTCATAAATTGACTCAACGTGTTCACTGCATAGCATATATCTGGACGGGTATTCGCTAAGAACATCAAAGCCCCAATCAATTGTCTATACTAGGATGGATTCGCCAATTTGGGTCATGTAGCCTCTCCACATAACTTCTTGAAGTTCATTTCCATCAGTGTGGGTAGGGACTTAAATTCCGTCATTCCAAATATCTCCAACAGCTTCACAACATATTTTCCTTGTGAAAGGAAAATCTCACGGGGCCTTTGCAAGGCCTAGAAAGTAGTGCATGAATCCAAGGTCCTTCATCTCGAATTCAGAGGCTAGCTCCCTCTTACGCTCTATCATCAGGAGCTCACTACCTGTCAAGAATAGATCGTCAACATATAAAACCAAAATCAACAGCATACCTTGGACTACCTTGAAGTAGAGGTTGAGATCGACATTGCTTCTTGTGAATCCCAGCTTCACCAAATAACTGTGTCTATGCAGGGGTACCATGCTCTGGGGGCTTGCTTCAAGCCATACAATGCCTTCTTCAACCTGCAAACATGTGTCTTTCGATCCTCTACTTCAAATCCTTGTGGTTGTTCAACATACACTTCTTCCTGTAATATGCCATGGAGGAGCTAAACATCTTCGACCCCATATCGAGCAATGGATGATATAGGGGAGCACATCTCAACCCATCCTATTGCCTATCGATCTTCCCATTAATGACCTTCAAGGGTCATGTGGTAGAACACCTACATCATAATCCGAGCTTGGGCTAGATACCCAACTTACCAACAAGTAGGGATCACATGCCCCAAGCCTCCTCAACCTGTTGACCAGATGGGGAGGGACAATCCAAACAAACCTGCCTTGTGGCTATGATGCCAACTATGGTATACTCTGCAAAGACCAAGATAAGAGAGCGACATCTCCAACCCTGTGGGTAACAGATAGGGGTGATGCCCTATTGTGTAGAGATCCCTCAACCCCAAGGAGCCCTCTATCTCAATTCCACACCCTAGGAGCTCAAACAGAGGGGAAGAGTTGGCTCAATGTCCTCAATCAGTGATGCCCCTTATCAGGAGGGGTCATATCTGTCAGGCCAAGCTGCTCTTTGAAGACCAAGAACTGCCCTTTCGACAAAGTCTTGGTGAGGATATCGGCAATCCGCCCATTTGTCGATATGTGATGGAGTCTAACGACTCCTCTCTACACCATGTATCGAATGAAGTGATACTGAATCGCTATGTGCTTGGACTTGTCATGAAATACGAGATTCTCTACGAGACGGATCCCACTCTTGTTGTCACAAGATATCACTGTAGTGTTTAGGACCTACTCAAATAACTCTCTAAAGAGCTTCCTCAACCAAACTGCTACGCAGCTAGCGATGCTAGCGGCAATGTACCCTGCCTTTGCGTTACTCAATGCTATTGACTTCTGCTTCTAGCTCATCCAATATATCATGGCAGATCTAAGGCTAAAACAACATCAAGATGTACACTTCCTATCGACAACATTTCCTGCTCAGTCAACATCGATGTATTCATGAATTCGAACATCTATAGCATAATATCTCAGACCAAGTGTGACTGTCCCATGCAAATATCTCAAAATGTGCTTGGCGGCGATCCAATGCCCATGGAGAGGCTCGGTCATAAATTAACTCAATGTGTTCACTGCATAGCATATATCTGGATAGGTCTTCACTAAAAACATCAAAGCCCCAATCAATTGTCTATACTAGGATGGCTTCGCCAAATCAAGTCATGTAGCCTCTCCAAATAACTTCTTGAAGTTCATTTCCATCGGTGTGGGTAGGGACTTAAATTCAATCATTCCAAATCTCTCCAACTACTTCCCAACATATTTTCCTTGTGAAAGGAAAATTCAATGGGGCCTTTGCCACACCTCAAGGCCTAGAAAGTAGTGCATGAGTCCAAGGTCCTTCATCTCGAATTTGGAGGCTAGCTCCCTCTTATACTCTATCATGAGGGGGTCACTACCTGTCAAGAATAGATCATCAACATATAAAACCAAAACCAACATCATACCTTGGACTACCTTAAAGTAGAGGTTGGGACCGACATTGCTTCTTGTGAATCCCAGCTTCACCAAATAACTGTCTATGTAGGTGTACCATGCTCTAGGGGCTTGCTTCAAACCATACAATGCTTTATTCAACCTGCAAACATGTGTCTTTCGATCCTCTACTTCAAATCCTTGTGGTTGTTCAACGTACACTTCTTCTTGTAACATGCCATGGAGGAATGCAGTTTTCACATCCATCTGATGAAGGGTCCATCCTTGATTTGTAGCAAGGGCAACTATTGAATGAATGGTTGTATATTGAGCCACAAGCGCAAATATATCATCAAAAACTTCTCCCTTTTTATGGGAGAATCCTCAGGCCACGAACTTTGCCTTGTATTCCTCAATGCTACAGTCAACTCCATGCTTGATCTTGAATTGAAGTCACCACAGATTTCCCCTTTAGTCTCAACACAACATCCCATATGTCATTCTTCATAATTGATTCATATTCTTCAGCCATAACATCCTTCCAAACTTGCTCTTTCATGGCTTCTTAAAAGGTGGGAGTTTCAGCTTGAATCATAGTGCTCATGGCTGCAACATATCCCTAGTCTCTACATGGCTTCTTTTGGAAACACTGAGAGGGCGAGGGGGGGTGAATCAGTGTTTCTTTTACAATTGCTATTAATAAGAGTAAAGATTTTTCACAACTTATCAACTAGAAGATAGGAAACAACAAATATTTTTTATTAATAATAGTATTGAGGACACCAATCCTCTAATAAAACGATGAGAAGCTCCAACTTGTAAAAATATTTCAAGGCTACAAAATTAAGCAACTTCCCAAGACTCCAATCTTGGTGAGGACACCAATCCTCTCAGTCAAGCACCAACTTGACAGATATAGGACGCCAATCCTTCAGGTTCCAATAGTAAAAAATAGGTTTTCAATGTATGTCTTCATAAGTCTGTCATTGTAAGTTTGTTTCAATGTTGTAAATGAGCTTTCACAAGTCAGCAAACTATGCCACTATATTTCTCCATAGGCTTGCAAGTTATTCATTGTATTTCTTCACTAGTCAGCAAGCTCTAAATATATTATTCCATGGGTTTGTAAAGGAGATTTTCACGAGTCCGCAGGGATGAAGAGAGATGACACCAGTCACGATCAATAAGTTAGGATTAAATTTAGGGTTTTCATAAGGCAAGGGTTTCATCATCTACAATAATGACGTCATTTTATTAACATCAATGACAACTTTGTCCAACAGCTTCTTGCTTTCTCTAAATGATCTTTGAACGGAACACATCTCTCATCACCCTGTAATGAGTCACGAAGCCAAAGCGGCCTCTTCCTGGTGGGAGGATCTAGGGGATCCATGGGTTCCATGGGATCATCAACAATATCTGTCTAAGATTCGGGTACGAAAGGACCATCTAAAATATCCATATCATCATTCTTCTCAGGAGGAGGAGGCAGAGGAACGTCCCTTGCTTTTCCAAGTGCGACATCTTCATCAAATGTAACATCCCTGCTAATTTCAACCTTCCTTTGACCAGGAATATATATTCTAAATGCTTTAGAATTTTCACAATGTCCAACAAACGTACCTTTTCTTCTCGTGGCTTCGAGCTTGTTTCTTTTGTCCTTCAGCACGTGGAAGTATACAAGGCAACCAAAGATATAGAGATGGCCAACATCGGGCTTGACACCTATGAACACTTCTTCAAGGATATTGTTGTCCAATGCTTGACGAGGTACCCTGTTTTTAACATATATAGCAGCATTTATTTTTTCGCCCCAAAGGAACTTTAGCAACTTTTGATCATGGAGCATGGCACGAGCAACTTCTATAATGGATATGTTATTTCTTTCAGCCACTCCATTTTGTTCGTGAGTATAGGGGCACTATTTTCTCTTTCTTGATACCTTCCTTCTCGCAAAAATCAATGAACTCCTTTGAAATGTACTATCCACCATTATCAAACCTGAATATTTCGACTTTCTTTTGTGTTTGATTTTCGATCAAAGATTTTAACTCCTTCAACATTTCGAAGGCTTCATCCTTGTGCTTTAGATAATATATCTATGTTTTTCTTGAGAAGTCATCAATGAAGGTGATGTAGTAGAGATGGTCACCAACAAAATGCACAAGCATCGGACCACATATGTCGAAATGAATGAGATTATGTCATTTGTCTTGTTCACACTATAGGGGAATGGTACCCTAGTCTTCTTTCCATTGGCACAACCTAGCATACTGCATCATGTTGGGCTTGAACCTTGGGAATCCTCGAGAGCAATTTCTCTAATTTTGGAAGGGTGTCATAACACAAATGGGCCAATAATCAGTGCCATAGCTCGCATAGATGATTAGTATTATGGCCCAATGCTAGAAGTGGTCTTTAAGTGGCTCTATAGAGTCACTATCCTGATCCCAATGTGAATGCATCTCTCATAGGTGATCCAACAAGCCAAGTAAGAACCTTTCCCTTGATGAAGTCAACCCTCATCCCTTTGTCTTCCAAAGTGGATATTGATACCAAATCCTTCTTCAATCCCGGCACTTACATCACATCATGGAGCAAAATAGATTCCCAGTGTTCCACGGGGACTCGCCCCCCCCCAAGGGTCTAGTTTCCTCGCTCACCCACGCTCCGGGGACTTGGGGACGAGTAGGGGACGTTTCCCCACACTCCCAAAAATGAGGAAACTCGGGGGGTCGTTTCCCTTTCCTGAGGGGGCGTTTCCGAAAAGGGGGACGAGGGGGGTCGTTTCCCATCTACATCTTCCACTGCTAACATTTTGGAGGTTAATAATATGACAAGGTGTAAGATTCCAACATCAAGTCGTATCCTGATCTCACATATGTAGAGCACGTTTTGTTGCAGGATGAAGAAACGGCTCAACCCCGTCACTAATAAGTAATATAATTGTTAATATTTCTAGATACCAGAGTCTCCAAGGTATAAGTACACGCACCACCCTCATATTCTTTAAATAATTTCACTCGCATTCCTATATCGTTGGAAAACACCGTATTTTGATCACTCCAAATATATATACATAAACTCCAGGATGTGCGTATTCGTTTGACGAAATGGCGTACGAAATTTTCATATAGAATGTATATACACATTGGAAGAAAGTGGTTGACTGAAGACGCTCCCTACTCGACATTATATTTGTATTTTTTATGACTTTATATATACAGCGATTTCTGTCGCTGACTTAATATATGTGTCTGGTTTAGCAAAATTGTCGAGATCTCTGGAGATTTGAAATGAATATAATTATGCTATTAAGCAGCCATTGTTCTTGAAAGTTTGAAGCAATGCCCGCTCAGACCACATGGCCTTTAATCCCATAAGAAGCTAAGGATTTCGAGGGAAGATTATTGTGGCTTGTGGAAAAATTGTATTGCTAAGTGGCTCATCCTTAATTTCACACCATGCTTTATAAAGTTGTTCTTGCAGGTCTAAAAGAAAACATTAGATTTGATTATTATGGGTAAAATTGGGATTGAATTTTGTAATAGATTGTTTAGTTTAGGTGGTTTAGTTTGGTTTGGTGAATTTTGGAATAGATTGTTTAGTTTATGATGTATGATTATAAATTAGAATTTTAAATTTATATGATATTAGAAATTTAGATAATGGTATTCATATCAATGATCATGCTTTGCAGCGTTTCAATTCAAACCCAGTTGTCATAGTGGACTCAATTAATAAATTATATTTTATATTTATAAGTTTTTAAGACCCTGGCGCTCCCCCAAGTTTCCTAAAAAATGGTGGGGAGCTTTTGCATAGGCCGCTCCCGCGCCTTCTCGCCCCCTCGTCGCGAAACCTTGATGGAACATCGTAGATTCCCCAGAATTCAAATGAAATCTGACAGTTCCAAAACTTTTGACCGGATGAGTGAAGTTGTCTCCAATAATAATTTTCAAATTTGACTCCCTCGCTACAAGATTAGAGCGAACTTCCTTATAACCAGAGAAGTGATTACTAACCACACTATCAACCAACCAACTATCCCACGAATCCAGAGGAGATGAACTAGTAAGGGCAGAAATAAGAATATATTCAGATTGATTTGCAACATTACTTTCAGACTTGGAGAATCTTGACTTCTTTTCTGGACGATGATCTTCTTCATGATCACTTGGGGCATCTCTTCTTCTTCTTTCGTCTCTTCCATTGCGATCATTCCTTCAGTCATCTCTTCTTCTTTGATCATTGAACCTGTTGTTGTTGCTTCTAGTATTGTAGCGTGTTCCGTTTTTCTTCTCGGGGCAATCTCGAGCAAAGCGGTATTTCTTATGACAATTGTAGCATTCAATGTGCAATAATTCCTTCCTTCTATTTGAATTTCGAGGAGGCTTTCTTAAACGACCTCCTTTTCCTTTCTTCTTATTCTTGTCATGAGTGGTGAATGCAGCAAGCTCCGCTTCATGCCTTTTAATCCTTCCTCTTGATATCATCCTTGATTCTTCTTGAATGAGCTTTCCAACAATTTCATCAAATGACGAGAGGATATTGTTGTTGCTTATAGTCGTAAAAGGTTTCCCAAATAGGAGGGAGACCTCTTATGGTCACAATCACCAATTCCCTGTCAGGCACAGATACCCCTACTCTTTGCAATTGATCTCTAGGACGAGATATCCTCATTATGTAGGATTGCACAAGCTCTCCTTTGTTCATCTCCGTGTCTTTGGGTTGATCTTTCAAGGAGATGATTTCATTCAAATTGTTGACTTCATACATGCTAGCTATCTTATCATACATGTCCTTAGACTTCCTCAAATTTCCAACATATGCAAGTAAATTATTTTGTAAACCATTAGCTATAATTTGTTTTGTTTTTAACTCACCTTTCTTGTATTTGTTCTTGGCAGAAGCGGAAGCATTCTCTAGAGGCTCAGGTATTTTTCCTTGAATATATTCCAAAACATCATTGTTATCAGCTACGATCTCCAACCTGACTTTCCATTCAGCAAAATACAATACAATACAATGTTTAGCCCAATACAATACAATGTTCAACAAAATGAGCCCAATATAATACAATGTTTAGCAAAATAACGCAATAACATTCAAAAATATGTTTCCAGCAACAATATATATCAAAGACAACTTTTCCTATCTGCAGTCAATTGTGGTCAACGATCAAAATTCAGTCCAACTTTCCAATCGCATGAGGAGTTGTGCAAGCAACTGAGAGTTTCCAGTCACTCCCTCGAGCCTGCGAGCCAGTGACAGCAACCAAATTTATCCTTTGGCAAGCCAACAACTATAGCCCAAAACCCTAGAAATAGATGTGAGCTTCAAACCCTATAATTTCGGACCTTTGCGAACTTCTTTCATCAACCCAACCTCAGAGCTACGTGAACCAATCAATGAAGAAGAGAAGAAGTGCTTGGTGATGTCCAAATGAGCTTTAAGTCACTTGTATTTATAGGCTTCCAAGGGTGACCAATTGACCATTAGGGATGACTTGTCCAAATGTGCATATGTGGGCTTTTCTTCATAAGTACACTTTCCCTTGTCCAAATTTGATGATCTTTAGGTCCATTTTGGTCCTCTTGAAAATAGGAATTCAATGCAATCATCATCTCCATCAAATGAGCTCTCCAAAGTGGAATTTTGCCCTAGTTGCCAATTTTAACATGATTTGAAAACAAGAAACACTATTATCTCAATTGCTTCAGTTCCAAGCTAATACTAAGATGACACCCCTTTAACATGCACCTAGCCATCTCCATAATTTATCTATTCTTCCTCTCTTCCTCTTTGCTACCCCATTTTGTTGAAGTGTTCTGGCCACAAATGTTTGTTTTTGAATACCATGATTAATCAAAAAATGCATCTGATTAATACTCACCTCCTTTATCGCTCCAAAATACATTAACATGCTAACCACTTTCATTTTCAATCCCAAGAGATTAGGTTTTCATTGGACCACAAACATCAATATCAAATAATTGAAATACCTAATTTGCCCTAGTTTTGTTGTTATCAAATTTTGGACCACAAACATCAATATCAAATAATAAAAATGCCTAATTTGCCCTAGTTTTGTTGTTATCGAATTTGAATCGATGTTGCTTCCCCACAAGACATGCTTCACATATGCCTTTATTTTCTTCAATGTTCAGCAATTCGTTTGCTAGATTATGTTTATGAAGCAACTTCAAATAAAACTAATTACGATAACCATATCATTCATGCCACAATTGATTTTCTTAAGTAAAGCATGTCAAGAAGGCTTATTCCTTTAGAATTCCATCAAACCTATACATATCATTACATCACAATCCTTTGGCAATAATATTGCTACAATCTTTAATGTTACCTTATTCAAACTAGCTAATTTGTTTCTCAACAATAAAATTCGAAGTTCATTTTAAACTTCATACAAATTCTTTAACTTTGTCCAAACCTCAAGAACAATGATAATACCATGAATGTGAGGAAGAATATTATCCTCCAAAGCAAAAGGTTAAAAATAATACATTTTTATTTTTCTTCTTATAATCATCAATCAAGGGATCTTGCTTTTGGAGTTGTGCACATAACGATTTCCCAAAACTCGTGATAAGACAATTTGTTCCACTTTGTTTCCAGGCACCAAAAAAATACCATTTTTCCCTTATGCTTCCTTTAAAAAACTTATAACTCCAAAAAATCTGATTTAAAAAACTCATTACTGCTTAAAAAAATCTGATTGATATGGGTAATAAAATAACCTTTTGCCATCATCTGTGCACCACCTTCTACCATAGATCTTTTTATTACAAATGTTGTCTATACAAATTCAAGCCACCTTAGAATTCATTGACTTGATTGGGACACCGTACAATTCTTGAGCCATTAAACGGTTCTATAACTAGCAGCCATTGTACGATTTTGACAAAGTTGTGCAATTCTTCATTGAGCAGTCCATACGAATTGTTGTGCCACTATTCTACAACTGCAAATTTACCGAGCTACAGTCCAGTTATTTCAGATGCCAAATTTAATTCACCAGAGTTTATCAGAATCACCATAAAAATTTTGATTCTGAAAATTTTTAAAATTATAATTAAGTTTGTAACCATGTCGTGAAGATTTAAACTTACCATACAATTGATCGAAGTCACCATATGAATTTTGCTTCTAAAATTTCTAAAAATTTAATTAAATCATTGTGGGGATTCAATGTAGCCAGTCATACAATCTATTCACTGTACAGATTCCTTAGTTGTTGGTCCATATGCCTTTCTGCTTATCAGTAATATGTTGTGTCAACAGTCACATTGATCAATTTCTTCCTCTTGGTACAAATAACAATTTCTTCCAGGTTGTCCGTATAAGTTCTTCTTTGACTCTGCAATTTTGTTTCTTTTTTCTCCAAATTCTCTCGCATGCCAATCTTGGAATTGACACAATACTTTCCACAATCACCACGTTCTGGTCCCATGTGCTATGGAGAATATTCGAGAGATAAGCAAGAGAATCTGAATGAGAGATGTATTATATCAATTTGTGTAAGATTACATAAGGTGGTGTTGTATATATATTATATATCTAGCAAATTCTGCTAGTCCCATTAGGATCCACTCACCTAATTCCATAATCACATTTAACATAAATGTTATATATTACACAGAGACTTGAATTAATAATGAAATCATCATTACAACATCTAACACTTTGAATATCAGATTTTGAACTTCAAATAATGTCCTTTTGCAAATGTAATTTTGTTCTCTACTTTAGTATCATTACTGTTTAAATCATTCATATATATTTCTAGTGTACCTCTGTCACATCCCCACCTAAATCATGTTTAGTAGCCTCCCCTCACACTAGCTCCTACAACAGGCACCAATAACTTAGATACTTTTATTACAGCCTGTGCAAACAAGCACCATTACAACCTAATAACAAAGGATATAAAAAACGCTATGCCTTGTCTCCCACAAAATCTGAAATTTCAAAACACTCATCTTGGCCCAAAAAGTGTGATATTAATACTAGATGCAGATTAATCATTAACACAAGAACCTTAGATTTTCTGATTATTATAATAGGAATTGGGAGAAGATTTGCCAAAAAAACAACCAATATAGTGCATTTCAAGCATGCTGGAGAAGTGGACTCGTTCCATAACTGAGAAATATGCCCACTGCAATGTAGTTCATCTCAAGCATCCAAGAGAAGCATACCTATTCCATCCATGAGAAGTATGTCCATTACACGCAATAGATGGGGATGTAAATTTCATTATTTTCCAACTTGAAGGTGGAAAAATAGTAGTGATATACCCCCAACAAGTGTCATGCAAACTACTCCCATTAGACAAAGAGCATCAATGCTTGACGGAAGGGTATATCTTACTGGTCATGGATACATTTATAAATGACAATGTGTACAATTGAAAAGGTGTTCATACAATGGCAACCATGATTGTCACATTGGCACTATCACATTATATAGTATAAAGAAATGTACATCTCACATTTGGGTAATATTATTATATTAATTATTAATATAGAATTTATCAACACATAGATTGATGATGCCTAATGCATGGCAGTCTTTAATATGTAAGTTGCACATCAATCACGTTAATCACTTATTATTTGGGTATAACTAATTATTATCATCATATTAAATTTAGGTATAGAAAGAAGAAGACTAGAACATGGCAGTCTTAAATATATATTTGTGCATTAGTCATGGCCAATGAACTGTTTTCAAACACATTGCTACTCTGGTTGGTAAAATACCTTATTATTACACTACTCTGGTATGTGGGTACCAAATTCTTGTTCGCATCAAAGGCATCTTAACAAAAAATGACAGAATCATGACTTGCTGGTGAGTATTAAAACATACAAGCAGGTTTACATTCTGATCTCCACAGAGATTTAAATTTAATGCATTCTTCCAATGTAATGCTTATAAGTTTGGAATTATTTTAGTAAAGATGTCAGCAAAACTATACATTCACTTAGGATAGCAGGTTCAGCAATGTGTATTGAAATAAAGATTTAATGCATCTGAGTTAAATGCACTGGTTGATGTAAGAACCAAAAGGACAGACTACCAAAACAATATCTAAAACCCTACAGGTTACAGGAGTTCTTAGAATTATTACAAGGTTGATTGAACAATGATCTTTGAAAACCTATCAGAAAACATTCTGAAGTATTATAGCACAGATATTTAAGTAACAAAGAAATTCTAAAATCTGACTACAATTCCTATAACTACCATAAGGATGTAACTGATATTCTCATAATAATCCTTGAATACAAGTCATATGAAGGTCTTTTAAGTTTTATCACAGAGAAATTTAACTAATGAAAAGGACTTCATATTTTAAAAAATTAGCTCTCTGATAATGCAGAAGTCACAAAACTAATCCTGATATTACAGAAAGAATCTCACTAAAAAAAGAGCAGTCATCTTGCTAATAGCCTTTTCGATAAAATGTGACTTCTGATCATTAATCTAAGATGCTTGCAGAACAATGTATATATCATTGAAAAATGGATAGTTGAATTAATATACATTCGTACATCACCATCACCCAACTAAACTAACAAATATGGACAGAAATATATCAGATGAAATAATCCCGAGACTTTAAAGCTGCATGGATCAAGAAAAAGAAGCAAAGAAAGCAGATTTCATGCACCCAATTGTTCTGGCAAAGCATCACATGGAACAACCCCATGCACAACATCTAATAAGGGACTTTTTCATCCCTGGGGAATGAGTACATTAAAATTGATATCAAAACATACATAGCATAAGCATAGGTAATTGTTGATTATAACAACGGTTTTCAGATGAGACCTCATTCCAACATGATAGAATCTTTTGGGTGCCTTACAGATGTTTGCACAAAAGTAGCCTCTTATGCATCCACAAAGAAAGCTCCTTGCAGCTCTTTGTTACAGACTCAAGCTCACTTTTAGATAATTGAAAGATGCTCTGCAATCAAAGACAAAGGTAGTCATTATCTTACCATGAACAGGCATACGCTACCCTGAAAATGCATTCCTTGATGTTGTAGACAGCGTTACCTTATCTGTACGAAACTTCTTTTGATGCCATTAATTCAAACCCTCACATATTTATCAACATATCCCTGCACAGGTAAAACCAATTATATCAATTACTTCTCCCAACAAGTGTTAACCTTAACAACAATGGTTTGCTCTAATAAATCTAACCTGAACAAGCTTTGTGAGCTTCCGCTCAGATGATGCAACATACTGATCAATTCTCCCTCGCGACTTGGGAATTTGATGGTTTTGCATTGCACCTGCAACTTTATCAACTGCTTTTTTCACTATAGTTTTGAAAGCTTCTTTGCTCATGTGCCCTTCCCGCCATGAAGGTTTAAGTGCCTCTTTCACAAATTCTGCAAGTGCTGACCTGAAAAGCTTCATCGACCGACTATCTTTACTCTTCTTGCTCTTACTAGTTCCCTGCACTTGGTCAATTTCAATCTCCCCAACACCTCCAGCAGCTGCTTCTAATGGATGGTCAGGACTCCAGTTTTTCCCTTCTTCAAGCCCAGGGCTTCCATTTTCTACTGCACCTCCCTCTGCATCCATAGCTGCCACCACACCATTTTCAGCTTCAATTTCTTTAAAAGCAGAAGTGGCACCATCTTTATGTTTGTTGTTTTCTTCCACATCCAGAGGCCGTGAAACACCACCAATTCTGATCTTCCCAGGATTGAAGGGGCTATCATTTTCCAATTGAGGACTCAACCACTACCTTAGCATCATTATCCTTCTCTTTAGTAGAGCCAAGCAATCTCTTCAAGGATTCATTGGCTCCAGTAGAAGCAGGCTCAATACTATCATACAAAGGGTCATACTGGTCTCCAGAAGCAGAAACATCTCTGACTGACTGATGAGGCAACACCGTGCCTGCCATGGAAGACCCCCCTGGATGAGAATATGGGTAAGATTGCCATTCTCCAGCAATAGAAGATGGATTTGAACTAAGAGATTTAATAAATGGCTGCATTCCGGGCCTAGAAATATTCGGTGGAGAAAGAGGCAGCATGGTAACCGGCCTTGACATATGGCTACCCTGCCCATTGCCAGAGAATTGCTGTAAATTGTATGGCTCCAAAGAGCTCTCTGAACGAACAGAGGCATGATGTGAAAAATCAGTTGTTCTAGCGTTGAAAGTGCTTGCATTGAAATCTGGTTCTCGGGTCAATGAATTAGAAATAAATCCAGTCTTAGATTCTGGGTTGTGATTCAAACCAAATGAATTATTTAGACTTGAAGGTGGATATCCACCGAAGTATCCTGGACGAGAATGATCAATAGTGTTCGCCAAATTTAGACGTGATAAAGGTGGATTTCCTTGCAAATTATTCCTCTCCAGCAGAGAAATATTCCCTGAAATTGCTGAATGTGTAGAAGAAGGGTGTCTGACTAGATCATGCTGCTGTAGACTAGACAAATCTCTTGGAACAGAAGGGAAGTGTAAATCTTCTCTAGAGTAAGGCTTTGAAAGCAAGTTTTCTCTAGATTGCAAATCATCTTCTCTAAAACGAAGATCTTCTCTAGGTAAATGTTGACTGCGTAGGCCATCTTTAAGAAATGAACTTGACATAAAACCATCCACCTGCATTTGTGAATGACTTCTTGATAGTGACTGTGCATGTGAATCCTCCCTTAATACATGTGTATGCAATTCTTCCCTGGGAAGTAATGGAGCTCGTGAATCATCTCTAAACAGATCACGTAAATCACGCCTAAGTATCGGCTCAGTATGTAAACCTTCCCGAAGTGTAGTATGTAGGCGTAAATCATCCCGAACCAATGGTGGAGAACGAAAATCTTGTCTAGGCAGAAGGTGACTCTGAAAATTATCCCTGTGCACATCTTCCCTGATAAGTGACTGTGACTGGAAGCCTCCCACAGAGAAGGGTCGAGGTTGCAAGCTTTCAAAAGGTGATGGCCGAGCAGGGAAGCTTTCAATTGGCGATGGCCTCACAGAGAAGCTTTCCCTTGGTGATGGCCTTGCAGAGAAGCCTTCCAGTGGTGGTGGCCGAGTTGAGAATGACTCCATTGGTGGTGGCCGCGCTGAAAATGTTTCCATTGGTCGTGGCCAAGCTGAGAATCCTTCCATTGGCAGTGGCCGAGCTGAGAACCCTTCCATTGGCGATGGCCTAGCAGAGAACCCTTCCATTGGCGGTGGCCTAGCTGAGAACCCTTCCATTGGTGGTGGCCTAGCTGAGAACCCTTCCATTGGCAGTGGCCTAGATGAGAACCCTTCCATTGGCGGTGGCCTAGCTGAGAATCCTTCCATTGGCGGTGGCCTAGCTGAGAATCCTCCCATTGGCAGTGGCCTAGCTGAGAATCCTTCCATTGGTGGTGGCCTAGACTGAAATCCTTCCATCGAATTGGCCCTAGGTGGGAAACTCTCCATTGGCATGTGTCGGTGCCGGAAGTCTTCCCCTGGTAGGTTACGGTGCTGAAAGTCTTCACCTGACAGGTTATGGTGCCGAAAGTCTTCCCCAGGCAGGTTACGTTGCTGGAAGTCTTCACCCAGCTGGGGCCGGTGCCGGAAGTCTTCCATTGGAGGGGGTCGAGAATGGTGATCTTCCATTGGAAAGGGCCGAGAATGCAAATCTTGCATTGGGAAGGGCCGAGATCGTAAGTCTTCCATCGGGGGAGGCCGTGATCGTAAGTCTTCCATTGGCAAAGCATTTGGCAATGGCAAACCTCTGAAGTCTTCCATGGCTGGGGGCTTTTGAAACATCTGGGATCGGAAATCTTCCAATGGCATTGCTGTTGTCGAGGGCTGAGATCTAAAATCTTCCACTTGTAGTGGTGGCTGTGATTTGAAATCCGATCTGAAATTTTCCATATGCAGTGGCTGCAATCTTATATCGTTCATTGGCAAGGATTGTGGAGGAATTTCTTCCATTTTCAAAGGCTGTAGTGGCTGTGATCTGAAATCTTCAACATGAGGTGGCTGTGATCTGAAACCTTCAACTGGAGGAGGAGGAGGAGGAGGAAGAGGCAAAGAGGAGAAATTCTCTATTGGCAAGGGATGTGGAGAAATTTCTTCCATTTTTGAAGGCTGCAAAGGCTGTGATCTGAAATCTTCCATTTGCAGTGGCTGTGATCTGAAACCTTCAACTGGAGGAAGAGGAGGAGGAGGAGGCAGAGAGGATAAATTCTCTGTTGGCAAGGGATGTGGAGAAATGTCTTCCATTTTTGAAGGCTGCAATGGCTGTGATCTGAAATCTTCCATTTGCAGTGCCTGTGATCTGAAATCCTCTGAGGGTAGTGGCTGCAATCTGAAATCTTCAGCTTGTGGAGGCAAAGAACCAAAATCCTCTGTTGGCGTGGCATGTGGAGGGATTTCTTCCATTTCCGAAGTCTGCAGTGGCTGTGTTCTAAAATCTTCCACATGTGTTGGCTGCATCGGAATATCTTCTTCCATGGGTTGTGACTGTGATGTGGAATCTTCAGTTGGAGGCAAAGAATGGGAATCCCCTATTGGCATGACAAGTGGAGGGATTTCTTCCATTTTCAAAGGCTGTGATTGGGAATCTTCTACTGGCAATGACTCTGACTGAAAGTCTCCTCTGTTTTGAGGTGGAGATTGTATATCTTCCTTTCCTGAAGGCATTAGATGCAACTGTGAATCCAAATTTGCATTGGGAGGCGGTTGGGAATCAAGGTTTGCATCCAATTCGGGTAGACATGAATCATGATTTGCTTCCCATCCTGGCATTCTCTTCTCACCAACAGAAACCTCTTCTAATTGTTTACCCTGTTCACTTATTTTCTCTTTTAAAGTAGCAGTATCCTGCCCATTACAAAGTCTGTCAGGAAACATTCTCCCAGGCTTATTTTCCTCCATCGTAGTAGATACTTCCTTTGCAGTGTGAGAACTTCGCACAAGTTCTTTCTGTTCTCTGCTCCGTCCACCACCAGACCACTTGCTAATATTGTCAACAGTGACTTCCTGGTGAACAAATCTGCAAGATGCTCCTCTGAAGCACCTACCATCTCTCTTGAAATAATAACATTCTGGTGCACCCCCCCTCCTTTTTCTTGCTTCTGCTTCACCTCCACGTCTAAAATCAGTTGGAGGTGTTCTGCTTCTGCTCCTTTGCCGTCGGGGAGACCAACTGATACATAGAGAGGGGATGTTAAACACAATTCAACCGGTACACATACATTTCTACAGTAAATAAAATTTTTTAATATGACACCTATAATGCACAACACTAAACTTGAGCACACAGACAAATTCACATCAAAAGAAAATTATAGCAGCTTGCAAACTTCAAATACTACATGTGTTGCCTAGCCAACCACTATAGAATTATAAATCAAATATCTAGTCAACTGAAACTATAATGTCTTTCTCTGGTATAAGCAAATGTCGGTTATTAAAAGGTTTTTTTCGCATCAAACCTGCGAGATCTGCTCCTTCTACCCCTTCTCCTTCGCGGACTGGGACTCCTCCTCCTCCTGTCTCCACGGGAAGGACTTCTGGTCCTTTCTCTCCCAGTATAGGGAGCACCATCTGATTCACTGTCACTTGCCCCTTCCCTTATTAGTCTGCCGAATTCATCAACATTCAGCAGTTTTTGCTCATGCTCCATAGGCATTTCTGTACCTGTCTTTGCATTATCAACTTCACTAATATTGTTGTTTTCTTGTAGAACACATTCATACAAACCTTTGAAAGACTCACTGGCCTCACCTTTAACAGCTTCTATTTCCTTGCCTTCCATATCACTTACAGCCATACTACTTCCCCTTCTATCAGCACCTTCACTCTTTTCTATTTGTTCATTATGTTCAGAAACTCCCCCTGTAATTTCACAGATGGGACCCATAGATCTCACCTCGAATGGCTCTTTCATTGAAGAATCCCTTTCCTGCTCTGCAATCAGCTCAAATGGTTCTTTCATGGATGGAAACCTTTCCTTCTCTGCAATCACCTCTATTGCTTCTTTCATAGATGCATCTCCTTCCTTCTCTGCAATCACCTCTATTGCTTCTTTCATAGATGCATCTCCTTCCTGCTCTGCAATCCCCTCAGATGGTTCTTTTGTCAAAGAATCCCTTTCCTCCTCTGGAAGCACCTCATTTGGTTCTTTCATTGATAAATCCCTTTCCTGAACTGCAACAGTATCAAATGATTCTTTCATTGAGGAAAGCCCTTCCTTCCCTATAATCAACTCAAAAGGTTCTTCCATTGAAGAATCCCTTTCCTGCTCCGCATTCAATTCAGCAGATGGTTCTTCCCTGGAGGCAGAGGATGTGTGCCCTTCCTTGTCAATGTTTGTAAGAGATGTTTGTTGACACTCTTCAGCTAATGATTGAACTGGGCTCGCATCTTCAACAGAAAGTTCCTCATCCATCTGTGGAAGCTCTTTCTGTGAGCATTGAACTGGGCTTAGATCTTCTACACAGGGTCCTTCAGATATATCATGAAGCTCTTTCGGTGATGATCGAACTGGGCTGAGAACTGGACTTAGATCTTCTACACAGGGTCCTTCAGATATATCATGAAGCTCTTTCGGTGACGATCGAACTGGGCTGAGAACTGGACTTAGATCTTCTACATAGGGTCCTTCAGATATATCATGAAGCTCTTTCGGTGACGATCGAACTGGGCTGAGATCTTCTATAGATGGTCCATCATACATTTGCTGAAGACTTTGCAACGAGGAATGGACTGGGCTCAAATCTTCTACAAGAAGTCTCCTAGATGTACGCTCTTCTGGTGAGGAACGGACAGGGCTCACATCTTCTACACAAAGTCCCTCAGATCTTTGCTGAAACTCATTTGGCAAAGATTGAACAGGATTCATGTCTTTTATGCAAGGTGCCTCAGATGCCTTCGGAAACTCATTTGGGGAATACCGTTCTGGACTCAGATCTTGAATGCAAGGCCCTTCAGACATCTCATATAGCCCTTTATCAGCTAGGATTGAGTGTTCAACAAAAGCATCCTCTGGAACATTTTGTAACTGTTTCGGCTGAGATTGGACTGGGCTAAGGTCTTCTACCGAAGGCCCCTTGAATTCAGATATATGACACACTCCTGTAAAATATGCACAGCACATCAACACAGGACAAACATAGAGATTATTCATTATTGATTAACTGAAAACTAGGGATTAAACATCAGGAATTCCAGACAGCAACAGCATACAAATATAAAATATCAGCAGGATTCTGAGACAAGCTAAAAAGATATAAACATGCCTCTTTATGTTTTACAATATTTACCAGTATAATTACTGCTTCAATTATCCAAGTGGACCAAAATATAAACGTCATGTGTGTGTATGTGTGTGTGTGTGTGTATATATATATATATATATACTCATAAATTTGGTTATTTAGCTATAAGTTGCACAGATCCAGATTCCAGATACAGATCCACCGGAATTTTCGAAAAGTCAGAATCCAAACATGAAGACAACATATAAAACGAAGCATAAATCTATATTTTTATCATTTTATGTTGTGTAATATATATATATATAAGTTGCACAGATCCAAATTCAGATCCGGAACCGCTGGAATTTTCGAAAAGTCAGAATCCAAACATTAAGACAACTTATAAAATAAAGCATAAATCTATGTTTTTATGTTGACTAATAAAACCAATGAACCGGAAACATAGAAAAATCAGATCTCAAAATATATTTCCCTCCAAATCCCACTCACAAATTCCAAGATGCAAACTGCTACAAAAGGCAGGGGCTATTTTACAAGCAAAAGCTAGGGATTTAGATCACCAAGCAGATCTGCCACAGGTCCTGCCAGATCATGGATCCTATATAGGCAGATCCATCTCAACCACATCCAACAAATAAGATATCAGAACAAGTATAAAAATTACAAACAGACAAAAATGTTTTATTTAAATTAATTAGTAAGTGTCTTCATAAAAAAGGGATACCCTATTTAATGGCAGTCCATCAGGGACCACTACACATAAGTAAGCTATGCCTTGGGCCTTAATTACAATAATGGCACAGAGTTTTCTCCTCTCATCCAAGGTTCAAGAACATCTGAATAATTCTAGACTAATTAGTTTTGGCGGATTTTATTCTATAAATTATATTCTGCTAAAAGAATAGCTCTTAGATAATTGCAAAATGGCAGACTAAGCTAATTATTTAGGCAACTCTTTCGAATTTATAAGTTAAATAAGTAACAGGCAAGTCTGAATTTGGCAAAATCGTGACTCCATGGATTCAAGCATCACAGAGCCGCCCAATAGCAAGACACGACAAATCCATGTCATGGTTTTTATTCCAGGGAACTGCTTGGTACCGCCTCCATTGTTTTCCATTCCAGTGTATCTTCCGCGTGTTAAAACTTTGTAGACCGATCAAATGTGGAGGATACCAGAACAACAAAATTTATTGTTAAATTGTTACATTCTAGCAGAGGGAGACAGAGTTGCAAGCAAGCTTAATGGTATTGAAGTTGAATTCCCCCAAAGGTATGCAGCACTTGGAATCATTTTAAGGCATTCAGTGACCAGTGAGGGCAGTAATGGTCTAAAGATACCGACTACATGTTTTCTCACCCTGACATTAATTATTGATAATAAAAAAATCATGCTACAGCAGTCTTCATTATCTTCTAATGTCATTGTTTGATGAGCATGATAAACGATCTCCTTCACTATATGTAAGACGTGTAAAGGTTCATTCTGATTGACCACTTTGGTCATTGCAAAAAAATATTTCCATCTTGTATGCAATCAAAAGGATAAATACCTTCTTTGTCCTTGTGTCATACGCATTCATTGAAATGCATTACAAAAGATTGAAAGGATTTCAAACTAATTATAAACTTAAGGAAAATTTAAATACGTTTCCAGGCTACAAATGATAGTCGCGATGAGAGAAACCACTTAGTACAATCATGCAGAAATAGGGTTATTGAAATCCTTCAAAAAACTTATTTTGCCTCATATTCCAGTGAATTACAAGAGTACACCAGCATTGAAGGGAAGACTTCATCCCTACACCCCTTCCTGTCCAAAAGCACACTCCTGAGTACTCCCAACCTCCGATGAAAAAAATGCCCATACAGGTGAAATACACCTAATGTTTTTATTAATTTTTTTAAATGAAAGACCTTATAAACCCCACACCCTATTTACAAAAGCCTTAATCCCTTTTCAATTTTCTATTGCCCTGATGATGAACCGCATCGGCTGGTTCAAAAAATTGGCAAAAATAAATTAATGTGATGGATCCAGAATACATAAATCAAAGTTTCATTCCATTTGTCAGTGACAAATTTTACTCATCACCAATTAAGATTTTGCAAGTTGCTTATGGCAAGAGGAAACAACACGTGACAGAACCATTTCTGCTTTTCATGTTCTGCTTGTCATAGAATTGTTTGTTCTTCCTGCAATTTGGTTTATAACTTCAAAACTGCTATATGGCTGCCGTATCTGGTTAACTTCATTTCCTACTCTATTTCATGCTATCTCGTTACAAAGTCTTGAGACATATAATGATGGTTGATGCTCTAATATACTATTAATCATTTTCAACTTCTTAATAGTACAGTATTTGCTTCAGCAACGAATTTGGTGTTCTTTGCCATTTTTTGAAGGTATATGCATTATAATATCTGTCTACCTATCTATGGAATGCTCCCAGGAACACTTCACTTCAGGGGATTTCTTGAGGAAGGACCAACCCCAAATGCCTACATTTAAGCTGCTATCTCTGGAATTTTAGAATATCACACTTACTAACATGGCTTTTCTAAGTATGTTCCTTTTAGCAGGCCATTTTTATTTTTGTATCGTGCCGATAAAGAGAGTGTGAGATACCAGAGACACAAGGTAATGGAAAATCCATTACAGTGGTTGGAGAATCAAATCTAATAGTTGCAAAGATGAGAGTGTTGATGAAAAACTTAATTAAAACAATTATTAACCATAATGACTGCTGGAAATCGATTGTAGCTAGCTAGGTAACCTATTGAAATTCAATTTGCAATTCAGAAAAGAGAAACTTCAAAATAAATGCCATGCATTTGAATATATTTTTTACTGTAAAAAATCAAGATTACAAGTAACCCTTTTGTAGGCATCTTTATGAAGGAAATAGAAGTATAGAGAGGGCCGTGATAATCCAATTTTCTTCACCTTTCCATTTGAAGTGGCTATTTAGCTATAAGCACAATCTTAGTAATGTTCTTTTTTTTAGATGTTCATCTCATGATTTAAGCAAACTGCTGGAATGATGTATCAACATTTTGAAAATCTAAATCTGTTCTTTTTAAACTAAAATTATGCGTTTTTTCTGTGGATAAGCATTGCGAAAGGTGATCAAAATATCACTCCAACAAATAACAAGGAAAGATGTAAAATTGAATCCAGAGATACCCACATCTCTCTTTTTAGCAGGAACCAGAGAGATGCGGGTGGCAGCTAAAAAATAATCCCTTCAAGAGTAATTAGAGCAATAAGACAGCACAAGGTGGCTACAGCAGCTCATAGTTTTAAAACTCAGACTCAGACTCAGACTCGGAACCGGCCGAGGGTCAACTCCGACTCAGTATTGACTTGGACTAGTTGATTTCAATGACTCGGTCTTTGTAAAAAGTACATTAAATATTTAATTTTAATGAAAAATCAAAATTTTAAATATTTTCATTCATGTTTCCAAACTCAAAGCATTAGAATAATAGAGAGAAGACAACACTTGATCAAAGCATGCTCATGAATATATCTATTATATCAAAATGGCACTGCGTGCATTGGCTAATACATGTAATATATAGAGATCAGAACAAAAACACATAACCAATGCTGCTCCAAAAACCAACTCCTCTATGCTGCTCCAAAGAAAGCCCAAGAACCTCCCCAATGCTGCTCCAAAAACCAACTCCAACTGCTCACAAACTCTTCACAAATGCTCACATAAATGCAATGAGATAGTTGTGAGGAAATATGAGGAGGTTGGGTCACCTTTTAGGCGTGGGAGAAGGGTAGAGGGGCTAGGATATAATTTAAACAAAATAAAAAAGGGGATTTCAAGTCCACCCAGCCCGCCTTTTTTCCCACCGCCGAGACCGGTCGGCTTAAGTCAGGCTCGGTCAGTTCGGTCAGTCCATTACCAAATCGGTGACCAAATCAGCCGGTTCGGTAACGGACCGGCTCGGGCTGCTGAACAGGATAATTGACCTAGTCAGTCTGGGCAGGGGTATGGCTCAGTCAACCAGGCAGATTCCAAGTCATATCGCCCTAATTTTAAAACTATGGTCTGGCTTCACAGCAGCTCTCGTCACCCGCCGGACTCCTGAGCAGACCCAGGTCGGTTTTTCCTTCTCCTTTCGATCAATGTATTTTGGAAGACCCTTTTGCTTCAGAAATTTCCAACAAATAGCACAGTTGCTGCTTGGCCAAAGAGTGCAAATTTGGAGACTGAGGACCTTTTGGCTCTTGTCTCATCTCTCTGGTTTCCTCGCTCTGAGGCAGAGAAGAAACTCATGATTGTACATACTGTAAATTTGGCTCAATTAAATATAATTTAGACATGCTTACTTACAACAACAACAACAAAATTAGAGCAATAAGACAAAAAGAAAAAAAAAAATCAGCTGTTCATTTTGGTGTTGAAGGACACTACCTAAGAAAGATGCCCAAAATGTACTGCCGAAGTAAGTGGAAGGCTACTGAAAATCAGGTTACTCAGCTTATGATCATCTAAAAGGAGGTTGTTTGTCACAAATAAATTTATAATGCAATTCCAAAGGTAGAAATGTAAGGACAAGATAGTCAGATGGGAAATTGTCTCATTAAGAGACTCGATGGTGCCTATAAGGAGATCCATATGTGCTACATATACCCCCTTGAATAGGAGCTTCTTTGCAGTTAGTAAATTATTGGTGCTAGATTGTTGGTATATATTATATCAATGAGTGTCCTCTCAAATATGTTGATGTTGCATACCTATCCACAACTCCTTTATTGGACATCACTCTATGTACAAATGTTTTAAAACCTGGAACCGGATAAGGGCACCTCAGAATCAGCTTGGAATTGGACCAGTTTGAGTTTTATGACACAGATACTAAAAACTACATATAACATTAAAATTAAGGAAAAATATATATATTTTAAGATTTTAAGCCAAGATTCCAAACTTTTGGAGACAAAAACTGCGATGTCTGCTCATTATACAATGTATGGGCAGATTATCGTAATACATATTTGAAACAAAATACATAATCAACAAAGCTCTAAATAGCCTCTAAAGTCCAAAAAACACGCTACTAGCCCACTACATATGACTATCAACATGATCAATCATCAAACTCATCAGCACTGTTGGAAATGGGATCCTTGGCATGAGCCAGTGCTTGCCATGCCGGTTGGAGCTCCTACAAGTGGATCCAAACCCAAACAAATCCACCCTAAATCATCAAGATCAGATCAAACGCTGTTGAGTGAGTCTCCTCTACCCATTTAGACATTGGAACAATATCATCCCACAAAATGGAAATTGTATCACGTCTTCTGCTCAGCAACAGAAACAGTAATTTTTATATTCTGGAACTCTATTTTTTTGTAAGTCACAACTGCATTTTTGGCGTGTCTATGTTTAGCTGCATTCAGGCACTATTGTTTTAGTCTTTCAACTTTGAGAACAAAGCTTTCTAATGGAAAGGGCATGTTCTCTACCTAACGACACCACCTTTATTAGGCATTAGACGCTATGTACACGAGTTAATATGTATGTATACTTTAGAAAAATAAGCAACTGAGTTCCTCGGAGAAGTTTCTCCATGCCCAAATTTGCAAGTGAAATCCACTTTCAGGTGTGCAAGTACCTCCAACCTCCTGTTTTTTGTTCTTTTCTACCATTTGAACTTCACTCACATCATATTTCATTTTATATTTCCTATTAATTTGTAGTTCTTGAATTAATTCCATTTTGTAAAGGCACAGTGAAGATGAGATCAATGATGTTGTCATTCGGCATCAAAGATTCGGGGAATGTAAGTGCGCAATCCCTTGAAATGTTGAACACCTTGTAGAAAACCTGAACTTGCATTCGCCTTCCTTTCACTGAAGAAAATGAACAACAAGAAAAGTGAAGAAAATGGAGCTTACACACACAGACGTTTTGGATATGGGCATACCACATAAATCATTGAAGTAGTCAGTTAGTGTCATAGATTTGGGCAATGTATGTGTGCAATATGGAATATGTTAAAACTGACTACCTTGTCAAAAACCTGGACTTCCATTGACCAATGAGTTGGATAATTATGGTGTTACTTCCTTTTCCAAAGGTAGGAGTAACAATATAAGTCAACGAAATGGAGTTTATACACATATACATCTTGGATACAGGCACATTACAAAGGGAGCCATTGAAACAGTCACTTAGCATCATATTTAGCTCAATAGGATCTAATGGAGGGTGAACCAGAAAAAGGGTGGCAATCATTATGTGTAAGCTACAACAGCAGCCGAGAGATTTAAAGTGCATTCAAGATAAGAGGGTTATTTTGATTTCCAATGGCATTCGACGTTTGCAAAAATGGCCAATGAGCATTTCAACGAGTTGATGATGATACGAGGGTCATTATTCATCTAAATTTGTAGCAATGGGGTCAAACTCTCATCGAGCTTTAGAAAGACAAAAGGATGGATGAATTAGTTTTTCAACCTCCACTCAAACTCATGACACTTCTCTAGAGATTGATTCAGTTCAACAACCCACTATGATCTCAAATGTTGGATTGGAAAGGCAAGAAAATGGGACTCCAAGGATAGAAAGACTTTAGCTTATGTTTTCAGAGTATACAACTACTTCAAGATTGCGAAAGAGCAACAGACTACGAGTGTGTCTATTATCTCAGCTCTGAAAAAAAGAGATTGTCCAAGCTCGTCATCTAGTTCATGAGCTAGAACATGCACAAAAATCCCCACAGAAAGAGGTAGACCGTTACCTGAGAGAACTTGCAGAGGAGAGAGTCATATGGCAGAGTAAGGAACAGGAGAGAATCAAGGCATTTCAACGAGTTGATGATGATACGAGGGTCATTATTCATCTAAATTTGTAGCAATGGGGTCAAACTCTCATCGAGCTTTAGAAAGACAAAAGGATGGATGAATTAGTTTTTCAACCTCCACTCAAACTCATGACACTTCTCTAGAGATTGATTCAGTTCAACAACCTACTATGATCTCAAATGTTGGATTGGAAAGGCAAGAAAATGGGACTCCAAGGATAGAAAGACTTTAGCTTATGTTTTCAGAGTATACAACTACTTCAAGACTGCGAAAGAGCAACAGACTACGAGTGTGTCTATTATCTCAGCTCTGAAAAAAAGAGATTGTCCAAGCTCGTCATCTAGTTCATGAGCTAGAACATGCACAAAAATCCCCACAGAAAGAGGTAGACCGTTACCTGAGAGAACTTGCAGAGGAGAGAGTCATATGGCAGAGTAAGGAACGGGAGAGAATCAAGGCAATTATCCACATTATGAAGGATGAACTTAACAATGAAAGGAAAGTTAGAAAGAGAATGCTTAGTGATGACAACGTCAAAGGCCAGGTCATGGTATGGATCAGCGAAGCTAGAGATGTAGCAAGAGAGTGGTCATATGGACCAGAAAATGGAGATGGAATGAATGGTGTTTGAAAATAGTGAAAGAGCCAGCATATGATGAGAGCCACAATGGCATGATAACATGTGTGGTGTGTGAACAGACTAAGGGTTTTGGTCCAAGGCAAGTGCATTTCCCCAAGAAGTTGTAAGACCTATTGTTCAGGCATACATATTGCGCAAGAGCATGGATTGTTGTAAGGCCTTAAGACTTTGATCAGGCATACATGTAGTGCAATGGCACGTGGAGTCATCAAGTTGTGGAATGGACCACTTGGATAGGTACCATGGTGGCAGGTGTGTACTAGTATCCTAGCTTGAGCGGGGCTATGCAAGATCTCAGATGAGATGGTTGATGAACCATGTATGAGAAAAAGTCTCTTAGATAACTGAAGAATACAGCAGCTAGTTAACCATATATTCCGGTAGATGGTAACTTTTTTATATGGACTTCAACAGAAAAAGAGTGGAAGCAAGTTAATCTCTCTGAGTCAAGTTTACGGGCTGGATCGTTAAGGTAATTCAGGTGAACTTGACTCAGTCAAGTTACTGGCAATTTTCGAGCTCCAGGATTGTGAGAACCCATGTTTTTGTGTCTTGCCCATGGTATTCATGTAAAATATAGCCTATTTAAAAGCAGAAAGACACCAGGTAAATTTGTCCTTTGGGACCAGTGCGTCATGATCCTAATAATAAAATCCCACAATATCACACTATGCTCCTGCCATGGAAAAGCCACATTCAAAGGTCCAGACCTAAGAAAATTCCCCCACAAGCACACAATTCTGAGAAGCCTTAACAAGAAAAGGAGGTCAAAGTAAGATCAGAAAGCACAAATCCTTTAATGAAAAAAGGGACAGGCATCAATCTCAAAGAAACCTGCAATTAACAAACACAATGCAACAGAAACAACTTCATTTTAGCAACAGCAGCAATATGGCAAGAGAGCATGTTACTGCAATTCAGGAAAGAATATTCCTTATTAGAATTTAGGATATCCAGCAACCTGTAAAAAGCTGGTGGCTTCTGGTGGCTTAAATTCAGTTTACCAGTAAATAACCCAACAGGTTACAAACAAATAGGTAATAGTCACAGAAATAGAGGATTTAACAGAACCTTGTCATGGATTTATGTAATTCTGTAATTGATCATATCAATGTTGCAGACATCGACAAAATTCAGCAAAAAATATCATGATTTCGCGATTTTTTCACAATAAAATTGTGATGTTTGCTACACTGGATCATATAACCAAAACATTATCAACCTTGTTGACTTGGTGAAGAGTACATTCAGTAAGAGGCCAACATATATATATCTTCATGATTCCTCGTGTTCATGCTGACAGCATAATCCTCAAATTTTACAGCATAGAATTTGACAAGGTAAAAATTTCTACTTGAATGGAATAGGAAAAGTGCCCCCTATCCTTATACTACTCTTACAAGAAGATGACTCCCCACCAAACCCCACAATTGGATATGAACCAAAATTTTAAGAGATATAATAGATGCAGGTGTATCCCTCTACACCAGCAAAATGATGTAAAATTGCTTTCTATGTACTTGCAGAGCATATTTCTATCTATATCTGTTACTATTTCTTTGGAATATAATTTGGCCCACTTTAGCTGTCTCTCTCCATATTGGAAACTGATTATGCTAGTTATTCTATATTATACAGGACCTCGGTAACCATTACACAATAAATGATAAGTTATAAATAGGGCATTATCTCGAATATAAATACATATCAAAAAGAATAAATTTGACAAGAACCAGTACACGAAACAGCAGATGACCAAGTGGGGCTCCGTCTATTGTTTAAAAAAACTTTACTCACCTTCCATGTCTGTGTCTGAGCCTGGCGGAGATTTTGCAGCCCCTTCCAAAGCAATATCTAACTGTGCACGCTGCTGAGTAGGCTCAGATGGAAACGAAGCATTTGCAAGCTTCGGAGCAGGCTCCGGTGGAAAAGAAGAAGTCTCTGCAAGCTGCTGAGTAGGCTCAGATGGAACGGATTTATCAGCAAGCTGCTTAGCTTCTTGTTGTCTCTTCAACTCTAACTCAAATTGCATCTTTGACCACTTGAAGTATTCAAATCCAATCCAAGCATCACTGCCAGGCTCTCCACCAAACAAAAATGCAAACTTTGGATTGCCAGCTTCTTTAGCTCGGGCCATATTCTCAAACTCCGGTCCATTCTTAACAACAAACTGTGATAAAAGTTCGATATTGCGAACCAGTTCTTCGTCACTAGGCTTTGTTGGAAGTGCAGGGAGAGAAGATGAGATTGGGGACAGTGGCTGCGGCAAACCAGTCGCAATTCTGACAGGCGAAGTCTCCGTTGGTGATCCAGGTGGGGGGGGAGGTGGTGATGGGGGCGGAGATGAGGGGGGTGGTGGAGGAGGTGGAGGAGGAGGCAGAGGCGGTACAGGGGCATCTCCAAGAGGATTTTGTGGGAACGTAGTAAATGATGGAGGTGGAACTGGAGTAGATCCACTCAGCCCTCCAGGAAGAGGAGGCCCTCTGGGCAAAGGCGGTGGAGGAACCATAAAGGGCATTGGTGCTGGTGGTGCCGCTGGATACGGAACAGGTGGCAATGTCCTCAGAGGTGGAGCAAGTGAAACCTGGCCTGGAGGCATCCCAGAGGGCATATGTCCAGGAGGAGGGCCTGGTAGTATCGCATGGTTTGCGTTAGACGCCATGCTTGGAGGAGGTCCATATCCAGGATGATGATGTTGTTGCTGTTGCTGCTGGTGCTGTTGTCCACCTGGAAAGGGAGGAGGATGGAGAGGAGGTCCCCCATGCATTACAGGATGTTGCTGAAACGGTCGATTCATGTTTATCATCCCAGGTGGTGGTGGCCCTGGAGGCCCTGGAAGTTGATGTCCAGGAGGCCGAGGCCTGAACTGAGGAGCACTATTCCTTCCTGGCCCAAACATTTTAAATCAAAATTTCTTTGCAACTGCCCAAATATTGCAATCTTCCGTGTTTCCAAATCGGCCCATTCACTGCCCATGCATCTTCCTTGTCTGGATAACCTATTCCACAATACCTTATTGCGGCTACACTAAAATAACTCCCGAATGCAGCAACCCAATTCCAAGGAGAGACGAAGCTTGCTTTATTAGACTCGAATCGGACAACCTTTCTCTGTTAAGCTTATCCCCTTTCAATTACAGTCTATCTCCGATTATCCTTCAGAGACAGCCAGCTCCTGTAACAAATCACCGAATAACCTCAATCCCAACTAATAGGTCGATTGCATTATCTAAGGATTCGGGTTAAAACAAACATCAATAATAATGCACCATAGACCTATCTGTATGAATACACCCAAATTCAAACACTTCCGACGTCACTTGTACAAAACATTTCTACTGCAGACTATATTGCAGTCAGCTCAATTTGAGTTCAGGACATCAGTTTCCAGGCTATTTTAACTTTAAATAGCCTAAAATAACAATATCAATTCAAGCTGTATTCGCTTTAATTAATGAAACCTGCCGATAAACCCTAGCTGCAAACCCAGTATAACAAAAACTCTAGAAGAAAAGCTGCCCCACTAATCAAAGGCAGATTCGCACGGATTGTTGCATAGAGCTAAAATCACTCCAATTCACACCCAGTTCGAATCCGCCATTATTACATTAAAGATAACAGAAAAGAAAATAACGGCTGGGTAAAAACCTTACCGTATCTCAAGCAAATCTCGGTTCTTTCTGTGCGGCAAGCTTTTACCACCGATATACCGGAACTCCGATTTATTTGCTGAAGAAGAAAATATACATAAATACAGTCAGATTAGCCAATACCCGTTCAGGGCCTTCCCGAGAAGTCATGTAAGCAGAACAGTAGGTCTGGGTTACGAACCTCGTCCGGGCCAAAAACCCTAGGCGAACTGTTTAACGGGGCCTTTGAAGCCGAGTTCAGTCAGTTTAAATCACGAAAACCATTAAACCATCCGAACACGATTGGGAAGGCATGTTTATATAAACCTATATCGGAGGCCCACACATTTTATCAAAAGTTTTGGGAATGAGATGCTTATTTATTTGTATGCCATTGATATTTTTTGGGTGCTAATGGCATATCTCATCCTACATGTTTTCCTTAGAACCGTTGTATATGTTAACGTGGTGGTAACTAGTGTAACTATGTAGGTGTAGACCTCTTATCCATATGTAAGAGAAGGTATTTCATTTCCAATCATATACATATTTTTCCTTATGATGGTTGTAGTCATTATGTTGTGGTACTTGGTCCAATTGTGCATATAAAACCTTTAAATGCACTTAATGTCAAATATATTTAGATAAACCAAATTAATTTAGATTTAATCTGAGTAGAATATTTAAGTGAACATTAATTTGAACTTTTATCTTTTACAAGTAAATTTACTTATAGATAATGACCATGGACCATATGGATAGATACCATGAGTTATCTTACATGCCACATAACAGTGTTATGTGGGATATAGCAATGTCATATTAAGTAGTGTTTGTGCTATTGTGGCACCTCTATTGCCAAAGGTGCCATGTCATCTCCAAACCGGTGGATTTTCAATATGCTTAGCTTTAAACACTTAGGAAGAGGGTATTAACACTTGATATATGGCACCTTCATTTGTTAGTAAGACCTTCACAATTTTTTAAGCATATCGTTGCATGTAATAGATTGACTTTTTCGTGGGTGGTGAAATTTATGTGCCTCACCTTACCACTTGTGTACTTGTTGTCATGTCAAGTTGCATATTGTTGAACATCTCTTGTCCTCTAACGAAACGTTTTCCCTGCCAAACAATCATGATAGGAATGTGTTTTGTGAGGTTTTGCTCATACCAAAAACATTGATATTGGAAGCTAACTTTGAGTTGTGAGTCTCTAGGTTGATATGATGGAATCATCCCTCACTTTAGTGTTAATATCAACAGTGGTTTCAATGTACTCATGCCATGTGGGCCCTTATTGACTTATGGTTGTTATTTTTGTGGTGTTCTTAATAATCGTAAATCTTACTATTATAGTGGCATATCCTTATGTTGGGATTTTGTTCCACATTAATGAACCCTTCCTTCCTTCTATAGTGTGAGAGAAATTTTCCCTAATTAGCAAGCCATGGACATGAACATGTGATCAATTTCATAACAACATATGTTAAACAACTTTGGGACCATTGAGCATTAGTTTGGAGAAGCCAACATCTACTTTCACCTAAATTATGGTTTTGGGTCATTGGATTGTATCATATATAATTATACCTCAACATTTTAATCATAAAATCTACACATTATTCTATTGTTTTTTTATGATTTGTTTGTAGGGCTCACCCCTTGTCGCCTTTTGGTTGGTAAATAAAAATCAAGCATTCGTAATATTGTCAATGTGATTTTATAATTAACTTCATATGTATGCAATGCTAAAAGGGATTTAAAAACAATTAAGATGCAGACTTCTAAGTGCTTAGAAGTGTGTGTGTGTTTGTATTTGTGTGCTTGGTATTATGCAATGCATCATTGACATTGTGGGTTGAGGAAAAACACCAGGGAATGGTGTCTTATACATTTACCTCAAATTCGTCTTCCTCCGAAAATGATATTGTTTTTATAATGTTGAGTGTGTGAGTGTGTGTGCATGTGTGATTGATGTTTGCCCACATTGAATCTTTGTTGTTATACTTTTAGTTTTGTAAGGATAGATGTTATAGGATGAAGGTTAGAATATTTTCAATACTAAGTTGTAGAATGCATCTCACTTCTCTTAGTGTAATCAAAATTATTGATGTTGGAACTCTCAGGCCCTGGAATAGTCGTGTTTAATTCACATTTTCCTCGTATGCTTACTCATGGTTTTCATTGTTATTTCTATAATTTTGCACAATTGTCGAGCTAGTATCTTAAAGCTGGAGCATGACTAGATAATTGTTCGTTATTTAATATATTCACTTTGTTTGGATAAGAATCACATCAAAATTGTTATTAATGGCAGTGCTTGTGTTATTTTAGGTTCTCGGGGAGGCACATGAAACTTCGGCCAAAGATATACGTGCATTAACATTAATGGTTAAGTGCACCAATAGATGGCTTTGTTCCTGCACTCTTAAAGATTCTTGCACCAAGAATAAATTATGTATAAACTTCTTATGTGAAGACACCACGTGGCCTATTGATTACATTTATCAGAGATATTTTCAAAGATTGAATCAAGGTCAAGTGCACTCTCCAAATGGTTGTTTACCAAGTGCAGTTAAGTTCCTGCACTAGCAACATTCTTGCACCAATTTGGGGCTTGAATAGATTGGCACACTTTCAGGAAAACCAAAGAAGGTTTTTGTCCAAAATGATGTTTTAGTACCTCCACATGAGATAGAATGCACCTAGGTCATATAGATCATTTTTTTTAGAATAATTAATGCTGCAACCCCAAAATTTGCATAGTTTTCAAACTGCCAACTTTCTCCTTGACTTGCATGTAGATGAGGTCAAATCCCATAATTCTTAAACAAAAAATTTGTTGACAATATGGAAAATTAGGTTCCCTTAGAGCGGTTTTCAAAAACTTGCCACAATTTGAGAAATCTTAAGGGTTCTTTGAAGTAGTTTTATAAAAAAATGCAATTTTTTCCAAAATTCTAGGATCATGCCGAAAATGCACATTATGCACCAGATCTTGATTTTTCTAATTGGATGATGCTTGAACCAGATTTCCATTGATGGAAAATTGTTGTGATTCATCTTGTTTGTAAGTAGATTGGCTTGTCCAAAGAAAAAATTGTATTGTAAAGATTCATATAAACTAAGCCATGGCCTTGTGCAAGGGATAGTGATATTATTGGAGCGCTCTGTCATAACTTTCTATTGATTTAGACTCGAGGAGAACCCCTTTTTGGGTGTTGGACTCTTTATCTACACACTGTAAAGGCCAAAAGTTGAGTAATAAGAATTTCATGCCGTGTTTCATTCCATTTATTTATGCACTATGAGTTTAATTTTGTTTCTGTGAATTAGTTTTCTTACAAAGGGGGCGAGTTGGTTGGTTCGGGCCCACCAACTTAGCTCGTTGCCCCTTTGTTTTGTTTATTTTGAATAGGATATCTACAAATCTTCTTTTGGTAAGTTAAACTCTAGTTTTGCTCTTAGATGTGGAAGTTCATCGAGTGGGAGTCTTATACTCTATTATTTTATATATATTATTTTTCTCCTTACTTGCTTCACATCTAGAAACCTAGAAGTTGTGTGGTAGGTGGATGTCTCATATTCAAATCATTGGTGTAATTTATTCCTGTATGAATGCCATCCAAAAGTTATAACATAATTTCTTTGTTTTCTCTACAATGAACATATCAATCAACGCATTGTTTCATACAAATATTTTTTTTACATCAAAATTCATTATAGGAATGCAACAGATTTACAGAGATTTGCATATTTTTATCAAATGATAACTCTTTTTGTCTCAGATCTATGGGTCATTGTTGTATAGCTCGAATTGTAACAGTTTTGTTGGTTGAGCAAGCCTTCTAACATTATCATTGATCTCGCGTGCTTATATACCAAGATAGAGTTGATATGTGTGTGTGTGTGCGTGCGTGCTTGGTTTAGGAGACTTGCCATTATGATGATGCGTTGCAACAAAAGCTGCAAATCTGGTAATATTTGTCTTTGACTTTCTACACTTGCATACATTGTCCCACCTCCTTTGATACTTGTTAAGTCAAAGGCGTCACTTTTAAGAAGAAATTGACCACTTATTTATAGGCGTGCAATTTTCTTAATAAAGTGATTATTCACACTTTCCGGAATTAAAATTGTAAGTTTTTTTTTTTTTGGGGGGGGGGGGGGGGGGGTGGTACGGTGAAACTTGTGCAGAGCATACCTGAGGACATATATGAGGGAAGATATGGCATATTTGTAATATTTTATTATCCTTGTGGAATCCACACAGAGATGGTTAATTATAGGACAAAGAGCAAATCTATTAATGGAATTCATTGCTTGTTATTTTGCATCGTATGGGAAGAAATTTTATATTTTCCTTTACACTGTGTGGATTGCCTATACTTTTGATCCTTTTGTTCATTAGCTTATTAAGATGATTCTTATCTTGAAGTTGCTTGGACTAGTTAGAAGTTAATGCTCAGGTCTCTAGCTAATTAGAAGTTAGGGTTTGTTCTTTACTTGTCATTAATTAGAGTTTTTTTCCAAATTGATTTGTAATTAGAGATTGCTCTTTATTTGTCACTAGTTAGGGTTTTGCCTTTTAATTCCCAATAGTTATGGTTTGATTTTCAACTGCTAAAGATTAGGATTTGCTTTGAATGTTGAAAGATTGCAGGATTTGTGTTGCAATAATTAGGGTTTCAGTTCTAAAGATTGATTTTAAGTGCAAGATTAGAGTAAAGGTTGGTTAAGTGCAGGAAAGCAAAGTGTGAGCAGTTTCTAGACAAACTAGAGTTTTGTTTTGCAGGTTGTTGGATTATTTCTCTGGCATTTTCAGTGTTGCGCCTTGAAGTCCAAGGACCCTGAATTAACATTAAGTGTTGGTCTATTAGTCAGACATATACTACACCGAACATTTTGGTGTCATTGTCGAGTAGGCGCATAGGGGATTACCTTGGTGACCTATTGTAGTTTGGTTTGCTCTTTACCCAGTTTTTCTTGTAAGTTTTTTTTTTTCTTGCACACTTTGTTTTCATTTTGAAGGTATTGTAAGAACCCCCCACCCCCCGCTATATATCTATATATATATATGTGTGTGTGTGTGTGTGTGTGTGTGTGTGTGTGTGTGTGCGCGCTGACAGAATACACTTGCTAGCTTGTTGAGAGTAAAAAATGGTATTTCGAGGCATTTTTCAATGAGGAGTTTGAGGCTAATATTAATCATCAAGTACACCTATTTCACTAATAGGTTGGCAAGAACATTTGAAGGAGTCTCAAAGTAGTACCCAAAGAACCTCTTATATTTTGGGACGAAATGGCACACATCATTACCTTCGAATTCCCTATTAAAGATCCAGGAGGAGTGGTACAAATGCACAATATTCCCTCATCTCCTCTTCCAAAATTTCATGGTTTGGCAAACAAAGACCAAGATACATTCTTGTTTGAGTTTGAAGTACTTTGTAAAGGATATGGTTATTGTACTAATGCTCAAAGGTTGCAAGTATAACACCCCCTCCTCCCAGGTCCACCCAAGCAGCCAACCATCTAAGTGAACATGTGATGAGAGAGGTTACTATAAGGGTTTCAATCTCCTTGGTGACCTTAAGGAAATGGAATCGATGGAACATCACACACAGTCATCCAACATCATGAACAGAACCCTCAGGAGACAAGTCAGCCACTCAGACAGCATGTCCCTGAGTTCCAATGTTGTTCTGGATCTCTTAGGCCATAGTCGCTCTCATGCTATGGGCAAGGGAGCGACCAAAACCATGAAGTCGCTCTCATAGGCCTTTGTGCCAACAAATGTGGACTTTTCTCAGCAGACTTGTGCCAGTGACCCCGAGATTTGAGCCACTTTTCTAGCCCATAATCTCGACCTTTTCCCAAAACTTACTACAACCTTCAAAATCCATCAAAGACATGTTAACAGTGTTGATAAATCAAAAATCAACCTCGGAACTAGGCTTGAGCATCCCCAACCAGGACTGAAATTCTGTCAAACACTTGGCATCAATGCAACCTATAGGTCTAGGATACAATGCAAAGCATAAATGATTGAAATTACTTGTGAAACATAACTAGAAGGATCACTTCCTTCTCCATTGGACTATTATATCATCAATTAGATCTTGCATCCATCCATTTAACAATTACAAGTAAATACATGAAATAACCATGACATGAACCAATCACATAACCATGCTTATAATCAGCATTAAACCATATAAATATCATAGATATGACAGCCATTAAATCCACATATAAACAAGTACAAAATTAAGATAACTTAGCTTTTATTAATCACAGGCAAATCCGACTAGGTTCGGGACTTCCACATACCACCTGACCATAGACATGGTTGAACCAAATCTCTCTTTCAGCTAGTCACCCCCGTGCCATATTCCAAGCATGGATATGGGATCTCATAGAACAACCAATCCAAGAACAACTAGAGGAATCCAGAGGTTAAACCACCTCCACCCTCACCAAACCGTGATCACACCAAAACTGGTGC
The DNA here is from genome assembly GCA_031772625.1 of Pinus tabuliformis. Lineage (NCBI taxonomy): Eukaryota > Viridiplantae > Streptophyta > Pinopsida > Pinales > Pinaceae > Pinus > Pinus tabuliformis. The sequence goes on along the minus strand of CM062816.1, from coordinate 1,311,459,740 downwards.
TTTGATCACAACTGAACCGAACTTGGAATGCCATCTGGAATCCATCACTATCCTCCAGGAATTTTCCAACTCCTTGTCTCTCAGGCTTTATCGCAATCCAATCCTAGACCACTAGGCCCTAAACCGAGACCAATCTCTCAAGATTTACTGCAATCCAAACCCGGATCATTAGGCCCTAAACTGAGACTTCTCCCTCAGGCTTTGCCGTGTATCCTACCAAAATAGGTCAACGGATTCCTAGGCCTTTAGGAATGAACCTTAAGACCACCTCCACCCTGAATTCTGAAATCCATCTAACAAACCAAATCTCAAAACCAAAATAAACATCCCAACACAATGGCATCCGAAAAAAAGCAAGGTTAGGTTGAAAATCACTGTCATAACCTGGCAAAACCATGCCACCAACAGCAAGAGAACCATACACCAACATGCAAAGCCATGCATGTCCAAACCAGCTAGGAATTCGCACCTACAAAAGGTTACCTGCAAGTATTTCTGTTGAAGTTGCTTGGTCCTGCTCTTCTTCCTTGATCCTTGATTTCCTTCCTTTCCCTTTCCTTGTTTTTCCTTCCTTGATCCAAAGTTAGAGTGCTCCAAGAAAACTCTATGTGACCAAGAGTGAGAGACAGAGAGAATAATGAGAGAGTTCAAACTTGAACTGAAAAAAGGTTACCAACTGATCCTCATAAACCTTTTTATTAATGAGGCCTCTAATTTCTTCATTTTCCATTATTTTCCTTCAATTTCCTCCTCACATGCACCCTATGACCTTTCACCCTACTTTTCTCCTAATTTCCTTTATTTTCATAGATAAATGTGCTAAAGATGCCTTTTGCCTTTTCCTTTGCCTATTTTCCTTAGCCAAAACACACATCTAGGGATGCCCACTACGATATTTTTGCCCAACATTCAACTTGGAATAAGTGTTCCTTAACCGTGGTCTTATTTTGCCTTTATTAACTTTTATTACATGAAATTTTCACCAGGGCTATTACAGAACCATCCCCCTTGGGGAACACCATCCTCGGTGTTAAACCACACCATGACCTCAGCAAAACCACTGAAAAGAAAACATACTGGCTATGGAGCTTTATAACTTACCTCTTTGTAGTATTTACAACGAAAGACCTACTCAAAAGCAAAACATCATGACAACATGACAATATAACGACTATAATAATATGACACCCATACCACATATTTGAGCTTTATAACTTAGCTCATGGTGGTCTGTACATCCATATACATATACATATATATACCAAAACATCAGCAAAACATATGCCAAACATATACTAACATCAAACCAAAATTGCTTTGCCTCAACCGACAAACAATGAAGGATACAGGGCCCACATCTCATCTTCCATCTCCGTTGTAGCTTCTTCAAGCCCAAAGTGCTTCCACTGCACTTTAACTTTCTTTATGGCTCTGTTCCTAAGCATGAGATGTTTCCGCTATAGTATGCACTAAGGCTTTGACTGGAACTCTCCTTCTTGCTCCACCTGCAATACAGACCAATCAATAAGATGATCAACATCCTTTATATACTTATTAAGCAATGAAATATGGAAAACATCGTGGACTTTCATTGTTGGAGGTAGCACAATTCGATATGCCACTAGTCCAATCCTCTCAAGGATCTCGAAAGGCTCGCAATATCATGGTGCCAACTTGGCACATGAACCAATCCTCAAAGATCTTTTCTTGGGCTTGATGCGCAAATACACATGCTCCCCAACCTAAAATTCCTTGAATAACCAGTGCTAATCTACATATCTCTTTTGTCTATCATGTGCTGCCTCTAGATTCTTCTTTATAACTTGCATTTCCTGCTCCATGTCTACCAACATGTCCACTCTAATAAGTACCTTGTTCACTGGATCACTCTAGCTGATGGGAGTGTTACAACTTCATCCATACAATGCCTCAAAAGGACTCATCTTCAATGATTCCTGATACCCATTATTGTATGCGAACTCAACCAATGGAATATACTCCTCCCATTTTCTCTGTTGGTGCATCACGTATATCCTCAACATATCCTCCAAGATCTTGTTGACCCTCTCTATCTGTCCATCTGTCTGCAGATGATAAGTTGTGTTGAAGGCCAACTCTATGCCCAAGCCTGCAAATAGCTCCTTCCAAAACTTGGAAGTGAACTTTGCATCCCTGTCTGACACAATCTTCTTCGGAACACCATGCAGTCTCACTATCTCTCTGATGAACACCTATGCTACCTCACTCGTTGAATATGTAGTATTTATAGGAATGAAGTGAGCTACCTTGCTCAATTTGTCAACCATGACCATAATAGAGTCATGTTGTTTTACTGTCTTCGGAAGACCTATGATGAAATCCATGGAAATGACCTCCCATTTCCATTCTGGAATCACTATAGGCTACAGTAAACCACCCAGATGCTTACATTCTGCCTTGACCTGCTGATAATATAAACATCTAGCCACGAACTATGCCACTTCCCTCTTCATATTCGGCCAATAGTAGGACTTCTTTACCACCGTCAATGTCTTCTGATATCCTGGATGACCTGAGTATGGCTTGGCGTGAAATTCCCTCAAGAAAAGATTCTTGAGCTCACTGCAATTCAACACATAGATCCTATCGCTAATCTCACCAAACCATCTGTCCTGAGATGATAGTTTGCATCTCGATCACCAGTACCTGTACTTGCACGTGTACTTGCACCTGTGCCTATACTCGTACTCGTACATGTACCCATACCTGCGCTCTGTTGTAATCTGTGCATAATCTCCATGTATTTGTCATCCCGTTGTCTTGCCTACAAGATCCTATCCTGTAACTCTATCCCGTAAGAGCTCATAGCTGCTATATGATTTACCTGTACCTTCTTGCTAAGAGCATCCGCAACCTGGTTCTCCTTCCCTTTGATGTATCTGACCTCGAAGATGAACTCACTAAGGGTAGTTAACCATCTAGCTTTCCTGGCATTCAGATTCGACTGATCAAACAAATATCCCAACCCACTTTGATCGCTCATCAATGTAAACCTATTGACAATAAGATAATGCCTCCACATCTTCAATGTGTGTATAATCGCTGCTAGATCAAGATCGTGCATTGGATAGTTATGCTCGTGCTCATTCAATTTTTGTGACTCATAGCACACTACATGCCCTTCTTGCATGAGAACTCCACCAAGTCATCTCTTGCAAGCATTTGTGCACACTACAAACTCCTTGTTGGAATCCACAATCTTTAGCACTGGTGCATGTGTCAACAGTTGCTTAAACTGCTCAAAACTAGCCTCACATTCTTTTGTTCGTTCTAACTTCTTGCCTTTCTGTTGCAATGATGTGATAGGATATGAAATGCGTGAGAAGTTCCTGGTGAACCTCCCGTAGTAACCTGCCAATCCCATAAATGATCTCACCTCATCCACATTCTTAGGAGTTTCCCACTCCATAATAGCCCTTATATTTTATGAATCCACTGCTATGCCATCCTAGGAGACAACATACCCAAATAATGTACCTTTGTCTGAAAGAAATTTCACTTGCTAAGTTTAGCATACAACTGATGCTCTCTTAACAACCTCAATACTGCTGTTAAATGCTCGGCATGTTATTTCTCATTCTTAGAATATACCAGTATGTCATCAATGAATATAATAACAAACTTGTCCAAATAAGGACACGACACACTATTCATCAAACACATAAATGTAGTTGGAGCATTAGTCCAACCGAATGGAACAACAACAAACTCATAATGCACATACCTGGTCCTGGACATAGTCTTGAAGATATCCACTTCTTTGATGCGTACTTGATGGTATCATGATATCAAGTCAATCTTAGAGAACACTACCACTCCCTTCAATTGATCAAACAAATCATCAATCCTCAACAAAGGGCACATGTTCTTGATAGCTACTTTGTTCAGATGCTTGTAGTCAATGCACAATCTAAGAGTACCATCTTTCTTCTTCACGAACAACACTGGTGCACCCCAAGGTGATACACTCGCCCTAATGTACCCCTTGTCCAACATTTCCTTCAGTTGCAACTTTAACTCAACCAACTCAGGTGTGCTCATCCTGTAAGGTGCTTTTGATGTTGGGGCTGCCCCTGGCACCAACTCAATAGAAAAGTCTACCTCCCTACGTGGTGGCAACTCTGTAATGTCCTCAGGGAATACATCCTAAAATTACTGCAAAATTGGGTATCTTCTTAACACATCTGCATCCTCAACCTCCTTACCCTTGTCACTAGAAATGTGTACTGCAAACATCACACAACCTTTTCTGCAACTACACTTAGCCTGCATAGTGGTAACCATCCTCACTGATGTAGGATTCTTCTTCCCTTGTAAAGTCCTCTTTTCCCCACTATCATCCACACACTCAATGGCCTTATCGAAGCAATCCACTTTGGTTCTGTGAAGGTATAGCCAATCCATACCCAAAATCATATTATACAATCCCAATGGCAATACATTCAAATGCGTTGTTGTAGGCATATCATTTAACTCAAATGCACAAGCTCTTACTCAATGGTGAACTCGCTTCTTTATATCTGTAGCCAACTGTACCAACCAAGATTCTGCATGCACTTCTTTTCTCAAAACACACTTATCCACTAGGTCAAGATTAATATAACTATTGTTAGATCCAGGGTCAATCGAAATAGAAACAACTTGATCACAAAGCTCACCGTCCATCTCAATGATCGATGCTTGATGATCTACCTGCCTGTTGTCCACAACTACTTAGATCTAAGGAATGTCATGACCAACATCCCCAATTGTATGCGCCTCCTCAGCGCTGTATATCTAGGGTCTACCACCACTCTGATACTGTAGACAATCCCTCTTACGATGATCCTTACTACATATCCAACACTGCAATGGTTCCCTACCACCGCCTCTATCTTGTTGCTCTCCATGTCCTTTCTCAGTCATATTGAATCTCTTGTAAGGAACTGCATTTTCTTTCTCGCTTACATCTTGAGGTCTTCCTCTCTTTGGTGGCCATTTTCCTTTAGCTTTCTCATTTCTTTTCAAATCATGCTTGGGCTCAAATTTGCGCTTCAACTACTCATAACAATGCTTCAACTTTCGAATGGCCTCCTCCAATGATCTAGGCTCATTGAACTCAATCCGGTCTTTGTATGCAACTAACAATCCATTGATGAATCTTTGAACCTTGGCCTTCTCCTCCCTGAGGTAAGGCACATATCTCAACAACTCCAAAAATCTGCTAGTATACTCATCATCTGTCATAGAACCCATCCACAACTCATAAAACTCCTTAGCTCTGTCATCATAGTACCTCTCCAACAAGTACTTCTTCTTGAAGAGCCTTTCAAATGCATGCCAATTCAAATCCTCCTCATGTATACCTTTGACATTCTTTGTGTCTTCCCACAAAATATTTGTTTTACCTTTGAGACTGAAAGTGGCTATCTTTGCTTTCATGTTTTCTGAATAATCATGCAATCAGAAGAATTTCTTCATACCAAGCAACCATTCTTCTACATCCTGTGATTTCTTCATCTCTCCATCAAAGGTAGGTGGCTTTTTCTTCTTAAATTCATCTGGTAAGTATCCCCAGTTACTCCTCCTATAAGGACGATGATGATGACGATCATGATGTCTAAAAGAACTAGAACTGGAGTAGTACCTATGTCGATCACCTCTCCTATCCGGAGTGTCCAACAACCTACCATCTCTGATCATGTCAGATCTATTCAACCTGTGTCTACTACGAGACCTACTACCATATGCCCCATTCGTTTTGTCCTCATGTCCATGGTTGATCCGAAGTGATCCTTGTTGTTGCAAATCTGACAAACTTTGAAGTAGTATCGCATTCACCTATGATTGTTTCTCTTGTGCCTACATGATTTTGTCATTGTCCACTTTTCAACTCCTTATTTCTTCCTTTAGGAATCTTAATGTGTCTGCCAAGTCAGAAGAGTGCCCCATATCACGCTGCACTTCTGATGCATAGGGAGATTCTATGTAGTCTACCACCTTGCTAGCCATATGATCTCTTTCTTGTAATGCATACTTGTCAGCTAAACCAAATCACAATAAACCAATGTACCTTAGCATAATTCGGGGAGGATACCTTGTTTACAAGATCATCAAATAAATGTGATACATGTATAACATAACCATAACAACATATAGACATATATCAAATAATTGTATCAACACATCAACATCATTCTAGTCAGGGTCTAGTCATTAATGCAAGGCCATATCAATAATGCATGTTGTGACCTCACGCATGACAACAACCATTACTCCATTATAAAGATTGCCACATGCAACTATAAACATGCATAAGCAATGCCTAATCAACTACACATACATATGAATACATGTAGTCGGGTATAAGTGATCAATTCTTGTAATCAATCTACAAGACCGATACATGTAATCAAAACATTCAAGAATGCACTTGACATACAAGGATGTAATCAAGTGACATATAACCAACATGTAAGAGACATATAACCATATGCAACCAGTCATAAACTTCCGACGATGCATCCCACAAAATCACATCAAGCTCCTCATGACAACCTCACTACAATCATGATTAACATGATGCAACACAACATGAACATGGAATGCAAGTATAAGAGACACACATGCAACTGACATGCATGCATGACCAAGCACCTTCATTGAAGGAGAGCACAACCACGCTCTCATACCACTCTGAAACACCCCCTCCTCCCAGTTCCATCCAAGCAGCCAACTAATTGGGCAAACATGTGATGAGAAAGGTGACTATAAGGGATTCAAGCTCCTTGGTGACCTTAAGGAAATGGAATAGATGGAACATCACACACAGTCATCCAACATCATCAACAAAACCCTCATGAGACAAGTCAACCACTCAGACAGCTTGTCCCTGGGTTCCACTATTGTTCTGGATCTCTTAGGCCATAGTTTCTCTCATTCTATGGGCAAGGGAGCGACCAACAACCTAAAGTTGCTCCCATAGGCCTTTGTGTCAACGATTGTGGACTTTTATCGGCAGACTTGTGCTAGCGACCCCAAGATTTGAGCCACTTTTCTAGCCCAGAATCCCAGCCTCTGCCCAAAACTTGCTACAACCTTCAGAATCCATCAAAGACATGATAACAATGTTGATAAATAAAAAATCAACCTCGGGACTAGGCCTGAGCATTCCCAATTGAGACTGAAGTTCTATCAAACACTTGGCATCAATGCAACCTACAGATCTAGGATACAAGACAAAGAATAAATGACTGAAAGAACTTATGAAACATAACTAGAAGGATCACCTCCTTCTCCATTAGACTATTATATCATCAATTAGGTCTTACATCCATCCATTTAACAATTACAAGTAAATACATGAAATAACCATGACATGAACCAATCACATAACCATGGTTATAACCAACATTAAACCATATAAATATAAGAGATATGACAACCATTAAATCCACATATAAACAAGTACAAAAGTAAGATAACTTAGCTTTTATTAATCATAGGCAAATTTGATTAGGTTTGAGACTTCCATGTACTACCCGACCATAGACATGGTTGAACCAAATCTCTCTTTTAGCCAGTCACCCTCGTGCCATATTCCAAGCATGAATGTGGTATCTCATAGAACAACCAAAGGAATCTAGAGGTTAAACCACCTCCACCCTCACCAAACCGTGATCACACCAAAACAGGTGCTCCGATCACAACTGAACCGAACTTGGAATGCCATATGGAATCCATCACTATCCTTGAGGAATTTTCCTTCTCCCTGTCTCTCAGGCTTTATCGCAATCCAATCCCAGATCACTAGGCCCTAAACCGAGACCAGTCTCCTAGGATTTACCACAATCTAAACTCGAATCACTAAGCCCTAAATCGAGACTTCTCCCTCGGGCTTTATCATGTATCTCGCAAAAATCGGTCAAGGGATTACTAAGCCTTTGGGAATGAACCTTGAGACCACCTTCACCCCGGATTCCAAAATCCATCCGGCAAACCAAAGCTCAAAACCGAAATAAACATCCCAACACCATGGCATCTGGAAAAAGGCAAGGCTACCAACCTAGCTAGGAATTCACACCTAAAAAAGGTTACCTACAAGTATTCCTACTGAAGCTACTTAATCCTACTCTTCTTCCTTGATCCTTGCTTTCCTTCCTTTCCCTTTCCTTCCTTTTCATTCCTTGATCCAAAGTTAGAGTGCTCCAAGAAAACTCAATGTGACCAAGAGTGAGAGAGAAAGAATAATGAGAGAACTCTAAACTTGAACTGACAAAAGGTTACCAACTAATCCTCAGAAGCCTTTTTATTAATGAGGCCTCTAATTTCTTCATTTTCCATTATTTTCCTTCAATTTCCTCCTCACATGCAACATGTGACCTTTCACCTTACTTTTCTCCTAATTTCTTTTATTTCCATAAATAAATGTACCATAAATGCTTTTTCTTTAGCCTTTGCCAATTTTCCTTAGCCAAAACACACATCGAGGGATGCCCACTATGATATTTTTGCCCAACATTCAGCTTGGAATAAGTGTCCCTTAACCATGGTCTTATTTTGCCTTTATTAACTTTTATTACATGAAATTTTCACCAGGGTTGTTACAGCAAGTGTTTCCTCTTACTCTAAAAGCAATAGCTCTCTAATAGTTCATGAGCCTTGGTGGGAACTACAATCAAACACGGGAAGACATGAATAATGTATTCTTAAAGAAATATCAAGACTATTGTTAGGGGAATGAAGATATTTTTGGAATAATACAAGGGGAAGATTAAAGCTTGGAGGACTATGTAGAGTGATTTCGATACAACCCTCAAAAATCAAAACATAAACATTTGGCAAAAGAAACCTTGAAAACACTCCTACTCAAAGGAATCAAAGATGGATTTTTAGAACCTTTAAATTTGATAGGAGCAGGTGATGTTTTTCATTCACCATATGATAATGTTTCTGAATTATGCATTAGGTATTCAAGAGGAATCTCCAAGGCTGGTAAGAATTCTCGAGAACTTTCCTCTCAATTTTTTAAGTCTGCTACAAAAATAGGAGTTGTGAAAACCTCTCTAAATCTATAATTGGGTGATTTGCAGGAAGAACAAAAGCATTGCAAGGAGGATCACTTGATAAATTATTGCCCATCACTGCTAGGGTTTCAACAAGTATTTAAGGAATCAAGTAAGGAAATAAATCGATTGTCAGGTATAACTCAAAACTCGTCATCATTTAATACTTGGACTAACATTTATTGTCTGCAACAAGTTCCTCAACAAATCTATAACCCTACAGTTCCATGGCAGACTTATAATCCTCCTATAATTCAATATCCCACCTTATGGCCACAATGGCCCTCTCCCTCGAGCTAGATATTCCCACAGCCTCAAGGATGGTTTGGAGTCTCCTCTCTAGGGAAATTCCTTATGCAAACTCCATTACTTGAGCCACAATAATTGTAATCCTTGTCCAATGAACCACCATGATATCCTTCTCTATTGTCCCAACCATTTGTGCAACCAAACCATAATTCCAGCAATCAAGTTGCACATCAATTTAAAACACATATTATTCCTACTCACTCCCCTATTGAATGTTATGTCATATCTTTGAGAGATGGGAGAGGAGTGAATTCATAAACTTCCCCTATTACCACACAACATTTACCTTAGGAAGAAACTTTAATCCATAAACCATTAGAGGAGAAATCTATGATTGGAACTTGTTCAAAAACTGTTATTGAAGCTCACAAAGAAGAAAACCCTAGAATTTCTCTTAACCATCGTTGTCAATATGAAGAGAACAAACATCAAGGTGTGGAATACTTGTACAAGTTGGAGAACCATGAATATGTGGGTCCTATTGAACCCTGGTTCCAAACAATCGTCAGCACACCCTATTCTCTCATCATTCAACGACTCTTGGTACCATATCAATCGAAGAAGTTGGTTTCTCATACTCTCGTATGTGTTGAATTTTACATTTTAAACTCGAGTGTGAGTATGTTCAGTATTATGTTATGCACATGCTTACATTGGAAGTACTCCTACACTTGAAGGAGATCTTCCTTTATTTAAATTAGGGTAGGAAAGTATAAAAGCAATAAATAATGATGCCATCTAAAATAAAACAGTTACAACAACACTATTGAAATTGCAATTCCCTAAGGCACAATTACTGAAACTTCCATTATTATGCACTCTTATGGCAAGACTTGTCAGAAGCAATTCACTCTTAATACCTCATATCCTATACAGTGACATTGATCATTGATTAGGTGGTTCTTCTTCATATTGTTTGGTCATCCATTGAGTCAGATAGGGGGATTTGTCATTGTTATGCTCAATACCTTCCATTCATAAGCTAAAACCATAACCTAAGCCTGGTCATTTGAACAAATTGTCATCCAATAAATCTTTTCAAGTTTCTCTTAGAAGGTATTAATGAAAAGCCTCCTATGGTGGGCCACTCCTATAAAACAATAATGAGATCTCATGAGAACCCTAGCATGATTAACTGGAGGAATCTTTCAATCATATATGAGATGATTTATTTAAAATGAAACTTTAGGGTAGCAAGACCAACCAGTAAAGATTAGTCATTACAAACTTTTCACACCATCTCGTCCTCTTAAGGAGAAGATTTACCTACCCATCTATTAAGTAACATATTGAAGGTTAATCATAATTAGAGTTTATTTTAAAATGGATTAATTAAGGGATAAGAGGTCTCAATATAAGCCGACCTACCATGATCATAGGTCCTAAGAAGAATGACATCACTGCTACTAGTCACCAAGTCAGGGTAATGGCTTTTAGTTGTAAAGTTGAAAGATAAAAGGTCTCGTCACGAGCTCGCTTGTTAATTCTTGTTAGTTCTTGTGAATGGCATTGTCGTTAACTGGTTAACAAGCCAACACAACGACCTTCAGTTACTTTATAAACCAAAATAAATGTTTTTAGATGACTATGAATATATATCTAATAGTTGGGACACGAGCATTTCATAAGGTTAAAAGGCATCACTGTCAAGGCTATAAAAGCGTCTTGGTAGCAAGGCTATGCCTATGGTATTAAAGTTAAATTTACATTATGATTTACTTGGTCGTTTTTGCCTTTTCGTTAACTCATTATCACATCTCTCTACTAATGGCTTTAAGATCCTTTCCATAATGTGCTTTGGAGTTCTGTCTTTTAGAAATATGAAGGTTTTCATGGATGTGGGACCCTTAGTGTAGGTGATTCATTGTGCTTGAGCAAGAGGAGCTTCACATATATGCTTGGATAATGGGAAGATGGTCACCCTCGGAAGGTATCTTTTTGTCATCTTTCTTTTTCACTATCTCCATCCATTTTTAATGCCATGGCTTTCAAATTATGTCACTTTTATTTGTAATTAGGATATTAAGGTGAAGAACTAATGGTTGGGATTACTCTTGAGATGGTTATGGAAAATTTGATGGTTGGCTATTTCATGATCCCCATGGTAGCAACATTGTTAGCATTCCAAGCTAAATGTCAAGTAAAAACATAGTGATTGGGATCACTTGTGATTAATAAATGGCTATGGAAATTGGCAATGACAATGACAAAGGCAAAGAGGCATTAATTGGCATTTTATTTATGAAATAATGGAAAATAGGAGAAAATGAAGGTGAAAGGTCACAAAATTGCATGTGAAGAAAACTGAAGGAAAATGAAGAAAATATAGGCCTTAATGATAAAAAGGCTTATGAGGATTTGTTCACAGCTTTTATCAGTTTAGTCTTTGGCACTTTCATTCTATTCTCTCTTTCATACTCTCACATGCTTAGGGTTTTCTTAGAGCACTCTTGGATGATTTTGGCATACTTTAGATATGGAGAAAGAAGGCAAAGGAAAAGCAGGAAAGCACAAGAGGAGAGAGGGATCGACAGCTACAACGAGTTTGCTTGCAAGTACAGAGTTGCATGTATGATTTCCTTGTTATTTTTTGCATGCATGGTATATGCGTGTGGTTATTTGGTTATGATATGTCATTGGCACGGAGGTTTGTTTGGATTGACAACGACTTTGCCTAGCCCTTCCATTTCCTGGATAGTCATGGTGTTGTGGGTTTTCCCTTTTGTTTTATTATTGGTTCTCATGTTCCTTATGGCTATGGGTTGAGTTATTAGTTCCTAAAGCCTTGGTTAAACAAATACTTTGGAAGCCCTAGAACAACTTGGGTTGAGTTACTAGTCCTCAAAGCCTTGGTTGGATAGTTATTAGTCCTCGAGCCTTGGTTGGACAAATTTTCTAAAGCCCTGCGAAAACCATGGGTTGAGATACTAGTCCTGGAGCTGGGTTGGAACAAACGCTTTGGATCCCTGGTCAACTTGGGTAGAGATTGATCTGGTGATGGTTAGTGATGTCCGACTGTGAGGTGGAATCATTGGTCAAGGGTTACGCTAGTTTGGCCTCTGGAAGACTTGGTTTGGTTTTGGTTGGTTATTCCATGAGATCCCACATTCATGCTTAGAATATGGCACGGGTTGATTGGTTGAAAGAGAGATTCTGTTAAGCCCAATCTATGGTCGGGTGGTACATGGAAGTCCCTGCCTTGGTCGGATTTGCGTATGTTAATATGAGATCCTTTCCTCTTATAATTCATGAGTATTTATATTGGTTATTATGTGGCTTTGATGGTTGTTTTATCATTGTTATTATGTTGGTTGCAAGCATGGTTTATGATAGATTTTAGTTGTGGCTCTTAACATATTTTGATTAGTAAATGAATGGTTATTGAATGCATGACCTAATAGATTTTTCTATAGCCATTATGAGAGGGTATTAGACCATCTTGTTGATTCTCAGATAAGTATGAGACCCCTATGTTCAAGTATGTAATTATGACGTGTGGACTACATTTTCATGATGTGTTTGACGAAATGTATGTCATGGTTAGGATGGGTAAGGTTAATTCCTTGATCAAGTTTTGAATTAAAGGCTTTGTCTTTGTGTCATTTATCATTTCTGAGAGTTTCATCGAGTTCTGAGCAAAGATATGGATCGTAGCCCTAAAAAAGTGGCTCAGATCTCAGGGTCACTAGCACATAACTAAGTAATTTAGTCTACAATCATTGGGAAACAGTCGTATGGGAGCAGTTAGAGGGTTACATTCACTTCCTTCCCTTGTCATGGGAGCGATTGGGAGCCCAAATCGGTAAAAAGTCAAGTCAACTCAGGGGTTGGGCACCTGGAGTGGTTGGTTAGCTCCTGGGGGCCTCGTAGTCCCTAAGGTGGTCAATAAGGTTTTAGTCTGTCTATTCCACTTCCTTAACTGTACCTAGGAGGTTGAGTCATATCATAGTAACTCTTCATCACATATTTACCCCTATGGAGCAGTGAACTTGGGTAAGTGTTGGAGGAGGGTGTTACAGAGTGGTATCAGAGCTTGCAGGTTCAACACTTGGACTGGATGAACAAAATGTGTTTGCCATGCATGCATGTAGGTTGTATATGTGCTTATTATGTATGCATGGTGGTAGTCATTGTTATAGTTGTGTTTTCATGTAGAAGTTGATGATGTTGTTGTTGGGATGTGTTTGTTAGACATACATGTCAGTTATATATGTGTTGAAAAGTAAGAAAACTTTTGGTAAAAATCACATCATCAGAGTTTTGTCAACGTGTTTTGAACCATCCAACGTGGTTCATCGTCATGTGTTTGTTATGCATGCTAGTGTATGTATGTTTGTTATGCATGTATGGTTATTGTTATGATTATCATGCATGAGGTCATGGTATGCAATTGGTGTTGTCATGCACAATGTTGGCATATTGATATGGTTATGTATATATACATGTATCGTGTTAATCTAGATTGATCTTGCAGACGAGATAACCTCCTCTGAACTTCACTGAGTTACGTTTGATTATGTTTATATTTGGTTTGTCTCACATAGTATGTTTGGAGGAAGAAGATCAAGATGCTACCAAAATGGTGGACTACAGTAAACGTGACTCTCCCCACAGATTAGATGAGCAACATGGTGATGAGTACTCCCCTCAAATAGCATATACATTGAGAAGTTTGAAGGTGTAAATAAGCAGTTGCAAAGTGGATAATGACAATATCATTCAGTCATATGAAAGACTTTCTAGGGCACATGAGAAACAAGCAGAGGTCAATGTCGTGATTCTTCAATGTCTATCAAATTTGTAGATATAGGGATCACTTAGGATCAGTCATGGACAAGAGGAAACGAATGACAGCAGGTCTCAATCAAGACACAGGTTGGATAGAGAGGACACAGTCAGAGATGGCATATTTCTGGATACACCTGACCGAAGGGGCAATGATCATGGGTTCTATCCTAGTATTGGTTCATAGAGACAGTATGTTCATCACCGTCACCATCCATATAGGAGGAGTGAGAAACAATATTTGCTAGAAGGGTTTAAGAAAGCAAAGCCACCTACATTTGATAGAGAAATGAAGCAGTCGTGGGATGGAGAAGCTTGGTTGCTTGGGATGAATAAGTTCTCCATATTGCATGATTATTCAGAGAACATGAAAGCCAAAATAGTTACCTTCAGTCTTAAAGGTAAATCAAACATTTGGTGGGAAGATGTGAATAATGTTAGAGGAATTTGGGAAGAGGAGTTGACTTGGAGGGAGTTTGAAAGATTTTTCAGGAAGAAATATCTATTTGAGAAATACTATGATGATAGGGCGGAGGAATTCTATGAGTTGAAGATGGAATCTATGACCGATGAGGAGTATACTATCATATTCTTGGATTTGTTGAGGTATGTGCCTTATCTTAAGGAGGAGAAATCTAATATTCAGAGATTCCTCAACGGGTTGTCTGTGGCATTCAAAGATAGGATTGAGTTTGATGAGCCTAGATTGTTGGAGGAAGACATCGAGAAGTTGAAGCATTGTTACGAGCAATCAAAGTGTCGAGTTTGAATCTAAATAGGATTGGAAAGGTAATGACAATAATAAAGGAAAATGGGATAAGAAGTGAGGAAGACAACAGGACACAGGTAACAAGAGAATGCAATGTCACACAAGAAGTTCAAATCAGTTGACAGAGGGTAGGGATTACAATTTGATGAACAGAACAAGTGTGATGGAAGGAAGCCTCTACAGTGTTGGACTTGTAGCAAGGATCATTGCAAGAGAGATTGTCCACAACATCATGGTGGAATACCACATATCTACAATGCTCAGGAAATATAAACAATGGGGGATGTTGGATAGATCATTCCTCGGATTTATGCAGTGTTGGATAGCAGGCAAATGGATCATCAAGCATCTATTATGGAGATGGATGGTAAGCTTTGTGATCAAGTTGTTTCTATTTTGATTGACCTTGTATCTTATTATAATTATGTTAACCCTGACCTAGTGGATAAGTGTGGTTTGAATAAAGAAGTGCATGCATAGTCTTGGTCAGTGTAGTTGGCTACAGGTACTAAGAAAAGGGTTCATCACTGGGTAAGAGATTGTGCATTTGAGTTGAATGATGTGCATACATCAACACATCTGAATGTGCTTCCGTTGGGATCACATAGTATTTTGTTGGGTATGGATTAATTATATCTTCACAAGCGACATCAGTTAGAATGGTTACAATTGTGCAGGTGAAGTGTAGTTGCAAGAAAGAGTGTGTATTATTTGTAGTGCATATCTCTAGTGGCAAAGATAAGGATGTTGAGGATGCGAAGTTCTTCAAGAGGTATCTAGTTTTACAGTAGTTTAAGGATGTGTTCCCAACAGAAGTTTCAGGGTTACTGCCTCACAGGGAAGTGGACTTTTCTATTGAGTTGTTACCAGGAGCAACACCAGCATCAAAGTTACCATACAAGATGAGCACACTAAAGCTATTGGAATTGAAGTTCCAGCTGAAGGAAATTCTTGACAAGGGCCAAGTGTACCATCGTGGGGTGCACCAGTGTTGTTTGTGATGAATAAGGATAGTACTCTTAGATTTTGCATTGATTACAAGTAATTGAACAAGGCGATGATTAAGAACATGTACCCTTTGTCGTGGATTGATGACTTATTTAACTAGTTGAAGGGAGAAATGGTGTTCTCGAAGATTGATTTGAGATCATGTTACCATCAGGTACGCATCAAAGAAGAGGACATCTATAAAACTGCTTTGCAGACCATGTATGGCAATTATGAGTTTGTTGTAGTTCCTTTTGGTTTGACTAATTCTCCAACTACTTTCACGTGCTTGATGAATAGTGTGTTGTGTCCTTATATGGACAAGTTTGTTATTGTATTCATTGATTATATATTGATATATTATAAGAACGAGGAAGAGTATGCCAAGCACTTTGCAGTAATGTTAAGACTGCTAAGAGAGCATCATTTATGCCAAGCTTAATAAATACAATTTATTTTAGACAAAGGTACATTACTTGGGACATGTGGTTTCCAAGGAAAGCATAGAAGTGGATCGGAAAAAGATAAGAGCTATCATGGAATGGGCAGCTCCTAGGAATGTAGATGAGGTCAGATCATTCATGGGATTAGCTGGTTATTATAGGAGGTTCATCAGGAACTTCCCACATATTGCCTATCCTATTACATCATTGCAAAGGAAAGGAAAGATATTTGAATGGACAAAGGAATGTGCAACAAGTTTTGAACAGTTGAAGTAGTTTTTAACAAATGCTCAAGTTCTAAATACTGGAAAACTGGAGAAATAGTTCGTGGTGTGCATAAATGCTTGCAAGAGAGGACTTGGTGGAGTCCCAATGCAAGAGGGACAGGTGGTATGCTACGAATCAAGTAAATTGAATGAGCACGAGCAAAACCATGTGACACATGATCTTGAGTTAGCAACGATCATCCATGCACCGAAGATGTGGAGGAACTATCTTCTTGGTAGTAGGTTCATTTTGATGAGTGATCACAATGAGCTGAGATACTTGTTTGATCAATTGAATCTAAATGTCAGGAAAGTTATATGGTTGGCCACAATCAATGAGTTTGACTTCAAAATCAGGTACATTAAGGGTAAAGAGAACGTGGTCACATATGATCTTAGCATGAGAGTACAAGTAAATCACATAACATTTATGAGTTCATATGGGACAAATTTACAGGATCAGATATTGCCGGCAAGACAACAGGATGACAGGTACCAACAACTTAGGCATAGGTTACAACAACATGGTACAGGTGAACAAGATGTGGACTATCAACTCACAGTAGATGGTTTGGTGAGATTTAGGGACAAGATTTATGTGATGGACAACAGTGAACTCAAGAAGCTTATCTTGTGGGAATTTCATGCTAAGTCGTATTCAGGTCACTCGGGATATGAGAAGACATTGATAGTTGTGAAGAAGTTCTACAACTAGCTAAATTTGAATAAAGAGGTGGTAGAGTTTGTTGCGAGTTGCTTAGATTGTCAACAGGTAAAAGCATAATGTAAGCATTCAAGTGGATTATTACAACCGATTCTGATTCTAGAGTGGAAATGGGAGGTCATTTCCATGGATTTCATTAAAGGTTTGTCGAGTACCTCTAGACAACATGATTATATTATATTTGTGGATGATAGGTTGACAAAGGTAACGCACTTCATTCCAGTAAAGTCTACAAATTCAGCTAGTGAAGTAGCACAAGTCTTCATCAGAGATATAGTGAGGTCGTATGGTGTTCCGAAGAAGATTGTGTCAAACAGAGATGCCGATTTCACTTTTAGGTTTTTGAAAGCGTTATTTGCAAGTTTGGGGACAAAGTTGGCCTTCAGTATAGCTTATCATCCACATAAAGATGGACAAACAGAGAGTGTCAACAAGATTTCGGAGGCCATGTTGAGGATGTACGTCATGCATCAACAACGAAAGTGGGAAGAGTATATTCCACTGATGGAGTTTGCATATAACAATGGGTATCAAGAATATTTGAAGATGAGTCCATTTGAGGCACTTCATGGGTGGAGTTGTAATGTTGCTATCCTTGGAGTGATCCAGTGAACATGGTATTGATTGGACTGGACATGTTGGTAGAGATGGAACAGTAAATGTAGGTAATCAAGAAAAAACTAAAGGTAGCACAAGACAAGCATAAGAGTTATGAAGATCAACACAAGGTGTTTAAGGAGTTTCAAGTTGGGGAACGGTGTATTTGCGCATCAAGCCCAAGAAGAGCTCCTTGAGGATTGGGTCATGTGCAAAGTTGGCACCTCGGTATTGTGGGCCTTTCAAGATTCTTGAGAGCATTGGACCAATAGCCTATCGATTTGCACTACCTCCGACATTTAAAGTCCATGATGTTTTCCATGTGTCATTGCTTAAAAGATATGTGAAATATGTTGAACTTGTTATTGATTGGTCTGTGTTGTAGGTGGATCTAGAAGGAGAATTCCAGTCGGAACCTTAGTGCATTTTGTAGCAAAGGATTCTCATGCTCCGGAATTGAGCAGTTGAACAAGTTAAGGTGTAGTGGAATCACTTTGGGACGAATTAAGCTAGTTGGGAGATGGTTGATCAAATGTAGGCTATGTATCCTTCTCTATTCGCTAGTTGAGCAGATGTTTTTTGGTATTTTTGATGTTGTGATTGGTTATGTCTATATATGCATATGTATGTAAATATCGCATCAAGATGTGTTATAAATCAACAATAAGCGGTATGGTGTTCATGATATGTTGGTTATGTTTTAACAAAGGGATATGATGTAAATGTTGTATTTGGTTGTGCTATAAAGCTCCATAGACAACATGTATTTGATGGTTTATAAGTGCCATTGAACACCGAGGGCGATGTTCCCCCAAGGGGGAGGGTTATGTAACAACCTTGGTTAAAAATCCATGTAATAAATTAATAAAGGAAAAATAAGACCAAGGTCACGGGACACGTATTCCAAGTTGAATGTCAGGCAAAAACATAGTGATGGGGATCACTTGTAATTAATAAATGGCTATGGAAATTGGCAAAGGCGATGGCATAGGCAAAGAAGCATTAATTGGAATTTTATTGATGAAATAATGGAAAATATGAGAAAAGGAAGTTGAAAGGTCACAAAATTACATGTGAGGAAAATTGAAGGAAAAATAGAGTAAAATGAAGAAAATAGAGGCCTCGATGATAAAAAGGCTTTTGAGGATCAGTTCATAGCTTTTGCCAGTTCATTATTTGGCACTCTCATTCTATTCTCTCTCTCATAGTCTTGCACACTTAGAGTTTTCTTAGAGCACTCCTGGAGGATTTTGGCATACTTTGGATTTGGAGAAAGAAGGCAAAGGAAACAAAGGAAAGTGCAAGAGGACAATGAGATTAACAACTACAATGGAATATTGTGAAGGAATTGGAGGAGGTTTGGGAGTGCGCGGGAGCAGGGAAGAGCGATCAGAGTTCAACGCGCGCAGGGGTTGTCAGAATACCTATGAAGGGCGGACGAGGAGGGGCTCCACTCCCTCCTACAAGGAGGCCTTGGCTAGCAGTGGGAAAACCTCTAGAAGATGTTAGGGAAACAGGGGTGGAAGGAAAAAGGAGCACGAAAGAGGGAACATAAGAACCCACAGAAAAGGATCAAAATCGCACAAAAGACAAGGAGGTAGAAGACAAAAAACAGGAAACTAAAGACAAGAAACACAAGGGACCCTGCAAATCCAAAATATATATAACTCCCAGGGTGATTTTAAATAATCCATAGCTACAGGCGTACAGGGAACACATGGGGACATATGCCATCATCTGTAAGTTTATGGGACTATGGCCCACTGAAAAAGCTCTACAATCATGGATCAGATACCACTGGAAACCTAAAGGAAGCATAGATCTTCACCTTGGGTCTAAGGGTTTCTTTAAGGTGGTGTTCACAAATATTGAAGACATGGACAAAATATTTGAAGGAGGGCCCTACTTCTATGCTACTGCAGGACTCTATATGAGACCTTGGGTTATGAACTTTGTCCCAGAAAAGGAGACTTTTACTTCAGTTCTGGTTTGGGTAAGACTCTACTCTCTACCTCTTTATTACTGACAAAACGAATCGTTAGTGGCCATAGGCAATAAATTAGGACGCTATGTTAAAGCCTCTGAAGCCACTAGAAGGGGAAAATATACTTCCTTTGCCAGAATTTGTGTGGAAATGGATCTATCAGGAGCTCTACTAGAGGAGATAATCTTGGAAGTTTTTGATGAATAATGGGTAGAAACAATAGATTATGAGCGCATTCCATTCAGATGTTGCAAATGCCATGAACATGGACATCTTTTTAGAGACTGTCCGCTCAACAAGGAAATAAACAAAAGCAGAAGCAATACAGTGAAAGAATCAGATAGCTTTCAGAAAGTGGTTAACCGAAGTAAAGGAAGTAAGAAAGGTCCGAAGAATCTGCAGCAAGAAGAACAACAGTTTAGGAAAACTAGTTTCCAGGTGCTTCAAGAAGAGGAAGAGAATACTAAAGAAGAACAAGCAATGGAAGGGAGTTCTGCAAAAAAGGAGGAAGGAAAAAACCCAGAACAAACACAAAATGATGAGTACCAGAAAGAAGCCACTGTGAGTGATGTGGAACAAGAAATGGATCAAGAAATGACCCAAAATAACACGGACCCAGAAGACCCTGAACTGTTAGAAATTCTTGATAAAGAAAACCTAGACCTAGAAGGCTTCTTGAGGCAGGGCACCATGGGGGGAGTGGATTCACTACCTCAAGAGGAACTCAACAGAATACAACAACTGTTTCTATGGAGATCGCAAACAGGGGAGCCAGAGCGATGTAACAACATAGACAAACAGGACAGTAGAGGAGTGAAAACGATGAAAACTACACTGGGACTAGTCAATAGAAACCCAGGCAAGAAAAGAGGCAGGAAAAAGCAAAATGAACTCTTGATGGAGTGTGGAAAACTGATGATTGATTCAGGTAAGATGAAAGATCTAGCCAGTTACTCCTTTACAAATCTTTTATAATGAAGTTGACATCTTGGAATATTAGAGGTCTAGGGAGTAAGAGAAAGCAGAGAATGCTTAGCAACATAATGAAACAAGAAATGTCGGATATAATGTTTATCCAAGAATCGAAATGTTCCATTCAAAAGGTCAAACAAATCCAGAGTAAATGGCTCAGCAGTTATGAGTTTCTTGAAGTAAAAGCAGAGAATACAATAGGGGGTTTAATCACTCTATGGAATCCCCACAAAATTGGCATTCTAGATGCTGAGGCATCCAGAAATTACTTATCAATTGTCATTCAACCAGTAGGAGAAAGAGATACCTTTCTGGTCACAAATGTTTATGGCCCTCAGAGAATAGATGACAAACTTAAGTTTCTGGATACCCTGGTGGATCTCAAGGGCAGACATGCAGACATACCCTAGATCATGGGAGGGGATTTCAACATGATTAAATCCCTTTCAGAGAAGAAAGGAGGAACAATATCTCTAAGTAGAGACTCCACAACTTTCCAAACTTTCTCTGACAACATTAATCTAGTGGATACTAATTGGAATACTGGCCTATTCACTTGGAATAACAGGCGAGGAGGAGATGCCCTAGTCACCTCAAAGCTAGACAGATTCTTCATCTCTGAGAATCTTATGATAGATGGGAAAGAGGTAACAACACGAGTTCTTCCCTTTGGTGGCTCAGATCATTGGCCAATTCAATTGGAAATCAAGGGCATAGGGACTCCTAGGAATAAACCCTTCAGATTTGAAAATATCTGGCTGTCTCACCCAGACTTCACAAACAACATTGAGAAATGGTGGTCAGAGGACTTGCAGATTCAGGGAACCAGAATGTATCTTCTTCACAAGAGATTAAAGCACATAAAATGTCGGCTTAAGGAATGGAATAAGAAGGATTTTGGTAATATTTTCGAAGAAAAGAGAACAGTTGAAAACAAAATGCAGGCTCTCAACCAAGCTCTAATCAAGGAAGGCTTTGATAAAGCGATCAATGAACAAGCGGATAAACAGTATCAAAAATGGGAGGATCTATGTAAACAAGAGGAAATATTTTGGAGACAAAAATCTAGAGTTCAATGGTTAAAAGAAGGAGAGCGCAACATTAATTTCTTTCATAGAACCACCATGGCCAATAGAGTTCACAACAATATCTACTCAATCAAGAATGAAGTAGGGGAACTTCAAACATCCCATAAAGCTATAGAAGTTGTGTTAGTCCACCACTTCCAAGGTATAACACAGGATAACACTTCAGAAAGAGAGCAGGCCATCAGGGAAATTACTAGAAACATACCGAAACTGGTATCTAGGGAGGACAACTTCAACCTTAATAGACCAGTAACGGAAGGGGAGCTAAAAGATGTAATCAAAGACATGAAAAATGGCAAAGCACCAGGCCCGGATGGTTTTAATGTGGACTTTTTCAAATCTTGTTGGAACAGTTTTAAGCAAGACATATTGAATGTTGTGGAGGATTCCAGGTCAAATAAAACTATTATGAAAGCCCTCAATACTTCCTTCATCGCCCTGATCCCCAAACAGGAGATTGCTCTTACACCGGATAAATACATACCCATAGCCCTATGCAACGTAATATATAAGATTATATCCAAGGTTGTGGCTAATAGAATCAAACCTTTGCTTCCAGTCCTGGTTTCTGGGGAGCAATCAGGGTATGTGGAAGGCAGACAAATTCTGGATAATATCATTCAAGCGCAAGAAGTGGTGCACTCTTTAACTAGCAAGAAGCAGGTAGGCAGGATCATGCAATTAGATATTGCCAAGGCTTGTGACAAAGTAAATTGGGTCTATCTAAAGAAAATGTTGATTGCATTTGGTTTTGATCATCTATGGGTTAGATGGGTAATGGCACTAGTGACCTCCTCCAGTTTTTCTATATTGGTTAATGGCTCCCCCTCAGAGATTTTCAATCCTTCTAGAGGCCTCAGACAGGGGGACCCGCTCTCCCCCTTCCTTTTTATTATCATGATGGAAGGGCTGGGGAGAGCTATAAAACAAGTGCAATCTACAGGAAATATTAAAGGCCTGTAGCTTACGGATAATGGGCAAGCTCTGACTCACCAACAATTTGTTGATGATACCATGCTTCAGGGACTCCCCACAGTCCAAGAAGCCTCAAACTATAAAAGAATTCTGAAGCTTTTTGCCTTGGCTTCAGGTATGGAAGTAAATCTCTCCAAATCTAAAATCTTTTTCTTCAATACCAATATTGCTATTCAGAAAAACATCTCCAGAATTCTTGGCTTCCAAAGAGATTCTCTTCCCTCAAAATATTTAGGAGTTCCTCTAATGGCAAAACCAATGCACAAAAGTATATGGGAACCTTTGATCAACAAGTTGCAGGATAAAGTCAGTAAATGGACCATCAAATCTTTAAACCTTGCTGGCAGACTAGTTCTTACCAAAGCAGTGCTCCAAGCAATCCCCATCTTCATGTTATCAGCCCTCCCAGCTCCAAAAGGGGTCCTTCAGCAATTCAGAGATATTCAAAGAAATTTCCTTTGGGGTAGGGAGGAGACCAAGAGAAAATGGCCCTTAGTGTCTTGGGATAAAATTTGTAAGCCCAAAAACCATGGAGGGCTTGGATTGGATGATCAAGAGATTCTCAGTAAGGCTCTAGGAGCCAAACTTTGGTGGCGCTGGGTCCAGCAACCAGAAACCCAATGGGCTAAGATCTGGAAAGAAAAATATGCTAATTCCTGGCAAAACAATGATCTTATAAGAATGTCGGGAAATATAAAGGGTTCTTATATTTGGAACAAAGCCTGGGAAAATAGAAGACTAGTACAAGAGAATAGCTTCTGGGAAATCAGAGACAGAAATCTTGCTCTTTTCTGGGAAGATAAATGGCAGCAAGAATCAATTCTGGTAAAAGAAGAGTTTCTAGATCTTAAACAAGAGTCGGAGTCCCAAGGTTTAATAAAGGTTAAGGACTTCTGGACACATTCTCATCTCACGGAAAAGTGGAGA
Source organism: Pinus tabuliformis (assembly GCA_031772625.1). Taxonomy (NCBI): domain Eukaryota; kingdom Viridiplantae; phylum Streptophyta; class Pinopsida; order Pinales; family Pinaceae; genus Pinus; species Pinus tabuliformis. The sequence continues at coordinate 1,311,435,831 of CM062816.1, read as the reverse complement.
GTCTGGAGAAATATAGATTGCAGTAATAACAATCTCCTGAAAACTAAAGCAGAAGAACTCAGGAAAATTATAGAACAAAGGAAAATCTTAGTGGTAGAGGGACAAGACCAACTGAGATGGGGAGAGAACAAAGAGGGCACCTTTAATCTTAAGGAAGCTAAAAACATTCTCCTTGGGCTGGATCCCCTAGTTCCAGACAAAATCTGGCAAAACCTTTAGAAACATCCAGGGTGGATGAAAATCAAAATCTTCATGTGGGTTGTTTATCACAGGAAAATTCTGACTTGGGACAACATAAGGAAAAGGGGTGTACAGGGGCCTTCAAGATGCCTGTTATGTGAAGATCAAGAAGAAACCTTGGAACATTTACTCAACAATTGCATTTTTACATCCTGGCTATGGGATTTATTTGCTGCAATCTTCCAACAATCTGATAGGGACAGAAGGAGCATCATCAATACCCTCATCAATTGGAGGAAAAAAATTTCGGATAATGAAATTCTTAACTCAGCGTGGGCTCTTGTACCAAGCTTCATCATATGGAACGTGTGGAAGGAGAGGAATAAAAGAATTTTTAAGGGAGAAAAAAATCCCCCTCAACACTTGCTGGAGTTAATCCTGAAACAGCTCAAGGAGACTGTGGGAACCACTGTTCGTAACCCCCCCAAAAAACCCCCCTCAGACTCAGATTCAAATATTCTCAGGCAGCTGGGGTTGCAGAGGCTCTCCCCCCTGGGCATTGATAAGAGGATCCTTTTGTCAGACTCGGAAAAGGAATTTTGGCATCCCCCTCCGGCAGGCTATTTAAAATACAACATTGATGGGGCTTCTAAGGGGAACCTAGGAACAACAGGGTATGGAGGTGTTCTCAGAAATTCAGAGGGAAGTATACTTAGCATCTTTCATTACCACCTAGGTACAGCCACCAACAACATGGCCGAGCTTATGGCTATGGAGCAATGCCTGGATTTTCTGAAGCAGGACAACTGTCAAAATGTCATGATAGAGGCAGATTCAGAGTTAATTATCAACTTAGTGCAAAAAATTCTCAATGGCACCGCACCAGATAAAGTCTCTAAACATTGGAAACTAATTCAAGTTTTCCAAAGGATTCAACACCATCTTTAGGGCTTGTGCACTATTAGTTTCCACCACGTTCGCAGAAAGGCAAACAAGCTAGCGGATCTTCTGGCTAACCAGGGGGTCAGCTGCACAAGGAAAAATGGGTTGACAAAGTGGCAGGAGGTGAGGCCTAGTAGACTGAGAGCTCAATGCGACGAGCAGGCGGAAGATGACAGGGAGGTGTTTAGACTCAACACCTTGGGAAATAGCTCGAATGGATTTTCCCCTGGTTGAGCCTTCCTTTTGGGTAATGTTTGCGGCAGAAATTGATCCTTGTCTGGTTACTCAGACTCAGGGTGTAAGAGTTATGTGGATCTCAGATGTTCCTCGTAGGCCTTGGCTCGATGGAACACTGCTACCCTTGCTTTGTCCCAATCCAAGGCGAGGTAGTTCTGTCTTAGACAGAGAAACCAAGCTTTTCGGTAACTGGAGGTCTCGGTCAACGAAGGCTAGATTGCAAAACCACCTCCCAGGTGGTTTCGGACTGATCGCGCGGCCCTCGGAGCGGAAATGGTTTTCGCGTGATCGTAGCGATCCCATTCACCTGGCGACGCGTGGCAGGGTGGGGGGATGGAAAACTGCCCTCCATCGCAAAATAACTTTCCGCCTTATTATCCGTTGCGAAATGCTTCTCATCCGTCAGATTCGGGTGTTGCGAATCAACAGTGGTCTTTCGAAGTGCAACTTGGTGGGGCCGGGGTGGTACACCTCTGACTCTTTGGAGTTGTGCGTTTCTTCTCGGCCGTCGATCTTCTTGTTACGATGGGTCGGTGTGTTGGGTAGGGGTTTTCCGGGTGGGGGCCACGCGTTAGCTTCTCCGGTGACCACAATTTCCTTTTTCATCATCGGCGGAAAGGAAATTAGCTATACGGGTGGTTTTCCGGCGATCGCACGGAACTCAGACGGAAAGTGGTTTTATTTACATGGGAGCGATTCCATTGGGGAACTGACACGTGGAAGGAGAGAGGAAAATTAAACCGCCTTCCCCGGGCGCTATTGTTCGGGAACCTTGTGATGCGCGATATGGATCTCGACCGTTGGATCTGGTGAAGCAGATCCATGGTCGGGAATGATCGAGCAGTTTGGCAGGTGGGAAAGTTGAACTTCGTTTGACTCTTTAGGGCATTTCTCTCTCATCCGCAGTTTGGCTCGGGGTTAGTGGGTTTCGGTTCTTTTGGCATGTCAGGTGTGCTTGTGTCAGGAGGGCTCTGCTATTTTCTTTTGTCTTTCCGCCCTCTAGGCGCTTTCTTTGTAAGGTTTTACCAAGTTGAAGGTCTTTTTTTTTTTTTTTTGCCGGGCGGGTAGCCTGTTTTGCCAAGGTCCATGGGTTAGTTGGACTTTTGTATTCTATGTAAATTCTTGATTGACTTAACGATATAGATAGAAGGCACTACTCTTGCTTCAACAAAAAAAAAGAAGAGATTAACAACTACAATGGCTTTGTTTGTATTTACCAAGTTGCATTATGATTTCCTTGCTAGTTTTGGCATGCATGGCATATGGATGTGGTTATTTGGTTACGATCTATCATTAGCATGGAGGTTTGCCTGGATTGACAACAATTTTGCATAACCTTGCCATTTCCTGGATAGCCATGGTGTTGTGGGTCTTCCATTTTTTTTTCTAATTGGAGCTCATGTTCCTTATGGTCGTGGGTTGAGTTATTAGTTCCTGGAGCCTTGGTTGGAAAAATGCTCTGGAAGCCTTGGAACAACTTGGGTTGAGTTACTAGTCCTGGAAGCCTTGGTTGGATAAACATTTTGGACCCCTTAGTGGTTTGAGTTACTAGTCCTAGAGCCTTAGTTGGAAAAACGATTTGGAGCCTTGCGACAATTGTGGGTTGAGTTACTAGTCTCGAAGTTGGGTTAGAACAAATGCTCTGGAGCCCTAGATAGCTTGGGTAGAGACCGATCTGGTGATGGTTAATGATTTTTGACCGTGAGGTGGAATCATTGGTTGAGGGTTGAGGTGGTTGGGCCTCTGGAAGCCCTGGTTTGGTTTTGGTTGGTTATTCCATGATATCTCACATTCATGCTTGGAATATGGCACATGGATGATTGACTAAAAGAGAGATTTAGTTAAGCCCAATCTATGGTTGGGTGGTACGTGGAAGTCCTTGATTTGGTTGGATTTGCATATGTTAATATGCTCTCCTTTCATCTTGTAATTCATGAGTATTTATACTGGTTATTGTGTGGCTTTGATGGTTGTTCTATCATTGTTATTATGTTGGTTGTAAGCATGGTTTATGACATATTTTAGTTGTGGATCTTAACATATTTTGATTAGTGAATGAATGGTTATTGAATGCATGACCTAATAGATGTTTTTGAAGCTATTATGGGAGCAAATTAGACCATTTTGTTAATTCCCAGATAAGTAAGAGACGCCTATGTTCATATATGCAACTATGACCTGTAGATTACATGTTCACGATGTGTTTGACGAAATGTATGCCATGGACATTGGTTAGGATGGGTCAGGTTAAGTCCTTGGTCATTTTTTAAATTAAAGGCTTTTTCTTTGTGTAATTTATCATTTCTGAGAGTTTCATCAAGTTATGTGCAGAGGTCTGGATCCTAGATCTTAAAAAGTGGCTCAAATCTCAGGGTCGCTGGCACAAAACTGAGTATTTTAGTCTACAGTCACTGACAAGCAGGTTTATAGGAGCGACTGGAGGGTTACAGTCGTTGGCTTGCGTTGTCATAGGAGCGACCGGGAGTCCATATCATTAAAAAGTCAAGTTAACTCTTGGGGGTCTTGTAGTCCTCGAGGGTGGTCAGTAAGGTTTTAGTCTGTCAACTCCACTTCCTTAACTGTACCTAGGAGGTTGAGTCATATCATAATAACTCTCTTGGGTAATTGTGGGAGGAGGGTGTTACAGTTTTGATTAATTTTGCTCTCTATCAGAGGTTTTGCTTGCATGAGGACATGCAAGATGATCGACATGGGGGGATGTCAGGACCCAAAATAGTCGTGTTTAATTCACATTTTTGCCCTATGCTTACTCATGGTTTTCATTGTTATTACTATCATTTTGCACAATTGTCGGGCTAGTATCTTAAACTTGGAGCGTGACTAGGTAATTGTTCATTATTTAATATATTCCCTTTGTTTTGATAAGAATCACATCAAAATTGTTATTAATGGTGGTGCTTGTGTTATTTTAGTTTCTTAGGAAGGCGCATGAAACTCCAACCAAAGATATACATTCATTAACAATTGATTGCCAAGTGCACTAATAGATGGCCATGTTCTTACGCCCTTAAAGATTCCCGCACCAAGAAGAAATTATGCATAAAGTTCTTATATGAAGACACCATGTGGCCTATAGATTACACTTATTAGAGATATTTTTGAAGATTGAATCAATGTCAACTCCATTCTTGAAATGGTGGTTTACCAAGTGCAGTTAAGTTCCTGCACCAATTTAGGGCTTCAATAGATTAGCACTCTTTCGAGGAAAATTGAAGATGGTTTTTGTCAAAAATGATGTTTTAACACCTCCACATGAGTTAGAATGCACCCAAGTCATACAAATAATTTTTTAGAGAATAATTAGTATTACGACCCCAAAATTTGCACAATTTTCAGACAGTTAACTTTCTGCTCGGTTTGCGTGCATATGAGGCAAATCCCATAAACAAGTATTGTTGAAAATATGGAAAATTACGTTCCCTTAGAACAATATTCCAAAATTTTCCATGGTTTGGGAGATTTGAAGGGTTCTTTGAGGCAGTTTTATAAAAAAACATAGTTTTCTAGAATTCTAGGATCATGCCCATAATGAAAATTTTGTACTAGATCTTGATTTTTCTTATTGGATGATGGCTTAACCAGATTTCCATTGATGGAAAATTGTTGTGATTCGTCTTGTTTGTAAGTATATTGGATTTTCTCGAGCCAAATTGATATTGTAAAGAATCATATAGACTAAGCCATAGCCTTGTGCAAGGGGTAGTGATACTATTGGAACAATCTATCGTAACTTTCTATTGATTTCGACTCGAGGACAACCCCTTTTGGTTGTTGGACTCTTTATCTACACAATGTAAAGGCCAAAAGTTGAGTAATTAGAATTTTATGCCATGTTTCATTCCATTTATTTCTGCACTATGTGTTTAATTTTGTTTATGTGAATTAGTTTTCTTACAAAGGGGATGATGTGGTTGGTTTGGGCCTACCAACTTAGCTCGTTGCCCCTTTGTTCTGTTGATTTTGAATAGGATATCTACAAATCTTGTTTTTGGTACGTTAATCTCTAGTTTTGCTATTAGATGTGGAAGTTCATCAAGTGGGAGTCTTATACTATGTTTTTTTATATATATTATTTTCCTCATGACTCGCTTCACAGCTAAAAACCTAGAAATTGTGTGATATGTGGATGTCTCGTATTCAAATCACTGGTGTAATTTATTCTTGTATGAATTCCATCCAGAAGTTATAACAAAATTTCTTTGTTTTCTCTATAATGAACATATCAATCAACACTCTGTTTCATAAAGCTATTTTTTTTACATCAAAATTCATGATAGGAACACAACAAATCTACAAAGATTTACATATTTTTATGAAATTAGAAATCTTTTTGTCTAAGATTTGAGGGTAATTGCTGTATAGCTCAAATTGTAACAATTTTTTTGGTTGAGGAGGCCTTCTAACGCTATCATTGATATCTTATGCCTATATACCAAGATAGAGTTGATATATATCTATATATATATATATATATATATATATATATATATATATATATATATATATATATAGATATATTACTACTTGGTTGTTGAGACTTACCATAATGATGGTGCGTTGGAACAGAAGCTGCAAATATGGTAATATTTGTCTTTGAATTTCTACACTTGCATACATTGTCCCACCTCCTTTGATACGTGTTAAGTCAAAGGGATCATTTTTAAGAAGAAATTGACCCCTTATTTATAGGCCTGCAATTTTCTTAATAAAGTGATTACTCACACTTTCCAAAATTAATATTGTAAGTTTGTTTTTTTTTTTTTTTTTGGTGTGAAGCTTGTGCAAAGCATAATTGAGTACATATATGAGGGAAGGTATGACAAATTTGTAATATTTTATTATCCTTATGGATTCCACATAGAGATGGTTAATTATTGGACAAAGTGGATATTTATTAATGGATTTCATTGTTTGGTATTTTACATTGTACGGGAAGCAATTTTATATTTTCCTTGACAATGTGTGGATTGCCTATACTTCTCATCCTTTTGTTCATTAGCTTATTAAGATAATTCTTATCTTGAAGTTGCTTGGACTAGTTAGAAGTTAATGCTCAGGTCTCTAGCTAATTAGAAGTTAGGGTTTGTTGTTTACTTACCTTTAATTAGGGTTGTTTTCCAAATTGATTTGTAATTAGAGATTGCTCTTTATTTGTCACTAGTTAGGGTTTTGATTTTTAATTCCCAATATTTATGGTTTGCTTTTCAACTGCTAATGATTAGGGTTTTCTTTCAATGTTGAACGATTACAGGATTGGTGTTGTAATAATTAGGGTTTCTGTTCTAAAGATTTCTTTTAAGTTTAGGATTCGAGCAAAGATTAATTAAGTGTAGGAACTCAAAGTGTGAGCAGTTTATAGACAAACTAGAGTTTTGTTTCGCAGGTTGTTGGAGTATTTCTCTAGCATTTCTAGTGCTATGCCTCGAAGTCCATAGACCCCAGATTGACATTAAGTGTTGGTCTATTAGTCAAACATATATTACACCCGATAGGAAATTTTAGTTTTATGTGTGGATTCCATGCGAATAAGTACATATATTGATATGTTATGTTTAGTAAAAATAGGGTGATGGGACAAGAAGAGATGCTAGTAAATTGCATTAAAGTTTAGACCTTTGTCACACTGCTACAAGTACGACAACCAACATGCAAATATCTTTTGAATGCTTCTTTGGATTAGAGGAAGCCTAGGTCAAAAATATCCTTGAACCCCTAATGTATGAATGCATTGAGTTTGAAGAACAATTTAAATACTCAAGAATCTTTATAAACCCAAATAGTTATGGACAAATGATTGGAAATGGTGGCTATTGAAGGTTAGTGAGAGAATAAATATTTAATGTGTAGATGGTTATCAACGGTTGGAACACTAGTTCTAGTTGAATTAGTTATGGAAGAAATTCCTATTTATCAACACACTCTAGCTTATATCCCAAACGGCATACCAGAGAAAATCAAGAGAGTGGGTGTCATATTCTTATTGTCAAGAAATATGGACTATGGATTAAAATATAAGTATGAAAATACATAGAGGTTGATTCCATAGAAGGTCAAATTAGAAGCCCAACAAAATCCCTACACATTGCTTCCATTATATGGAAAGCAATGGTTCAAGATTTCCTTTTGATAGGAAATTGACTGACTTAGAAGGTGGCAAAGGGAGAAATGGTGAATATTGGAATGAATCCCTAAGTAGTCTGCATAAATCTCTATAAATGACCATAAACAATGATAAATGTTTTGCATATAGAAGGCATCTACAATCAAGCACAAGCAATGTCTTTGTGACCTCTTCCATATGGCATCATTATTAGAGAAAACTAGAGTGATTGAGACTAGAAGGACAAGATAAAATTTAATGGGAAGCCTGCAGAGATAAACACACAATGGATCACGTTGGAATAAATGTTGCACAAGATGAGTTACTATAGTCAAAGGATTTGACCTCAGGGATGTACACTCCAAAATTAGGATACAAATCTATGTATAGTTTTGACAAGCCAAAAGAAACTCAATCGTGGTGGAAAAAATTATGGAAAATTAGATCCATATTAAAGGCTTAGATTTTTGTGTCATTGGAAACTATAAACAAATCATTATAATATGAAATTCTATAGAATAGGAATATGAAGTATGGGCCAAGTAGGTGTATACTCTAAAAAAGTCAAGAGGAAAACATCTCTCACTCATTTTTAACTTTACACTAGTGAAGTATGGAGTCAAATGGACACATTGACATGTATGAAAAATTGTTCTCAAGGAAGTATTGTAGAAGAATATAATTAATGAAACGAGACTTAAAAATATGAAGTTACAAACAAAATAAAATGGCTAAAGTTTTGCAGTGTGCTGAATAAATATGAAAATACAAGTTAGATGTTAACTTAAGAATATCAAATCCATACAATAAATCACAAAAGAATAAACACGATAATTGTGGAGAGAACCTTTGAAGCAGGGTGACAATATGTATTATTCCTTTACAAATGAAACCACTCCATAAGTAATGCTCCCCACCATTATAATATTCTTCACAATATTCCATTGTATTGTTTGTACTTCTTTATATAGTATTATCTACCTCCTAGGAAGAAGGAACCCTCTAGTAAGTGAGTCATTAGCCTAGGTAGTCTCTTGGATGCTTTGGCAGATGTGGTTAATACTTTCAGATGGACTATATGTCTATTCCTAATCCCAACTAGTTGTGGAGAACCACTATCTTGGTTGTACACACTTAGCCTTCCTACATTTATTGTATTTTCACTACTACATGGGTCTTGTTTGCTGTAAATAAGCAATACATAACCACTTTCCTACTATTATTCCCCTTAGGTACCTCAATAGGTACCCCATATTACCTTTGTAGGTACACTACATTCCATCCCCCTTCACGTTTTTGGTCCTCAAAACATGGGAAGAAGCCATGCAATATAATTCGCTAAGCAGTGTAGCGAACTTGTACCAAGCACGAGCATCCATCCATTGTAGTGAAATGTGAACATTTCCTTAACATTTTGATATGGATTCAAATTGTTGTGATGAAATATCTATAGATTATTGTTATTCCTCCATGTACCACTCGATTGGTTGCCTTGATAATGTCATGTAGGTCCATAATAATCTTATTGATGCCCACACCCTTGCTTTGTTGCTTTCTATTTTTCAAGGCATGGATGGTAATATACATCATCCTTAGCTGTCAAATTTTTTGGCTTGGACTCTTCAACATGGTGTTCCTTTGAGTCATTTGGCTCTTTTGATTCCATTTTTTGCCTTCCTAGGGATTTTATTCTTATGATTCTATAAGATTTGTTGCTAATCCAGTCTCAAACTCTCAAATATTTTCCCAACGGGAACTTCTCTAGGTTCCCCCATGGGCCCTTCTTGCTTGGTAAGAGAATGATCCTGCAATGTGTTTTTATTTTTTCTTATCATAATGCTTCAAAAACTTGTTTTGCATATTAACATTTTTTGTACTAGAAAAGTCCATTCAAGCATATCCCAAAACAATATCCACATCATCCATGTCTATAGCATAAAATTCTAACGGTGACACATATTTTTCCATGGTGAGCTTCAAATCTTTAAAATTTTGAAAAGTTTGACCCTCAACATGTGTGCTTTGAATATGATTTACAAGGACCTGCAATTTCATAGCCAATTCATCTTCATGAAATTATGCTTGCAACTGGGGTTAATAGAAACAATGATCTTCTCTTGTTTGTAGGGACCAACCATATATATATATTTTTTTTTTATTTCTAAAACAAACTAAAAATACAACCATATGATAATAGCATTGGGAACTCAATATTTTTTTTTGAGCATTATATAAAACTTTTCTAAATTTCACTTCATTGAACATATCATCAAATTTACATATTATTAACTAAAACTATAATGAATTCATACAAAAGAATATTATAAAAACATAGGTACCGTTCATCAAGCGACGAGATTCAAACTTGACTTGCCGCTATTTTGCCTCCTTTGTTATCGGTCACCTCCAAGTGTGAATTTCGACGTGCTTAGTTCGAATGCAATGATCCACCGGTTGACCTCCCATCCTACTCCTTGGGTACTCTCCTTCCCCGCGGACCCCCGAGCTGCAATGGAGTTGTACAATGGAGGTACGTATTAGCTAGTAGAGGAGAGCACTCCTTGGCTCAAAAGTCCCCTCTCTAAAGTCCTCTACCTCACCAAACTCAGTATAGCTCGTAGTCACTACTCTGAAAAGAAAAACCAACATGAAAAACATAACAAGATGACAACCATACCGCTTTTTGGATCTTTATAACACAGCTCGTTGTGGTATTTATAATAAAAGATTTGGTTCAACCCAATCTATGGTTGGGTGGTATGTGGAATTACCTAACTTGGTTGGCTTTTGCATATGCTAACAAGAGTTCTTTTCCTCTTGTATTTTATGAGTAAATGTACTTGTTATGTTGTGGTGTTGATGGTTTTCTATCATTATTGTTATTATGGTCATAAGCATGGTTTTATGACAAATTCTGGTTATGGCTCTTATCATGTTTTGATTGGTAAATGATTGGTTATTGAATGCATGACCTAATAGATGTTATTTCAACTATTGTGAGCGAGAATTAGACCTTTTTGATGATTTTCAGATAAGTATGAGACCCCTATGTTCAGATATTCATTTATAACTTATAGATTACATGTTCACAATATGTTTGATGAAATGTCCGTCATGGTTAGGTCAAGTTCTTGTTTAATTTTTGTGTTAATGGATTTGTTATAGTGTCATTCATAATTCTAGAAAGTCTTATCAAATTTTGGGCAGAGGTCTGGATCCTAGCCATGAAAAAGTGGCTCAGATTGCAAGGTCGCATACACAAAAATGGGAATGCTAGATTGCAGTTGCTGGGAGGCAGGGTTATCCATGTGAATAGAGGGTTACTGTCATTGGATTTCCTTGTTATGAAAGTGATTGAGAGTCTATATCACTAAAAAGGCAAGTTAACTTAGGGTTATGGCACCTGGAGTGGTTATTTGGCTCCTGTAGCTCCCGAGGAAGGTCAATAAAGTTTTAGTTTGTCAATTCCACTTCCTTTACTATATCTAGGTGGTTGAGTCATAGCATAGTAGCCCTCAACTCATTTTTACCCTAGAAGGCCAATGGAAGTTGGTAAATATGGGAGGGGTGGTTACATTATCCATTCCGACTTTTCCAAAAATTTCTCTCATTTCCCATTAAGGTGTATGACTGCCCCATCATCTAATTCATTGATTTCAAATGGATGTCTTGTTGTCCTTATTTACTCATTAACATATACAATTAGTTTCAAAATTTTCAATTTCATTAGATGCCTCATGCATCTCTTCCTCTCCATGCTTCTTGTTTTCAATTCCCAGGCAATCCTCCTCAATCCTTGGATTGACTAGCCATTGTTCTAACATCCTCAATTATTCATTAAAGTCTACATTTCCTTCTTCTAGTAGATGGATCTCATATTTTATTCCACATGCTATAATATTTTTGTACATGTCATCATCCTCTATACTTGCGAACACATAATTAGTTAATGTCAGTTACCAATTACCTATGGGGGAATCTTGGTTAATGTAGTTGAAATTCCGCTTTTGGGTTCTATTAAGAGTTAAGTCAATAGAATTAATGCTCCATGGTAGTCCAGTAGAGGAGGGATAGGATCTGGAGGATGGAAGTAGGTTAGGGAAGTGTTGGCCCGCCAATAACCCCTCTAAATTTTACTTAAAATGGAGGGGCCCCTGTGATAAGTTTTGAGAAAATCTCCTTGTTGTTGCTTTGATTGATTGGTCTCGAGTGGTATCACACGTTGTTTTCAATCACCCCATTGGATGTGCTTTTATAAAATTTCTCCAATGTTATACAATTTTCTTGGTTCCCACTTTCAATTGCAAAGTTGTGATTGCTTAGTTTTGGGTATTTCTCTTCGCTTACACCTCCAGGTTAGTATTCAAACACGTGTCTATATAATGTTAAACAAATTTTATAATAGGAAGTCATATGTACATATAGTTGTTAGGAAATTGCCCTAGGTTAGTTAGATTTAAAATGCATATAGATAATTGATTAATATGAAATATTGTATTATACAATTATACATATTGTAAACATATATAAAAAAACAAAAAACAAAAAACAAATAAATAAAATACTAATAATGTGTGTGTGTGTGTGTATAAGCATATAATAAACATAAATTGTATATATTACTTTATCTAGTATAAACTTTGTAATGTATTTAATTATAAAACATAAACCCACATTATAGATGTTTATTTTTCAAAAGGAAAAAACAATAATATTCTATTAGATAAACAAAAGAGTGTTACATTTGTTAGGTTTCTCTTCCATGAAGCCTAATTCTAGTGGAGAAGAAACATCGAAAAAAAGAAACAAAGGGGTATTCTAAGTCCAACCAATGATTGAGGGTTACAAAAATAGAGCAAAGTCCAACATAGATCCAACAAAGTGGCTGGAGATGTCAACAAGATCTAAGAAAAAGCAACAATTGGAGACTGCTCCGTCACCGTCTCACTGTCCCAAAGCAAAGTACAGGGGTCTACCGCAAATTGTAAAAAGGAAAAAGAAAGCTACAAAGAATAGATTTGCTAGAGAAAGAAGGTCCCAAAACTACAGATTGATCCATTGAATAACAAATTACACTTAAACTACCCATGAGAAACAAAAATTCCTCTTTTGGATAACAAATTTGAAGAGATGTTTTGTTCACAAAAAATGTGGAAAAAATAGATAGTTTGAAGTAGGACTTCAATGAATTGATTTTCTCCAAACAATGGAGTAGAGCGGGAACCTCGAGAGAGGAATTACCATTTGCCCAATCTATCATGGTCTTCAAGTCTCCTACTATCAAAATATCCTCCACATCTAGCCAAGCAACGCATCTTAATACCCCACAGAGAGCCAACACCTTTACTCTTATATTGTTTCCTAAACCCCCAAACAAGTGGAAGTGGTAGGGTATTGAAGGATTGATAGTAATAATAGATCCACATCGACACAATCCATTTACAAGAGCACCATCAAAATATCACATAGATGATATTTCATCAAGCTTCCTATGAGTCCATTGATGTTAGTTTTGAATGGGTTTGTAGGGATCGATTTCAAGAAAGTATGCCATGATTTTCACGATGATGGATTTGAAATCCAAGGATTTGTTTTCGAAAATGAATTTGTTCCTGCATAGACAAATTCCCCAAAGGATATAAAGAGGAATAGTCTTGTATTATAGTTGGCTGATTGTCCAATTGATTAGGCATGAGACTATGGAAGACCTGTCCACCAGTGGAGCAATCCAGAGTGTATTGGAGAACTTTTTCCATATGAGAATCACAAAAGGACAAGAAAATAAAAGGTGATTGGTTTCCTTAGATGTATATTTGCACAAGGGACAACACCCAGGGCCCCAGAATCCTCTTTTTGCTAAATTTTCCTAGCTAAGAATGCAATTATGAATAACCAACCAAGCAAAGCACTTCAATTTGGTATGAACATTCCACCTCCACATTTTAACCAACCAGTCAATATGAGGGCCTTGTGCCTACATGTTGTATATGTACCTACATGTTTCCTTGGCAGATATTTCTCCCTCATAGGAGAGACGACCCCAATAAAGTTGATCTTCCCTCTCAGACAAGGCGATCCCAATGTGGTAGAGATGAGATTTGTAAGTTTCCCAATTGGCCTTATACTCCAGGGGAAGAGCCAGATTCTTAGTGCGAGGCCAATTGGTAGAGGAGAAAATGACGAATTGTTGGTGACCGATATAAGCCAGAGTGAACATCCCATGCCCATGAAGAAAATGGATGATTGGGGGAGGGATAATGTGATTCCCATCCATTCCAATTATGGCATCAAGGCCAATGTGGATTTTATCATCACGTTCAACCAACCATCTTATATTCTCACATAACCAAGGCTTTGATTTCACCAGGCATTTCCAAATTAAGGAAGCATTCTTCTTTACTGGAGCTCCATCTAGGATCTAGTCTTCTAGGGTAGCTAATTGAGATAATTTTCAGTGATATATTATTTCCAAATGCTAGGGCACTTAAAGGCCCTCCACAATTTTTGATGAGCAGTTCCAGGTTGAAAGTATGAGTATGTTTGATGCCACAACCACCATCCACAATGGGTCTACAAATTGAGTCTAATATGGATAGGTGGATCTTATTTTTATGTCCAGATCCAAATCATAAGAAATATGCTATGATGGAGTCAATTTTGTGAATGATCGACATTAATAAATGGAACAAATGCATCTAGTATAAAGTGATTCCTTGTAGGCCTGCCTTTATCATGACTATTTTACCACCTATAGAGAGCCATATTTTTTCCCAAAACCATAATTTCTTTTCAAATTTTTGGATGAGCCAATGCCACACTCTCAACTCATAGTTACTGGGTTTCAATCAAAAGCCTAAATATTTAAACCCATCAACTAGAGGCTAGATTCCAACCCCAAATAGTTCAACAATTTGCTGAATATCCCCATCTTCAACATAATAGAAGATGATCTCAAATTTATCTGTATTAAGAATGAGCCCAGATGCTTTGCCAAGTTTGACGATGATGTGGTGGAAAATTTTCCATTCCGAGAGGTATGCTTTTCCAATGCATAAAACATCATGTACGAACATTAAATGTGATAAATTGGTAGATGCAGTAACCCTGCATCCAATGATCCTCCCTTCCTCCTTGGCCTGTGTAAATGATTTTCTAAGCCCATCCATCAAAAGGATGAATAGAAGTGGGGAGAGCACACAACCTTTCCATAATCCTGGTAATCTTGAAAAACTCTAAAGGAATCCCATTGACGGGGACAATCATATTCACTGCAATCACAGAAACCATAATCCAATTAATGTGTTTGTGTTGGAAACCTATTTTGTGAAAAATTAGTCTAATAAATTCCCAGTCTACCCTATCATAGGCTTTTATGAGATAAATATTCATCAGATAAGCTTTTAGTTTGATTCCAACAACATCCCGAATCCTTCGGTCTATAATGAAACCAAACCATTCTCTAGTGATGTGTGCAGACAATATTTGTTTGCTGCGATTAGCAATGAGTTTGGATATCATTGTATATGCCACATTACATAGTGATATGGGTCTAAAATCAATAAAACATGAAGAGTTATATTTTTTAGGAATAAGAGAGAGGAAGGTGGCATTGATAACACTTGAGATTTGGCCCAACAAGTGAGACTCTTTCACCATCTGTGTGAGATTTGATCCCATGATGTCGAAGAAATGTAGAAAAAGTTCCACCGGCCATCCATCTGGTTCCGGGCTTTTGTCCTTGGCAAGCTCTTTGAGGACTTCCAACAGTTCTTCATTGGAGATGGGGCAATCCAAACGTGCAATGTCCTAATCCTTCACCATATTTGGAAATAGTTGGACCAATTCTAGTTGATATTCAATGTTGGGGACCTTCATTCCCTTGTATTGTTTATTGAAATAGCTAACGAATTCCTGTAGAATATCTTTATGAGATGACAGTATTAGGTTGTCCATATTTCTTATATATCGTATTGTGTTGGAGCTTTTCCTTTTTGAAGTTACCTTAGGAAAGAACCTAGTATTCTTATCTCCATCAGAAAGCCAAGCCATTATGATTTTTTTTGCCTCCATTCCTTTGCCTGATATACATTCATATGTTATATACATATTATTATGTGTTGTTCATAATGTAATATACATGTTCCACTTATTATATGTTTTTTTGTTTTTTTTGTTTTTTTTTTAATATGTTATCTTGTGATATATAAAAAACCACATAAATAGAAAAAATCAAAACAAACTATATATCATACCTATTATAAATATAAAACAATAAAAAAAAAATACATAAAGTGCTTATGGTGTGTAACTACATGGAGGGCATAATTAATGAAGAAGATTTTTGTACATACCACTATATATGATTTGATGTTCCAATGTAACATGAGCTCGTGGCATATAAAAACCTTATATTATTTTTACATAATATATTCCAAAACTTAAAACACAAAAAATATTACACATCTCATATAAAACGTGAACATGTATATTGGACAAGCTATCATATAGTGTCAAACGAAATGTGTTCACGTAGTAAACTAGCAGTTGCCCCTAAAGGTGCAAACGTATACCGAAGGAATAGAAGAATTGGGAATACCATTTCGCTACTAACATAGTCAACTATTGAATGCACATGCATAAGGTTTTCCAAACTCTTCAATGCAAGCGCTACGAGGCAAGCCCATTGCTCACAAATTTTGCATGAGCGCAAAGTGATGATATACCTTGCCCCAATTGGAGTGTTAATAATCGACCGATACATTAAATTGGTCTATAATACTGCTCTCTATAATTCTAGTACAATTTCTCAGGAAATTAAAGTCCTAACATGCTGCAGAAAGCCTTGCAAGTGCAATGACGTCCCAACACATCCTCTCTGTTATTTATCACATGTCAACTCCTACCAATCATTTGTAATTTTACATGTGTTTCACTATAGTAAATGATGTAATACCCATTCATTGTATTTTGGATGTTGATTGCTCTGTTTAAAACAAAATCCCTTTTAAATATGTTCAAGTGAAGCCACATATATTGGTTAGTATATAAACTTGGATGCCCTCCTTGGCATAAAAAATTATAAAGCATGCAACAAAAAGATGAACAAAAGGAGGAATGTAAGTGTGCTTGTGAACGAGTTTGAAAATTGCTCTTTTGTGGTCCTGCATTGAAATGTGAAACCATTGAACCTTATGTTTTAATTACAATAATAACATGTACAAATGTTCTCTAATGTGAGGGATTGAACCTCAGACATTACCTCAACCTCCAAAGTGTCATCGTGAATGACACTATTCCACCACTCTTCCTACATCTCATATTATAAAGGGTCTTTATGAGAGTGATGAGTGTAGACCACTAGGATGTTCCGAGCTCGACAAGACTCGATCACGTGAAAAGTCGTGGGGAGAATTGGAGTCACGTGTCAAATTTTGACTGCAGCAAAGCATACAAAAATGAAGGCCTATGATTGATTGGGGTGAACAATGCCCACTCAACTAAACCCCACAAAGAAATTCCTATCGGCATAAAAATATCTTTCCAAACATCTCATAATTATATAAAAAATATATCATAGTAAAAGTGTTGGGATGAGGTCCTCTAGGTCCAATTTTGATAAGATATTGTAAAGTCTCCGCATTTTGAGGAGCGAAGTGCGAATATCGTAGGTCACTAGGAGACAAGTGGTTTTAGGAAGGTCAAAGCCCCTTATTTTTCTCTGCCCATGGTTTGCGGACCATGGTATTGTAATAGGAAAAAGTATATAAAGGGATGTCTTATCAAGTATAAGACAATCAATCAGAATGGAGGATGATATGTTTTTGAGTCTGTAATTATGAGATATGCGATATTTGGGCGAAGGGGAAGGCTCTTGGTACTGTGTGCGTGGATACCTTGGTAAGTCCACAACTGAGGGTGCGGGCCCCTACAGTTGTGTGCGCAGGGTCAGGAAAGTATATGTATCGAATATCTAGAATAATAGAGTATCTGAAGCAATTATGTGTCTGAACTGTATATTTATGTATTTTCTATATTTACGCTCAGTTAAATGACATTTATTTGTAGTATTGTCTTAATTACTCTGCGAAGATCTGGATCTACTATTATATGTTATGTTATGCAGATCCTTAGGCGAAGCTCATACCTCTGTTTAATTAAAAATTTCTTTAAATTTGGAGATTTTGAGGATAAGGGTTCGTGAAGGTCAGATAAAGTCTTAAACTGAAGAAATGCCTTACCCCCACATCACTTAAGCCCCCTGGATACAGAAACCTAGTTTTAGCATCCCCCAATACTGCCTCGGGTGAGACTGCAACCTGTGCTAAGAGGATTGTTGCTGAAATGGCCGGTAGTGTAGGGTTTTGTTGGTTAGGCAACCAACTCTGAACCTGGGTCCAAGCCCCCTCAAGCCTATAAATGGTATTGTTGTCGGCACCAATATATATCTTAGGAATGTGTGATGTGGCGTAAGTGGATACCAACTAAGAAAGAAATTGAGAAGTGGATAGATCAAAAGTTGCACGCGTTTGTAGCTTAGGAGAATCAGAATTCGCGTTTGTCAAAAGAAAAGTGGTTACAGAAATATCTCTACACAGAAGTGCATGAAGTTTTCTTTTCAATGTTCCCTTGTGAATTACACGAGTGGCTGTCCAAATTAGCGGATAACGAACTACTTAGAAGAACAACGATCCTATTGTAGTCAAACATCTTGATGGATCTGATTATAAGGTTGCAAGGGCTATTGATTACTAGATTGATAATATCTTGGGTGGTTTCATCACTGAGTTTGCAATTGATACATCTGTGTCTTATAGCTAAGCTCAACACTGATTCTTCAAAGGTTCGAGAGGTAATTACCTGAAATCTCTAAAGATCTGGATTAAAATGTTGTTGTGTGAAAAGGGGGTTATGCCTTTGCATTAATGTTTAAGAGAGGTCAAACTAGATCTATGTGAAGTGGAAAGGGATTCAAAGTAGATCTAGACAAATTCGTTGAAAGAGAACACAATCCTTTATTGGGAGAGTCTGGAAGTGAAGAAGAAATAAGTAGCCCTAGCACGCCAAGAGGTGCGACACAGTCAGTAGATCTGTATACTTCTAGAATTCCACTTCCATCCACTTGATCTCCATCTCATACACCTATGCCTCTACCTCCACCTCCGCTATTCAATATGGCGAATATAGTAAAAATGATTGTATTCAAGGGTTAGAGAATCCCAATCAGTTTTGGTTTATCACAGAAGCTGCGTGGAAAGCGCAACAGGTCAATGATGATGACATGAAGAAAGCACAACTAGTTACAACGCTACAGGACATAACATTTACCTGGTACATCAAATATAGTACGACTCATCCGGCTGCTTCGTTAGCTGACATGAAGGATGCGTTGAATGCAGAATTTAGGAAGCCAAAGTTGCAAGCTCAATGTGTGACCGAAATAAAGGAGATCAAGCAGAGGGTTAATGAGTCTGCATGGGATATAGATCAATGACTGAAGTGTTTACTGAGCCAAGCTAATCTTCAGATTTCAGATGAACAACATAGGGACTGGTACATAGCTACGCTATTACCTCACTTAAGATTTCCGTTATCTCAGTAGAAGATTGGGTCTCAGGCCGAAGCATTAGAGATCGCGATGAAGCTAGAAGCTTCACTGATCCAAGACACGAATATAGGATTTCAACATATCTAATCGAAGTTATCAAGCTTGCATATGGAGTTGTAGGATCTAAAGGAGGGAAAGGGGGTTAAATCGGAAACACATTCTGAATTTTGGTGGACAAAGTGCAAGGATGAAGGACATCATAAATATCAGTGCCTTGTATTTCGGGATTATATAGCTGCGGGGGGTCCCAACCCGCTGAAGCTAGAATCTTCCGCTGGATCAAGCACCGATGCAAGTGCCTGGTGTAGCATCTGCCAAGTGTCAAGATAACATTCAACAGATAATTGTTCTCTATTACAGAAGTTTGTACAGTCTCCAAAGCAACTCTTTTGTAACTTTTATAAATCGATTGGTCATGATGAAAGGAATTGTCAAATCTATGAATTAATGATGGACAAGACTCTGTTGTATAGAATGCAGGCTGAAAACCATGCGTAGAGCGATCAAGGCTCACCTGCGGCTCACGAAGGATTCCAAGGACGGGGAAGAGGATGAAGAGGAGGAGCTGGAAGAGGTTGAGGCCAGATCATTTGCTATAACTGCGGAGAACCAGGACACTTTGCGCACAACTGTCAGAATCCAAATCACCCTTCTTGTCAATACTGTCGGCAATTTGATCATGCTATAGAAGATTTCCCGGTATTAATAGCAAAGATGCAGGATAAAAAGAACCAACCACCGATGCAAAATATTCAGATGATGAGGTCCGAGTCGCGTGAAGACGATCCCAATATCAACATAGTCAGGCGAAGCGGTATAGCCACTGGTGAAGACAAGGTTGAAGGAAAACAACCAGTATCAAATCTATGGTTTTGAAAAGTCGGTGAGAAGAATGTTGGGTTTGATTTACATAGAGAAAAATAGACGTTCATGGAGGCAAGAAATTTTTTTATGGATCCAAGTGCTTCTATGTCTAAGAATCAGATACCGCTAGTCCCACGAAAGGAGAAACCTGAAGAAGTTACTATGACATAGGATTCAGATCCCATGGTGTTAAAATTGTTTTTGCAGACCTGCATGAAGTTATTACGGGATCAGAAGGCAATTGAAGGACTGCAAGAGTTGATAGATAAATGCACCAACAAGGATAAGCCGTTACTAGAACAATGTGCAGTCAATAAGGTGAACCTAAGCAAGAAGAGAACTGGTAGGGAGATGCGGTTGACTACGCAGATTGGTGATTTTGAAATGGACCAGGTAATCCTAGACTTGGGCTCTGATGCTAACGTACTGCCAAAGAAAACTTGGGAACATATGGGGAAGCCTAAGTTACAGTGGTCGCCAATTCAGTTACGCATGGTGAATCAAAAAAAGATAATTCCAATGGGTCCCCTGCACGGGGTAACTGTATGTATTGAAGCCGCAAGAGCAGTGGCAAATTTTGAAGTTATGGAGATAGTAGATGAAAGTAATCCATACCCATGTTGCTCGGGATTGATTGGGCCTTTGACATGAACACACTAATTAATTTAAAGAAGTGAAACATGGTATTTGAAAAGAATGATCTTTGATTGATTGTTCCGTTGGATCTAGCAGAAGGTGCGCAATACACAAAACCGAAACGTGATTATTATGAAGATGAAGACATTAAGAACATATATAAGCTAATTGCATGAAATGAATATTGGATCAACCCCACTGCAGATGGAAGGATCAACTGGGAGAAGGACAATTCGTAGCAATCAGATTCAAATGAAGAGTTAGAAAACTGGTAGAATCAGTTGCATGAGGTCTCTATGCTGCGATGTAATCAACTTAAGAAGTCACTATGTTTTATATCTACTCAGGTACGTAAGCTGCCTTATTATAATGGCTTGGATGATGTAAATATGTTTCCTGACCATTTTGAAAGGGACGTACCAGAGGAACATCGGTTCCAGGACTTAGATCTAGCATTGAGAGCTACGTCTGCAAGATGGTGGTGTACGCACAATGATAATTTTGCTGACTGGAAGCAATATCGTAGAATGATGCGATTAAGATTTGGCTATGCAAACACCCACCTTGCTGAAAAGTACACAGGGAAGGATGATCCGCCTGAACACCTGGCTTGATGGACTAAGGCGTGGGGTGAGGTAACTCAACCATAGTGGGTGCATATCTTTATTCATACCTTGGATGTTATCCCAAGAAACTGGTATTTAGAGATGGAGCTATGACATGAGACTGCTGATTGGGATGGAATGAAGGAGAGTTTCTTGTTGACATTTATTTTTGAAGATGGGTTCGAATGCATTGATGAAGCGATTTAGGAGATTAAAGGAGCAATCTTCTGAACACCAGTAGAGCCTATCACTTGGATACAGCCTGACTGGAGTACGTAGCTACAACATGCTTTGGAATGTTACAATGTTACTACGGAAGAAGGCAACGAGGATCTCTGGAATATTAATATCCTCGAGTCAGAGGGACAAGACGAAGTTGCTAGACCTGTTGTGGAGATCCCTAATATCTCACAACTGGTGCACACAAAACTGGTAAATAATGGCTCAGAAGCAAAACCGAAATTCGCTAAATTCACGAACATTGGCGACTATTGGGATGAAGACAAAACAGATAAGGTCACTGAATTATTACACGAATATCATGATTCATTTCCAACTAAGTTCTCTGACTTGAAGGGGATAGTAGGAGATTTGTGTATGATGAAGATCAATCTAAAAATAGATGCGAAGCTGGTTAAGCAACGCTCATATCGGTTGAAGCCAAAATACAAGGAAAAGTTAAGAGAGGAACTCGACAAGATGCTCGCGGCAAGAATAATTAAGCCCGTAGAAGAATCAAAATAGGTCAATCCTATGGTGGTCAAGGAGAAGAAAACGAAGGGTGATATCAGAATCTGTGTAGATCTATAGAAGTTAAATGATGCATGTGTACATGATCCATTCTCTACACTATTTACATATGAAGTTCTCAAGAATGTTGGTGGACATGAAGCTTATTCATTCACAGATGGATTTTCAAGATATCACCAAATTAAGGTTGCGCCATAGGATAGAAGCAAGACTACCTTCGCTATAGAATGAGGGTCGTTCCAATACACGGTCATGTTTTTCAGACTAAAAAATGTTCTTGTGATATTCTCAAGTGTGGTAGTCGCAGCGTTCAAGGAATTCATTCATAAATTTTTGGAAGTCTACTTCGATGATTGGACAGTGTTTGGGCTAGTCAAGAATCATGTCTCTGGTCTACGCCTGATGTTGGATACATGTAGAAAGTATCTGATTTCCTTTAACTTGAAGACATGCATTTTTTGTGTACCTTGTGGAATACTTTTAGGATATGTTCTCTGTAAGCAAGGATTGATGGTAAACCCTGCTAAGATTGCCATAATTATCAATTTGGAGCCCCATAGTAATGTAAAGAAGCTATGCATGACATTGGGTCATACTAGATACTATAGGAAGTTTATTAAGGCGTACGCATAGATCACTGCGCCCATGGAGAAACTGTTAAACAAGGATGCTACATTTTGTTGGGATGATGCTTGTTAGAAGAGCTTGGAAACTCTGGAGGAAAATATGGTTACAACACCAATCCTAGTATTCCCGGATTGGAAGAAGGAATTTCATGTGCATGTGGATGTGTTTTGTATAGCGTTGGGAGTTGTCTTAACTCAACTAGGTGCCAAAGATATTGATCACCCCATTGCCTTCGCCAGTCGAAAACTATCTAAGGCAGAGAAGAACTATTCAACCGAAGAGCGAGAAGGATTGGCCATGGTTTATGCACGACAAAAATTTAGGCATTATCTGCTAGGTGCAAACTCTAAAATGTACACGAACCTTTTTGCTTTAAAGTACCTGGTCAATAAGCTTGTGTTGGTGGTGGGGGGGGGGGGAATCTGTCGATGGTTGCTTCTTTTCTAGGAGTATGATTTTGAAGTGATAGTTAAGCCCGAGATATTGAATGCTGGACCTAATCACCTCCCTTGGATCGAGAATGGTGAAAAACCCACTAATATTGATGAAGGATTACCTGACGTGCAGCTCTTTGCTGTTAAAGTTGCGGATGAGCATTTTGTAGACATTATTCAATTTTTATCTACTAGCGTAGCTCTTGAAGGTTATATGACACAACAAAAGAAGGAATTAGTTGCCAGGGATGCAAATTTTTCCGTGATTGCAGGACACTTATATAAGATGGGATCAGATGAAGTTCTACGCTGATATGTTCCTGAATATGAAAGACACAATATCCTAGCTGAAGCACATGGTGGTGTCGCTGAAGGACACTATGCAGGCAAGGCAACTGTGCAGAAGATCCTACGAGTAGGATTATGGTGGCCTACGGTACATAAAGATTCTAAGGAGTACTGCAGTGCATGCGATGTGTGTCAAAGAACCGGGAGGCCATCGTGAAGGGATGAACTGCCATTAAATCCACAAGTCATGCTACAAGAATTTGATAAATGGGCAATTGACTTCGTTGGACCTATTCAGCCACCAGGGAAGAAGACGGGAGCACATTATATTATCACTGTGATAGAGTACTTAACTAGGTGGGCCGAGGCACAACCTGTGAAGGATTGCAGCATGAAAACTGTTGCGCATTTCTATTCGAATTTATTATGTCAAGGTTTGGATGCCCGTAGATTCTGATGAGTGACAAAGGTTCACACTTCCTTAATGAGACAATTGTAGATTTAACAAAATAATTCCAGATGTACCATCAAAAGAGTACGCCGTATCATCCCCAGGCAAATGGAACTGTCAAAGATTTCAACAAGATCTTGGAGAATTCCTTAACAAATGTCTGCAATGTTAATAAGAATTATTGGGATGTGCGTGTACCAACGGTTCTATGAGCATATAGGACGACTTGTAAGAAATTGACTGGGGAAACACCATTTTGACTAGTTTACGGACAAGAAGCAGTGATGCCAATGGAATATATAGTGCCCGGCCTAAGGATCGTATCAATAACATAGATGGAAGATCACGACGTAATGGAGGAATGCCTAGCGCAGTTGCTTGCATTAGAAGAAGACCACTTTTTGGCTGGATTTCATCACCAGGTGCAAAAAGATAGAGAAAAGGCATGGCATGATTGTCGCATTAAGTAGTGCACTTTAAAGAATGGAGATTTGGTTCTGATGCACGACAACAAGTTTACCAAATTTCCGGGGAAGTTCCAGATGCATTAGTTAGGACCATATGTTATTAATGATATTTTGTATGGTGGCGCAGTTCAGCTCGCAAAGCTGAATGGGGAAGTTCTTCCTAGAAGGATTAATGGGAGAAAATTGAAAGTTTACAGGGATGATCCTGCCCTTGCGCAATGACCACATGACAACATGAAAGTCTTAGTGCTTCTGGTAGTTGAAAGAGATCATAGGACTATCAACTACTTTGTCGAGGAAAAATTATATCGAAGAAGGAGGGATGCACGATGTTTAGGAAGATGGTGCAGGTGGAAGCTATGACAAGGTATCTGTGCCATAAGGAGGGGTCTCTTGGGTTGGACCCTATATTAGGTTGGGCGGACCTACCTATGGTTTTGTGCATGATTTTCACACATGGTTTTGGAGGCGATGGTTTTCGGTCCATGGTTTTGGACATGATGGTTTTTGGTCCATGGTATTGGATGCTTCAGCATGTATAAATATGTATTGTAACATTGAAAGGAACATAATGAAAAATCAAGCTAGTAGTCCCAGTTTTGGTAGCCATGGGAAAATATCTGTGTATATGTGTTTTATGTGTTATGCTCTCGTATTGTTTATTTTCTGTGTTTTAGAATTTGTATGCAGGTAATTTCTGTACGAGGTTAAAACCTACATTTGGTATCAGAGCTGTTTTTTCTTCAAGGGGATGCCTTTGTTGCTGAGGGGTTTCGCTTGGGCCTGTGGTAGACCCTGTTTAGTGGGAGATCCGAGAGATTGATTCTGGTGGTGAAAGAAGATGATAAGTAGTGGAAAGATAGAGATCGATAAATTTAATGGTTAGAGTTTTGAGTTGTGGAAACTCAAGATGGAGGATCTATTGGTGGATAAAGATCAGTGGATCATGGTAGATCTGGGTACTAAACCAACGGGAGTGTTCGATGAAGAATGGAAGAAGTTGGATCGGAAGGCAAAGAGCACAATACAATTGTGTGTCTCAGATTCAGTGAATGTATCAGGGGAAGCTACGACGAAGGCTTTGTGGGACAAGTTAGGGACTTTGTACCAATCTAAGTCTCCGATGAACTGTTCCTGCGGAAAAATTTGTATAACCTAAGGATGAAAGATGGAGACTCGATGAGAGAGCACTGAACACATTTAATACTATGGTAAGTCAGTTATTATCTGTTGATATTAAGATTTCAGATGAAGATAAGTGCATCAGTTTGTTGTGTTCTCTACTAGATTCGTGGGATAGTTTGGTTATTGCAATAGGTAGCAATACAACTGCCTTGCAGTTTGATGAAATAGTCTCATCCTTGTTGACGGAGGAGATGAGACAGAAAAATATGGAGAGTCAGAATGGTGATGCCTTGTCTGTACGAGGACGGTCCCAGAATAGAAACAAAAATAAGTCATCGAGTGGGAGATCTAAATCTAGAGGGAGATCTAAATCTCTAGGAAAACTTGTAAAGGTGGTGTGCTGGAAATGCGGAAAGGAAGGGCACTACAAAAGGGACTGTAAATCTAAATCTCCTGATAAAGGAAAGGGATTTGATGATGCTTCTTCTGCGGAGGCGAAAACCACCTCAGATGAAGGTGGGGATGTGTACTTGGCTTCTTGAAGTACGCATGTAGATCATGAGGCATGGTTGATTGACTCAGGTGCATCCTTTCACTTCACTCCCCATAGAGAGTGGTTTTGCGAGTATGAGAAATAATATGGTGGTGATGTCTTCTTAGGGGATGATAGGAAGGCTAGAATCGTTGGTCGCGGAAAAGTAAAGTTGAAGTTGCAAGGTGGAAGGGTTAGAACACTTCCGGGTGTTCTGCATATTCCTACATTGGCCAAAAATCTGATTTCTGTGAGCAAGCTGGATGAGCAGGTGTAAAAACAATGTTTGAGAAGGATACCTACAAGATGGTTCGGGGAGCACTCGTATTGATGCGGGGAGTTTGGATTGGAACTCTGTAAAAACTGCAAGGTAACATTATTGTTGATGGGTGCAACAATTATGTGGTTCCTGAAAGTGGAGCAGAAATTCTAGTGGACTCTGGAGAGAAGACCATGTTGTGGCATCAAAGGCTTGGACATATTGGAGAGAAGGGCCTTCGAATACTTCATGGTAAAGGTATGGTAGAAGCTATGAGTAATAGATCTTTGGATTTTTTTATTTCTGTGAAAATTGTGTATATGGGAAGCAGAATTGGGTGAGTTTCCCCTCTGGTGGTAAGAGGGCGAAACAGATATTAGAACTTGTGCACAATGATGTGTTTGGACCTGTGAAGGTTCCATCACTAGGTAAGTATGTGTACTATGGATAATTTATAGATGACTTATGAAGGAATACATGGATGTATTTCCTTAAGAAGAAATATGAAGTGTTTGATAGGTTTAAAGAATTTAAGGCTTTGGTAGAAAACCAGACAGAGAAGAAGATAAAGGTGTTGAGGACAGATAACGGTGGAGAGTTTTGCAGCAAGGAATTTGAAGAATTCTGTAAGAAGTATGGTATATCACGGCAGAAGACTACTCCATACACACTTGAGCAAAATGGAGTTGCATAAAGAAAGAACAAGACATTGATGGAAAGGGAAAGAAGCATGCTCAGTGGTGCCGGGTTAGGACAGGAATTATAGGCAGAGACGGTGGAGACAACATGTTACCTAGTCAACAGATCACCTTCATCAGTGTTGGATGATAGGACTCCACAAGAGGCATGGACTAGTAAGAAACCTTCTCTTTCACATCTGAGGGTATTTGGATGTGATGCATATGTACATGTTCCAAAGGATAAACAAACCAAGTTGGATAGTAAATATGAAAAGTGAATCTTTATTAGGTATAAGGATGGTTTAAAGGTTTATAAGCTTTGGAACCCAGTAACAAGGAAGGTTGTGCATAGTTGAGATGTGGTGTTCAGAGAGGTAAAAGATGTTATTAAACATGAAGTCCAACCAAAGGAACCTGAGAAGATAGAGTTTGAGATTAAGGAGGAAGAATCATACTTTACAACAGAGGAGGAATCAAAAGATGAAGAGCCACAAACTCCGGGTGTGAGAAGATCAGTTCGAGAAAGAAGGCAGCCATAAAGGTATAGTCCATCTGCTTTCTGTCCAAATTTTGCTTTATCTATTACTAGTGATGATCCCTGAACTGTGAAGGAAGCAATAGATTCAGAGGATGGAAAACTCTGGAAAGATGCCATGGTTGATGAAATGGCATCTTTGCACAAAAGTTAGGCTTGGGATCTGGTGGAGTTGCCGGCTGCAAAGAAATCCATTGGCAGCAAATGGGTGTTCAAGAAGAAGACAAATGCAGAAGGAAAGGTGGGGAAATACAAAGCTCAGTTGGTAGCAAAAGGTTATTCCTAGGTGTCGGGAATTGATTTTGGTGATATTTTTTCTCCTGTTGCCAAGGTAATTTCTATTAGATTACTTTTATGTGTTGCTGCTGCTTTTGATTTTGAGGTAGAACAGATGGATGTGAAGACACCATTTCTTCATGGGGATCTGGAAGAGGAAATCTACATGAAGCAACCTGAAGGCTTTGCGGTGAAGGGTAATAAATAATTGGTATGCAAGTTAAAGAAGTCTCTGTATGGGTTAAAGAAGTCACCAATGATGTGGTATCAGAAATTTGATACATTTATACGGGGACTTGGCTTCACTAGAAGCAAAGCAGATCACTGTGTGTATTTTAAATTAATTGGTGACCGTGTTATTTATCTGGTCTTGTATGTGGATGATATGTTGCTGGTTGGAAATGACAAAGAAATTATCCAGGATTTGAAGACCCAATTTTCCTCCAAAATCCACATGAAAGATCTTGGTGCTACAAATTATATTTTGGTCATGGAAATTAAAAGAGATCGGGCAAAGAGGAAGCTCTAGTTAAACCAAAGGAAGTATGTCGAGACAATACTCCAGAGGTTTAATATGCAGGATAGTAAACCAGTGAAGGTTCCTATTCCTGTAGGTGTGAAGTTATCTGCTAAACAATGTCCCAAGACACAAGAAGAGGAAGAGTACATGTCCCGTGTTCCATATGCAAGTGTAGTAGGTAGCTTGATGTATGCAATGGTCTGTTCTAGACCAGACATTGCACATGCAGTAGAAGTATTGAGTAGGTTTATGTCAAAACCAGGAAAGGAGCACAACAATGAAGCGAGTTTTCATGTATTTGCGTGGCACAACAAGGAAGACCAGGATTGGACAGAGTGTTGGATATTCGTGGCTTTGTTGATGCAGACTGGGCTGGAGATCTGGATCAGAGAAGATCTAAAAGTGGGTATGTGTTTAACCTATTTGGAGGTGCAGTTAGTTGGATGAGTAAGAAACAATCTGTAGTGGCACTATCAACTACAGAGGCATAATACATGGCAACCGCTCATGCAAGCAAGGAAGCGGTTTGGTTGCAGAGATTGTGTTCAAGTATGGTGTTAGTACATGGAGCTATAAGGATAGACTGTGACAGCCAAAGTGCAATTTTCTTGTCAAAGAACCTTGCATATCATTCAAAGACAAAGCACATTGATGTTTAGTATCACTTTGTGAGGGATATGATAGAAGAAAAAAAGGTGTTGCTGGTAAAGGCGGACACTTTGAAGAATACTACAGATGCATTGACAAAATATGTGAGCTCTAAGAAGTTCTCTTGGTGTAGAGAAACAATAGGCGTTGCAGGGCTGGTTAAATGACTAAGCTCTCTTGTAGCCCCCTTTGGAAAGAAAACAACAAGTGGGAGAATCTTGGGTTGTGTTATATTCTTTCCATGACTAGCCCATGTAATTAACCGGGGGGCTCACAGGGGGTTAGAGGAGGGGGGGGGGGGGGGGGGGGTGGCGAAGCCACCCCTTCGTTGCATTGATTGCGTAGCGGGGGGCTCACAGGGGGCTTGAGGGGTGCAAGTAACCCCCCTTTATGGGGTCTGGGGCTGCGCCCCAGAATTTTTTTATTTTTTGGACCCTATATTAGGTTGGGCGGACCTACCTATGGTTTTGTGCATGATTTTCGCACATGGTTTTGGACGCGATGGTTTTTGGTCCATGGTATTGGATGCTTTGGCATGTATAAATATGTATTGTAACATTGAAAGGAACATAATGAAAAATCAAGCTGGTAGTCCCGGTTTTTGGATCCAGGGAAAATCTCCGTGTATATGTGTTTAATGTGTTATGCTCTCGCATTGTTTATTTCTGTGTTTTAGAATTTGTATGCAGGTAATTTCTGTATAGGGTTAAAAACTATAGGGTCCCACGCATCCTACCCATAAAGTCACCATTAAAACAACTACAATTGATTTGACAGTGATTTTGCTGTTAAAAGGAGCGGGAGAAATGCATTTAAGGAGCATATCTATGAAAATCTTCTGCCAAATTCACATTTATGAGGAAGACCTGAGGGGGAACAAACAATTTGAATTTGAAATGGGTTATAAATATCGCACCCCGCTCCACATTTGGACACTTTTCTTCTTGAGAATTCACTGTGTTTTTATGCTTAAAGAGCCGAGTGTGTTGTTGCATGTCTGATTACCTGAGTTGGGAGGAAGTCAAGCAAGAATTTTTGAAAAGAGGAGTAGGGAACATCATGACTGCAACAATGCAAGTTCATGCTACAACACCTAGGTTAGCGAGGCCAAAGCCTACTGCCTCCACGGCAGGAGAGAAAAAGCAGAAAAGCCGTAGCAAACTCTAGTTCGGCAATCGCCACGGAAAATTCCAACCGAGCAGAGATAGAAGGGAAAAATGGATAAAAATATGTAGCCAATGGAGCCATAGGACTTGGACGAAGAAGAGTTGAATGAAGGGTTTGAGTATATCAATGTAGAAGTAGCGGAGCCAATTTATCGGTTGCTACCGTATATGCCACTGCGGAAGCCAACTTTGAACGTGATTAAGGATCCAAACTCTATCAAATTTAAGGTATTCACACCGTTGCTACCATAGGAAGTGCCTATTGAAGGTGAATTTTTGGCAAGGGTACCCCAACTCTACATGGAAGATTGGGATTTGGGCAACCATGAGAAATTTCCACAGCTGGAACCCAACAAGTATATGAAGGCAGTGTATTATGAGGAGGCAGGCCTCACAAGACTTGAACCAATGAAATGGGCAACTGTATTGAGCACGAAGGATTATTAAACATGCTGTATGTCCCACACTTTAGTCGAAGCAACATCAACACTATTTGTGTGCGCTAGTTGTTGGTGCTGGTCCATGATGGGTGCCTATGGCTGGGAGAGCCCATCCCAATTGACGACATGTTGATACGGAGAATCACAACGTTGCACTATCAAGGCACGAACCCAGCTGATGTTTTGTGGGAAAGTCACTTGAGAAAAAGTTGGCAGACCAGATGAAAAGTGACTTCGGGCTGGTCAAGAAGTCTAGGGGATATGCCATCAGTTCGATCACAGATGAAGCTGCGCGGATTGCTACATAGATCTTGGCAGGAAATATCATGAGGAAGTGTCGTGCAGATGAAGTGCCGACACTAGTGGTATCCTTGGCTACACAGTGCAGCAAGGGGGTTTAGTTCAATTTGGCACACTACCTATGCCAAGAATGTTATGCTCTTGACCTGCAAGAAGATATGAAAATACCGAATATGCGAAGAAATATACCGATAACACAAAATAATAAGAAATAACAACAAGTATTTTATTATTCATAAAGGAAAGCAATGTTCACTTGCCTCTTCAAGGGGGCAACCTCCAATAGAGCTGGGCTCAATTACAAAATAAAACACGATGCTCCTCAAGGGGAGTCTCTATCCTTTACATAGGATTCATACATGCAATACCATGGGTCAATACCATGGTTCTTATTAATACCATCTATCTAATACCATGGCCCATTTGCAACTAATTGTGGTCCCTTCTTTAAATGTGGGTCAACCACTTACAATTATTAATATGGGCTTTATTGACTATTTACTTAACTATAACTATGACTCGATCCTATTACATAAATAAGGGCGTGAGGGTTGGACCCGAACATGCCCTCCCCATAAGAATAGCCTTGTCCTCAAGGCTGAAGCTGCAGAAACTGCTAAAGGACAGTGGATGGTTCCTAGGTTGCATCTTCCAAAGAGGTTTCTTCCATTTGACGAGGAATTCCTTGATCGTGCGGCCGTGCAGGTGCCGTTCTCATGTGTCAAGAACCTATTTAGGTTGGAGCCAGATTGACCCTTCTTCATCCAATTTAGGTAGACTGGTTTGAATTCGGCAATGGTTCCTAATCACTTTCTTGAGGCACGAGACATGGAAGACTAGATCGATTTTTTCAGTAGGTGGCAAAGCTAGCTTGTAGGCGACTTCTCCAATGCGCTGAAGTACTTGATACGGTCCGTAGAATTTTGGAGATAATTTCTAACAACCCTTGTCTTTGAGTGATGTTTGCTTATATGGTTTCAACCTCAAAAATACCTGATCCCCTTCTTGAAATTGGTGTTCTGAACGATGTTGATCTGCCTGTTGCTTCATGCGGTTTTGAGCTTGATGGAGATTCTCTCTGAGGTGAGCCAACATGGTTGTGTGGTTCTGTAGGAGTTGATCCACTGCTTGTACCTTTGAGCATCCCTTGATATAAGAAGTAGGTGAAGGAGGGAGTTGACCATAAACTGCTTCATATGGAGTCATTTTTGTGGTGGCATGATAGTTGGTGTTATACCACCATTCGGCTAGAGGTAACCACTATACCCATAGATGTTGCTTTTCTGAAGTGAAACACCTAAGGTAGGTCTCTAGACATTTGTTGACTGCTTCAGTTTGACCATCAGTTTGGGGATGATATGAAGTACTGAGTTGTAGTTGGGTACCTTGTAGCTTGAAGAGTTCCTGCTAAAAGTTATTGGTGAAGATCGGGTCACGATCAGACACAATGAAAGTGGGCATGCCATGCAATTTGAAGATCTGGTCCATGAAAGATTGAGCTACCAAATTCGGTGTAAAAGGGTGGGGTAGGGCGCAAAAATGAGCATACTTAGAAAGTATGTCCACAACCACCATGATGACTGACTTGTTTCCTGACTTCGGAAGACCCGTAATGAAGTCCATAGAAACCTCCATCCAGATTGAGGCCGAGATGGGCAATGGCTGTAATGTGCCTAGGGATTTGACTGTTTCTCCTTTGTGGTGCTGACATATGTCGCACTCAGCTACAAAAGTAAGAATGTCCTTTTTCATGCCTGTCCAAAAGAATGAACGTCGAGTGCGAGCATAAGTCTTCTGAAAGCCTGAATGACCTGCAGTGGGAGATGAGTGCAACTCCACCAAAATGCGACTTTTGAGGGTGGATGTTGGTGATATCACGACTCTGTCCTTGTAGCAAAGAATCTTATCCTGCCAAGAGTAGCCTGCTATGGAATTTGGATCCGCCTGCAATTTATTAATGAGTTGGGAGAGCAAAGGATGTGAAAACCATTCCTTGCAAGTCTCTTCAATCCATTCTGGAATGGGAAGGGAGATTGCGTGTTATGCTCTTAACCTGCAAAATGATACCCAAATACAGAATATGCGAAGAAAAGATACCTAGAACACAAAATAGCAATGATTTTATTATTTAGAGAGTAATGTTCACTTGCCTCTTCGAGGGGGCAACCTCCAATAGAGCAGAGCTCGATTACAAAATAAGTCACGATGCTCCTCGCAGGGAGTCTCTATCCTTTATATATGACTCATACATGCAATACCACGGGCCAATACTGTGGGTTTTATTAATACCATCTATCTAATACTACGGCCCATTTGCAACTAACTGTGGTTCCGTCATTAATTGCGGATTAACCACTTACAATTATTAATATGGGCTTTATTGACTCTTGACTATGACGTGATCCCATTACATAAATAAGGGGGTTAGGGTGGGACCCTAACATGCCCTCCCCCTTAAGACTAGCCTTGTCCTCAAGGCTGAAGCTGCGGAAACTGCTGAAGAATAGTGGCTGGTTCCCAAGTTGCATCTTCCGGAGAGGTGTCTTTCCATTTGACGAGGACTTCCTTAATCATGCGGCCGCGCAGTTGCTTGTCTCGTGTGTCTAGGACCTGTTCGGGTTGAAGCCAGATGGACCCTTCTTCGTCCAATTCAAGTAGACTGGTCTGAATTCTGCAATTGTTCCCAATCACTTTCTTGAGGCATGAGACATGGAAAACTGGATGGATTTTTGCAGTAGGTGGCAAGGCCAACTTGTAGGCCACTTCTCCAATGCGCTGATGTACTTGATATGGTCCGTAGAATTTGGGAGAGAGTTTCTGACACCCCTTGTCTTTGAGTGATGTTTGCTTATATGGTTGTAGCCATAAAAAGACCTGATCCCCTTCTTGAAATTGGCGCTTTGAGCGATGCTGGTCTACCTGTTGCTTCATGCGGTTCTGAGCTTGATGAAGATTCTCTCGAAGATGGGCGAGCATGGTTGCGCGGTGTTGTAGGAGTTGATCCACTGCGTGTACTTTTGAGCATCCCTTGAGATACGAAGTAGGTGAAGGCAGGAGTTGACCATATACTGCTTCATAGGGAGTCATTTTGGTGGTGGCATGATAGTTGGTGTTATACCACCATTCAGCCAGAGGTAACCACTGTACCCAAAGGTGTTGCTTTTTCTGAAGTGAAACACCTAAGGTAGGTTTCTAGACATTTGTTGACGGCTTCGGTTTGACCATCTGTTTGCGGATGATAGGAAGTACTGAGTTTTAGTTGAGTGCCTTGTATTCTGAAGAGTTCCTGCCAAAAATTACTGGTGAAGATCAGGTCGTGGTCGGACACAATAGAAGTGGGCATGCCATGCAATTTGAAGATCTGATCCATGAAAGATTGAGCAACCAAAGTTGGTGTAAACGGGTGGGGTAGGGTGCAGAAATGAGCATACTTCGACAGTCGGTCCACAACCACCATGATGGCTGACTTGTTCCCTGACTTTGGAAGACCTGTAATGAAAACCATAGAAACCTCCGTCCAAATAGATGCCGGAATGGGCAATGGTTGTAATGTGCCTGGTGTGTTGACGGTTTCCCCTTTGTGGCGTTGACAGACATCGCATTCTGCTATGAAAGTAAGGATGTCCTTTTTCATGCCTGTCCAAAAAAATGATCTTCTGGTGCGAGCATACGTCTTCTGAAAGCCCGAATGTCCTGCAATGGGAGATGAGTGCGATTCTGCCAAAATGCGACTTTTGAGGGTGGATGTTGGTGATATTACGACTCTGTCCTTGTAGCGAAGAATATCATCCTGCCACGAGTATCCCTTGGTGGAATTTGGATCTACCTGCAATTGAGAAATGACTTGGGAGAGCCCGGGGTGTGAAAACCATTCCCTGCGAGCCTCTTCAATCCATTCTGGAATGGGGAGGGAAATTGCTAGCAGAGTACTTTCCTCCTCAAATTGGCGAGATAATGCATCTGCTACACTATTGTCTTTCCCTTTCTTGTAAATGCTTTCATAATCATATCCCAGCATTTTGGCGAGCCATTTATTTTGTTGTGGGGAGGATAGGCGTTGCTCCAAAAAATATTTAAGACTGTGATGATCTGTGCGGGTTTGGAAACGTCGCCCCAATAAGTAAGGTCGCCAGGTCTCGACTGCATGTAAGATGGCCATCATTTCCTTCTCGTAGGTAGATTGGCCCAGATTCCTCCCGCTGAGTTGTTGGCTTGTGAAGGCCAACGGTCGCCCTTCCTGCATTAAGACCGCCCCAATACCTGTACCCGAAGCATCACATTCAATGACAAAAGATTTGGTGAAGTCAGGTAGTGCTAAGACTGGAGTGGAACACATGGCATTTTTTAGAGCTGTAAAGGCCTGTTGTGCTTCCTCATTCCAGAAGAATGAATTTTTCTTTAGGAGTTGGGTGAGGGGCTTCGCTATGCGACCATAGTTGCGGACAAATTTACGATAATAGCCCGTGAGACCCAAAATTCCTCTCAAGCTCTTCAAGGTCTTAGGTTGAGGCCATTCCTGCATTGCCTGGATCTTTTTGGGGTCCACCTTGACACCTTCACGCCCCACAATGTGGCCCAAATACTCTACTTCTGCCATGCCAAACAAACACTTGGACATCTTGACAAATAATTTATGCTTGCGGAGCAGTTGCAAGAGTAGATCTACATGTTGAAGATGTGCGGCCCAAGTGCAACTATAGATGAGGATGTCATCGAAGAAGACAAGGACAAATTTCCTGAGATATGGTTTGAGAATGTGGTTCATAAGGCTCTGAAAAGTAGAGGGGCATTACAAAGACCAAATGGCATGACCAGGAATTCATAATGGCCTTCATGAGTTCTGAAAGCAGTCTTGGGAATGTCGACTTCCTTCATGCGAATTTGGTGGTAGCCTGAGCGAAGATCCAGCTTAGTGAAGAATTGAGCCCCATTGAGTTCATCCAGCAAATCATCAACCACTGGGATGGGAAATTTATCTTTGACTGTCAACTTATTGAGGGCCCTGAAGTCGGGACACATCCGCCACTCCCCATCTTTCTTGAGCACCATGACCATTAGGGATGAATAAGGACTAATGCTGGGACGAATGACACCTGCTTCCAAAAGTTCCTTGATGATTTTTTCTATTTCATTCTTTTGGGTGGACAGATATCTGTATGGGCGCACATTTGGGGGTTGGGCCCCTGGAACCAAGGTGATGCTATGATCATGTTCCCCTCGCGAGGGTGGAAGCTCACGAGGCTTGTCAAAGATCGGCAGATGGTTATTTAAAATCTATTGCATCTCAGGATGAATTGGCAGAGGCTTGGTTTTGACTACCTGGATGGCATTAAATTGAGCTACAACTCCATGATTGCCCTTTTTTAACAATTTTCCATCCTATGCGAGCTGATGATAGAGGGGGCTCCTGCCTGGAGTCCACGGAGGGTATGTGTGTAGTTGTTCTGCTTAAAACTCATATATAACTCCTGGAAATCCATTGTGATTGGCCCAAGAGTGCGGAGCCATTCAGCGCCAAGGACAATGTCACAACCCCCCATGTGTATGGTAAACATGTGGGTTTTCAACTGATAATCCCCCATTTGAAGTTTGACATTTTCACAGCGGCCTTCATATTTCATTGTGCCTCCATCCGCAATTTGAACTTGGAAGTTAGAAACTGCTCGTACAAAACAATGCACTGCTTCTGCGACTTTTTGATGGATGAAATTATGTGTACTTCCACTATCAATCAAGACTACTACTGGGCAATGTTTAATAAAACCTCTGATTTTGAGAGTTTGAGGGGAAGAAATTCCTGCCAAAGCATGCAACGAAATAACTGGTTCGTCAGAGACATTGTCCTTTTGGTTGTCTTCTTCTAGCGGCTCATGTTCCTCCAGTGGTGGATCTTCCTCTGTTGAGCTGTAGTCAGTGGCATCAATTTGAAAAATTTGGGCTCCTTGCATTTATGACCTGGGGAGTATTTTTCATCACAGTAGTAACATAGGCCTTGCTTTCTTCTTTCGGCCATTTCCGCAGGTGACACCTTTTGGACCTTAAGTGTTTGAGTCGTGTTGTGAGCCTGTGGGGGGTGACCTTTAGCGGAGAAATTTGGGCGACAATATTGGGTTGCTAATGCACGTTCCACGTTACGAGCTACCTTGCAAGCCTTCGTCCATGTGGGAGGGTGGTGCAGTAGGACTTGGGCTTTGATAGCTTCTTTAAGATCGCTGATAAAACATTCTGTGTAGAACACATCTGAGAGACCCCAAATGCAGAAGGCTGAGGCTTCAAAAGCTGTAATATATTCATCCACTGTACTAGTCTGTCGGAGCTTAGTAAGACGACCCAAAAAAGATGATTCCTGGTCAAAGTGGTCTTGAAGAGCTTTGGTGAATTTGGTCCAAGTCCTAGAAGGTCCAGCGCAATGTTGATGTCATTCCCACCATTGCCACCTTTCATTGTCCAAGTACATGCTCCCCAACATAAGCTGAGTCTCATCATCGAAGATGTGATTCAGTTTGAAATACTGCTCCATTTGTGCTATCCATGCCGACGGGTGAGAACCATCAAATTTATGCATATCCAACTTGGGAGGTCGCTGACTGGGTTGTTGGTGGGTGTGCCAGACGTGAGGAGAGTGGCTAGACTCACCCTCATTGTGCTCATTGCCATTATACGCTTGTTGTTGCACCCCTTTGCACAAGCGGATCTGGAAGAGATGATGTGTGATCCCCCGATAGAAAAGGGAACTATGGTCTTGAGGAGTGTCAGGTGCTACAGATCGCAATATACATAAGGGTCTGGCAGTAGTACCCGACCCAATGTTTCAGGGCTCTAACTAAGGAGGATCGACCGTACCCTTAGCCGTACAACCCGACTACCCTATCGTACGGGCGAGTAATCTCTCCGAGTGTTGTTCTCGGTGTACTCTAGCCACAAGACGGCCAACGGTTTATCTATGGCGAGGTTCCAAGGGAGCCTAGGGGGCTTCCGATATACCCAGAGGGTATGTGGAAGACAGTCCGTGCGCGGTTCTGTCTAATGCGCTACTACTCGAAGGGGTACCCACAAGGGTTACAAGGGAGTCCAACAGACGTGACCACCTCTTGTATTTCCTGCGTGCATGCCTCCCCAAATCCGCAGGTTTATGCGCTCAACGACAGATCCCGTGGTTTAAAGACGTCGGAACACGTCTCTAGCCAAAAATTTTTTTTGCTAAGAAATGGAGATCCCACCGGCCCTGGAAAGTGCTCTGATACCACTTGTTATGCTCTTAACCTGCAAAATGATACCCAAATACAGAATATGCGAATAAAAGATACCCAGAACACAGAATAGCAATGATTTTATTATTCATAGAGTAATGTTCACTTGCCTCTTCGAGGGGGCAACCTCCAATAGAGCAGAGCTCGATTACAAAATAAGTCACGATGCTCCTCGCAGGGAGTCTCTATACTTTATATATGACTCATACATGCAATACCATGGGCCAATACCGTGGGTTTTACTAATACCATCTATCTAATACTACGACCCATTTGCAACTAACTATGGTTCCGTCATTAATTGCGGATTAACCACTTACAATTATTAATATGGGCTTTATTGACTCTTGACTATGACGTGATCCCATTACATAAATAAGGGGGTTAGGGTGGGACCCTAACATTGCGAGCAGGGTGCTTTCCTCCTCAAATTGGCGTGATAACGCATATGCTATGACATTTTCACGCCCTTTCTTGTAAATTATCTCA
Organism: Pinus tabuliformis; assembly: GCA_031772625.1. Taxonomy (NCBI): domain Eukaryota; kingdom Viridiplantae; phylum Streptophyta; class Pinopsida; order Pinales; family Pinaceae; genus Pinus; species Pinus tabuliformis. The sequence goes on along the minus strand of CM062816.1, from coordinate 1,311,397,404 downwards.
TAATCATATCCCAGCATTTTGGTGAGCCATTTATTTTGTTGTGGCGAGGATAGGCGTTGCTCCAAAAAACATTTAAGGCTTTGATGGTCTATGCAGATTTGGAAACGCCACCCCGATAAGTATGGTCGCTAGGTATCTACTGCATGTAAGATGGCCATCATCTCCTTCTCATAGGTAGTTTTTCCTAGATTTGTCCCACTTAGTTGTTGGCTAGTGAAGGCCAAGGGTCGACCTTCCTACATTAAGATTGCCCCAATACCCGTACCTGAAGCATCACATTCAATCACAAAAGATTTGGTGAAGTCGGGTAGTGGTAATATGGGAGTGGAACACATGGCATGTTTGAGAGCTATAAATGCCTATTGTGCTTCATCATTCCAGAGAAATGAATTTTTATCGAGGAGGTGAGTGAGGGGTCTAGCAATGCGACCATAATTGTGGACAAATTTGTGATAGTAGCTCGTGAGACCCAAAAATCATCTCAAGCTCTTCAAGGTCTTTGGTTGAGGCCAATCCTGCATTGCCTGGATCTTTTTTGGGTCCACCCTGAGACCTTCACGCCCCATAATGTGGCCCAAATACTCAACTTCTTCCATGCCAAAAGAGCACTTGGACATCTTGAAAAATAATTTATGCTTACGGAGCAGTTGCAAGAGCAGATCTACATGCTGAAGATGTGTGGCCCAGGTGCGGCTGTAGATGAGGATGTCATCAAAGAAAACAAGGACAAATTTTCTGAGATAGGGTTTGAGCACGTGGTTCATGAGGCTCTGAAAAGTGGATGGGGCATTACAAAGATCAAATGGCAAGATTGGGAACTCACAATGGCCTTCATGAGTTCGGAAAGTAGTCTTTGGAATGTATACTTCTTTCATGCGAATTTGGTGATAGCCCGAGCGAAGGTCGAGCTTAGTAAAGAATTGAGCCCCATTTAGTTCATCTAGCAAATCATCAACAACTGGGATGGGAAATTTATCTTTGACCGTCAACTTGTTGAGGGCCCTGAAGTCTGGAAACATACGCCATTCCCCATCTTTCTTGAGCACCATGACCACAGGCAATGAACAAGGACTAATGCTAGGATGCATGATGCCTGCTTCCAAGAGTCCCTTGATGATTTTTTCAATTTCATTTTTTTGGGTGAACGGATATATATATGGGTGCACATTTGGTGGTTGGGCCCCTGGGACCAAAGTAATGCTATGATCATGTTCCCCTCTTGATGGTGGAAGCTCATGAGGCTTTTCAAAGACTAGCAGATGGTTGTTTAAGATCTATTGCATCTTAGGATGAATATGAAGAGAAGTGGGTTCGAAGGCCTGGATGGCATTAAATTGGGATATAACTCCATGGTGGCCCTTTTTTAACAATTTTTCCATCCTATGTGAGCTGATGATAGAGGGATCACCCGCCTGGAGTCCGCGAAGGGTATGTGTGTGGTTGTTCTGCTTAAATAACTCCGGGAAATCCATTGTGATTGGGCCGAGTGTGCAGAGCCATTTAGCACCCAAGACAATGTCACACCCTCCCATGTGTATGGCAAGCATGTGGATCTTTAACTGATAATCCCCCATTTGAAGTTTGACATTTTCACAGCAGCCTTCACATTTCATTGTCCCCCCATCAACAATTTGGACCTGGAAGTTAGAGACTGCTCTGACAAAACAATGCACTACGTTTGTGACTCTTTGATGGATAAAGTTATGTGTACTGCCACTATCAATCAAGACTACTACAGGGCGATGCTTAATAAAACCTCTGATTTTGAGAGTTTGGGGAGAAGAAATCCCTGGCAAAGCATGAAGTGAGATAACTGGTTCTTTAGGTACATTGTCCGGCTGGTTGTCCTCATTTCCTCCTCTGGTTCATCAGTTGTGGGGCTTCCTCTGATGAACTGTGAGCAGTAGTATCAATTTGAAAGAATTTGGGCTCCTTGCATTTATGCCCGGGGGAGTATTTCTCATCACAGTAGTAACACAATCCTTGCTTTCTTCTTTCCGCCATTTTCGTTGGTGACACCTTTTGAACCTTAAGTGTTTGGGTAGTGCTTTGAGCCTGGGTGGAGCGACCCTTGGCTATGAATTCTGGGCGATTGGACTGGGCCACTAACGCACGTTCTACTTCACGAGCTATCTTGCAAGCATCCAGCCACGAGGTTGGGTGTTGCAGTGGGACGTGGGCTTGTATGGCTTCTTTGAGACCACTGACAAAACATTCCAAGTAGAACTGATCGTGTATACCTCTTGTGTGGAAGGCTAAGGCTTCAAAGACTGTAATATATTTGTTCAATGTTCCTGTCTGTCAGAGCTTAGTGAAACGACCCAAAAAGTTAGATTCATGGCAAAGCGATCCATAAGAGCTTTTGCGAATGTTTGCCAAGTCCGGGCCTTCCATAGCAATGTTGATGCCAGTGCCACCATTGCCATCTTTCATTGTCCAAGTACATGCTACCCACACTAAGCTGAGTGACATCATCTCTGATGTGATTTAGTGTGAAATATTGCTCCATTTGTGCTAGCCATGTGGTCGAATGAGAGCCATCAAATTTATACATGTCCAGCTTGGGTGGTCACATCTGGGACTGTTGGTGGTTGCCAAAGAGGTGAAGAGAATGGCTAGACTCGTCCTCAATGTTTTCATTGAAAGCATATGCCTCTGAGTGTTCCTCCGACTTGCCCTTTGTGAGTGTGTCAGCTATGGTCTTGAGCGACGTCAGTACTGTGTCCAACTTTGTTTCAAGGGTGTCGATCTTCTCATTGGCCATAGCTTGAGCTCTAGTTTGTACCATGCATCGATCTGGTGCACTTAAAATTTGGGGCCGCCTGAAATTTTTTGACGCTAACAAGTGAATGGTACCACCTTGCTTAACTTGTCGACCTGATTCTTATGGGCTAAGTCTCCTATAAGCATCCCGGGAGGGTCTCAGTTTTTTTTTTTTACTTCGAAATGAGTTTTACTCCTCACTTAGGAATATTGCAGTCGCCGAATCCCAGAAAATTCAATTCTGCCCAATGTCCTGCGAGAATCATGCCCAGGTATAGGGGCCCAGACAAATAGTCTGATCTATCGGCTAACCCTCAATTGCAGAGTATGAGTAGGAATGTGGCAGTGATCAAACCCCCGCTGCTAGATCTAAATGGCGGATCTGATTGTGGCGACTGCTACCGAACCCGACGGCTAGATCTGAATGGCGGAACTGATTGTGGCGGCTACGATAGAACCCCACCTGCTAGATCTTATCTGGAAAAGATGATGCGTGATCTAGAGAGAGACCCGGGAACTATGCTCTCAAGGAGTGTCAGGTGCTATAGATCGCAATATACATAAGGGTCTGACAGTAGTACTCGGCCTAATCGTTCAGGGCACTAAGCAAAGAGGATCAATTGTACCCTTAGCCGTACAACCCAACCACCCTATCGTACGCGTGAGTAATCTCCCTGAGTATTGTTATCGGTGTACTGTAGTAGCAAGACGGCCAATGGTTTATATATGGTGAGGTTTCAAGAGAGCCTAGGGGGCTTTCGATATACCCAGAGGGTACTTGGAAGACAGTTCGTGCGTGGTTCTGTCTAATGCGCTACTAATCGAAGGGGTACCCATAGGGGTTACAAGGGAGTCCAACAAGCGTGACCACCTCTTGTATTTCCTGCATGCATACCTCCCCAAATCTGCAAGTTTATGCGCTCAATGACAAATCCCGTGGTTTAAAGACGCCGGAACACGTCTCTAGCCAATTTTTTTTTTTGCTAAAAATGGAGATCCCACCGGCCCTGGAAAGTGCTCTGATACCACTTGTTATGCTCTTGCTTGCAAGAAGATACCAAAATACCGAATATGCGAAGAAATATACCCAGAACACAGAACAATAACAAATAACATCAAGTATTTTATTATTCAGAAAGGAAAGCAATGTTCACTTGCCTCTTCGTGGGGGCAACCTCCAATAGAGCTGGGCTAAATTACAAAATAAAACACGATGCTCCTCGAAGGGAGTCTCTCTCCTTTATATAGGATTCATACATGCAATACCATGGTTCTTATTAATACCATCTATCTAATACCATGGCCCATTTGCAACTAACTGTGGTCCCTTCTTTAAATGCGGGTCAACCACTTACAATTTTTTTTTTTTTTCTAAATAAGACTGAACTATTATATTACAGCAAGAGCAAAATTACATCAGCAGTATTACAACAGGGCCGAGGCCCTGTAAAACTTGTCCTGGGACAGACAGTAAACTCGGGAGTATTCATTCCAGGATTACAAAAGATGGCAACCAGAGTGATACTCATGTAACCGACACATGGACTGTAGCAATAGGGGACTGAAACAACAGAAACACATGGAGGACATCGACACCATGACAGAGATAACAGATAACCGACACCATAACAATGATGGACAGAGATACATAGTGACAAAGAGCAGACACATATATGATCGCGAAGGGAGCTAACAGAGAGAAAAATTCGTGCAGTGAAACCTGGAGCGCGAGTTGGGCATGCTAATCTTCTTCCGTAGTCTGCGGTTCATCCTCCATCTTGCAGCAGGGAGGCTGGAGTATAGCCTTACCAGCATTACGCTGCACAGGTTCACTCGGGCCTGCTCCAGGATCATGTACAGGCCTCAGCAGATCGATGGCGGGAAATTCCATGTCCACTGTGGGAACAATCCCAGGATTACGCGGAGGGTTGGCACGAGGAGCTTCATCTTCACCCCACGGATTGCTGCAATGCTCCACTGAAACAGTTACGAAGAAAGTGGAATTGGACAAAGTACATGGAAGGCGGTATCTTACCATTGGGTGCTCAGTGTGCCCACATTCCATTCTCTCTGGAGGTTCTGCCATTCTTCCTCTGCCCGGGGGCCTTCCCCTCGGTCTTCTGCGTTAAGACGATTCTTCAATTGAGGAAGAGGGCGAAGGGGCTCTTCCACTGTAGCTGCCACGCCGACTTGTTCCCCTTTGGCGTTCACGCTGCATACTGAAAGTGAGCGGGTGGCGAGTGTGCACACACGGATTGTCCCTCTGAACTAGACGCCCAATCCCCCAACCAGAATGCGGATGGCAGGTTTGTAACACCGCCAATCTCCCAGGTTCACAACCAGACTGCCCGTAAGCTCTCCAATTGCCCAAGGCTATGGCCTCTAAACCATCCCAGTCGCTCTCAGAGCCTGAATGAGAGCCGAAACAATGAGCCTCCGCCACTTCCCTCAAGACAAGAACAGGAGCAAATGAGAAATGCGGGAGAATGTCTGAGAACTTCCGGCTATGAAGCGCCATGTTCCGTTTCTCAAGGCGAGCAGTGAATGTCGAAGGGACGTCTCTGCAGTGAACCATAACTCCTCTCCTTAAATGCTGCATGCCGGAATAGTTAGGGCGAGTCCTCCTGGTATACGTGGCTTGTCCGGGCGGACACATGCCCTGCTGACAAGCCATGAGCCATATGTATCTAACAACCACCCGCATCCGGGGAACCACTTACAATTATTAATATGGGCTTTATTGACTATTTACTTAACTATAACTATGACTCGATCCTATTACATAAATAAGGGGGTTAGGTTTGGACCCTAACAAAGAATTCCTCGAAGATTGCCATGAAGCGCAGGAGGGAAAATCATTCCACTACGCGTGGCTCTTATTGTTGATCGCGCTTATCGCTAGGAGGACACCGGATGATTCACAATTCCCCACTACGGATCTAGAGTTGTGCGAGGCTGCCAAATTTGCCTCGCTGTGGGAAAAAAAGGACCCTGCCCGCGTGATAGATGATAAGATGTTCTGGGTATTATTAAAAATGAATATGCAGATGGTGATCAACTAGAAGCCAAGGTTATCACCAAGTCTATTCAAGGAATGTTGGCACTTCGATGACTTCAAGGCCAATTTCCACTATGTGTACATTCGTGCGAGGCATGATTTGGTGAAGACTTAGACGACGTTGCCATTTTTGGTCATTGAGGAAGATATCGCCGAGTTAGTCCTTCAGTGGCTAACTGATTGGCTCCTTCCCATAGACGGTAGAGGGTGCATCAGGGAGTAGTAAAGATGCACCAAAGGAAAAGAAGAAGGTGACCATCGACCTAGACAAGAATACCGTGTAAGAATCAGAGCATGATCAAGAAGAAGAACAACATACAGAAGAACTCGATAAGGGTGGCGAAGACCCCTATGTAGACCTGGAGGATGCCAATTCTCGATTTATTCTCAAAGGACCATAGAAGACAAGTGTGGGAGGCACATGTAAGAAGCATAAACATGATAAGTCCGCTGGCCCGGAGGCCATGGTCCTCACTGAGGGGGACCTTGATGAGATTGGGGATATTGTCAGGCTCGCGACGGAAGATATCTGGGGGTACATCAAAGAGTAGCACCAATCCATATTGATGAAGGTACAAGAGGGCCTCAAAGAATTGCAGGTTTAGGCGAGCCAAGTTCAAGCAAGCATGGTTCAAGCGAGCCAGTCTCAAGCGAGCGTGGAACCAACGACATCGGGCAGCATGCAGTTGGTATTCACGTCAGAGCTCTGCGCTGTAACCCTCCCGGATGGATCTTTACACCTGAATAATGCTAAAGATAGGGAGAGTGCACAACTACCTAAGAACATGAGTATTAAGCTCGCAGAACTCCCTTTAGACACATTGCACGAGCTACAACGGGGTGTATCAGATGAACTTAAGGTGTGAGAGAAATGGGATCTAATGGTGATCAAAGATGCGAAGATAACTAGTCAACAACTGTGTGATGAAAAGCACAAATCTCTCCAAGATCATGATGAAGCAGCTACGTGAAGGAAGTGGCTGGAGTAGGCCATTTCTAGAGTATGCAGTGAGCTTCTGGAGCTCTAAATTCAATCCGAGGTTGATTCAGAAGACAAAGTGTAGCAGTTGGCAGATGCATTCATAGATTCAAAAGCGTAGGTGGATAAGTTTCGTTTTGATTTGAATATGTAAATTACTGAGCTTCAATTGAAGCTACAACCCACCATGCCACTTGAGATCCAAGAGCAACGTGAGGCTGCCATAAAAAAAACTAGGGAAAATCTCGACGCTACAGCCGAGGACTGTAGCCAACTATTCAAAGAAACACTAGGGCCTCACTGTAGGAGGAACCACATGTGAAAAAATTTGAAGTCGACATCCGAGATAAGCAACTGCATTTCATTGAGATCAAGGCAATGACGCGCACCTTAGCACCTGTGAAACAATTCCCTCGATTGAAAGAAGGGACATCCCTGCAACCACAGATTGAAGAGCTGTCGAAGAAGATGCAAATTATCACTGCATAGATGCAACCTTGGGAAGAAGAGGCAAGGAAACTATCACAAACTTTGGAAGGAATGCTCAAAAGTATGTAACAAACGCAGTGAAAAATCAACTTAGCAGTAGAAGGATCGACTACAAAAAAGTTGGTCGAAGAAGTTTGATAGGCAACAACACAATACACAAAGGCACTTCACCCAATGAATTATTTGATCTGTAGCATGAAAGAAAATCAAATGTAGCCAACTATTCAAAGAAACACTAGAACTATGGGCCTCACTATAGGAGAACCCACATGTGAAAAAAGTTGAATTCGCCATCCGAGATAAGCAACTGCATTACAATGAGATCAAGGCAACGCGCGCACCTTAGCACCTGTGCAACGGTTCCCTTGATTGAAAGAAGGGACATCCATGCAACCACAGATCGAAGAGTAGTGGAAGAAGATGCAAATTATCACTGCATAGATGCAGCCTTGGGAAGAAGAGGCAAGGAAACCATCACAAACTTTGGAAGGCACGCTCAAAAGTATGTAACAAACGCAGCGAAAAATCAACTTAGCAGTAGAAGGACCGACTACAGAAAAGTTGGTCGAAGAAGTTTGATAGGCAACAACACAATACACAAAGGCACTTCACCCAGTGAATTATTCGATCTGTAGCATGAAAGAAAATATACAAAGTGTACCAGCGGAGTGACTCGAGGATGAGTCACATCTTTGTGTTAAGGGCCTGTTTCGACGAGGTACCCTAGGTCCAATTTTGATAAGATATTCTAAAGTCTCCACATTTTGAGGAGCGGAGTGCGGATAACACAGGTCACTAGTAGTCAAGGGGTTTTAGGAAGGTCAAAGCCCCTTAGTTTTTGTGTTGTTTTGAGCTCCGCCCATGGTTTGCGGACCATGGTCTTATAATAGGAAAAAGTATATAAAGGGGTGTCTTAGCAAGTCTAAGGCAATCAATCAGAATGCAGGATGATATGTTTTTGAGTCTGTAATTGTGAGATATTCAGTATTTGGGTGAAGGCGAAGGATCCTGCTTCAGTGTGCGTGGAGACCTTAGTAAGTCTGCAACTGAGTGCGCGGGCCCCTACAGCTGTGTGCGCAGGGTTAGGAAAGTATATGTATTGAAGATCTGGAATAATAAAGAGTATCTGAAGCAGTTCTGTGTCTGAATTGTATATTTATGTGTTTTCTATATTTACGCTCAGTTGAATGCCATTTATCTATAGTATTGTCCTAGTTACTCCATGAAGATATGGATATATTGTTATACGTTATGTTATGCATGATTAGACCCTTAGGTGAAGCTCATAAATCTGTTTAATTAGAAATTGCTTTAAGTTTGGAGATTTTGAGGATAAGGGTTCGCGAAGGTCAGATCAAGTCTTAAACTGAAGAAATGCCTTACCCCCACATCACATAAGCCTTGTAGATGCAGAAACCTGGTTCTAGCATTCCCCAACATTGCCTCAGGTGAGACTGCAACCTGCGCTAAGCGGGTTGTTGCCGAAAGGGACGTTAGTGTAGGGTTTTGTTGGTTAGCGCAACTAACTATGAACCTGGGTCAAAGCCCCCTCAAGCCAACAAAAAAAAGTAAAATAATTTATAATATGCTATAAATGTCCTTCTCAAGATAAAAATAAACTCTTTAAATATAGAAGGAATGTATTTAATTATATTTAACTATTAGGGAAATTAAGTGATATTCGTTAGAATTAATACATTACTGAATTTTTAAATAAAAATTAAATGATGAAGATATCACGAATAGGAAAGAAAAATAGATACCAAGAATAAAAAAGGTATTTAATTTTAGTTAACTATTATGGAAATTCATCCATATTCATGAGAATTAATAAAATACTTAATTTTTTTAATAAATTGAAAATTGTTAAGCTACCGGGAATATGGTGGTAATTGGAACAAGTGGATAATATTTAATGATGTGTGGATATCACACTTACCCTTCATGCCACTCATTCCTTGGCAACCTCCTAAATTTATTGCTCACAGGAACATGAGAATACCTACCACCCACACAACTTCTCAGTGAATATTTATATATATTACTTGCATGACACGAAGATTGTGCCTCACTCTAATCACTTCTCTGATATCACTTCATTCCATCATTTAGGAGCTTATGTTACATCCATTTCCTCAAAATGGATATTTAGCTTGAAGAAAATGGATATGGTGACTCAAATTCTAGGAAATTAATGTGCCTTACTGGGGGCTTGAGTTTCCTGGGTGTTCATATCACAAGAATGCTTCTCGGCCAAGGTTACTCAATCCATTTCACAATTATGGTAATGTCAGGTGAGTTTTTAGTTTTGAAAATGTTACCCAACATTAATGGAGGTATGGACATGAATATGCTGAAAATAAATGTATGAGAACTCCAACAATGTAAAGGGTTTCCAAAAAGGTCTATTGTTGAGCTTGCTATAGAGCATGGTACTTGTTTGTAAAAGTGAAGAATTGAACGATTAATTCGTGAATTTCATGAGAATGGAAATGTTTCTTCCATCACCATCTAAATAGTTGTTCCCATGGGGAAATTGTTAAAATTCAGGATGAATCATAATCTGCTATAAGGAAAGAATTGAAGGATATGAATCTCGAGTCAAGAATTGTACTATGGTTGGAAGATTCACATTGACAAAGATGTTTTCACATACATGAGGTTTTAGGAGATGAACGACGTTCCTCGTACACTTCAAATTCTTTGGAAAAGCTAGGAAAGCTCCTGATTGTTTATGTAAGTTCCCATCCTTCAAAGTTTGAGCGTGCATGGGAGGATATGAGTATGTGGTACCAGGTCCAACGTTAGACCAAAGGTTTGAATATCACAAAAAAAAGGGGCATATCAAGTAAGTACCTACCGCAAATTCTATAAATTCATCATAATTTAACATATTCGTTATTGGATTTACAGAAGAGGTAGGGTCATCTATGCAGTCAAAAGAAGAATTATCAGAGAAGTTGGATAATTTCCAAGCCGATCCCTTGGATTATCGCAATGTTTTCTACAACATTGATGACTGCTCCATATTTTTTCATGTCCTTGAACTATGTTATCATCTCGATGGATTGTAGGAGTATCAGGTTCTGAACAAAATATCTGAACATGTTACTAGTCTGGCTATGAAATGTTGCAGAAAATTTACTAGTATTGACCCAGAAGCACAGACGAGGATCACCGTTGCGCAACTGATGCAGGTCCCCTAGTTTCGTCGATGCTTCAAGAACCTGAAATCCAACAATGATGTCCATTCTAGCCTCCTCAATGATGTCAACTTTGTCTTCTGTATCGCTAATCGATCTTGCCTCAACGCCTTTCGACATCATCTCTCGTTCGTTTATTCTGCTCGTTAATGGTACAAAAATAGTTCCCACGAGTATAGCGACAACCACAACATATGAAGGGTTATTTAAACAAGGAGATCTAGAGTTCAAAACACAATGGTCGGACTTGCCTTGACAGAGTTGGACACAATCACTGTCACCATGTGTTAAAAAATGATTGGCTTAAGGAGGAAGAAAATGGGGGATGGGGATTTACTGGAGTGAACAATGTCTGCCCAACCAACTTTGTAGAGGGAACACCTTCGATGTAATGATTATGTCAGGGGAAAACAAAATATAGTGAACGGATACCTTTTGTAAATTAAATCATGTGAAATTTTATAAACCATGCCTATATTAGAATGATGATGAATCATTATTATTGTAACCCTTTAAAAGGTGTGAAGTTTTAGTTCTTGTGATATATTACTACAGGGTTTGAGAAATATGGTTTACGCCTAAAATTTAAAATAGATCCATGCCAATGGTGGAGCCAAAACCCTGTGTTGACTCACCGACATTCGGGATTGAAAATTGTTATTTATTGTTCTTGTTTGGTCTATATGGCACCAAAATTCCATGATGGTTGATTAAAAACATAATATAATTCTAAACTATTATAAACTATGTGAATCAGCTAGTGAACGACAATGTGTGCCAAAAATACACATTATGCCTAGTTCACATCCACACAACTATAGTTTAACAATATTATTTTTTTAATGCCCAAATTCCTTATGTTGGTCAGCCTGCCACTTACACCACAAATTTTGACTTGACCTCCATGCCTTCTGATCATTTTTCCATGTCTACGAAATAACTTTAGGGAACACAAGTAAAATTTTGAGCACACCTTGGTTAAACACTACCGCCAGTCATTATCATGCACCATAGTCAGGACCAAATTTAGAAAATTATTTATTAAATCTATACATTGGCGGATTCCAAAACCTGTATGTCATTCACAATTGTGTTGATCACTCACTTTTTCCATATAAATAGCCAAAATATTTGTCTCCCTGGATTTCAAACACAATCCTGACCAACTTAAATGGGATAGAAAATGAGTATCCATTCCAGTAAATGTAACAACTTCTCCCACATTTACCCACTTTGACAATCTCTTTAGGGTAAACATGAGATGATTGTCACTATGATATGACCTAGCCTCCAAGTTCCAGTTATGGAAGTGGGGTCGACTAACCAACAACTTATAGCCATCCCTCAGGGACTACAGACCACTCAGGAGACTACAACCCACTCCAGGTGATTAATCCCTGAGATGGAACTCTTTTTCACAAGAGAAACTCCCCAACCTCACCCTTGACACTCTATGCATGTGGTTGTGAGGTTATAACTGCACCCATATGCCTTCCTGCATGCGCTTATGACCCAAATTCCTTAGTTCAGTGCATGAGGTCGTGAGATCTATGCCACTTTTTCAAGTAAGCCTCCAAACCACTACCCATAACTACATGTAACTTTCCAGAATTATAGATAACATGATAACAAGACTAACCATTCAAAACTTGAACAAGATATTGACCATAACATGCCTAGTACATGATAGAAATTTCGTCAAACATATGGTAAACATATAAGCTACAGGTCATGAATGCATATCTGATCATAAACTTTCGAACCTCATCTAAGAATCACCAAGAAGGTTCAGTTCCCTCTTAAGCTAGCTACAACAACCTTGTTAGCCCATGCATTCATGAACCATCCAATAAACTATCAAATCATGAACAAGAGCCACAACAAGAGCACATCGTATAACTAGGTATATAACCAATATATAACCATAATAACAACCATGAAAAATTGACCATAAAATCCTCATAATAACAAGTAATTAATCTCATTAATTACATTAGAAGAATAACCCATATTAACTTATGCAAAATCCAACAAAGTCAGGGAATTCCACATAGCACCCGACCATAAATTGGGCTGAACCAAATATTTCCTTTAGCTAATCACTCTCATGCGATATTCTAAGCATGAATGTGGGATCTCATGGGATAAACCAATACATAACCAAACAGGGACTCGAGAGGCTAAATCACCTCGACCCTTAAGTTATCATGATCTCACCTAAACATGTCCCGAGATCACAAAACCAAACCAAGCTTGGATGCCTCATAATTCCTTCACCATACCTTGAGGAATTTCCCCGTCTCCACCTACATGTCGAGGGCTTCCCGTAGAAAACCATCTCCACCCCCAACCCTTCGGATTTTCCTGAGACCACCTCACTCGATTCCAAAACCTTCCAGCAATCCAAAGCTCAACCAAGAATGAATCCCATCACACCATGTCTATTCGGGAAATGGGAATGCAAGGCTGAAACCACTGTCAAACTAGGCAAAACCCATGCCAAATACAAGAATGAACCAAATAAACAAATTCATGTACCACGAATTCAAATCCAGGCATGCTAAATCACACATGGATATTGTTAGGTGCAATCCACATTTATTTTTAGTCCTTACTTTCCATTCTCCAAACTTCCTGTTATGCTCCCTTGCTTTCCTTTGCTTGCTTGCTCCTTTCCTTGTCCTCTCTTATTTGATGAAAGCGACCAAAGCTGAGCCAAAAGTTGTCAACTATTTCTCAGGTTCCTTTTTATCATTGAAGTTTAGTCTCTTCCTTTCATTATCTCTTTTCTTTTCATTTTCCTCTAATTTCCCTTGCATGCTTATTTGTGTTTCTTCACCTTCATTTTCTCCTATTTTCCTTTATTTTCATAATTAAATGCCACTTTTTGGCTATTTTCCTTTACCAATGCCTTTGCCAATTTCCATAGCCATTATTAAACCGCAAGTGATTCCCATTATAATGTTTGTCCCTCCATTCAACTTGGAATACATGTTCCATGACCTTAGTTTTATTTTATTTACATGGAAAATTAACCAAGGGTTGTTACAGTAATAAAATTGATTATAACACTCAATGAGACTGATAAGCCCCAGTATTGCAACAATAATATTGCAACTCCCAAGGCTACAAACTTAAATTATCAACCCGAGGTTCATACAAACTTAAGAGGTGTCGACACTATATGTGCAACATGTAACATGTCCTTCTTTCGTTGATATGATGTAATGAAGTGAATATCATGGAATCAAGCCTAAAATAATTTCAGAAATGGAAATGCTTATTTATTTGCAGGAATGGAAATGTTACTCTACTTTGCATAAATGTAAAGTTTAACCTAATTTCACGAATATAAATGCTATTCTATTTGCAAAGTGTAACTGTTGCATTACAAGGAAACCTAATATATGCAATAGAAATAACAATGTTGGAAATGTAAACCCTAGCTTAAGATGTATGAAACAAAACCTAATCATGAAATCATTCTTCAATCACTACATTCAAAATATATTTTGTGAGTAAAGTTCATAAGGTACTTCATGTAGTAATCATGAAAATCATCATTATGCTCTTCAAGTCACGAATCTGTCCACTAACCATAACCGCAGAGGTGAATTGAAATGGAGAAGAGGAAAGGCTTAAGAGGTCTTTTGGTCTTACTCAATCACGTTTCAAAGCCTATATGTCATTATTCAATCCCAAGTGACAAAAACGAAGCTTTTGGAGTAGATATGGTTAAGTTTACATGTGCTACAAGAGTGCTACAAGAGGTGCTATAGAAGGCCCTATTTTGCTACAGGAGGAGATAACTTGCCGAATGCCTAAGTAAATCAAATGCAAATGGGATGGGAAAATTTTTGTTATTAAGTAGGATGTATCAGGACTCCATTCCAAGTGGAATCACTCCAAAATACCCCTGTTAACACGTGCTAAAAAATAGCAGAAAATTACTACTCTAAAAACTGGAAATTCAAGAACTAGTGAGCTAGTTAACATACCAAATGCGTAACCTAATCAAGTGAAAAATATATGGGATATTTTTTTTTATTAACTTGAATTTTTTTATGACCCAATAAAAGTGGAATCAACTCAAATGAATCTCATTAACATGTTCTAAAAAATAGCAGAAAAATACTACTATTTTGCTATAAGGGACTTCCAAAAATTCTAGATTTGTTAACTAGTAAACCAATCCAAGTAGCTCAGTGATGAAGATGACTTTTCAAATATTTTATAAGGATGCATCATGCTTGTGACTCTGTAAATAAACTACAAAAAAACTCACTTCAATCATTTAACCAATGTAACCTACAACACAAGAAGCATGAACATTAAATGTAGAAATAAGAGATGCAAGTGGAAAAGACATTCAAAGGAAATAAATAAATCATATAAGAGGGATCTGAGGCTCCTAGGATGGCCAAGCCCAAGGAATATGGTTCCTCCACTAGGAATATGCATTAAATGATAAGGAGAACATTCCTAGATTTTCTCAATCATTGGAGCTCCAAAATTTGTGCAATAATTTCATAATATCATGTTCATTTATTATCTAAATTCGGCCCATCTTGTAGCAGGGATAAAGTCTCTAGATTATCTCATACTCCAAGTCTTCATAATCTACCCAATATTCTCACAATATTCTACAAAAATAAATAATATTAGGCACATAATATGCAATTATCTCTAAACCTCCCTAAGAACATGTTAAATCTAAAAAAACATTTTTAAGTGCAGAAGGAGAGATTTAATATAGCCTTTATGTGCCTAACAAATGTTAGGTGGGCCTTAATTTGTGTCTAATTTGGAGGCCCATCATACCCCCTACTGAAACTGTTGCTCATCCTATGAGCAACCTATCCATCTTCTTGCCCTGTTGTTCTTCATGCAATTCTCTTCCTTAGCTCATTGTTCTTTGGGGAAAATGGGATATGATTTAGATGGATGCCTGCATTGGATGTCCTTCATGGACAAAATTTCCATGGTGGCAAGTTGTGCCTCATTTCCCTGTAGTTGCCCTCTCATCCTATTCTTTTCTAACTGTAGCTGCTGATACCTTGAAGGTTGTTGTTTCCTTGGAAACTACAATTATTTTGGAGGTTGCTGTTTCCTTAGAAAATACCATTGCCTTGGAAACTACTAATTAAATTGAAGCTGTTGTTACCTTGAAGGTTGTTGTTTCCTTGGAAACTACAATTATCTTGGAGGTTGTTTCTTCCTTGGAAACTGCTGTTGCCTTGGAAATTACTGTTAAAATTGAAGCTTCTGTTACCTTGGAAGTTGTTGTTTCCTTGGAAACTGTTGTTACCTTGAAGGTTGTTGTTTCCTTGGAAACTGATTTTACCTTAAGGTTGTTGCTTCCTTGGAAACTACTGGTACTCCTATAACAATTATGTTCCTTCCTGTAGTAGTTATATTCCTTCATGTAGCAATTTTGTTCTTTCTGTAGCAGCCAAATCAAATCCAGTAGCAACTAATATTTGCATGCCAAGAGGTGGTGGATCCACCTTTTTGTTTTTTTTTTATTATTATTATTATTTTAATATTATTTTTTCAAAATTTTTCCTCTTTTTTCATTGCATGCAAAAAAAACTCAGAGTGCTTTTTGTTAATTGAGTTGGCCCTAAGTTAGCTCTTCGCACTATTTTTCCTTCATCACGATTACATGATTACAACCCAATTTCTCTAGTCCTCTGCACTTTTGTCTTGTTCCTCTCTCCCACACATGCGGGTGTCTTGGTGGATAAGTGAAGCTAACTACTAGATAAGGTTGAGGCTTCTCTGCTACTAAATTTGGCTATAAAAAGCTTTTCCTTCATACGCTTGTAATGTTTTTCAAGATAAAATAAGTTTGTGGGAAAGGCTTAAAGGATTGCATACTTGTGACTTACCATGGGTGTGTTTTTGCAGGTGATATTGAGGTTGTTGATATGACTGTTGAAGTTGCCTTTGGTGGTTCTGAAGCTGATGTGTTGATCCTGTGGTGCTTGCATGGCATTTTCGGACATGGATGAAGCTATTATTGAGCATCTTCTGAGAGATCATTGCCTTTGCATGCTGCTTTAGGAATAATGGTTGATTTTATACCTCCTTGAGGTGTTACCTTCCCATGCTTTCTACTCTGTGCATTGGCTCCATTTTGGAAATATTTTTTTGACATGTACTTGACAAATATAGGCTTGTTAACATAGGTTTTGTTGATGGTGGATCAAGTGTTGTTTTTGGAGATGAACATTGATCTTGTAGCAATTTGAAAGGACCGTGTAGCTGTCCAAAGCTAGTATTGAAGTCCTCTGATGCTTCACGATGCATAGATTTCTTGATTTGGGGCCTTGAATGTGGTTTTGTAGGGTATGTGCAGGCTATTACATGACTTAGTGTCTTCCTGTAGCAGTCACACAAGCCCTTCTAGCACCAACATTTTCTCCAAGTGTTGCTTGATAAAATATTGATAATTCATAAGGAAGTAGCTTATGAGTGCCAAAGAGTTCTGTGGTGATGAAAAGAGGTAGAAAAAGGGATGAAGGACAATGATATTGATGGAAAAAGATGGGAATGAAGGTGGGAAAAATGTCAAATGGTGTTATGGGTGGATGATAAGGTTATTGTGGATCTCTTATCTTGTTCCTCTATGAAAAAGATAAGATTTGAACCCTTTTTTCTCTGCCAATCACAATCCTGTAGCAATTCTGGAACACTCCTGTAGCATAATTGTTTTATCCGTATCTCTCAAATGGTAAGTTGGATTGACCTGAAATTTTGTGAACATGTTTCCATCATCCTGTTGTAGTACTTAACAACCCCCATATTATTATTATTATTATTATTATTATTATATATATATATATATATATATATATATATATATATATATATATATATATATATATATATATATATATATATATATATATATATATATATATATATATATATATATATATATATATATATATATATATTTAAAGTTATATAATAAATAATGGGGACCCTTCTTTCATATTAATAAAACTATTTAGTGTTCAATAAAGATAAGTCATTTTTGAATTTGCAATAAAAACCCTCTTACTTATCGGAACCCAAATATTAGACGTCCAACCTTACAAATGTTATGATAAATGAAAAACCCGATAGGCCTTTTGTTATTAAATTAATGAAATATCAGAAGATTTATATCAGATTATTATAACACCGTAACTTTCCTTTTAAGAAAGTTACGATAAAATCATCCTCCGATCAAACATAAAATCATCCTCCGATCAAACATAAAATCATCCTCCGATCAAACATAAAATCATCCTCCAATTAAACATTCCCAATATGTAAATATAATTATTAAAGGCGTTTTTTCTAAAAGGTGAAGTTAAGTCAGGTGCTTCCTGTTTAAAATAAATATTATAAAATTTGTCAGCCCCACAAATGCCACATGGCATATTGGAATCCGCAAATTTCATAAATATTAAGGTGTGTCAAGCTCAAAACTCCCGATATCTCAAGCTCTGATACTCAGCACTTTTGCTATCCCCTACTTCCGATATTCAATATTTCCAATGCCCCCTAATTCCAATATCCGATATTCTTGATGCCGGTCCCCTTCGATATTATCAAACCTCCAATATTCCCATCTTTAGCCATATCGAGACTTTCATATCAGGTGCTCGCTCTTTAGATCCCTGATATTCCATCTACTGATATAAAACTCCTGATATCTCCTCTTGCCTCCACTTATAGCCATTATGTCTTTAAATATGAACTATCAGGAGTCTCCAATATCGTAACTTTTTAGTGTGTATTGAAGTGATTTCTCTGATATATTTCTTTCAATATTCTGATGTGTGTAGACCCATGTGAATTCACATTTTTACATTTAATTTCCAAAAGTGGTGAATTTATGGTTTTCGAGATTCTAAACAACTTTATTCATTGCAGTTTGATTTTATCATAATTCGCCCTTTAAGACAAAAATCGTTATGTAAAAGCATTATTTACATTAATTCTTTTAGGTTAAGAAGTTATCATTCAGTCTTGTGTTTTCCCATTGTAGGCCAGTCCTGATAACCGAAAATCAAAAGAAATGTCTACAATAGCTAAAGCAAAGACGAAATCGGTTACTCAGTAGTAGTCGGCTGCTCCGCCAGCTGAAAACCCTGATACATTAGGATTGTTTTCCAACACGATTTGTTGTATAGATGCTGTAAGTTCCTCCTAGGAATCTATCTATCGACTATTCGAAGATGAAGGACCAAGGGTCACCCAAAGAACAACTACAACTGAGGATTCTACTCCAGTTTCTAATACCACCTACAATGATGTTGCAAATTCATTTTTACACAGAATTTCTGCTCGATCCAAGATCCTTCCCTATACATATATGATTCGGTGGGTCGTGGAAAAATTGAGCATTGCAGAAAGGAAATTCATGACATAGAATGAAACAGTCATCGACTCTTTTAGTGGCAGTGATTTCAGTGCAATGTACCATTTTCCATCGCATCAATACAAATGTAACAAACAATTTGTGGAAAAATTCATGAGAAACATTGATCATGCATCAGAACCCATTAAGGAATGGAGAAGAGACCCCAACAAGCATAAGCGTGAGGAAAAGGGTATGTATGCAGTTGACTCTCTTGTTGGTCCTTATTGTCAAATTGTTGCATGGTATGTAGACTCTTTGCTTATCCTAATACTTGGAAATTTTCCTATCAATGGACTCCACTAATTGATGCTGTCTTGGAAGGATATATATTAGATTGGGGAAATATATTATCTGATAACTTAGCAACTCACATCCTAAATTTTAGGAGTAAGCGTATAATTTCAGAAAATGTAATGCCTCCTTTCTATATGAGTGCCTATGTAATGGACGCCCTATGTTTCACTATGGATTTCACCTCCATGGGATGGAAATGGACCTTAGAGGACCCGAATCCTATTCATATATATCAAAATATCCTTTGGGACTCCAAGTATCATCCTCACTTTCATAAAATATGCCAAGGTGTTATGCTACCTATTTATCAAATTATATTTAATAAGAGAACTCCTAGGGTTTCCCTGGAAGCCAAGACAAACTTGCTCCGAGTTGGGAACTGGTTTGGTGAGGAGTTATTTACCTACATCCGGGTATTTGGTAGTCTTGCTAATCCCCATTTCTTGCCTTTGTATGTCCCTGACAAACTTCTGGCTCGAGAGATAACATACCAAACCATAGGTAATGGCATTTCTAAAGTATTAAAAGAATCCAATAAGAAAGTATGGTATGCCTTTCCTCTTCATTGTGGTATGTATACATTGGATAATTTCAAACATGCAACTGGTGAGATTAACTCTATCTTAGAGTTCAATTTTCCTACTATCCCTAACAGATAGTACGATCCTCATGGAACTGTCAAGAAGGTTACTACACAGGCAAGCATCAAACAATTCTCTCATGAACCATACTAGTTTGATGACTTATTTGAAAAAGCTTCCACCTATTCAATGGTTACCAGAAAAGTAGCAGAGCATTTAAATCCACAGGAAATGACTCAATTTACCCAATACAGGGAAGCAAGGCTATCTCGTTTACCTATAGACTCATTAAAGATTCCCCAAGAAAGCACGACTCAAGAAAATGTTACAATTGTTTCTTCTACACAGGTTACTGATACCCCTCAACCAAAAGAGATAGGGGCTTCTTCTTCTACTCAAACTAAAGGTATTTTTCCAAGTTCTAAGCTTGAGCAGATATGGGAACAATATAGCTAGGTTTTGAAAGAAAAGGAACTTGAAGTTTTGAATACCCCCTCACAAGAGAAGGTCTCAGACACTTCTGAAATTTTAGTAAAGACTTTGATTACAATAAAGGCCTCCGATAAGCCTTTGGAGATTGAAGACATTGAAATTATACCGTCTTTCTTGATTTATGAGGTCGTATTAAGGGTTGAAGAGATTCCCCCCCTTGACATATTCTATAGTCCTAAACATAAGGCCATTGTTAAAGGAAAAGGAACAAAGGGAAAATTGAGTAGTCTTAGGCCTTAGTTCCTGGAAACGCCTCTTTCAAAGTAGTATGGGAGGGATCAATGTCCACTCCTTTAGAGGAACTGGGGAGACTAACTCAGTTCATGAGAGCTTATGCTTTCTTAAATATAGACAAAGCCATTAAAATATAGCAGCTATTGAAGGAAAATGAGGACATAATTTTACAGTTAGAACAGAGCCTTGAGAGTGAGAAACAAAATATTGTTGATCAATGGTAGGGACAACTTGTTGAGATCTAGGACATTTTCAATGCCCTTAAAGATCAACATGACATCGATTTGCAGGTACAAGATGCTTAGATTTAGGAATTACAGAACAAGATTGAACAACAGGAATTAACAAAGTTCAAAAAGAAAGCATGAGAATTAAATACTCTCGCTAAACAACAGGAATTAACAAAGTTCAAAAAAGAAGCATGAGAATTAAATACTCTCGCTAAACAACAGGTTATATTTTATCAGAAGTTTGCCATTATTCATGATTTGTGTCACACATCCAGTTCCCTAGTGGACCAATTATCCGACCTTAGAACATACTTTGATGATATTGAAGAAAATATTTCAGGTTTCATAACATGGCAAGACAACGCTGATGGGATATTAACTGATCTCCCTAGGATAGAGGAATCACACAAAGAAATAGTCTTCAGAGAATGGGAGATCCAACTTAAGCATGCAGAGACAACAATATTCAATGCAAGGGATATCTCTAACAACCTCATTGAAACCATCAACGATAATTTGTTTCAGGTAAATCTTATTTCAGACTGCCCTGAGGGAACTCTACCAAATATCAAATTGCTAACCAAAACATGGCAGGAATTATCCAAGAAAAGGGCTGAAACAATTGAGAAACTATCTAAAGTTAACTTAGAGTGCCATTGGCATTTCTTAGTCAAGCCTCACAGCCAGTGGCTAATGCTCAGATGCCTATTCAACACAACCACCCACATGTTGCTAGCATGAAGGGATGCCATATTTACCAATCAAATGCGGATTCAGCCAAAGACTCCACCTGAATTGAAGCCCATGATAGATATTTACGAACTTCAGCAGTGAATGGGAGGGCAGTCCTCTTCACAGGCTTAGTCAAGTTGTTACAACAAATTCTAAAATTGTCTTGTTGATTTATTTTAAGTGTTGTTTGTTAAAACCGCTTCATGCTTTTACTCTACTTTTCTATATTTGTATTTCATTTTGAAACTATAAATCCCCTTCATTTTTTATGAGAAGGGGTTCTGAATTTTGGAAAGAAATATTTTGTTTGCACTATTGTGACTCAAGTTATCTTAATAGAAAGTTGAACCACTACTATTTTCTCATGAGTAGAGTTATGATATATTGGGTACTACTATCTGTCTATTATTTCTTTGCTTAAGAGTTAAATGGTTATTTGATTACGTTTATCATATATGTGTTGTAAGAAATCGTACATTTTTCACTACTGATATGTGTGATTGAAATCATATATTATATGCATAAACAACAAAATACTATATGCGTAACGAATTCATCAACTAGTTTAATTAAATTAGTTACCATAATCTGCTCTAACACCATAATAACTTGACAATCTATATTGTCACGTTTCTTGTGAGATCCTTTTAAATCACATATTGATGAGCACCAATATTGCAACAAGAATGATGCAACTCATGGGGCTACCAACTGTAGGAATTTACAGGGTAAGTTCCTCAGACAGAACACTAAAGGACATCGCTCACAAACATATCACAGATCAATACACCAGTATTTTGACGTGGTTAAAACCCTCAAAGAGGGAAACAGTCCACGGCCTGAGCCAACGCGGCCACTTCAGGCAATTTATTAATAAAAGAATAAAAATTTACATATGCTTCTCTCATAGACGGATTACCCTACAAATGACCCTCCATGCTCTTTAAATAGAGATCATGGACCAATCGGGTGTTAAGCCACGGATCAAGTGTCGGTAATACTGAGGAGAGAATGAACTGTCGGATCACTACATATCGTGACCATCGGATTGTAAGTTACAAAATGTACATAGTAAAGAAACACACTTTACCTAACTCTATACTAGACTAAGTTGTACTTAACTATTTCCTATGTGTTGGAATATCCTAACATCCCCCCTTAAGAACAACTTGGGATATGATTGAAGGATTTACAAATATGACACAATAGGAGAAGGAAGGAGGCACTAGAGCCTATCCCCCCTTAGTGACAACTTCCTGAACTCCAACCATAAATCGAAGTTTAGTGAACTTCGCCTCTATGAGAGCCTTTGTAAAGATGTCTGCAATTTGATCATCTGTTGAACAATATTCCACTTCAAGAACATGGTCATGAATGAGCTTTCTGATGAAGTTCATGTGCAGTTCAATGTGTTTGCTGCGCTGATGTTGGATTGGATCTTTGCATAGCTGAATGGCACTTTGATTATCACACCAAAGTGTAGTCGGATGCTGCTGCTGAAAGCCAAACTCTGACAAGATCTGACGAAGCCACAAAGCTTCCTTACTAGCTTCTACGACACCACGATACTCTGCTTCTGCTGAAGAAAGAGAAATGGCACCTTGTTTCTTGCAAGCCCATGTAATAGGTCCTGAACCAAGAGTGAACACATAACCTGCAGTAGACTTCCGATCATCAGGGTCACCAGCCCAATCGGAATGAGTGAAACCAACCAATAGAGGAGCTGCTTCGGCACTGTAATGAATCCCAAACTGAACTGTACCTCGAACATAACGAAGTATTCTTTTAGCTGCTTTCCAATGACTTTCACGTGGGTTTTGCATAAACCGAGCAACAAGGCCAACAACAAAGGAAAGGTCAGGACAAGTATGGGTTAGATACAAAAGTTTTCCTACAAGTTGACGGTATAAGGTAGCATCAACTTCAGGAGAAGTACAAGTGACTGAAAGTTTGACTCCAAACTGAAAGGGAGAAGGGGCTGGCTTACAATGTTCCATGTGAAAATGGTGTAGAATATCACAGGCATACTTGGATTGGGAAAGGGAAATACCTTCCTTGGATTGCAAGACTTGAAGACCAAGAAAATAATGTAAGTGTCCTAAGTCTGTCATTTCAAACTTCCTTTTAAGGCTAGACTTCACATGGTTTATAAGGCTGGGATCACTACCAGTCAGGATAAGATCATCAACATAAAGAACAAGAATGATAAGAGACTTGCCCACTTTCTTGGTGTAGACAGTATTGTCAGAATAACACCTAGAAAAGCCATTTTCTAAAAGAAACTTATCCATTTTGGCATACCAAGCTCGAGGAGCTTGCTTGAGACCATAAAGGGATTTCTTAAGCCGACATACAAGGCTGGAGTCTGTTTGTATAAAGCCAATAGGTTGTTCCATATAGATTTCTTCATGCAAGTCCCCATGCAAGAAGGCGGATTTAACATCCATCTGATGGACTTCCCATTTGAAAGAGGCAGCAAGGGAAAGAACAAGGCATATAGAGTTCATTTTGGCAACAGGGGAGAAGGTTTCAGTATAGTCAATGCCTTGAACTTGTGAAAAACCCTTAGCAACAAGACGAGCTTTATGTTTATCAATTTTCCCATCTGGTCCATACTTGGTTCTGTAAACCCATTTGCATCTAACAAGTTTTCGTCCCTTTGGTAGAGGAACAAGGTCCTATGTATCATTCGCCAATAATGAATGATATTCTTCATTCATAGCTGCTTCCCAATCTGGATGGCCTGAAGCTTCTGCAAAGGTGTCAGGATCATAATTCACTGAAGCTTGAGCTAGTAAAGAAGAGGCTCTCTCAAACTGAGAATGTGTACGTCGCTGATCTGTAGGATCACCGACAAGATCACCTGCTGCATCCCGAGTAGCACAGACCCATTTTGGAAGCTGATGAGCTGAAGGAGGATCCTGAGAAGGTGGGGGAGGATTTTCATCCTCGCTTTCATCATCTGAAGAAGAAATATTTTCAAAAGTAGAAGAGATAGGGAGAGGTGGCACATCCGCCGAACTAGGCTCGCAGGCCGATATATTTTCAGCAAAATTTACATCTCTTCTAATGATAACATTTTTGGACTTAAGTGGAATAAGTCTATATCCTTTGACATCTTCAGAATATCCAACAAAAATACATTTTTCACTCTTAGGTTCTAAAGCTTTATGTTTCTCATCTGGAATATGGGCCCATGCTTCACTTCCAAAAACACAAAAGTGACTTACATCTGGTTTGATTGAGCTCCATGCTTCTTCTGGAGTGATATTCTTTAAAACCTTAGTAGGAGTGTGATTTATTATGTAATTTGCGCAGTTAATTGCTTCTGCCCAATAATTAAGACTAAGTCCTTTAGATTGAAGCATACAATTAGCCATTTCCTTTAAGGTGCGATTCTTCCTTTCAGCTACACCATTTTGTTGTGGAGTATATGGAACAGTATGTTGCATTTGAATTCCATTCTCAGTGCAAAAGTTGATGAATGTGTTTTTAACATATTCTCCGCCATTATCAGATCTTAGCTTAAGAATTTGATGTCTAGATTGTTTTTCAACAAAGGCCTTGAAGGCCAAGAACATGTTAAATACTTCACTCTTGAGTTTTAAGAAGCATACCCACGTGCGTCTGGAGAAATCATCAATGAAAGTTAAGAAATACTTGTAGCCAGAGAATGAAGCAACTGGAAGTGGACCACATAAATCACTATGCACGAGCTGTAAAGGGGCTGAGGCGTGCCAAGAGGCACGTTTTTCAAAACTGTCCCGATGATGTTTTCCGAGTACACATATGGAACAAACACCATCTCTGCAAGATACCATTGGAAGACCTGTCACCATATTTTCTTTACATAGATTCTGAAGAGAGCGATAGTCTAAGTGACCAAATCGCTCATGCCAAAGTTTGCTCACTTCATCATTATGAGCAACAAATACTGAGGGAAGATTTGATGACCCAAAGTTGTGAAACTTATACAACCTTGTAGAATCATCAGCAATGCCTGTAGCTAAAATCTGTCTAGGATCTCTTAGGTCCTTAATTACAACATCGTGAGGTGAAAATTCAACGATTTTACCTTCACCTGAATGGGTTATCTGATATACAGATAGAATGTTGCAGGATAAGGTTGGAACACATAATACATCATTAAACTGACCATTGTCTAGATGAACAGTTCCACTCCCTACAACACTAAGAGATCTATCATCACCAACATATATATTTTTGGTGTCACAATCATTTAAAGAAGAAAACATGGCTTTGTTTTTGGCCATGTGATAAGAAGCTCCAGAATCAATGAGCCACTCATGAGAATGAGAAGAAGAAGATACATTTAGTGCATAGCTAGACCGAGATGCTTGACAACCACATGCAGAAAGTGCCATTCCTGAAGATGAAGTTGAAGTTGAAGATTGCTCCAAATGGATGTTATGCTTCTTCATTGTTGCTTCCAAGGCTTCCATCTTCTTAAAGCATTTGGATTCTAAGTGGCCATCTCGATTACAAAAGTTGCAATGTCTATCAGTCTTCTTCCCTTTGTTTTTATTTGTCTTATCATTTTGTTGAAATGATTTTTCATTTTGAGGCTGAAATTGCTTAGGACCCTTATTTGGTTTAGGACCATTCTTTTTAGGATACAAATTCTTAGGATTCTTTGGATTTGGTTGCTGCTGGGCGGCTAACGCTTTCTTAGAAGAGTTTCCAAGATGAAGAAGACCAAGGTGTAATAGTTTTTCTTGTTCTCTTATTAAAGAATCACAAAAGGAATCAAAGGAAGGGGACTTGTAGGTTTGTCCTTGAGAAATGAAGGCTTCTCTTGTAGAATGGAAGGTGGAAACAAACACAAAATAGGCTGGTCCCAACTTAGTAAGAATGGAGTAGATAAGGCTACTATCTTCTTTCTTAACCTTAACACCTTCCAAGAGAAGTCTAAGGGTCTTGAATTTGGACAAAAAATCTTCAATGCAAGAAAAATTATTGGGGTCCAATGTAAGCAATTCATTTTCAAGTTGATGGGCTTTAAGTTCATTTTTAATTCCAAAGACTTTAGTAATCTGTTTCATTGCTTCATCAGGAGTATCAAGTTCTGCAATATGGAATCTAATATCTGGAGAAATAGACAACCCTATCAACCCACGTGCTTGGTCTTGTCTATTTTCCCATTTAGCTGCCTTGTCTTCATATTTCGGTTTGGTCTCTTGGCCTGTGGCTATTCTGTAAAGACCTTTACTTCTAAGTAAATCCACAATGTAGGACCACCATTGGAAGTAGTTGGTGCTGTCAAGAATAACTTGGCATGGACTTTCCATTAAAAAAAACTGAAGCTATAGATGCTGAAACTAAGTGTTTCAATGGAAAGATCTCGAAAAATTACGCTGTTTCAAAAAAACGGTTCTAAAAACGGCTTCCGGATGAAGAAGTTATGGCTTTTTGAAAAAAAATTGATGAAGTCGCCAACGAAGTGTGGGAGAGAGAGAGAGAGAGAGAGAGAGAGAGAGAGAGAGAGAGAGGTTGATGCTTTGGGTTGCATGCTTGCTTTGAGAAAGCTCTTTTTCCCTACAAAACAAAAAACACAAAACCCAACACGGACATACAAAAAAAATGAACCTTGCGGCTCGAAGTTAGCTTTAGCCGGAAACTAGATATTTTCAAAAACGAACCTTGCGGCTCGAAGTTAGCTTTAGCTGGAAACTAAATATTTTTCTCAATGTTTCTGATTTTCCGAGATCACATTAAGGCGCAGCGGAAAAGAGCATACGCATGAGAAAAATCCTTCCTTTCTGTTTCTGATTTGCTTAGATCGCACAGAGTCGCAGGGCAAAGAGCATACGCAGAAATGAAAGGTATAGATCCGGTAATAAAAAAAACTAAATAAACCGAAAATCGAAATAAACAGAGAGAAAATAACTGTAAACTGCAAATAAACACTGTATACCTCCAGATCTTAAAAATGACGCAGCTAGGGCTACCGGAAACCTTTTCGCGTGAAACGAAAGGGGTTCCTCACTGGAACAGATGCTCCCAACACAATAGAGCAGTCCTCTCGGCCTGAAAGCAGTCAGAAACAGTAGATCTAGGAAACGGTTGTCGGATGCAGTTCTACCGGCTTCAGATTTGGATCACCAATGGACGCGGCCCTCAAATAGCTCTGATACCATGTAGGAATTTACAGGGTAAGTTCCTCAGACAGAACACCAAAGGACACCGCTCACAAACAGATCACAGATCAATACACCAGTATTTTGACGTGGTTAAAACCCTTAAAGAGGGAAACAGTCCACGGCCTGAGCCAACGCGACCACTTCAGGAAATTTATTAATAAAAGAATAAAAATTTACATATGCTTCTCTCATAGACGGATTACCCTACAAATGACCCTCCATGCTCTTTAAATAGAGATCATGGACCAATCGGGTGTTAAGCCACGGATCAAGTGTCGGTAAAACCGAGGAGAGAATGAACCATCAGATCACTACATATCGTGACCGTCAGATTGTAAGTTACAAAATGTACATAGTAAAGAAACACACGTTACCTAACTCTATACTAGACCAAGTTGTACTTAACTATTTCCTATGTGTCGGAATATCCTAACACCAACTTTACTTCATCAACCCGGGGTCTGTACAAACTTGGAGGTGACAATGCTGTATACACAAATACATGTAATGGGTCCACTCTTTGTCACTGCTGAGCTGGGCGATGGACCACTAGGGTTTCTCAAACCAACTTTCTATTGATTTAGAAGAAGTTTGATTATCAATTGAGAAAGGAGATTTTTACCCTAATTGAGAGGATTGAAATGCTACCTACTGCAGTAATGAAGACTGAAATAGATCCCTAAAACACACAACTCATCTAGACGTTTGTTAATATACCTTGCTTCATAAGAATTCTAATTTAACACATGTGAAATCGTAACTAACCCAAGCATGAAATCTGATCTAAACAAGCACTTAACTGCTATGCACATGAATAAGCATAACAACCTTTTTCTTTTTAGTCTTTTTGTGAAAACATGAATGCTAATCCTTCTTGGTTGCATGGTAGGTGGGATAGGTGTAGATAGAGATGAGTGTGATGGTTCAAATCGCTTGGGAGGAAAGCATGGGTCTTTTCCTATCTTTCGTGATGTATTTTTCACAAATCGGGCTCAAAACAGGCCACTACAGGTTTTCCTACAAGATGTCTCCAGGATGTCCCAGTTCACCTACAAGATCCCCTATTTTCCTACAGGAACATGCCGAAAGCATAAGGAGTGATTTGGACAGTGGTATGGAGCTTAGGGAAGGTGAGTGATGGAAGGAATAAGGCAAGGAAGTGGTTGGAACTCACTCAAAACTCAAATCGAAGATGATTGGATTTGCTCAACAAGCATGGCAAGTTGTCCTTGTGAAATGATAACTCGGATTGAGAACTTAGTGGCCTTTGGCGATCATAGATGGGTATGGTTTGGTTGAGGTTGATGATATGAGGTCTTCCTGCAATATTGAAACCCCTGCAATAGGCACATCATTGTTGGCATTTATCCATAAATCATTTCAAAACAAGAAGGGTTTACAATAATATAAGGAAAACAAAATTTGCATCATTTATTTTCCAAGTTCATGCATGGAAATGCTTGAAACCTATGATGAAAGAAACATGAAATCTAATACAAAACTTAAGATATCAGAAATGTAAATTGCAACCTGTGTTCTAGAACTGAAAGATGCTGACCTAATTAGCAGAAAAACCCTAAGTTTCATAAGAAACCAGAATTCTATCTTTTTGGGCTGAATGGGAGTTTTTCCTCAAACCATGGTCCCTAAAAGGAGGAATGAGGTAAGATCCACCTGTTATCAGCCTTTTTTGTATATTTCCTTATCTCTATAATGCTATTGTTAAATCTATGCACAAACGGAAGCAAACTAATCAAATTCACCAATGCTTGCAATGTAACAATGCCAAAATCAATTTAACAAGTAATCTATGAAATAACATAAGCATACAAGTATAGTAAGAGGAACCTCTGTTGCTGGGGTTGGGACCTAACGCAAGAGCTTCATCCCTTTGAATGAAGTCAGTGTCGGATCAAGGGAATGCTCATTTTCATTAACATGTCAAAAAATACATTGCAGTGTTTGGTCACAATAATTCAACGTGAAAATGCTTAGCTATTTTGCATAAAAAATCTAAATCCTAATGAGGTTCTAGGCCTCTTTATTTATACAACTGAAGTTTCCAACAACTTCATTAAATCTAGGGAGGCTTGGATCCCAATATTAATATTAATTGGTTCTTAACTATCACTGGCTTGGCTGCCAATGATCCTCATGACTCGGTTGCCTGCAACTCCGAGCTGGTGTGATTTGATTGAGGGATCTTCGAGTGAGTGAGGATTTAATGAGGGAGATCCATCTCCTATAATCTCTCCTTCTTGTCTCATTCAAGTTCCTGCATCCTAATTAGCCATAATTTGTTCCCAAAAACCTGCAATCAATGCACATTAGACCACTAGACATAACATCTTACTTTTACTCATCTCATTAAGCAAAATATAATTAAAACATGTAAAGAATTATGAGAAGAGTTGATTTTAGTAAGCTTGGAGGTGTATTAAGGTCCATATATTTTACCCAATGATGAGCCTCATCATCACCCCCTACTGAAAGTGTTGCTCATCCTCTGAGCAACTCAATCTATGTCCATGTCCTTCATTGCTTTGGTGGCTTCCCTGACATCCCATGCTTCTGCTGTAGTCTCTTCCTCTTGTGAATAAAACCCTGCATTCTTCTCTATCTCTTCCCACTGCTTTCTTTCTTCTTCTTCTTTTCTTCCTTTTTTCCTTTTTGTAATCTATTTTTTTTTTAACTGATTTCTCTGATGGATGCAGGGGCGACATGGTGATGAAAGGTATTGGTTGTGGTGAATGGTTTTTTTTTTTTTTTCCAAACACAGGTTTATGTCATCACTTTTCTCTTGGACTACTCTTCTTGTGGTTTCCAAGGTCTACTATCATTTCTACTGGAAACTCCTATAGGATTACAGGGAATCTTGTAGAAAACACAAAGTTGGTGTGAAATGAGCTGGAGTGGTTTATAGATGGAAGACTAGGTGAATAATGGAGGATATGAGATGGTTGAATTAAAACATGGCTTTTGTAGGTCCTACCATCCTCCTCATGCTATGCGTATCCTCCTCTTGTAGACCTGCGAAATAGAATTGTCATCTTTTGTATCCTTTTTTTTTTTTTGAAAAACAACTAGTTTGCCCCCAAGGAGGTTTTCATCCTAGTTGCCTGCACTGGGTGCCTCAAAAGAGATTTTCACCCAGAGATATTTTTATTTTTCTCCCCTTTTTTTAACACTCTTGGGTCGCCTCAAGAGGTTTTCAACCCAACAATCAGACTCAAGTGCCTCATGGAGGTTTTCACCAGTCTCTTATTATTATTATTATTATTATTATTTTCTTCAGGGAGTTGGAGGGGTGGAAGTTGAGACTTGCTCTACCACCATCACTATCTTGCTGATGCTATTGATGAATTCTTTATTTGATAAGGGCTTCTTGTAGATTTTTAATCTATACCCATTGACAAGCAAAGGGATAACCTCTGCATCAATGGTTCTTATATGCACAACACCATTATCATGACACTTTTCTATTACATAAGGCCCTAACCATATAGTCCTTAAATTTCCTTTAAAATGCTTGTACCGGGAATCATACTGCGAATCCCAATGACCTTCTTGAAACTGTTTGTATTTTATACCCTTGTCATGCCAAATTTTCCTTTGAACTTGAGTCACCTCTGTGTATAGGAGGGTCTATACCCTAAATTTATCTAACCCATTCAGCTGGAGAAATCTCTCTTGTTGTGCCCTAGTGATATCCAGATCCAGTTGTACTACCATCCTTAAGGTGTTGTATTCAAATTCAATGCACAACATGGATTTCTTCCCATAGACCAGCTCATAAGGAGTGAAGCCAGTGGTGGTCTTCCAGGTGGTATTATAGGCCCAGGTGGCCTCAACTAATCTGTCTGCCCAATCCTTTCTGCTGTTGCTAATCACCTTGGTCAGAATGCCTTCCAATGCTTTGTTGGTTACTTCCACTTTCCCATTAGCCTGTGGGTGGTAAGGGGTACATGTTCTGTGTTTGATCTTGTGCTGGCTTAATAGATTTTCAATCACGTGAGATGTAAATTGACTGCCTTGATCAGTGACCAATTCATGAGGGTACCCAAACTTATAAAAAAAATTCTCCCTTAATAATTCAACCAATTTTTCTTCTATTGCTACTTTGATGGCTTTGGCTTCAACCCATTTTGTTAAGTAGTCAGTGCACACAATGATGTACTGCTTCTGTTTGGATGGAGGGTCAATGGGCCTGATGAAATCCATGCCCCACTTGTCAAATGGCTCAAAAGTCACTTGAGGTTGCAGAGGCATATCATCCCTTGGGGTAGGTTTCCCCATCCTTTGGCACTGATCACACTAGCTGGTATACCTCCTCACATCTTGGTGAAGAGTGGGCCAGTAATAACCAGCTTGTAGTACCTTGAATGTTCTTCTTTTGGCTGCAAAGTGACCTCCACAAGGCCCATCATGATAGGCCAGAAGGATTTCGAAGACTTCCTCATCCCTGACACATCTTCTTAGAATTTTATCCATATCTAGCTTGAAGATACTGCCCCCAATCCAAGTGAATGGGGCACTCTTTCTTATGATGCTGCTCTTTCACTTGGAGGACAAATTTGGTGGAAACTGTTCAAACGTAGTTTTCTATTTTAGTAAACCATGGAGAGAGAGGTTAAATGGCGAATAAATGTTCATTTGGTAACTGATCATCAACCATTCCTTCCTCCCCTGCAAATAAAGTCAACTTGGATAAAAAATCTGCAACAACATTCTCCTTGCCAGGCTTATCAATAATAATTAAATCAAATTGTTGCAATAAAAGTAACAATCTAATAATTCGGGCATTTACATTATGTTTATTCATCAAGTATTTAATTACATTATGGTTGGTATGTACAAATGTTTGGTAACCAGTAATTTAATGCCTAAATTTATTCAGTGAATGCACAACAACTAGGAGCTCTTTTTTAGTAAATGGCATAAGGTAGCTTGTCATCTATCTGGCCTAGAGATGCTCCTATAACTTTATGAGAGGCATCGACATGTATATGAAAAGGAAGAGCCCAATTTGGGCCTCAGACAATAGGTGCAATAGTCAACTTGTCCTTTAGGGTGTCCAAGGCTTCTTGACAACTTTTTGACCATCAAAATTCGGAGTATTTGGAAAATAACCCAAATAAAGGAGAAACTAACTTGCTGAAATCTTTTATAAATCTCCTATAGTATCCGTCTCAACCTAAAAAACTTCTGACATCCCTCTATTTTTGCGGAGTCGAGATCCTTTTGATGATGGCTATCTTATTTGGGTCTACCTGTAGTCCTTCTCGGGATATTCAGTGGCTTAGGACAATCCCTGTAGTCATCAAGAACTCACATTTTTCGGGACTAAGGGATAAGTTCATTTCAATTCATTTATTCAACACCTTACCCAGGTTAGAGAGAGCCTCTTGGAAATCACACCCATAGGGTGTAAAGCCATCCATATAAAATTCTACTGCATCATGGACTAGCTCTGCAAAGATACTGAGGACTACCCTCTGAAAAGTGGCAGGGGCATTGCATAGACCAAAAGGGAGGACCCTATAAGAGAAAGTACCCCAAGGACAGGTGTAGATGGTTTTATCCTAGTCCTCTGGGCTAATCTAGATTTGATTGTACCCGGTGAACCCATCTAAGAAAGAGAATTTTTTTTCCCTGCCAGGCCATCTAACACTTGGTCAATGAAAGGTAGAGGAAAATGGTCCTTATTTTTTGCTTTATTCAACTCTCTATAATCAACACAAATCCTCTACTTTCCATTTTTCTTTAGAACCAACACCAAAGGAGATACCCACTCACTGTTCGAGATAGGGCAAATGAATCCTGCATCCAACAACTTTTGCAACTCTTCTTTGACTATGTCCTTGAGAGTTGGATTCATTCTCCTTTGGGGTTGTCTAAATGGGTTACAACCTTCTTTGATGTAAATGTGGTGAGTACACACCGAGGGGTGCACTCCCTTCATTTCTTTGTAATTCCAAGCAAAGGCATCCAAATTCTCTCTAAGCATATTACATAACTCTTCTGCTTGGTGTACAAAGAGAGAGAGAGGGGTTGATTTCCAATGTTTTTTCAGGGCCGAATTCTATTGTCTTGACACGAGTAGGGTTTAAGTCAGCTAAGCATAGATCAATCCGATGGTTGTTCTTGGTTTCCTTCACTACTTCCTCTAGAGACATGGTGTTGGGAGTTGGATTTTGGAGGATGTGTTCAATCAAATCATCTTCATCAGGTTGTCCTCCTCCTATGGCAATTTCTAGGGTATAGAGTTGGGAGGAGTAGACTTCATCTTCTTCCTCCTCTTCTAGCCATAAAGGTAAGTCATGTTCTAAATATGGCTGAGCAGGAGGGTACATGACCAACTACTTGGATAGATGCCCATTTTTGATAGTCATGTTTCTAGCCCTGCAACTTATGTAGGCATCGATAGTGGCTAACCAAGGCCTCCCAAGTATGAGAGGATAACCATTAAATTTGGTCTTAGGCTGGAGAACTAAGAAGTCTGCAGGGTACTCCCAGGAGTCAATGGAGACCATCACATCCTCAACAATCCCCTCAGGGGCTACTGTGGATTGGTCTGCAAGCTACAAGATTGTCGTGGTCTTTCTTAATGAACCCTGGAGATTCATCTTGAGCATGGTATCCTTAGTCATTACATTAATGGCAGCCGCAATATCAATCAAGGTATGGGGGACAATTGTGCCATTGATGTGTACATCTACTATAGGGCTCCCAGGGTCTAAATACTTTGGGAAAATTACCTGCCCCAACATTAAGTAAGATAGCTGTCCAAGGACATTAATGGTAGGGGTGTCTCTTTTTTCGCCTCCCTGGATGTTTGAAACACTTCTCTTTAATCAAATTGTTGTAAATAGTTACATCTTTAATAGCTCGGAGAAGTGGGATTTTGACACATAGATTTTTCAATTCACCCAGAAGTTCATTCCCTTCTGGGGTATGCTGGACTAGATGAGTTAATCTTTCAGGAAAGGGTGGTGAATTCACTCTCAGCATACTTTCCTCTCTTTCCTGCTCACTCTCCCTAGGTGGAGATGGAGGTTGGTTATTCGAGAGCACTCTCCTAGACCTAAATGTGATTCCCTGAATTTCCACAGCATAAGTAGGGTAGGATGTCTCTCCACTGTAGACCTGTTGTGTCTGTCTATTGTTCGGGTTTGAGTTTGGTTGGGAAGGCATCTGAGATTGCTTAGGTGGATCAGGGTGTAAAAGCTGTGGTTGAGATGAGGTGAAGGCAATAAAGATGGAGCATTGTTGTATGGGGACCTCCACCCCTGGGGTGGTGCATTCCACTGAGGTTGTGGAGGATTATATGGTTGAAATGGATGGTTGGTCAGTTGGGAATGGTATTGAGGTGAAAAAGACTAGGGAGAAGGTGTAGACCAAGAGGGATGAGTAGAGGGGCCCAAGATGGAATGGATGTGTTTTGGTTAGGGTTGTAATATGCATAGGATGACCCTTGCATGCCCTTCTGGTATGGTCGAGGCCCATAAGGAATCCTTTGATTTATGCATCAGATTTGTTTATTCACCCTTTTAGTTCCCTGATACACAACTTTTAGTCCAGGTAGAGAAGGGCACTTGTCTGTGGAGTGGTTTTCTTCACAGACCGAGCATATTTCTATAAGGTTTAATGGACATTCATTCCTAGGGTGCCTCCTTGTGCATCTAGGGTAGAAGATGGCTAATGCTCTCTTTGCTTCCTCCTGCTTCCTCTTGATTTGCATAGTGTCCATTTGCAGGGCAAGGGTTTGCAGCATTTCACTCTTAAAATATTCCAACATGTTTCCAATTTCACTTTTTATAGATGTGTTGGAAGAGGATGAGTTGGCTACTGTTTGACTGGCCCTACCAGTTTTTCTAGCTGCCCTATAATGGTTCTTGAAAATGGTCTTGATATCCTCATAGGGTAGCTGGTAGATGTACCCTCCTGATAATAGGTTTAGGGTATCCAGGAGATCTTCCCTGATCCCCCTAAGTAGGACTAGCTTAAGTGACTCAGGATCAAGTGTGCACCTGGCCCTTTTATAGCTGAGCTGGAATCTTTCCTCATAATCCTCTAAGGACTCATCATGCCCCAAGGTCATTCTAAAAATTTCCTCTTTGGTGTCTTTGGACCTGCAGTAGTCCCTATACTTGTTGTTGAAATCTTGCTGCATCTGAGCCCAGGTGGTGATACTATCCCCAGGTAAACCCATGAACTAGTGTAGAGCTACATCCTTGAGAGTGGATGGGAATAATTTCAACTTTTGATCATCAGTGGTGTAATCATAAGTTCTACATATGACAACAAATTCAAACAAGAAAGTATCTGGATCTTCTGAGGTCAGGCCATGGAAGTGAGGAAGAGTAGAGGGGTTTATATTTTCATCTTGGCATCCCCATTGGTTTCTATGATGGGAAAATCACCCTCAATTCTTTCTCTATCTTCCGTTTCATTTCTATTTTCATCCATTGTGTCAGTTGGAATGGGTTCTTCTTCTTCCCCTATAGGCTCTTCTAAAATATCTAGTTGTTCGCCTAAGGGGTCCTCTAATTCACAGTCACTGAAGAAGAGGGAAGGTTGGCTATTTGAAGTGGTGGGGCATTTGGTAGACATTTTCCTAAGTTATCCCTATTCCTACGAGGCATGAAAGAAGTTTTTTTGTTTTGTTTTTCAAGCTTTAAGATTGATTACAGAATTGAAAAGACAAACTAAATTGAAACTAACTGCTCAATGAAATCACTTGCAGAATGGAAAGGAAAGTAAACCAACTTACAACTAATTTACAAAAATGAAACTAATTGTAGAATGAAAGAGATAGGAAATGGAAGACAGAAAGTAGAAATCACATCTACTCAGACACCTCCTCGACAATGGTGCCAAAAAGTGATGAGCACCAGTATTGCAGCAAGAATGCTGCAACTCCTGGGGCTACCAAATTTACTTCATCAACCCGGGGTTCGTACAAACTTGGAGGTGGCAGTGATGTATACACAAATAGATGTAATGGGTCCACTCTTTGTCATTGCTGAGTTGGGCGATAGACCACTAGCGTTTCTCAAACCATCCTTTTATTTATTTAGAAGAAGTTTTATTACCAATTGAGAAAGGAAAAATTTTACCCTAATTGAGAGGATTGAAGTGCTACCTACTGCAGTAATGAAAGACTAAAATAGATGCCTAAAACACACAACTCATCTAGCTATTTGTTAATATACCTTGCTTTAAAAGTATTCTAATTTAACACATGTGAAATCCTAACTAACCTGAGCATGAAATCTGATCTAAACAAGCACTTAACTGCTGTGCACATGAATAAGCATAATAACATTTTTCTTTTTGTCTTTTTGTGAAAACATGAATGCTAATCCTTCTTGGTTGCATGACAGGTGGGATAGGTGTGGAGAGAGATGAGTGTGATGGGTCAAATGGCTTGGGAGGCAAGCATGGGGTATTTTCCTAGCTTTCATGATGCATTTTTCACAAATCAGGCTCAAAACAGGCCACTACAGGTTTTCCTACAGGATGTCTACCAGATGTCCTAATTCACCTACATGATCCCCTATTTTCCTATAGAAACAGGATGAAAGCATAAGGAGTAATTTGGACAGTGGTATGGAGCTTCGGGAAGGTGAGTGATGGAAGGAATAAGGCAAGGAAGTGGTTGGAACTCACTTAGAACTCAAATCGAAGCTCTATGATGGTTGGATTTGCTCAACAAGCATGTCAAGTTGTCATTGTGAAATGATAACTCAGATTGAGAACTTAGTGGCCTTTGGTAATCATGGATGGGTATGTTTTGGCTGAGGCTGATGATATGAGATATTCCTGTAATATTGAAACCCCTGCAACATACACATCATTTTTGGCATTTACCCATAAATCATTTCAAAACAAGAAGGGTTTACAACAATATAAGGAAAACAAAATTTGCATCATTTATTTGCCAAGTTCATGCATGGAAATGCTTGAAACCTATTATGAAAGAAACATGAAATCTAATACAAAACTTAAGATATCAGAAATGACAACTGCAACCTATCTTCTAAAACTGAAAGATGCTGACCTAATTAGCAGAAAAACCCTAAGTTTCATAAGAAACCATAATTATGTCTTTTTGGGCTGAATGGGAGTTTTTCCTCAAACCATGGTCCTTGAAGGGAGGAATGAGGTAAGATCCACCTGTTATCAACCTTTTTTGGATATTTCCTTATCTCTCTAATGCTACTGTTAAAGCTATGCACAAATGGAAGCAAACTAATCAAATTCACCAATACTTGCAATGTAACAATGCCAAAATCAATTTAACAAGTAATCTATGAAATAACCTAAGCATACAAGTACAGTAAGAGGAACCTCTGCTGCTAGGGTTGGGCCCTAACCCAAGATCTTCATCCCTCTGAGTCAACTCAGTGCTGGATCAAGGGAATGCTCATTTTCATTAACATATCAAAAAATACATAGCAGTGTTTGGTCACAATCCTTCAACTCAAAAATGCTTAGCTATTTTGCATAAAAATCTGAATCCTAATGAGGCTCTAGGAATCTTTAGTTATACAACTGAAGTTGCATACAAATCCTTAAATCTAGGGAGGATTGGCTCCCAATCTTAAGATTAATTGGTTCTTAACTATCACTAGCTTGGCTGCCAATGATCCTCATGACTCGATTGCCTGCAACTTCGAGCTAGTGTGATTTGATTGAGGGATCTTAGAGTGAGTGAGGATTTAATGAGGGAGATACATCTCCTATAATCTCTCCTTCTTGTCTCATTCAAGTTCCTGCACCCTAATTAGCCATAATTTGCTCCCAAAAACCAGAAATCAATGCACATTAGACCACTAGACATAACATCTTACTTTTACTCATCTCATTAAGAAAAATATAATTAAAAAAATGTAAATAATTATGAGAAGAGTTGATTTTAGTAAGCTTGGAGGTATATTAAGGTCCATATATTTTACCCAATGACGAGCCTCATCATCACCCCCTACTGAAAGTGTTGCTCATCCTCTGAGCAACTCAATCTATGTCCATGTCCTTCATTGCTTTGGTGGCTTCCTTGACATCCCATGCTTCTACTGTAGTCTGTTCCTCTTGTGAATAAAACCTTGCATCCTTCTCTATCTCTTCCCACCAATTTCTTTCTTATTCTTATTTTCTTCCTTTTTTCCTTTTGTAATCTATTTTTTTTTGAACTGATTTCTTTGATGGATGCAGGGGCGACATGGTGATGAAAGGTATTGGCTGTGGTGTTGATCTGATATTCACCCTATGAGTGACATCAGTTAAATATTTATTAAACTAAGGTATTACAGACTCATGTGCTAGTGTGCGTTCTATGTTATTGAAGCAATGGATCGATCAGATTGCCAATACACAGACAATAAAATGGAAAGACAACAGATAAATACAGTAAGCATACATAAAGACACAAGCAATTTTAATAAGGAGTTCACCCTATTCTCTAGGGCTACCTCTTCGGTCCAACTTTCAGTGGTGGCCTTGTTTATTGTGTCTTTAAGCAGAGAAATTACAATATAGGGACTCAATGTGAGTTCTCCTGAAGCAGGTTATGCTTGGCAGGGTGGTTCTTGGATTCCCCAAGCCACTTGAGTACACAGACTTCTTCCTACCAGCTCTGTGACCTTTTGGTCTAGATGGGAGAGCCCAATGTGGTGCTCAACCCG
Organism: Pinus tabuliformis; assembly: GCA_031772625.1. Classification (NCBI taxonomy): domain Eukaryota; kingdom Viridiplantae; phylum Streptophyta; class Pinopsida; order Pinales; family Pinaceae; genus Pinus; species Pinus tabuliformis. The sequence goes on along the minus strand of CM062816.1, from coordinate 1,311,358,082 downwards.
GACAGATTCCTCTAAGGGAAGGCTTGAATGTTCAAGCTCTCTGGTGCTCGATGCCTCTGGTTAGCTCGACCCTCTGTCTCTTTTGCTTTGCTTTACTGTTCTCTGTGTTCAATCCTCCTCTTTTGGTTCACTGTTCCACTTCTTCATCTCTCGACTTTTTGCTGTCTTACTTCCCTTCTCTACTGACTGTATTCTTCTTCTATTCATGGCTTTAGCCATTCGACCCCTATGCCTGTTCGTTTCCTCTTCCGCCTCTGTCTCTTCACCTTCGGCAGCTGCGCTTGGAGTTCCCTATTTGGCATCATCATCAGCGCTTAGGGAGTGGCCACTTGTCCTCCTCTAAACGGTGCCAGCATACTTTGTCGATTCATTTCTTCAGTTACGTCATGGATGAATCTTTCCTCCATCGTGGCGGTCAAAACGGATTCCAAATCTCTTCTAAAACTCGGTGTATTCACTTGTCGATTTTGCTTCCTCCATCGAGCACGATCTCAGCTGTCTGATCTGAGTCCTCCACATCCGACGCCATACATGCGATTGACTTGCTCGACCGATAGTGCGCGATCAACGGTGGTTTTCTCTCACCTCCGCCTGCCATGTGTCGATTGGTGTATGGAATCGCTTCGCTCTTGTCCAAAACCTCTTATCATTCAAGGGCGCCCCAATCAAAACCGCCGGTTTCCAGAGCGCGGGTCCCGCCGTTTGTACGTTTAGCACTTTTACCTTTTCAACCCGCAGTTCTCTGGCTCTCGATGCGACCGAGTGCTCGGGCTTCCCCATTTCAGCCCTGTTCGCCCAGCGATGCACGGTGCATCAAAAATCACATCTTTTTCGCATTCCAGGGCTCCCAGGGGCTACTTTTGCCTCCCGCGCAGTCTCCATGGGCCTCTGTCAGTGCGCTTTAACTGAGGTCCTCATTGTTCCACATTGGCTGCCATTGCCACTGGTTCAGGGTGTCTTTGATCGCTGTTTTGGAATTCTTTAGAGATTTGTTTGACCTGATACAGTCATGGTTCTTTGACAGTCTTCTATGGATCCAATTCAGATCAGGTGTGGTGAGGTGAATGGATTTTTTTTTTTCATTCAAACATAGGCTTGTGTCATCACTTTGATCTTGGACTGCTCTTCTTGCGGTTTTCAAGGTCTACAGTCATTTTTATAGGAAACTCCTGTAGGATTACAAGGAATCCTGTAGAAAACACAGAGTTGGTGTGAAATGAGCTGAAATGGTTTATAGATGGAAGACTAGGTGAATAATGGAGGATATGAGATGGGTGAATTAAAAAATGGCTTTTGTAGGTCCTGCTATCCTCCTCATGTTGTGCTTGTCCTCCTCTTACAGACCTGCAAAACAGAATTGTCATCTTTTGTATCTTTTCTCCTTTTTCTCTCTCTTTTTTTTTTTGAAAAAAAACTAGTCTTCCCCCAAGGGGGTTTTCATCCTAGTTTCTTGCCCTAGGTGCCTCAAAAGGGGTTTTCACTTAGAGATCTTTCTATTTTTCTCCCCTTTTTTTAACACTCTTGGGTTGCCTCAAGAGGTTCTCAACCCAACAGTGGGACTTAGGTGCTTCATGGAGGTTCTCTCGCGAGTCTCTTTATTTTTTCTTTTCTCTTTTATTTTTTCTTTTCTTTTCTTTTTCTTCAGGGACTTGGTGGGGTGGAAGATGAGACTTGCTCTACCACCATCACTGTCTTGTTGATGCTATTGATGAGTTCTTTCATTGATAAGGTATTCTTGTAGATTTTTAACCTATACCCATTGACAAGCAAAGGGATAACCTCTACATCAATGGTTCTTATCTGCAAAACACCATTATCATGACACTTTTCTATTACATAAGGCCCTAACCATCTAGTCCTTAACTTTCCTTTAAAATCCTTGTACTGGGAATCATACAACAAAGCCAATCACCTTCTTGAAACTATTTGTCTTTTATATTCTTGTCATGCCAAATTTTCCTTTTAACTTGAGTCACCTGTGTGTGTAGGAGGGCCTGCACCCTAAATTCATCTAACCCATTCAGTTGGAGCAATCTCTCTTGTTGTGCCCTGGTGATATCCAGATCCAGTTGCATTGCCATCCTTAAGGTGTTGTATTCAAATTCAATGCACAATAGGGCTTTCTTCCCATATACCCGATCATAAGGAGTCAAGCCAGTGTTGGTCTTCCAGGTGGTATTGTAGGCTTAGGTTGCCTCAACTAATCTGTTTGCCCAATCCTTTCTGCTGCTGCTAATCACCTTGGTCAGAATGCCTTCCAATACTCTGTTGCTTACTTCCACTTGCCCATTAGGCTGTGGGTGGTAAGGGGTAGATGTTCTATGTTTTATCTTGTGCTGGCTTAACATATTTTTAATCATGTGAGATGTAAATTGACTGCCTTGATCAATGGCCAATTCTCTAAGGTACCCAAACTTATAAAACACATTCTCCCTTAAGAATTCAACCACTTTTTCTAATATTGCTACTTTGATGGCTTTGGCTTCCGCCCATTTTGTTAAGTTGTCGGTGCACATAATGATGTACTGCTTCTTTTTTTTAGTATGCATCTTCGATCCTTTTTTTCTTTTTTGTTGATGGATTAAAGGCCTGTTTGGATGGAGGCTCAATGGGCTCAATGAAATCCATGACCCACCATTCAAATGGCTTGAAAGTCACTTGAGGTTGTAGAGGCATCACATCCCTTGGGGTAGGTTCCCCATCCTTTGGCACCGATCACACTAGCTGGTATACCTCCTCACATCTTGGTGAAGAGTGGGCCAGTAATAACCAACTTGTAGTACCTTGAATGTTGTTCTTTTCGCTGCAAAGTGACCTTCACAAGGCCCATCCTGATAGGCCAGAAGGATGTCGAAGACTTCCTCTTCCCTGAGACATCTTCTTAGAATTTCATCCGGACCTAGCTTGAAGAGATTGCCCCCAATCCAAGTGAATGGGGTGCTCTTTCTTATGATCCTGCTCTTTTCCTTGGAGGACAAATTTGGTGGAAACTGTGCATACACCAAGTAGTTTGCTATGTCAGAAAACCATGGAGAGAGAAATAAAATGGAAAATAAATGTTCATCTAGTAGCTGATCATCAACCATTCCTTCCTCCCCTATAGGTAAAGTCAATTTGGATAAAAAAATCTGCAACAACATTCTCCTTGCCAGGCTTATCAATAATAGTTAAATCAAATTGTTGCAATAAAAGTAAACATCTAATAATCCGAGAATTTACATCAGGTTTATTCATCAAGTATTTAATTACAACATGGTCGGTATGTACAAATGTATTGTAACTAGTAATGTAATTCCTAAATTTATTCAATGAATGCACAACAACTAGGAGCTCTTTTTCAGTCACTGTGTAGTTCAACTTGGCTTTCGACAGGTTCTTACTGATGAAGTAAATGGCATAAGGTATCTTGTCATCTATATGGCCTAGAGCTGCTCATATAACTTTCTGAGAGGCATCGACATGGATATGAAAAGGAAGAGCCCAATTTGGGCCTCAGAGAGTAGGTGCAGTAGTCAAATTGTCCTTTAGGGTGTCCAAGGCTTGTTGACAGCTTTCTGACCATAAAAATTCAGAGTTTTTGGCCAATAACCCAAATAAAGGAGAAGCTAACTTGCTGAAATATTTTATAAATATCCTATAGTATCCGATTAAACCTAAAAAACTTCTGACATCCCTTTGTTTTTGTGGATTCGAGACCTTTTAATGATGGCTATCTTATTTGGGTCTACCTGCAGTCCTTCCTGGGATATTGAGAGACCTAGGACAGTCCCTGCAATCATCAAGAACTCACATTTTTCGGGACTAAGGTATATATTCATTTCAATGCATTTATTCAACACTTACCCAGGTTAGAGAGAGCCTCCTAGAAATCACATCCATAGGGTGTAAAGTCATCCATATAAATTTCTACTACATCATGGACTAACTCTGCAAAGATACTCAAGATTTCCCTCTGGAAAGTGGCAGGGGCATTGCATAGACCAAAAGAAATGACCCTATAAGTGAAAGTACCCCAAGGACAGGTGAAGGTGGTTTTATCCTGGTCCTATGGGCTAATCTAGATTTGATTATACCCACTGAACCCATCTAAGAAAGAGATTTTTTTTTCCCTCCAGGCCATCTAACACTTGGTCAATGAAAGGTATAGGAAAATGGTCCTTATTTGTTGCTTTGTTTAACTCTATGTAATCAACAAAAATCCTCCACTTTCCATTTTTCTTTGGAACCAACACAAAACTCACTGTTCGAGATAGGGTAAATGAATCCTACATCCAACAACTTTTGCAACTCTTCTTTGACTATATCCTTGAGAGTTGGATTCATTCTCCTTTGGGGTTGTCGGACTGGTTTACAACCTACTGTGATGTAAATGTGATGAGTACACACTGAGGGGTGCACTCCCTTCATTTCTTTGTGCATATTCGAATGAAACAGATCGACAAAAAGATGCATAGTTTTTGAGATATGTTAAAAACAATTTTCCGCCCTGTGTATTTTGGCCTCCTGTAGCAAAACAAAACCTTCCTGTAGCATTTTAGGGCAGCGAAGGAAATGAATGGGAAAGGATTGGAAATGATGGGTGGCTGTTGGAAATGGATGAGGGTGATGGGTTGACATGGCCTTGGTCCCGTTGGAGCATCTAGACAAATGAGGAGAAAGCCCAGGTTTGACTTCCTTTGACTAGGTTTTTGATCAATTTTTTCTTTTGGTGCTAGATTGTTATTGTTGCTTGCAAAGGTTGGAGAGCACTTGCATTCATTAGAGAGAGATAAATGGAGCAAATAATTTTTTTCCTTTTCATTTTTCATTTTTTTCTCTTTTCCCTAGGCCTAGTCGCTTCCTCAATGAGGTTTTCACCTGAGATTTTTTGTTTGTTTGTTTGTTTATCCTACTCTACTTAAAAAAAAACAAAATCTCTTTCAAGTGTAGGAATATTTCCAAAGGAGCCATGTGCATAACAAGATGATAGATAAACTCATGTGTAGGCTCGAAACATATGCTTTAACATGTACTTGAATATTAGAGACCAAATGCTTTGAATTTGATGATATCAAGCACTGTTGAAGAAGAGAGTGATGCTCCATCTTGTTGATTTTTTTAGAACCAAACCTCAATATAGTTTTGATTTCCTTGGTTCGCTTGCTCATCTAGATCATTCTTCATGTCTTCTTTTTTTGATTCAAATTTTCTACTTTTTTCTGATTAGTCCCTTGCACACATAAATGATCTGATGGTAAGTATAACAAAAAATCTTCAATCTCAGGCTCTAATGATTACTCTCCATAAAATGTGATACCTGTTTCTTTTGGATCTTATTCTTCTAGATGTTGTTCTTCAATAACATTAAGAAAATATCTTTTTTGCAATACTCTTCCTGAGCTAAGATGAATACCATTTAGATCAAGAGTTATTTGGAAGTGTTGTACCTCAGCATTGTAAGTGGGTTGAGTCACTTCATTGTTTGGGTTTGGAAATTGTGGTACATATAGTTGAGTGGGAGTGGATATTTGAGATGGATGTGGTTGGGGTTGTGGTTGTGGTGAAGGTGAATGGTAGGAATAGCATGGAGTTGGGTATGGAGGATATTGAGGATATTGCGGATTTCTCCCATAAGGTTTTTTCCAAACTTGTTGCCAAGTTTGGTTTTGGGGTTTAGATGGTAAAGGTTGCCAAGTAAAGGGTGTGTTCCAATTAATTTAATATGGGTGTGCATAACCTTGAAATTGTGAATTAGGTTCTTGCATCATATCAGTAGGACTAGGCTACCATGGTCTTCTTTGAGCTACATAACATAATTGCTTTGGTGATTGACTTGCTCCATTGTCCTCTTGGTAAACTTCCTTCAACCTCGGTAATGATGGGAAATATTTAGTAGCATGTGATTTTGCATGGATAACACAAATATCAACATCCTCTTTTTTCTCATTTTGCATTCTTAACATTTCTACTTGTTCACTTAGATTTCCAAGAATTTTTTTTTTAAAGTTATCAAGCAAATTTCCAAGTTCATCTTGACTTACCGATCTTGATGTTGATTTACTTACCCTTGCCCTTCCTCTTGAGATGCACTTGCATGTTTCAAAAATTTCTTCAAATGATAATTGGTATACATCACCTATACTCATGAGATCAAGGAGATCAATCCACTCATTGCTAATTGTTCTAAGTAAAAGGGTTTTTAGTGTGTCAAATCCTGAATGATGTAATTTTTACCTCTTAACATTAAACATAAATCTCTCTATTAGATCCTCAAGTCTCTCATATTCTTTTTGAGTCATTCAAAATATTTATTCTTTAAGATCACGATCTTTCTATTTTTCTAGAAATATCTTTTGCATATCATTCCATGATCTTATTGAATTAGTTCCTAAAGTCATGTACCATTTAAGAGATATATCCTTCAATGTTGTCGAAAACAATCTCAATTTTTAAGTGTTTTAAAGTAACCATAATATATACAAAGGATTTCAAATTCAAAGAGAAAGGTTTCTGGATCCTCTGACCTCATACCATGGAAGTTAGGAAGGAAATATGGAGGGATGTTCTTCATATGAACATTGTTATTAGTATCTTGAATGAGAAATCGAAGAGGATCTTCTTCATTATCATCATCTCCATCCATTTCTTCTACCTTCTCTGCCACCTATTCTTCTTCTACCTACAAAAGTGGATGGTGGTGTGGTTCTTACTGCACCACGTGCTCAAATGGGGGGGGGTTTGGTGTTGGAGTATTTTTTTTTAACGTTTTTTCTAAAAATTTGTGAATAAGAATGCTAATGAAATGCACATTTTTTTTTGAAATGAAATATGCCTAATGTAATTTTTTGTTTGTTTTTTCAGAAAGTAAAAGAAATGAATCAACTAGGCAAGAAAACAATGTATACTTTGACACCTCCTCGACAATGACGCCAAAAAGTGATGAGCCCCATTATTGCAACAAGAATTATGCAGCTCCCAAGGCTACCAAATTAAATTATCAACCCAGGGTTCATACAAACTTAAGAGGTGTCGACACTATATGTGCAACATGAAATGTGTCCTTCTTTCGTTGATCCGATGCAATGAAGTGAATATCATGGAATCAAGCCTAAACTAATTTTGGAAATGGAAATTCTTATCTATTTGCAAGAATGGACATGTTAATCTACTTTACATAAATGTAAAGGTTAACCTACTTGCATGAATGCAAATGCTATTCTATTTGAAAAGTGTAACTGTTGCATCAAAAGGAATCCCTAACCTATGCAATAGAAATAACAATGTTGGAAATGGAAACCCTAGCTTAAGATGTATGAAACAAAACCTAAACATGAAATCATTCTTGAATAACTGCATTCAAAATAGATTTTGTCAATAGATTTCAAAGGTACTTCATGAAGTAATCATGAAAATAATCATTATGCTCTTCAAGTCATGAATTTATCCACTAACCATAACTGCATAGGTGAATTGAAATGAAGAAGATGCAAGGCTTAAGAGGTCTTTTGGTATTACTTAATCATGGTTCAAAGCCTAGAGGTAATTATTCAAGCCTAAGGGGAAAAACCAATCTTCTGGAGTAGATCTGGTTAAGTTTGCACGTGCTGTAGGACGTGCTATAGGAGGCCATGTTTTTCTATAGGAGGAGATAGCTTGTCAAATGCCAAAGTAAATAAAACGAAAATGGGATGGGATTTTTTTTTTGTTATGAAGTAGGATGTATTAGGACTCCATTCCAAGTGTAATCACTCCAAAATACCCATGTTAACACATGGCTAAAAAATAACATAAAATTACTACTTTAAAAAGTTACTGGAAATTTAAGAACTAGTGAGCTAGTTAACCTACCAAATGCTTAACCTAATCAAGTGAAAATGATATGGGGTAAATTTTGTTATTAAATTTACCTGAGGCTCCTGGGATAGCAAATCCCAAGGAAAATTTTATTCCTATGAAGGAAGCCAAGATTTAGAAGCTAAAAATGGCACCAAACTTCATTATTTGAATCAATCCAAGTACATCTTTGCTAGCAATGAAAGTGGAGTTGCTAAATAACAAGTTTTTTCCACAAGAAGACTAAGAAATACATGCCCCTAGAGGAAAATTCGAATTTATAATTATACAAAGTTATGAGGAAGCATTCTCCTTGAAAGGAGGAAACTTTCCCCTCCAAAATCCCTCAAAAAGTGGATCTAGTTCCCAACACTAGGAATCTGCATTAAATGACAAGAAGCACATTCCTAGATTTTCTCAATCACTGGAGCTCTAAAATTTATGCAATAATTTCATAATATCTTTTTCATTTATTATCCAATCTTAGCCCATATTGTAGTAGGGAGAAAGTCCCTAGATTATCCTAAGAACATATTAAAGCTAAAAACACATTTTTAAGTGTAGAAGGAGAGGTTTAAGATAGCCTTTATGTGCCTATGAAATGTTAGATGGGCCTTAATTTGTTTCTAATTTGGAGGCCCATCAGAGACATTGCATGGGGGCGCATCAAAACAAATAAAATTATTAATAAACAATGTGCTCTTTCAGGAAGCAAACCCTGCAACCCACTAGCCATACCCTTACATGGCCTGCATAAACATCGTTTGGCTCTCACGACTATTACTTACAAATTAAACCCCATAAATTATGGGAACAACCATAAAAAAAATACATTTAATCACATTCTCATAGATCCAATTTGATGATCAATTGTAATATTTTTTATGATGTATTTTTGGTTTTGCAAAATGAGCTACACAATCTAGTGGCACCATGTCAAAGCCTGCCTGTGAGCTTAAAGAATTTCACATTCGACAACCATAGCTGCCACAAAATTCACTACAACATGCACAACCTCACCACATAGATGGATTCTTTGACTATGTTTTTGATACACTCAATACTTCTTTTTTAATGTGATATTTCTCTGAGTTTTTTTTTGGTTTTGACTTTTCAAGTCGAGGATGGAATAAATGAAGCAATGATCCTGAATATCTAGAAATAAGATCATATCACTGAATCATTGAAAGCTTAGATTGAGTTATAAGAATATCATGGTAGAAAGTCGAATGAAAGTCTGTTAAAACAGTAAAGGAAGTTGACATACCAGTTGATTTTCAAAGGATCAAGGAAAGAAGGAAGGAGAAAAACTAAGCTAGATTACAGGTTCAATATATGGAAAATGGTTCGATAATGTCCCGAGATTTAATTGTGAAATTTGTAATAGACTTGGAAGTGGCATAGTAGGATAGCTCAGAACACAAATCTTTTTTGTGGTAGAAGTAAACAAATTTAGTGGAAAAGCTCCCAAATTAGCCTTTCCAAAGAATCTATGAAACCTTCGATTATATTTGAACAATATCTTTCCAGACATGGTTTAACAAATTCTAGTTGATCTCCAAATATTGTTATAAAAAGGGGATAATTCTTTGAAAAGAGGGAGTTGGGATTGTTCGACTGATAGGACTACAATTATTATTATTATTATTATTTTTCTTTTTAAGGCAACTATGGTTCACGATCACAGAGTGACCGCTACATCCACGGGCAGTGATCCACATAGATCCATCAAAGACGACCTAATATATCAGGCCTAACCCTACAGGCATCAAGGATATTTGACCTCGTGACCTCCCAATAGGCAAGGTACTTAGTGACGAGGGCTCGACCAATTGAGCTATCCCTTGGGGCTGATAGAACTACAATATTGTAATGATACAAAATTTTAATTCATTGTTGTAGTAGGGAGAAGTCTCTAAAAATAGAGAAAATGTCTGTGAATTTTTCTCTTTCTTATTCTTTTGTAAATTGTGCCTTTTCAAAGGAGAAGAAAGGGAGGCATTGCTTGCAACTTTAGTTGTTATTTTGTTCCTATTACAATCATTTTTCACGTGTTCAAATTGTATTAATAGGATGTATCTATACTTATTCAATTTGAGTATTTAATCAAATTAATATTCTGCACATGTCTGTAGCTTGAATTTTAAGTTGATTGTGTTGACTGATTGCAGATTTAGATTTGGTGCTTAAGCAATATCCAGGGAAACAAAGAGAATGTTTTGTCTTGTTTTCTTGAAATATTGATGCGTTCACTGTATTGTTATAGTTTGAATGTCTTTAGATTATTAACAATATCATTATTATTTTAAGCACTAGATCCCATTTTAGTTTATTCCAATGGGACTAGATTAGTTTTGATTTAATAGATTGGTTACAAATTCTTTAGCTTAATTCAATTTAGTCATTGAAACCATCTCTTAGATTTCATTGCATTTAGACTAATTTTTTAATCATTTAGAGCTGCATTGCATTTAAGTCCTAGGATCATTTGCACTTTAATGATTTATTTCTCAAAAGAAGAAGAATATCTAGCTAACGGAGCCATAAAATCCGTGAGGAACAACTACTCCAAATGACTTAGGTTATTAAAGAATCCTGATCCGGGTTGTCTACTCCTATTAACTAGTGGTCATTTATATCCATCAATAGGAAGAAAGCTGTTTGAGTAGTTGAGAGTGTTATTGGGTTTCAATCATGTAACTTTCATGCTTATCTTATTCCCTTGTGTGTGTTAGTTGAGTAATTAATAAATGAAGATCTAGAGGTAATGTTTAAATCATTGAGTTTTTTTGACTAATAAATGATTGTCACTCTATTAAATATTGTTATGGATTAATTCTTTATGAGATTTATTCCATTGTATATTTATTGCGAGTATATAAGAATTATGATTCTATGTGTTGATTGTCATCATCAGTGCACACACAAGTTATATATGTGCTAACTGCACATACATACCGGGGGAGGAGATTGAGCATTGTTTTGTGAAGGATCACATATGTTTCATGGAGAGGAAGAATTTATCTTGAGATTTGGAAAATTTAGGATGGAGGATTGGGATTATTGATCTTAGACCCAATGGGTTAGTTGCAATTTAGGGGGATTAGGTAGGGAAAGCTAGGAAACCTTTGAAGGTTTCTTTGAATTAGGGAGTAAAAGAGGTTATTTCTAGCTAGCTAAGAGGTACATATCTAATTTGGTATTGGATCAAGATATGGTATCTCAACCTATCTACATCAAACGAATTTAAGGGCTTAACCAACTAGATAGCTGAGAGGTATTCTACTCTACATGTAAAGTGCCTAGTAGTGGAGGTTTTTCCATAGGTTTTTGGTGTTAAAAAATTTGGAAAACATTCAAAAAACCTCTACAACCTTCACCATTCATAGCCGAGGTTTTAATAGATGTTCCCTATAATTAAAAAAAATTGGAAGGTGGAGGTTTTAGTAGAGGTTTTTTTTTCAATGCTTGTATTAGTAACACACTAGTGCATGTTTAATTAACATGCCTAAGTGCACACATATAACTAAAGCATCATTTCTTGTAAAACCATTATGCATTGATTTCATCATTTTTGTTATGACACATTGGTGTTCATATAATTATTATGCACTTAATCATTCTTTTTTGTTTTATATCACATTGACGCTCATATTATTTTTGCACATTGGTTCATTATCTTATTTTTTAAATTTATCTATGTTCATACACCTATATAATGCATCAAGATGTATTAAGCTTTGCATTGTAGGTATAAGAACACCAACACCTATACTACCACATGCATTGGAGGGACATGAAATTTCAAGCACTTAAGGTGAGATTCAGGTCCATTCTTTATTAACATGAATCAATGCATATATTGTATTTAAAGTACCAATGCATATTTTAATCATGTGCATCGTAATATTTTGAAATGATAACTATAATCAATTGTTACATTGTTTAAAATAGTGGCGTTTTTCACAAATTTTAGCATTGACGTAATAATGTCGTAATGCTCTATAAACTATTGTGGATATTCCATTGAATTAGTTCATCACAACATATTTGATAATATACTAGAATCTATACTATGAATGTTAATTTCCTTTAGATCCCAAATTCTTTAGTTAGCTAATTTTATGTCTAATTAAGTGACAAGGTGAAATGTGAGAAAGATAGAACATAAATAAATACACACACCATGCACAATGGAAACAATTTTTTTGTGTGTGGGAAACCCTTATAGGAGAAAACCTAGCTAGAAGATGAGGATACTCTACTCTTTTTTTTTTGGTATGGAAATATGTAAGTACAAATGGAGATGTAATCTCTATGGAGTAACCTGATACATGTGCCCTATAAAACTACCATATACATTAACCCCCTCTCTTTTGCTCTTTAACTTCCCACTCTTAGTTGCTTTTATTAATTATGGAAAAAAGTAAAATAACATAAAGTGGAACCCTTACTCTTCCTAGTGGCCTGACATTTGACATAATTGGATCACCAAGTAGGGCTAAGGTTTGACTCCCTCAACCTTCAACTAGAGTTGGGTTTAAACCTTGTAGAGTCTTCTTCAAGGTCCACACAGTTCTAGCCCCATATACATGAGTAATGGGGGTTGGTGTGGCAACAACTCATACCATGGTGGTAAACATGAGAGGTTAACTTGTAGGAGGCATAACTTTTGCATGCACACTCTGTTCGACATGACTCTTGCATCGATGGAAATATATTTGACTGTAGATCAACATTTAGAGGTCCCACATTAAAATGAGATTTTTTTGACCCCAAAAATGTTGTTTGATGCCTCAAAATTGTTCCAAAATGTTTCAGACCCCAATTATCCAAATTGGGACCAACTGTTAAAATGACCTTGCAATATGATTCCTCCAAACATTTTCACTCTTAAAGCATTGAGTTGGATGAAAAAGTATATAATGATCTAATCTAGATCAAATAGCATTGGTGTTCATAACTCATGAAAATACACCATTGTCTATTTTTTATGTCATGCACCATTAAGTGAGTTCAAAATATTTCAATGCACCAATATGTATATATTTTATTTTATCATATATATGTTTAATATCAATTAATCATCTCAAAATCAAATAATTTTTATAATAACATCGATTTTTATATTTTAGTTATTGATTTTTGATTTAGTGATTGTATTAATGTGTTATCTATTGTATTAATCAATAACACATCATATTTACAACATTGGGCAATGCAATAAATAAGAAACCCATTTTCTAAAATAATAACAGATCCATTGTCACATAAATTGGGACAAACTAAGGGCCCGCAACAATTAAAATGTAGCAAATATGTAATCATTACACTTATTGGTAATACATCCTCATGTAATTGGAACAATATGTCAAGTACATTAAACAAAATCCCTAAGATAATATTTCAAAATATACAACTTGCAATAATATTCAAATATATTGATTGTCCTTCATCACTTGAGTTTTTCTCATCACTCGAGTTGCATGCATTCCTCATTTTTCATCACCTATAAGCACATTGTACTTGGGTTATTAAACCTAAATTTTTCTTGATCAACATGTTTATGAAGTTTTGCCTCTTCATGTTTAATCTACAAGCATAAAAATAAAGTGCAATAAGTATACCTACATTTTTATAATAGAATATACATGGTTTCATGAATAAAAAATTGTATCTTAGCAATGAGTGTTTCATAAACAATACACATTCTATCGAAGTCATGCTTCATGTTGCTTCTTGCATGTTTAATACACCATGACAAAGCATAGATGTAATTAATATAATGATCTCTTGTTCATCCATTAATTGTAAATGAAGGAAGTTAAACAACTTAACTACTTACAAATCAAAATTAACACTTGATAGTTCAACATATACTTACAACCCATACTTAACCAAATGTTATCAATTCTTTGGTATTCTTTAGTTGGGTTTTCTTTGCATGTTAGCACCTATGTTGTACTATGAAACAACCCCCCCATTTATATATAGCAATAGCTAATGTTAGACATATAAATAGGGATCCTTTTTATATGTTTTTAGTCTTTAAAAAATAAATCCTAACTCTAAGAAATTGCCTTGAAAAACTCTTAGAACGACGCAAGTTTAGGATCCCCATTGCAAATTGCAAATCACATTTTTCCATGTGATGATCATAAACACCTTAAAGAAATTGCGATATGCGATCAAACCTCTCGCTACGACATAACGACCAAAACCCCTTAAGAAATTGCAATCGTATTTTGCAAACTTCACAAGTAAATAAGACCTTCCACAATGTCATCCACTGATGATTTGCAAAATGCAATATTGAAATATCCGCAATCGCATTTCACATTATGAGCAGGTATCACTATATAACATTATTTTAAAAACTGCGATGCGCGAATCAAACACCAAGTGTGAGAAGTAACTGTTTTTTAATATGATAATGAACGGTTTGAGACGGTAATTAATGTTTAGTGACCCGAGGAGAGGTAATGATTTTCCAAGTTATGGCTAGTTAATGCTGAGTATATCATTTGAAATCCTCCCATGATTCAAAGTCTTTTCACAAAGCTTTCAACCTTAATCACCCAATATTGTCTATGCTGATATATCTCGTCCATTTCAGGTAATCTACAAAAGATATGTCATTGCGGAAGGTAACGAAGAAATAGAAAAAGCAGTGCATTACAGAGTCCGAGCTAACATCAATGTCTCCTATATTCTCTGATATGGTCTGCAACACCGACGAGGAGCAACATCTTGGGAGGTCATATACAATAGGCTTGAGGACGAGTGTCCCAAGATTACTGTCATAAGAGCAACAATTGACTCAATAAGACCTTCGGGACTCCAATTCAAGGATGCTGCTTGTTCTTTCCTTCATAGGATAGAAGCGAGAGAAAAAATCCTCCCATACACTGATATGATTAGGTGGGTGGTGGAAAACATCACCATTGAAGATAGGAAATTTAGGAATTCGAGAATGGAACTCATGGGGTAATTCAGAGCAGAGGACCTGAAGCAAATGTACCATATACATGATCCTCAAGATATATATGAAAAGACATACGTGGCCAACTTTGCAAAGAAGAACAAAGAACCCCTCAATATGATTTAGGGTTGGAGAGTATTAGAGAATAAGTTCAAATTTGATAAAACGAGTATGTATCCTGTAGCCTCTTTGGAAAACCTCTACAATTATGAAACTGCTATGTTATGTAGACTATATGGGTTACCTAATAATGCTAACTTTTCTATAGAATGGATTCCTTTGATTGGTGCTTGTGTTAATTCCCACATTATGAATTGGGCCACCATCATCACCAAATATCGATAGAAGAGATCCTCCTCTCCAGAGTACTTTCCTCCATTCTATTTTATTACCTACATTATGGATGCCATCTATTTCTGCACTAAATTTCCAATCATGGGTTGGAAATGGACCTTGCAGGACCCCTACCCTATCCATCTCAGCCATAAGCAAGTTTGGGAATCCCATTATATACCCCATTTCTTTTTTTCCCTAGGAAAAATCGTAATCTTTCATTAATGTTTGAAAAATTACATATAGTAGATGCTAGAAGCATATGCATTATTGGCTTGTAGCCATGTCTGTGAAATAAATACATCCTTTTGTCACCATGACTATACAAAAAATGGTGCTAAGTGTTGGTCTCATACCACGCAGGGTAGTAGCATAATATAGTCTATATAAAAACATAACTGAAATAATTACAATGACATTCACCACGCAGGGCGATAGCGAAATAAAAGTCTGTAGATAGTAACTGCAATGATATATACAATGGAAAAGATCAAAAACTGTATGAACAAAAACCAAAAAGACTAGGGCCTGTCTGCCCTATAATATGCCTGATCTATGTACGACCGGTGATAATACTGGTACTGTTCAGCTCCATTCTACTCCTGTATCAACCACTGACCTCTGGGTAGTAGTGAGGCCTCCTTGGAAAGCCTATCAGTGCTTTGGTTATATTCCTTGTAAATGTGATGACATGAGATTCTGTTAAATTGAGATTTGAGTAAAATCACTTCACCCAGAATATGTCTAAGGGTGTGTGCATGGTAGGCAGAGACATTATTAAACCAGTTGATAATGATTTTCAAGTCGCCAAATATCTACAGATTGATGCAATCATGTCCTAGGGAAAAATGCAATAGATGACGAAGGGTGATAAGTTTAGCAAAATTGTTAGTTCCACCTCCAAGTCCCAGCTTGACATTGTAATAATGATGGTCATTTAGGTGCAGAATAAAACCACCCCCATAACCGTGCTCTTGTGCAACCCCATCAAAAAAATCCCAAGGGATGGTTTTGTCAATAGGGGCAAGAGGTTGGTGAAGTGTGGGAGATTTTTTATCAGGTAATTCATGATAGGCTTATAAGATCTTGGCAACCATGACAGGCCCAATTGCAGCCCCTTTGTCAATTTTTTTTTGTTCCTCGTCAGCCAAATGGACCAGCAAAAGCGTAGGGGGAGGTTGAACATTTTGGAGCCATGATGAACAATACACCAATTTCGCTAGGCGCTATTGACATTTTCCGCATCCCATCTATTGGCTTGTAATGAATTTGAGATGGATTCCCAGAGACTTTTGGAGAAATCACATTTTAAAAAGAGGTGATCTGTGGATTCAGAGGCCTATTTACAGAGGACACACCAGCTCGGGCTGTGGAAAGCATGATGAGATAATTGGTCCGCTATAGGAACTTTGTAACTGAGCATACACAAGAAAAAGAGTCTGGTCCTCGGGAGAGCATTTAATTTCTAAATCATTCGCCACCAAGCAAGTGTGATTGCTGGCTGCCTGTTAACGTTGATAGCAAGGTAACCAACTTTTTGTGAATAAATACCATTATTAGCAATGCACCAGATAAGTTCATCAAGACCCTCCATGATTTTGATGTGGGATTCTGTCAGAGCATCTATGTAATCTTACCAGGTATGGTGCCATTGTGGGGAATATCGAGGGAGTGAGCAGACTTCCATCCTTGGGAGAAGATGGATGTGTTATCATGATCAGTAATGTGTGCGATGACAGATATGTCCCTCTAATTTAAATGATGAATAATTTCTCTTAGAAGAATATAGCGGGCTCCCCCTCCTGACCAGGGATCCATTCCAATGTGGGCTTTTGATCCATCATTTATCCGCCAGGCCAGATGATTGCGAATGATAGGTAGGGAATGCAGTAGTGCTTTCCAAATAGAGGAGATGCCTGATTTGTTCCATTGAGGTAGACACACCCAATCCATGATCTGCATAGGCCAGATGTATTTGTGGTAAGACATAGTGGTCTAGAGATTCTGTCATGTGAGAAGAGTCCATCCCATTTTGGCAACCAAGGCATGGTAAAAATGGCTGAGGTATTTTAAACCCTAACCACCCCATTTTTTTGGCAGTGCGACCTTTTTCCAGCTCACCCATGCAAATATCTTCTTATCTTGATGCCCATTCCATAGGTATCTGCTGCAGATTTGTTGAAGACGGGCAAGTATGTTCCTGGGAATCCAAGCCAGAGACATCCAAAATATAGGCATGGCCTCCAGCACAGATTTGATGAGGACCAATCTACCTGCTCGAGATAAAAAATGGTGGCTCCAATGAGTCAACCTTTTCTCTAGCTTGATGACCAACCAAATCCAATCAGCTATTTTTTGACTCAACGGTTTGATCCAGAAACCCAGGTATTTGAAGCCCTGATCAAGTGGAAGGATGTTATAAGGAAAGTGATGTTGGGCAAAACGAGACTCTTGAATGGAAGTTAAAGCTAGGGTGATAGTGGATTTCCCCTGATTAGCCAACATACCCGTAGCCCTAGAGAAAAGAGAGAGAGCATTTGCAAAAGATGCTGAGTCTCTGATGCTACCATCGAGGAAAATGAGGACATCATCCACAAATAGAAGATGAGTGAGGTAACAGTGATCGTTTACTTTTAGCCCAAAAAGTCTACCATTCCTTTTCTCCTGGATAAGGAGTCTACTGAGACCTTCCATGACGATAAGGAAGAGGAGGGGAGATAGAGGACATCCTTGTCTAAGACCCCTCTCTGCATGGAAAAAATGTGATGCTGATCCATTAATAAGAACACTGAAAGAAGCCGATGTGATGCAGGACATGATCCAGATGATAAAACTGTGAGGGAAGCCCAGATGCATAAGAAGCATTTTGATGTATAACCAGCTGACACGATCAAATGCTTTGGCCAAATCAATCTTCAATATGATGCCCTTAAGCTTTCTTGACCGAATTGAGTGAATAGCTTCCTGGGCTGTGCCAATGGCTTCATGGATCTGACGATTCTCCAGGAAAGAAAATTGCTCAGGGGAAATATGCTGAGAGAGGATGGGTCGGATCCTATTAGCAATAATTTTCGCAATGATCTTGTATAGACAGTTGTAGAGAGAGATGGGCCGAAAATCATTAAAGGATGAGGGAGTATCCATCTTAGGGATAAGAGCAATGAAAGTAGAGTTTATGGCATCATATAATTTTCCAGTAGTTCTGCATTCCTCAATCACTTGAAGTAGGTCATTTCCCAATAATTCATAAAATGCCAGATAAAATTCAACCGTCCATCCGTCCGGCCCAGGGCTTTTGTCCTTCTTGAACCACTTCAGGGTCCCCTCTAGTTCAACGGATGAAATAGGTGAGGTGAGCTCAGCCTCCATATCTTCATCCACAAAACGTGGAAAATGGCCGGCAACTTGGATAATATCAGCTAAGTTAGTCCCAGGAGGGGATTTATAAAGGTTTTGAAAGTGAGAGGTGCCTAGCTGAGATAATTTGCTGTAAGTATCTACCACACCTCCATCAGGTAAGGGAAGGTTCCAAATAGTATTTGAGACCTTTCTGCCCTTGGCATAGTTCTGAAAGAACTTTGTGTTGTCGTCCCCAGCACGTAGCCACAGGGCTCTGCTCTTTAGTCTCCAGGTTTCCTCTCTCTCCTTTAGAATCTTTTCCTTCGATTTCTCGAGCTCAATGAGGTGCAATTTGTCATGCAAAGATGTAAAACCCCTGTTACTGTCATCCAAGAGACATTTCAATTCAGATTCAATCTGAGAGAGAATATGATCCTCCCTCTGTGATTTTTCTTTGGCCCAAACAATAGTTAACCTCTTCAGCTAGGAGAGATTGTGGCAGAAACCCTCGGCCAAGGATCGATGGCCCGAAATAGGATTAGCTTTCCAGAAATCAGTGACAAGCTTGATGAAACCAGGGTCTTGAAGCCAAATGTGATT
This sequence comes from Pinus tabuliformis, assembly GCA_031772625.1. NCBI lineage: Eukaryota > Viridiplantae > Streptophyta > Pinopsida > Pinales > Pinaceae > Pinus > Pinus tabuliformis. The sequence continues at coordinate 1,311,339,016 of CM062816.1, read as the reverse complement.
GAATTTAAAGGGAGGTTTTGGCTTTGGATGGGGACCAAGTATCTCCATATATATAGGAGAGTGATCTGAGATGCCCCCAACACCCACCCATTGTCTATATCTGTGCAGGATCTGCAACAAGGGAATCTTGATCATGAAACGGTCAAGCCTCCTGGCCAATGTTGCCTCCCCAATCCTTCTGTTCCTCCATGTGGGTAGGGGTTTGTTCATAGGAATGTCAGATAGGTTGTGAAGTTCCAATAAGTTCATCATGAAATCTGACAGAGGATCCACTTGTGCTTGTGAGCCCCATGATTCTCCAAACCCCAGAGAGAAATTGAGATCCCCCCAAATAATAATATGATCGACAGAAATAATGGCAAGGTTAAGGAACCTGAGCCAAAAATCCTCTCGTCTGTGGCAAGGCCCATAAATGTTAATAATGCGGAGCTCCAAACCTAATTCTGCAGAAAAAATGTCCAGCCCAATAAACCCAAGACCACCCCAGGCTGAGAGAGCTTTGATGGTTCGGGGATTATACCCAATGGCAAGACCACCAGAACATCCTGAGGCGTCGAGAGAATGAAAATGCCAGCCAGGTTTAAGGGATACCAGGGAATTGGAAATGATATCGGCCTCCCCCAGGGTTTCTTGTAGCATGATGATGTCGACAGGCTCAGACTCGAAGAGTCTCCTAAGGGCTAGTTTTTTGGAGGCACTAGCCATACCCCTGTAGTTAAAAGAAAGACACTTCATGTGGGGAACTGTCCCTGGGTATTCAAAGCTCTAAGTACCCGATCAATGGAGGATTGTCTTCCTGATACTACTTCAACCCCGACCTTTTGGATGGCTTTGGAGAGATAAGATTTACGACCACGAGAAGATTTGGTGAAAGGACCAGGTAAAGAGAGACCTAGCCCAGATATGGATAGAGATGAGTCATCCTGGAGAGAGCGCGAGCGTAGATTGTATGAGTGCGAGGGTTCAGACCCATCCTTAGAGGATGTGGGGGGGGAGATAGAGGTAGATGGGAACGATGGAGTGGTTGTAGAGAAAAAAGGCAGAGGGAAAGAGAGGGAGCATGGAATGGAGGGGATGAAATGCAGAGGAGATGATGAAACATGTGAAGCAATACTTGAAACAGAAACAGAGGAGATAGGGTAAGAGGAGGTACCCGCTTTCCTCGCGGCCTCAGCAGCTGCCCTGGATCGTGTCATGGGAGGTGACGGTGTTCTGTGCGAGCATGCTGCAGCCTGAGGGGAGACCGCACGAACAGAAGCCCTGGTAGTCGAAATGGGAGGACATTCCGAGTGAGGAGCAGATTGTCCCTTAGTGCCTTCAGCTGTGATTGGAGATTCCAGAGACTTTTTGACCAGAGGGCATTCCTTGAAAATGTGACCAACCTTGTGACACCTCCTACAGTGGAACGAGACTCCCTCATAGTCCAGGATCTGAACCTGAGTGACATTTCTCCACTGCAGTGTAATTTTCTCCTCCAAACCCTCCCGAGTGTCCAAATGGACAAGAATGCGAGCAAGGGTTCGATTCTTTGTCTGGATGTAAGTTCTATCATAGTCGAGATAGGTACCAAGCGTGTTCCCGATCCGCATGAAGACATCCTCCGACCAGTACTGTAGAGGGAGCCCCAACAGATGAACCCAGAGTGGTCCAACGCCTATCTGTTCCCATTCTGGATCAAACATCGAGCTCCAGCACTTGAGAAGGACCGGGGCCATCTCAATATGCCAGTAGCGGGCGAGTACCAAATTTGTGAATTCTTCCTTTGTAAAATGTAATGCAAACCATCCGCGGGGAAGGATCTGTACCTCCAGCAGCTCCTTCAGGGTATTGCCCCAGATTTCTTAGACCCAGAGAGTTAAACGCTCCACCGAGTAAGCCCTTCCCTAGACATGACTGACCAGGATAGTGCCCGACTTATCCGCAACCTCTCCCATTGTTAAACCCTCACCAAAATTAATCGTGAAATCCTTTGATGTGGCTTTAATACACTTTACCTTTCTTTTGCAGGTCCGCGGCGCAGTGGGATGATCCTGCAAGGGGTCCGAGGTAGAAATCCCTTCCTATTGGGTCTGAGCAGCCGACTTAACCCTAATCACTGGGGTTTCAAAACAACCAGACGGTGAATTGGTAGCTGAAGAGGATGGGATGAAACCCTGAAGAGAAGGCCCCGCAGTAGGGTTTTCAGCAGCACTAGACGTAGCTTGTTCCCGGAGTGGAGGGGAGGTATGCCGTTGGAAAGCGTCCTCCGGAGGGTCTGGTTCGAAAGATGGGGAGGGTGGAGAGACCGCAGAGAGCAGATGGAGGGTGCCTGGAGAAAGCGATGGGAAATCTAATGCAGGGGAATCGATGGAAAGGGTGCCGAAGTGTAGGGAGGAAGCAGAGAGACTCGGGAGAGTGACCACCGGTGTGGAGCAGGATGGAGCGGATACGGAAGGCACAGGAGTGACTGAAAATGACTGGCTAGGGTTAGGGCTACCAAATATGGGCTGGTCGGGAAATGGATCCGATGAGTAGTCCACCGCCTCGAGATCCATGTCAACATCCATCCCAAATAGAAAAGAAATGGCACCAAAGACAAACGACGATAGGAGGCAACTGCAACGGGGACAGAAGCGGACAAATAGATAGCCGAAAGACTACAGGATAGAATTTTTCGAGATGGCAGTAAGACTGCAAGTTACCCTAACCCTAAGCGGTGTGGTGCGAACGGGAGCTCCATCTTCAGGAGTATTGCAACCTTTTCTCTATACAACCTGATATCCTATACCCCATTTCTATAAAATATGTCATGCTGTTATTTTGCCACTGCATTAATTAATTTTCAATAAGAAAGCCCCCAGGTTTTCCAAAGAAGCTGCTACAGACCTTTTGGCTGTCCGCAAATATTTTGTTGAAGAATGGTTCACCTACATTAGGGTTTTGGGTAGCACAACAGACCCACATGTCCTCCCTTTGTATGTTTCTGATAAATTGTTAGCAAGAGAAATAGCCCGCCAGACCATGGGAAAAGGCCTGACCAAAGTTCTCAAAGAAAGCAAGAAGTTATTATGGCTGTCTTTTCCTATCAGGTGTGGTTATTTTTATTTAGCAAATTTTAATCTTGCGATAAAGGAGTTAGTAAGTCTAGAAAGTCTCATGCTCCATACTTTGCCCAAAAGGCAATTTGATCCAGACACGATAGCATATAACGTCACTATTTAAGTAAATATCAAACCTTATAACCATGAGGCTAATAATTTTGAAGACCTTTTATAGTTGGCTAATTCCTTCAAACAATCATTCGAATGGGTGAGGACAAATCTGAGTCCTGGAGATTTTGAGAGCTTTCAGGAGTTCATAAACAAAAGGCTTGAGGTAATCCCACTACATTTGTTGAAAATCGAGGACAATCCTACCCCTAGTGTGACTTTCAATAGCGAGGGACTTGATTCTCGCATAGAGTCTCATGCAGATACATGGAAAGCACTGAATATAGAAAAATATCAAGACATTGAGACTACTGTAGAATCTAGTAGGAAATTAGCCGAAAATTAGGGTATGAGTACCCCACCCAAAGATATTGTTTCGGAGATCAAAAGAAACCGTCTAGAGTAGGAGCGGGATCAATTCAATAAGAAACTACAAGGCACTCCCAAGACAACAGATGCTCAGGAAACTACGGAGTATCAAAATCCTCTACATGTTCAAAATAATACAAACTCTGAATCGATGGATGAGCAAGTGATGACATCTCAGCAGACTGAAATCATCCCCGCTTTGCCCACATCAAAAATTGTCTTGAAGGTGATTGAAATCCCTCCTCTTGATGTGTTCTACAACCCACTGCATAAGGGTGTAGTAAGGAGATAGAGGAAAAGTAGAAGGATTGAAACACCTGAACTCCCACCTAGGAATGAGCAAATGGACATAGTTTGGAAGGAAGTCCCTTCCAACCCAGTTGAAAACTTGACTATATTGTCATAATTTATGGGAGCATACACAACTGATACCATGGATAAAGCTACCGAAATATCTATTTTGTTGAAAGAAAAAGAAGAAAATATTGCACAACTCGTGCAGCAGCTCGAAATAGAGAGGGAAAGTGTGAACAGGCAGGCCGTTGACGGAGTCACTCACTCATTCCGATTGGTGAGGGGCTCGACTGATAAGGACTGGCAACGAGGCTCGACTGATAAGGAGAGGAGAGGAGAGGAACTTTAGTTGCTCGACTGATAAGGACCGGCAACGGGGCGTTAAGGATTGGATGGAAAGACTCTTGAGAGCCTGGGGAAAGGCCCGAGGATCCATTGCTTCTATAGATCCATTCCACTAATCCAGCTCAAGTTATTGGAAGGACTCCAACGTGGTCCCCATCCTAGCGACTAATGCCTGGTTCCGTACATAACTTTAGAGAGAGAAAGTCGTTAGTAGAAGTCAGGCTTAGCTTAATAGTAGTGCAAATATGAGCTATTTAGTTCATCGACCAACAAACTGTGAGACCCGCCTGCTAACCGGCATCGCAAGAGCCCTTCTCTTATTTTTTCACTACACAGACAAAACCTTATAGCTGCTTTCTTCGCTAGAGCTATTTATTTCTTAGATATGGATTTCACATAACAATGGACTACATACATGCAGGCTTTCCACGTATTTGAACTAATCAAGGCTAGAGGGCGGCTAAGGTTTCCAAGGCAAGTATCACCTCAACCTCGTACCTCAGTTGAGTCCCCTCTAGGTCGTAGATATGTGATTCTCATAGGATAGGAGATTCTATTAGCGGATTAGAGCTTAGAGTTTCCATGGATTTCCAATGGCTTATTCCCCAGCAATAACAACCACAAAACCTGCTGTCAAAGGTTCATGGATAGAGCATTTGTGAAAAGGTAGGTAATTTGGAGAAACGGACTAGACGTAATGCACTGAATGTTACAGCACTTAGCAGAGCATAATCCCATGAGTATCGAGCACCTTTTTTTGTAAGCATTCTGTTGTGTATGTCACATGGGGGACATCTTATCCTCTCTTGGTAGGAACGAAGGGTAACACCGCTTACTGTTTGCACCACGCTTTGGTAATCGGGCCCCCCACCCCCGAAACAAATGCGATTGCCACGGTAAGATACTCCTTTCATTCTTCCCCTATGTTGTTTACGAAATTTTGTTCTTTTTGGGTTATAGTCGATGTTTAATAGTATTTTGATCCCATCTCTAATCCAGAACTGGACATGAAAGTTTCTTCTCATCCGGCTCCTCGTGAATAATCAATGTGTAGATAAATGAGTCTATATCTATGCATTACACATATTGTATATAGAATCTAATTTACAGGACAAATAACTCTTAAATTTCCATCCAATGTCTTAATAAAGAATTTCACAGGCGAATATTTACTCTTCCAGTATTTGCTCCATGGGGTCGACTTACCTATAGACTGCAATGCGATTAATTGGTTTTTTGTTTATTTCGCCATCCTATCCAATGAATGATTAAGATTCCTATATGATCTTATGCAGTCATAGGTTCCATCATTCCATAGCTTCTATCTAAATGCCCAGGTCTTCCCTCCACAATGGAGCTTTCTTTTCATCTGTTACGGAATCAATTTCCTTAGTTTCCATCGACCCGAAGCTCTTTCTCCTTCATAAACTGAATTCCTTCAATCTTGCTTGAATGAATCAGGATGATTCTTATGCTTTATCACATTGCTTTTTGGAGGGTAGTTAATGAACCATACAATATTGGGAGAATATTTCTCCTTTTTCTTCTTTTTCCGCATTACCAAACACCTTTCTCGCTTCACGAGAGATCAAAATATCATTTTTTCTCTCGTGGAAGAAAGTATTTACGAGGTGATAGTATCTACCCATAGTTATTGGATCTTGGCAATATGAAGCAATGAGTTAGTCTCTAGTTTATTTATAGAGACCAATCCGTTCTTATTTCGAGTTCTCCATAACATAACTTTGGAAAAGAATGAAAATCTAGATTCCAACGAGTCGCACACTAAGCATATCACAGTTCCAAAATGGTAAACCTAATTTCTATTCGATCTGATAGAATTGATGATCCATGATCGGGCAGATTGGAAAAATAAGACCAATTATTCCTACTCTTCTAAAATCCAAATTTTTATCCCTAAAACTCCATAGATGGTTTTAACCGGATAATAAGAATAATCAATCCTAGCCCGAATTATCTGTAGGGGAACCCTACCTCCCCTGTCCCGTTCGACCCGGGCAATTTCCTTTCCATCGAGACGTCCTGCAATTTGGATCTGAATACCTTCTACCTCTTCCCGTTCAGCCAGTTCAATAGCTTTCTTCATTGTTTTTCTGAATGGAACTCTCTTCTCTAGTTGTAGGGCAATATACTCTGCAAGAATATTAGGTTTTCTATAGGGTTTCGCAACTTTTTCTATAGCAATGTGAAGTTTTCGGTCCACAGAATCGAGCATATTTAGTACATTGTTTCTTAATTTTTCAATTCCTTGACCCCTACCTTCTATTAACAACAAGTTGGGAAATCCAATATAGATTTTGACCTTAATCAAATCGATCTTTCTGCGAATCTCTACACGTGCAATTCCTCCATAATTCGAGGAGCTCTTTATATGCGTTCGTACATAGTTTTCAATGCAAGTACGTATTTTTTGATCTTCTCGGAGATCTTTGGAATAATTCCTTTGTTGTGCGAACCAATGGGAACACTCATTTTGAGTTACACCAAGTCTAAAACCAAGTGGATTTATTTTCTGTGCCATACATATCCACTTTTTCGGGATTCTATTGACATAATCGGATCATTCGGCTCACAAAATGGAAGGTATGCGCCTTTCAGGTGAATATTTTCCAGCTCGTATAGCTATTGTTGCTACCTTGACTCGGTTCGATCTGGAGAACGATTATGTAGGATTTTCCAATGGAAAAGACATACAAAATGATGAAGAACTCATGGGAAGAGACCAACATCTTAGCGTAGATACAACACAAATAATTAAACGTTTTCTTTGGCCTAGTTATCGATTAGAGGATATTATTTGCATGAATAGATATTGGTTCAATACAAATGATGGGAGTCGATCCGCGATGTTGAGAATACGTATGTATCCCCTAACTGTCAATTGATAAATTTTTTGCTTCAATTCCATTTTCGTAAAAAAAAAGAATGGATTGATTCAATGGAGTTTCAGGATATGGCAAAAATTGAACCAATCTGTTCGTTCTGTTTCATCAATGTGAAAAGATTCTACATTTCGTATCATATTTTGCCATAGGTTAAAACCAGATGTTCCTCCAAGAAGATAGGAAGAATCCGACCATTTTTTCTTAAATGGTCGGACGGAACGAATCAGAATTATTATATGAACCATGAAAATGAAAGAATGGATCTAATTCTTTTTTCTGACTCGAAAAAAAATTAAGCCCTGGAAAAAATTGTGTTTTTTTTATGATCAATAATTTGTCCATTAGTTCATCTCTGATTCCCGATAAACAGAGAGGATCTGTTGAATCTCAGGTATTTTATTTAACCAATCGGGTCCTAAGACTTACGCAGCATCTGCAATTGCACGGAAGAGACTATTCATCCCAAAGGGGTTTGTGGAAAATTTTGAGCAAACGTAAGCAACTTCTGGTTTATCTATCCAAGAGGGATAAACTTCGTTACGATGATTTAATTGGTCAATTGGGTATCCGTGGGCTAAAAACCCGTTAATTTCGAAGTTTTCAATTCCAATCCAATTTTTAGAGATCCAGGATCCAGAGTAGCTAGCCCAATTGCAACAGAGCATGGAGGTGCTGAAAATAAGCCACGAAGCAGACATATCGACCAAAAATATGCAACTCCAAGAATTTCACCAAGCCATGGAAAGATATAAGGATGTTCCTACTATTGAGGAATTCATCAAAGAGGCACTAGAGCTTAATTCTCTCTTATTGAAGCAACAAGAACAAATTTTCCAAAAGATGTCACATATCACTCCTTATCTGATCACTAGTGACCAACTAACGGATAAAGCGATTGACCAAAGAACTGAGTTTACTGATCTGAACACAAGAATCTCAGAGTTCATTGAATGGAAATAAATGGAAGAGGGGAGGAAATCCAATCTGCTTGAGATTGAGGAGGCACACAAGGACATTCTTTTCACGGATTGGGACGCAAGGATCAAACAAGCCGAACTAGTAGTGACAAGAGCAGCTAGGGCGTCAAAGAATATAGTAAAGGCTATAAACCATACTTTGTTTGCCACCAACTTGGTGAAAGAAGGCAACTCGAAAGAACTGCCCGATTTGGATGACTTGCATAATAGATGGAAGGAAAGAGCAGAAAATCAAAGGAAGCAATCAAAAAATTGGCAAAGACTGATTGGGAGTCGTATTGGCAATACATCGTCAAGCCACATAGTCAAATCACGACCCTTAACTACTCTCTCCATTCAACTCAGCGGATGACTCCACCTCTCAAAGACGTAATTTTCGCAGGACATGTCAGAACACATTTTGGGGCACCTCCTCAAGTCAAACTGATGGCCGATATATGTGATTTAAAGGACAAGCTGGCAGACACCAAATCATCATCATAGCCTCTGCTCATCAAGCCACTGTTTATTTTTAGAGCTAGTTAACTAGTTAGGAGGAAGGTTGTTTGAATCCTCCTCAAATTTTTGTATAATTTCTGTTTGATTAGTGACAACACTTTATTTTCATGAATTGTATATGAGATATGTTTTTTCTGTTAAAGCACTAATTACACTATTGTATGATGCCTAGCTCAGATTATTTATTTCCATATATATATATATATATATATATATATATATATATATCATCACATATGCGATATAGTTTATACATTTCTTTGATTAACTATTTAGTCAAAGAAATTATCTTTACACGTTATCATCTCTGTTTTATGCATGATTGATCTTTATTATCACATGTCAAGCATATATATATACATAAATAACCCGGTTTATATTATATTAAGTTAGCTAGAGATTTGCATGATATAATAGGTCATTCGAGTTATCATTATTCTATTGTAATCACTCGTAAACCAACTCTCATTTGAAAAAAACCATATTGGGAAACTAGTCCCATTATCCCCAGTCAGAGCCACCACTTTAAACGGAAAAGGAACTATCTTAAGGTCCAGACTGGGTGGTTATCCCCCATGTTGGAGCAACAGAAATATGAGGCTTCAACATTCTGGCGCTAGAAGGAGGGTCGCCGACTATGAATGACATATAAATCTAAAGATCAATTGAAAAATATTTGTAAGATTCAAAACCTCTCCACCACTTCTACACCTTCTAGATCTCGTTCAAAATCTTCAGATCAGAAATCTGAAATTGTAGAAACATCTCCCTCGTCTCCTGGAGTAGTAAGACAACCACCTTCTCTAGATTACACTCCCGAGTCTCCTGAAGTCCATTCTTTGATACATAAATTGGAACATATATCCATTTCTGCCGAGAAACCAGAGAGGCCCGAAGCTTCTGAAGAAAGTGTTACTTCCTTATTACGAGAAACTGGTGTATTAACTAGATTGCAAAGTGAAAAGCTTGGAGTAACTCCTTTTGAGTTTCCCATCCCTCCATGATGCAGGAAAGTTATTACATCAAGATCTGAATTAGATACTAGCGAGATCACATCACCCTTCCATCCATTCACTTCTCCATCCATTTCTACTCAATCCGCTGCTTCCCAACTATCCACTTCTCCAACTAGTACTGCTACTAGTAGTACTAGCCCAGTAGTAAGTTCTTTGCCATCTATAACTACTTCTGGACTGGCCTTCCCATTTTTCAGTCTCCAACTCAAGCTATGGCCAATCAACCCACTCAACCTTGGACAAATCCTGGTGCTATTCTGGTTGCTAATCCAAATGCTCTCCCAACAAACCCAGAAAAATGGTTACCTAAGTACAATCCTGATGATGGTCTTCTAGCTGAAGAACATCTAAATAACTTTATGTTAGCCATGAATCTTAATGGAGTTGCACATGAAGATGTTGTGATCAGACTGTTTCCTTATACTTTCCAAGGATCTGCTGGGTCTTGGTATTTTTCCCTTCCAGTAGGTTCAATAAGAGACTGGGATACTTTTCAAGAAGTATTTCTTGCAAAATTTGGTGATGACAGGACCATTGCATCCTTAATCAATGATCTTTCTAACTTAAAAGAAAATTCATATGAAAGGATCAAAGACTTCAACTCCATATTTAATAAGTTACTAAACAAAATCCCAGCTGCCTCAAAACCTGCAATAGATGTACAAATAGAATGGTACATATCCTCTCTTCCTTCTAATATTGCAATTTTTGTAGATAGAGCCAATAAGGCTACCCTTGTAGAAAACATGAAAGAAGCCTTGTCTGTAGAAAGAAGGATTATTTCTTTAGAAAAGAGATCACAGATAGATGAAAGGAAGTCAAAGAAAGTAACATTTAAGGATGATTCCAAAAAGAAAACTTCAAAGGACCCTTTCGATCTTGAAGGCCTTCAGAAAGTATTAAAAACCATGTCCAATGAAATGGTCAAAATCAAGAAGCAGGTTGTAGAATCCTCTGCTCCCAAGAAACCTTTTCACTCATTTAAACAAAACCCTTCTTCTGCATCGCAACCACCGAATATTATTTCAAATACTGAATCTGATCCAGAGAGAAAAGAAGACTTACTAGCCGAAGAGGAAGCCGAAAAGGAAGAAGAAGTTGAATTAAATGGAATGTGTGATTTCATTCGTCCAGCTGAAGAAGAAGCACAAGCTATGCCAGTAACTACAAGAAGTAAAATCCCTCCTGATATGTCTATCACAAATTAGAAATATAACACTGCTACTCCTGTAAAGGAGAAAACAATAAGTAAGAAATCTAAGACTAGTCAAACTGATCCTATTCCACTAGATACTCCAAATGCTTCCAAAACATTAGTAATCTCAGATATAGTGGAATATAACATAGTCAAAGATATGAAAAAGATGAGAGCAAACTTTTCTTTACACGAACTCACTAAACTCAAGCAACAACAGAAAATTCTATTAGGATATTTAAAAACAGTTCCTGTATCCCCTTTGCCATCCGCTGTAGTTGCTCAAGCTGCTTATGATATGGGAAAACCTCCCTCATCTTCAAACAAAGTAAATTTGACAGATTTAGTCCTGATAGGTGATAGGTCTATCTCTCATACTCCTCCATTTCTTCTTACTTATGAGATTTTCAACAGAAATGTCCATAATTGCCTTATTGATTCAGGCGCCTCTTCAAATATTAGTCCAAGGACTATGTGCACCAAATTGAATATTACAACCTCAAAAATATGCAGTACACATAGTTCAATTGGACTGGAAAAAAGTAGAGGTACTTGGAGAAATAACATCAATTTCAATTAGGCTTTTCTCTAATCCAAAAGTTTCACAAATGATTGATATTCTAGTGGCTGATATCCCTAAATTTTATGGCTGAATTCTAAGTAGGGATTGTTCTAAAAAGTTGCACATATATTTCATAACTGATTGGTCTCACATGTGGCTGCCACACAATGGTAAACCAAATCAAATTAGAGTAGACTGAGAAAAGTTCATGAAATACACAACCACTAATCTTGAGGGAAGCAATGAACTTGTTGCCTTCACCAATAATATCATTGGTAATTACTCAGTTGAGTCATTTTTAGGATCTTTTAATGCTCAAAAGTCACCTTTTCTGAATGATGCTGTAGTGTCTCAAATAGAGATTTTTTCACAAACAGATGCTTCAAAGTGTGTTAATATAGTAGATAAAATTGTAGATAATTCATTATTTTGGACTCTCTATTTTGATGGTTCCAAATCTGAAGATGGTGCATGTGTAGGATGTATTTTAATCAAACCACAAGGAGAGAAAACCATGTTAGTCTGCAGACTTGAATTTAAATGCACCAAAAATACCGCGGAATATGAAGCATTGATTCAAGGGTTGTATAAAGCCATTGGCCTTAATGTCAAATATTTGAAAGTATATGGAGATTCTGAAATAATTGTTAAACAGGTAAGAAATACAATTCATTGTGTGTCTGGGCACCTTAAACATTATCAATCTCTTGTCTAGAATCTTCTCATTTCACTGCTTTTAACATTTCTTCAGTTCCCAAGTTGCAAAATGCAAGTGCTGATCTATTTGCTAATGTGGCATCCAAGCTTATAACTCCTCAAGAATTTAGTCCAGATAGAATTTCAATAGAGTTAGTTTTTAGGCCATCCATTCCCAATAATGTGACAAATTGGAGAATGTTTAATAATGATGCGGATATAATCGATTTCCTTACATCAGAAGGGTCTTATGAGGAACAGACCATAGATGAACATGAGCATGATTTACAAATCAACCATAAACCAGATCAAAACCCAATTCCAAAGTCTGTAGGTAAGATGGAAGATCTCTATGATTTAAAGGATAGATTCAAGAAAACTACCAACTCCAAATCTTAGAGTTCCACTCTAAGATTTGAAGTGGTAAACCTAGGGTCAACTGGAAAACCTCAAAATGTCAACCTAGGTCTTGGTTTATCATTTGAATAAAGGATATCATTCATTAAGTTGTTAAAAACGTATAAAGGTGTATTTGCCCAGGATTATGCAGATCTCAATACCTATGATACCTCTGTAATTCAACATACCATGCCAATGAATTCGAATGAAAAGGCAGTACAACAGAAGCTTAAGAAAATTCACCCAAACCTTGAAAGTCAAATCAAATCTGAATTGAACAAGCTCCTCAAAGAAAAAATAATATTTCTTGTTAGACACTCAAAATGGGTATCAAATATGGTCCCTATAAGGAAAAAGAACGGTGATATTAGGATTTGTATTGATTTCAGAAATCTAAATAGAGCTTGTCAAAAGGACAACTTTCCTCTACCTACTATGGAGCAAATATTGCAATCAGTTGGAGGTTCTGAATTAATGTCTTTTCTAGATGGATTTTTAGGATACAATCAGATTCTTTTACATCAAGATGACAGATTAAAGACAACATTCAGGACCAAGTGGGGAACATACACTTATAAGAAGATGCCTTTCGGACTCATAAACACAGGTGCTACATTTTAACATGCTATGGATATTGATTTCAAAGGTCTAATTAATAAATCAGTTTTTATTTACTTAGATGACATCACAGTCTATTCTAAGGATAGAAACAATCATTTAAATGACCTGAAGCATATTTTTGAAAGATGTAAGAAATATGGCATTTTATTAAATCCAAAAAAATCTTATTTTACTTTACCAGAAGGCAAACTCCTTGGATTTATAATGTCCAGGAAATGGATTTACATCGATCCTGATAGAGTCCAAGAGATTGAAAAAATTCCTCTCCCACATAACAAAATACCATGCAATCGTTCCTAGGTCAAATTAATTTTGTAAAAAGATTTGTTCCAGATTTTTCACAGATTGTCCTACCCCTTCAAGCGGCGATAAGAAAAAACGTAGTCTTCAAGTGGGGTAAAGATGAAAGAGAATGTTTTGAGTTGATTAAAAAATACATTATCAATGCTCCTTCTTTAACAACCCCCTGACTTTCTCAAACCTTTTGTGTTGTACACTTTTTCATCCGATACATCATATGCAACAGTTTAACACAACTGAATGAACAAAATATCGAGGCATCCATCTCTTTTTTCAGTTCTAACTTGCAAGGTGTCGAGTTAAATTATTCAGCTGTTGAGAAATAGGATTTTGTTGTTTTTAAAACCTTGAAACATTTAAGACCTTTTCTTCTTAAAACCCATACAAAAATAGTAGTACCTTACCTTGCAGTAAGGCAATTATTGATTCAAAGAGAAGTAGAGGAGAAAAGAGCCAATAATTGGGTTATTGCGCTTCAAGAATACGATGTAGAAATCCAGCCAACTAAAATTGTTAGGGGCCAAGGTTTTTGCAGGATGTTGACTGGATCTTCCCACCTATCAGTAGAAGAAAGCCAAGGTAATGAAGTGCAGATATCAGAGGTAAGCCTCAATGATGCACAATCGCAATGTTGGGCGATTTAGTTGTCTGCTAAATCCCTATCATTTAATTTATCAATCCGGGGAATCGTAAACTTAGAAGCAAACCAAAATATACGGGACCTTAGATGAAACAGGTGTAGGAAGTTTGTTTAGAATGGAAATGCATATTACAAATCTAAATTATCAGATCTATTTTATAAAATCATAAAAATGTTTGATCAATGGAATTATTTTACTTTAGAAGATAGAGAAGAGTCTCTTGTTCAAGAGTCCTGATTGTCCTTCTACAACCTTCCTATAATAACATTACCAAACACCTAAGAGAGCAAGAAAGAAAGCATATAAATGAAAGCAAGTAAATATTGTTTTCGGTTCAGTTCTTAATGGAGAAGAGTCTCCTAACTTAGGAGGACTTGATTTCTCTAGATACTGAAAGGGAATCAATATTCACATAAATGTAATCTAGGAAAGCATATGAGAAAGTAAATCTTATTTCAATTTAATCTAGCTCATGGAGAAGAGACTCCTAACTTAGGAGTTCCTGGTTTTCCTTCTCACATCAAAACTAGTTACTGAAAGGAGATCAACCTTCACACAAGAAAACATGGCCACAACATGAATTCATACTAAAATTATCTACAAGTATTTACAAGAAAGAAATAAGATGAACATCATAATTGAAATTAGTATATTCACAACATTACTTTACAACAAAGTGTACTTATCTCAGTATGGGGATCCTTCCATTCCTCAATGAGCACACATGAACAATTATCACACCTTAAGAATCAAACAACACTCATAACTCATGATTTGGAGAAAATGGTATTATTCATGTTGAACGAACATAAATCTAATTCAATAAATGTAGATCCCTTAAATATCTACTAGACCCACACTTGTCTCAACTTATCCCTAAATACTAGATACAAATCCCATGACACATCAAAATCTCCATGATATTTCTCCTTGAAATATGGTCCACCTCTTGAGTTGAAATTCGAATTTGATCTTAGGAGGCCACATAAGGGTGCCTTGGAAACTTCCAAATGATCTACACATGTCATCAAACTCAAGCCACTTTAAGGTATAAGCAAATGCATGTTATTTTTCTAACTTTTAATCATAAATTCACTCTAAATACACGAAATTAATAACTTTGGAAAATGAGAATATAAACTCATATGGTAATGGAAATATAGGGTTATGTAATGATAATATGATGAAATGAGGTGACAAAATGAGGATAAAGGTGAAAATGGAGTGAAAATTGAGGTTAATTTGGCGGCCCAACATGCAATATGCTGAATTGAAGTTTTATTTGAAGAATGGATATGCCCCTATGCATCTCAATTATAAAACAAAGTGTGCTTTAAGGTTGAAATCAAATTAGTATCAATTAATCAATGATGTATTGTTTAGAAAAAAATATGATTCGGTATTGTTAAGATGCCTAGAAAAACCTGAAGCTGAAAAGGTCATGCAGGAATTGCATGATGGACCAGCTGGAGGACATTTTGGAGGAAACACCACAACTCACAAAATCCTCCAGGCAGGTTATTATTGGTCAACACTATTCAAGGAGGCGCATGAATATGCAAGAAAATGTAAAACCTGTCAAACTGCAGGTGGAAGAGAAAAGAGGTCAGTATTCCCTTTGCAACCATTCGAACAATGGGGATTAGATATAATTGGTGAGATTGTTCGTAACTCTTCAAAGCAGCACAAATACATCCTTACAATTACTGATTATTTTACAGAATGGGTCGAAGCTATCCCCCTAAAGATAGCTAATACAGAAATCATTACGAACTTCATTGATCAGTACATAATTACCAGGTTTGTCTTACCCACAACTTTAATGTTTGACAATGCATCTTATTTCTTTGGAAATACAATGGTAGAGTTTTCTTTGAAGAGAGGTTTTAAATTAAAGTATCCAACCAACTATTATCCATAAGGTAATGGACTAGCAAAATTGACAAACAAAAACCTCATTAGAATCATCAAAAGGACTATTGACCAAAATCATAGGAATTGGCACAAAGAATTGACATTTTCTCTTTGGGCAGACAAAATTACACAGAAGGCCTCCATCAATTCTTCTCCTTTTGCTTTATTTTATGGAAAATAAGTTGTTCTCCCCACAAACATAGCAATTCCATCTCTCGCCCTAGTGCAATTCATCGATGAAAACCCTTCCTCCTCTCTGCAAGCAAGACAATTCCAGATTCTTAAACTCGAGGAAGAACGAGAAAAGGCTAAAGCAACCCACTTCCATCATCAACAATTAGTCAAAGCCTCTTTTGATACAACCTATGCCAGTCATAAAACTTTTGAAGTAGGTGATCTAGTTTTGAAATGGGACAAAGCACATGAGGAAAAATGTAAACATACCAAATTCTAAAGACTATGGCTTGGCCCTTTCCAAGTCATTGACAAAATTGGTCAATCAACATTTCTTTTACAAGACTTATCAGGAAGGACAGATTCCTTGCCCGTTAATGGGCAAATTCTCAAGAAATACTTTTCCTAGAAGATAACCTCTTCTAATTTTGTATCATATCCCCTTTAAAATTATTAGGAAAATAAAGGTTAAGTAGTATTTACTTTTGGTTTTTCAAAATAAAATATTTGATAATATTTTTGATTTTTTGCTTCTATAAGTAGGAAAAGTTAAAGAAATAATTAGGACATTTGAGTATCAAAGTAAGCATGATTTCTTTGGAAAAACTTGATCTTGCTGAAATATTTATTCTATGAAAAAACTCTTACCTTTACGAAGTATAGATGTGTTGTTATCAGTGAAGAAAATAATCTTTAACCTAGTAAGGACTTTCTCCAGATCAGTATCTTAAAACTCTATCATTATCATCCAAAACTCTTAAATGAGCCAATGATTCACCCCATCTGATAAAACCTTCCTTTTTTAGAGTGTAATTCTAAAATATAAAATACTTAGAAGATAATAAGTCTCATTACGAGCTTGTTTACCATGATCGTAGGGAAATAATTAAACTGATATTACCAAAACTGCATACCAAAATAGGGTAATATCCAATGATCTAATCAATCAAAGGACAAGGGGTCTCATCAAGAGCCAGCTTGTTCAGTTTAGTTACAACCAGTGAGTGGCATTGTCATTATTAGGTTACCAAGCCTAGACAATGTCTTTTAAGAAACAAAAAAGAAAAAGGACAAGATCCAAATGAGATTGGAAGCAAGTGAATATCATTTTGAATTTTTAAGATTGCTTCAGATGGGACAATGAATCATTGTTGGTTAAAAGATAACCCGGCCAAGGCTATGAACACCTGCTGGAAGTAGAGCTCTATCTATGATAAATGAGTAAAAAACCAAAAACTAATATGTAGAAAGACACCTGCTATATCTCTTTAAAATCTTAATATTGACTCATGAAGGCATTTGTATTTTTATCACTATAAAGGGTAAAGTAGTTGAATAAATAGGTTGGGTAATTATGATTCTAGAGAAATGTTGTTTACTTTATAACTCATGTAATTATTATTCCTATAAGTCTTCTTACTTTGAAAGTTCTAGAAATTTCAGAAAACCAATCAGATATAACTGGTTCTCCCAAGTGAATCTCCAATTTTTGTACTATGAAACAACCCCCCATTTAGGATCACCATCGCAAATCGAAAATCACATTTTTCCATGTGATGATCATAAACACCTTAAAGAAATTGTGATATGCGATCAAACCTCTCGCTGTGACATACCAAACAAAACCCCTTAAGAAATCACAATCGCATTTTGTGAAAGTCACAAGTAAATAAGACCTGCCACAATGTCATCTGCAGATAATTTGCGAAATGCGATATCCGCAATTGCATTTTGCATTACGAGTAGGTAATGCTATATAACATTGTTTTAAAAACTGCGATGCGTGAATCAAACACCAAGCGTGGGAAGTAACTGTGTTTTAATATAATAATGAATGGTTTGATAGGGTAATTAATGTTTAGCAGCCCGAGGAGAGGTAATGATTTTCCAAGTTATGGCTAGTTAATGTTGAGTATCTCATTTGAAATCCTCCCACGATTCAAAGTCTTTTCACAAAGCTTTCAGCCTTAATCGCCCATTGTTTGTGCTGATATATCTCATCCATTTCAGGCAAGCTACAAAAGATATGTCATTGCGGAAGGTGATGTAGAAACAGAAAAAGTAGAGCATTACAGAGTCCGAGCTAACATAAATGCCTCCCATATTCTCTGATACGATCTGTAGCACTGATGAGGGAGCAACAAATTAGGAGGTCATATACAATAGGCTTGAGGACGAGCGTCCCAAGATTACTGTCACAAGAGCAATAGCTGACTCAATAAGACCTTCGGGACTCCAATTCAAGGATGCTGCCTGTTCTTTCCTTAATAGGATATGATTGAGAGAAAAAATCCTCCCATACACTGATATGATCAAGTGGGTGGTGGAAAACCTCACCATTGAAGATAGGCAACTCAAGAATTTGAGAATGGAACTCATGGGGTCATTCATAGCATAGGACCTGAAGAAAATGTACCATATACCTGACCCTCAGGATATATATGATAAGACATACGTGGCAAACTTCACAAAGAAGAATGAAGAACCCCTCAAGATGATTAAGGGCTAGAGACTATTGGAGAACAAGTTTGAATTTGATAAAACATGTATGTATCCTGTAGCCTATTTGGAAAATCCCTACAACTATGCAGCTACTATGTTATGTAGAATATACGGGTTACCTAATAATGATAAGTTTTCCATAGAATGGATTCCTCTGATTGATGCATGTGTTAGTTCCCACATTATGAATTGGGCCACCATCCTATTTGATAACCTAGCCACCGTCATCACCGAATATCGACAGAAGAGATCCTCCTCTCCAGAGAACCTTCCTCTTTTATATTTTAGTGCCTATATTATGGATGCCATCTGTTTCCACACTAAATTTCCAATCATGGGTTGGAAATGGACCTTGCAGGACCCCTACCCTATCCATCTCAGCCATAAGCAAATTTGGGAATCCCATTATATACACCATTTCTATAATAAATATGTCATGCTATTATTTTTCCACTGCATCAATTAATTTTCAATAAGAAAACCCCCCAGGTTTTCCCAAGAAGCCGCTACAAAAAGTTTGGCTATCGGAAAATATTTTGTTGAAGAATGGTTCACCTACATTAGGGTTTTTGGTAGCACAGCAGACCCACATGTCCTCCCTTTGTATGTTTCTGATAAATTTTTAGCAAGAGAAATAGCCCACCAGACTGTGGGAAAAGGCCTGACCAAAGTTCTCAAAGAAAGCAAGAAGTTATTATGGCCATATTTTCCTATCAGGTGTGGTTCTTTTTCTTTAGCAAATTTTAATCATGCGATAAAGGAGTCAGTAAGTCTGGAAAGTCTCAGGCTCCATACTTTGCCGAAAAGGCAATTTGATCAAGACAAGATAACATATAACATCACCATTTAAGTAAAGATCAAGCCTTATAACCATGAGGCTAATAATTTTGAAGACCTTTTATAGTCGGCTCAATCCTTCGAACAATCATTCGAATGGGCGAGGAAAAATTTGAGTCCTAGAGATTTTGAGAGCTTTCAGGAGTTTAGAAACAAAAGTCTCGAGGTAATCCCACTACATTTGTTGAAAATCGAGGACAAGCCTACCCCTAGTGTGACTGTCAACAACGAGGGACCTGATTCTCGAAAAGAGTCTCATGCAGATATAGGGAAAGCACTAAATACAAAAAACGCCCAAGACATCGAGACTACTGCAGAATCCAACAAGAAATCAGTTGAAAAGCAGGGTATGAGTACCCCACCCAAAGATATTGTTTCAGAGATCAAAAGCAGTTATCTGGAGCATGAGTGGGATCAATTCAATAAGAAACTACAAGAAACTCCCAAGACAACAGATGCCCAGGAAAATAAAGAGTATCAAACTCCTCAGCATGTTCAGAAGAATACAGACTTTGAACCGATGGATGAGCAAGTGATGACGTCTCAGCAAACTGAAATCATAACCGCATTGCCCACATCGGAAATTGTCTTGAAGGTGACTGAAATCCCTCCTCTTGACATGTTCTACAGCCCGCTACACAAGGTTGTAGTAAGGAGACAAAGGAAAAGGAGAAAGATTGAAACACTTGAAATCCCACCCGGGAATGAGAAAATGGACATAGTTTGGAAGGGTGTCCCTTCCAACCCAACTGAAAACTTGACTAGATTGTCACAGTTTACAGAGCATACGCAACTGCTACCATCAACAAAGCTACTGAAAGATCTGTTTTGTTGAAATAAAAAGAAGAAAAGATTGCACAACTCGAGTGACAACTCAATATAGAGAGGGAAAGTGTGAACAGGCAAGCTGCTGAGCAGCTGGCCCAATTGCAACAGAGCATGGAGGTGCTGAAAATAAGCCACGAAGCAGACATATCGGCCAAAAATATGCAACTCTAAGACTTGCAGCAAGCCATGGAAAGATATAAGGATGTTCCTACTGTCGAGGAATTCATCAAAGAGGCACTAGAGCTTAATTCTCTCTTATTGAAGTAGCAAGAACAATTTTTCCAAAAGATGGCACATATCACTCCTTATCTGATCACTAGTGACTAGCTAATGGATAAAGCGATTGACCAGAGAACTGAGTTTACTGATCTGAACACAAGAATCTTAGAGTTCATCGGATGGCAAGAAACAAAAGAGTGGAGGAAAGAGAATCTGCATGAGATTGAGGAGACACACAAGGACATTATTTTCATGAATTTGGACGTAAGGATAAAAGAATATAGTAAAGGCGGTAAACCATACTTTATTTGCCACCAACTTGGTGAAAGAAGGAAACCCGAAAGAACTGCCCGATTTGAATGACTTTCATAATAGATGGAAGGAAAGAGCAGAAACTCAAAGGGAAGCAATCAAAAAATTGGCAGACTAATTGGGAGTCATATTGACAATACCTCGTCAAGCTAGAAAATCAAATCATGACCCTGAACTGCTCTCTCCATTCAACTTAGCGGATGCTGCCACCTATCACAGATGCAATTTTCACAGGAAAGGTCAGAACACATTTTGGGGCACCTCCTGAAGTCAAACTGATGGCCGATATATGTGATTTAAAGGACAAGCTGGCATATAACAAATCATCATCATAGCCTCTTCTCATCAATCCACTGTTTATTTTTAGAGTTAGTTAACTAGTTAGGAGGAAGGTTGTTTGAAACCTCCTTAAATTTTTGTATAATCTATTTTTGAACATTAGTTAGAATAATATTTATACCCTCCTCATGCATTTAGAGATGAGTCCAAAATTTTATCAAAAGCATTTGCAAAGAATGCACTATTGTAAGTTTGTGAATGCTTTGGTTAAATTATGGAACATGATCGTTTCTTTTAAATATTAGAGTACTTCCATTTGTTGATGCACTTTTGTATACTTGGAAGATAATTTGATCTGAAGAAAGGAGTTGATCTTTGTCATTAGTCAAATAAGCATAAATTCACATATATGATACTTCTATATTATATGATTAGCCCTGTTTCTGTTTGATTAGTGACAACACTTTATTTTCACGAATTGTATATGAGATATGTTTTTTTTGTTAAAGCATTAATTGCACTATTGTATGATGCCTAACTGAGATTATTTATTTTCACACACAGATATATATATATATATATATATATATATATATATATATATATATATATATATATATATATATATATATATATATATATATATATATATATATATATATATATATATATATATATCATCATCACATATGCGATATAGTTTATACATTTCTTTTACTAACTATTTAGTCAAAGAAATTATCTTTACACGCTATCATCTTTGTTTTATGTGTTATTAATCTTTATTATCACATGTCAAGCATATATATTTGTAGATCGCATATTAGACAAAAATACCCGGGTTTATATTAGATTAAGTTAGCTAGAGATTTTCATGATAGAATAGGTCATTCGAGTTATCATTATTCTATTTCAATCACTCGTAAACCACCCACTCTCATTTGAAAAAAACCATATTGGGAAACTGGTCCCATTATCCCCAGTCGGAGCCACCACTTTAAACAGAAAAGGTGTTGTCTTAAGGTTTGGACCGGGTAGTTATCCCCCATGTTGGAGCAACAGAAATCTGAAGCTTCAACAACCTATTAGAAGACATCCATATCCATGGATGAGTGTAAATTAATTATTTAAATATAAATATCACAACAAATATGGAATTACAAGTAAGGAAAAAAAATGTAAGTACTCATAAACTTTGTGATCAAACACTTTTTTCCTTCTCTCTGTCTTATGCTTTGAATGGGTTCCATTTTAATTTCTTTTCCTACAACAAATCAATTGAAAGTTAACACTTCTTAAAATAATTATATTCAATGCACATTAAAGAATAAACCAATGATTACATACTTTTGATGCGTGTTTTGGTTGGTATTGATCCTCTTGCAATGCAATTATGTTCATTTATTTTATTACCTCGTACATTTTTTTGAACACCATTACTCGCATGTATTGGTTTTCCTCTCATTTGTCCTTTGCAATTTACACCATCTTTTGAGAAGACAAAAAGTACATTGTCATTACTATTTTTAAATTGACATAAAAGTAAATATAGCAAAAAAATTAATATGGTAATTTTTGAGATATGTTATAGAAAAACATATTCAATAAAATTATAGTTTATATATATAAAGTTTTTGTTATTGAAAGTCTCATTGGTGTCATTGGCCATTGTTTCGGAAATTCTTTATGTAATTTATATAGAACATGATTCTTGAAGTCACTTAATTGATTTTTGTATTGTAAGTTGAGAGTATGCTTGTATGTTCTTTCTTCTTCATTCCTCATACTTTTGTAAAAAGTTGCATGCATATTACCCCCCTCCCCCCACCCAAAACTAACTTCTAACACAAATCTAGATGAATTAAGAACCTAGTCATGATTATTTATATATTTTAGAATTTTTATATTCTTAACACAACGTTTTGTTCCCTCATTATCGGTCCCTACACAACATTAAAAAATGTGAAATTGATTGTCTAAAACATGTTTGCAATTCGTGTTATAAAAACCATTTTTAATAAAAAGTCAAACAAAAGCTTTGTCAGTCAATTTAATCGTGCTTTAAATTATGTTACGTTAAATTATCAATCCAAGTAGGTAAACTTATGAAGTATATGACAAAGTATATGCTAGGAATTTAGCTTTCAATTACACTGGAAATTTTGGCATGAAACAAATATTACTCTAAGAAGCATTGAAAACATTAATTTAAGGAAACAACCGAAAGATTTGAAAGTAATATATAAAGTAGGTAAATTATTCTATTAAAAAATATAAATCTATTTTATGAAAGTGTATAAACTTATTCTAGGAAAACATAAAATTTTAATCTATGAAAGCATATGAACTTAATCCATAAAGAAAATAGAATTATTCTATGAAACCAAACAACTTTAATCTATGAAAATAGAGAAATTTCCTTCTAGGAATGCATATGAATCTATCTTATGAAAGAAAGAAATCTATTCTAAGAAAGCATGGAAATCTAAACTATGAAGGAATTTTTTCTCTCCAAGAAAGCATAAAAACTATTTTATGAAAGCAAGTACTCCGAGTCTAGGAAAGTGAGTAACTCTAGTCTAGGAAAACATGCAACTATAATTTAAGAAAACTTGCAAAACTAATATATGAAAAATTGATCTATGAAAGCATATAAAGTATTCTAAGAGAGCATGTAATTTTAATCTACAAAAGCATTGAAATTTAGCTACCATGAAAGCATATAATTCTAAACCTATGAAAGCTTGGTACATCTTATTATGGCAAGCATGAATGTAAGCTTGAAATTTAGTTTAATGGAAATCTTATGATACAAATGAAAATGTTGTAAATGCAAATATTTTTGGGTTTTTCAAGTGAATGATTGCAATATGGAAAAGAACATATGATTAGAAACCTAAAACAAAGTACCTAACACAGTGTTGTAACAAAATAAAATAAAACTAGAGCTTGGAAACAAATGAATTACAAGGTAATAAAATATTTTATACTATAGGCATCTCATATGTCCATAAGGGGCCCTTCAGGTGATTGCACGAAGGTGAGTTGGGTGAACTTTGAACAAAAAAATCCATATTAGGGGTCTTAGAAACAAAGATTATGTACATGGTTTCCTTTTATAATGGTGCTAATACTTAGATCACAGAGATGGCTATTGAAATTAGCTTTAAGAACATAGTTGGTAAATTACCATTAGCAAAACCAAGCATAATCCTAATTAACTCATTTTTTTGTCGGTAAAAAAAGTCGCATTATATTATCATAATTTCAAAAACAAAATACATCAACAGATTATCCGAGTACATAATTTCTACCACATTAGGCAGAATAATAGGCTTGAGAGCTAACAAGAGTTCTGCTCTGGACAATATTGAACCTGTGAAGAAGCCAAGACAACCCGTGTCATTGGTTATTTCCAAATCAAAAGTAGCACAAGAAGATAATTTTCTCGAATTACACATTACGAGGGTGGGTTGGGGGAAAACAATGGCAGGGCTGCAAAGAACGTTGGCCACTCATGCTTGTGGTAATCAATATGCTCCACCCACATCTCTAATGCACGAAGGTGGTCATTTTTTTGCTGGAGCTATTTCTGAAGGCCATTTATGGACTCCAGGAGTTCATTATATGTGTGTTGGAGGTCATTGATGTAGGCCACTAGTTCATTTCGATCATCGTAATTTTGTTCCCTCAGAGTCTCTATGCTCAGATGGAGATTGTTCAATTCTGCTGCAATGGAGTCCAGGGTGGCTGGGGCCTCTACGTGGCTTGGGGAGCGGCCTTGGGACATGGCCGCTTCAACATTAGAGTGGCGGTTCTCGGTCGACTCCGAGCCGGAAATGGGCACATCCTACAACATACAATTTTCCATATGGTGACTGGCTCCCCCTTTGCGAGCGTAACCTCTTTGTCTTGGCATACAATTGACTCCTCCTCCACTAGTTGCACCACCGCGGGGACAAAATTGGCCTCCCTATGAAACCCACCACACAAGCCTAATATGGAAAAAACACAAAAATACACTACTTACCTCCCCGATGTCAGGGTTCACTGTGTACCTGGTGCAATTCCTGTACCCCTCCCCATTATTTTTCGGTGCGCTGGGGAGCGCGCTACTAGTCTCTAAAGTGGACAAGCCACTCCAGGGGAAGAGCCACGACCCAAATTCTCTACCACATTGCCTCTCCAAAGGAGCAATCCCGTTCCTGAAGTAGACCTAGAGTGAGGTAGGGGAAGTGAAAGCCCACCACCCACAATCTCCAACCCCAAGACTGTAATTCTCTTTGCGACAACTATTCTAGTTCTCTCCTGGATCCCGTGGCTAGAGTGCTTGCAGGTTCTAGTCCCATGCATACCTGGCTACACCGAACTCGTCCTGCACCATCGCCCCGAGCCTTCACCTGATCCTGGACACCAATACCTCACTACTGTCCTACACCCAACACTCCCTCCTCATCCCCCAACAGCTGCAAATGGCCACCCTCCTACCTTTGTTGCACATTAAGTAATGCTCGTGGGAGGAGCCCAGGTCCCAACGACCTTTATGACATTCGTGCTACACGTGGAGGTCCATCTGACTCCACACTGCAACATGCAACCACCTGTCGCGATGACTGGACACCCCCATCGAGGAATCCTAATTAACACATTAAAAACAAAGGAAATATATGATAATCAACCACTTTGAGCATTGTAAATGATTGTGATGTTTTTACGAGAAATTGTGGAAAATGGGTAATCAATGGGTGAAGGAATGAAACAAATAGTAAAAAAGATGACTGTAAATAATGGTGAAATGGAGACAAATCAATGACCCAACATCTCCCCCACATTGAGATATTTGCATATCCTCATGAAAAACTAATGCATTTGTAACATATCCAGTCCAACATGTATCCTCCTTTGTTTGGAAATGAGTTAGATTTCTTTGAACAACTATTTTTTCTTAGAGGTATAATGTCTCGATTCTCTATGATTTAAAGGAATGAGATTAGTCTTTTTTGTTGAAGTAGACCTACTTCAATACTTTCTTAAACAACCAACAAACATTTACTAAATACTATAACAAAATGTCGACTAGAAATCAAGGGACAAATTCATACTAAAGATCCCACTATTTGAGAACATCACAATGAAATTTTCAAAGAACCTCAAACCATTCCAATGCCTCATTCTCAAAGATATATGCAAAAAATATCATGCTAACATCCTCATGAACAACATGAAAATATTTCATAACTCTAACAAATGATATAATATCTCATGAAATGATCAAATGATATCGGGTCAATCTAAATCATAACCCTATCGCAAGATGCCTAATAAATCGAGCATGCTATACCTTAAGTCTTCAAAATAATGAGCTGATCTAAATCTATGATGTGAAGAGGGAAGCAAGGATGAAAATTTTCCATTCTTGGAACCAATTTATCCTCAACACATGGTTGTAAAATTTCTGAATAATATTTAAAAAATTCTCTATTTATTGCCCCAAATCTCCATTATATGTGTATATATATGGTTGGAAAGAAAATTTGAATCATGGACCATGGGTTACCAAGACTTGGTCCTAAATTACTTTATTGCTTTCTTCTTCAAGGGATTGATCTTAAATGTGTTCTTCATCTACATGCTCTTCTCATAGAAAGCTTTGTGAAGGTAATGTAGAGGAAAGGAAATCACCAATAGGGGAAATCCTCACATATTACAGCCCTCGTTTAACAATGATATATGCCACTTCTTCAAGGCAATATTAATCTTGTGAATCATCTTCCTGAATACTTGTGCAAAGCCACTTATGGGATCATTGTAGGATTATTTTATAACAACTTTCCATCTCCTTCTAGCTGCTGAACTTGATAAATTTCGTTGAAGCCAAGGAAAGCATGAGGAAGAGAAACAAAAATTTCAGTGCCATCACAAAAATTTCTATGCATCTCTTCAATCAAAGTGTGAGACTTCTCATCTATTGGTAACTTCTTTTCACAGAATGCAATTTAGAACAACTCCTTATGGCAACCCTTCGTCTTCAAATATAGTTGCAATAGTAATGACGAGAATTGGCTTATCCCTCTCCAAATTAATTTTGACAAAAATAAGTGAACAAGATTACTTGGAACAAAAATAAGTAGTTCCAACCAAGGATGAGCATACTAATTCATAGCTGAATTTGACACCAACAATCTCGAGAAAGCAACATTGCTATTACAACATGCAACAAGATATACCAAAGTATAGAGAAAATGTAATAGGAAATATAAATGGTGTAATGTAGCACAAGAGTGACTTAAGCAAATGTCAACAAAAGAATTGGCTAATAATAATGGTTGATGGAAAAGATGGTTAATAATAATGGTTGATGGAAAAGTGGTTATTCATCACATATTCCTCAATTTGTAATAAACTAAAAAGTCTTAATTTTTTTTTACCTCAAGTTTGGCTTTGTATGAAGCTCAAAATGGTATTAAAATGAAGTATGATCTGTAAGCGTCTTCATGTTCTTGAACTGTTGATGATTTTGAAATACAAGTTTGATCTTTTATTCATGCTTGAAACTTGTGCCAAATCTAAAAATATTGGAAATTTTCGTTGAGAAGTAGATAAGCATATGTTCATCATTTGAAAACATTTCCAAGTTAGGATGTTGTCTTGGGACACATGCAACCATAAAAAAACTACAAATCTGCTACAACAAAATAACCTATTTTTTGTAAAAAAATTCATAAATCGACCTTAAAAACAGGGTTTTGCATCACTTATCATGTAGTTTTTGAAATTTCACCCATGTATTACTCAATTTATTATCTTATAGAAAAAACCCATGTCTTAAATTTTTTTATTTTATTTAAGCTCTATATACTTGAACTATTTGTTCAAAAATTTCCCTCAAACAAGCTGCTACAACCATCAAATAGGCTGTTACAATAATATACGTAGCCACAATTTTTTTTTTGTAGCTACATAAGCTATAAGTTTCTATACTTGTTTCTATTCTTCTTCTTATGAAATTTTGTCTTCTTCTTGATGAATTAGGGCTAGCCTCCACCTGAGCCTTGAATTGATAATGTGTGCTGAAGTAGAAACCATGGTTTATGTTGATTGAAGACTAGTCTAGATTTATTGATTTGTTGGAAAAGGAAATGAATAAAGAGTAGCTGCCATCATGCTATTGTTGAATGTCAATTTTTAATGAAACAATATGCTGCAAAAAGAAGATTTGAAACAAGAAGATTGCTGAAAGATGGCATTGATACCAAAAGCCTTCACATAGTCTGTTGGGTGTGGAGCCTGATTATCTTCTGTACTCAAAGGTATCGCCACATTGGACCCTAGTTCAAAATGGGGCGGCAACGCCGCCCGTAAAATATTCGTTGCAGGGGGGTCTAGGGGGGGCGGCTGTGACCTTTGGGGAGCCCCCCCCCTGGCGGGGGGTTTCAGGGGCAGCACCCTCGAAGCTAAGAATAGATGTAAAATTGCCTTGTAAAAGTATAGTAATTTCTAGTCAATCTGGGCCGTTCATTAGGAAAAGATCTGATGGTAGAAGTTATGTTTAATTTAGGGTTTTTTGACCTAGAAGGCAACCCCTAACTATATATGAGGGAATTGTATTGCGTCTATGTAGATCTGTATTCTGAGTGAGAAAGAGAGAGGAGATTGAGAGCGAAGAGGGTGTTACAGCGGATCTGCTGTAGGTTGTATCTCTTCAGTTTGCTGGATAATATAAAAGGAAGGACTGGTTGTTTCTCCATGGACGTAGCCCAAACTGGGTGAACCACATATATCTGTGTCTCTCTTGTTTTATGCATTTTCTGTGTTTATATTTTTGCAATATTTTATGTGTTCCATTGCTCCGTAATATATAATTTTCTAACATAGTCTTCACATATAACCCTAATTAGTAAAATTCAATCTATGTGAACGGATTTAACTGAAGTCCAACATAGAAAGAATTCATTGGATTACCAACCACTAATTTCAATTATTAACCAATGCAAGACAACTCACTGATAATGTAAATGAGTGTTAGGGTACAAGAGTACATCTTGATAGGTACACATGAATGTGTTGAATTTGAGTCACTTACAAGATCTAAAATCAAGAGACATTGTTGTATTCCCATTTATGTATGCAAGTTCCAAGGCACTCAAAATAATGTTTGATCTTGGTCCCATATAAGGTGTTGAAATTGATGGGACAAGATCCACTGGAAGGTGGGTGTTACACAACATTTTTTCACTGTCCCTGTACTCCCCGTTCCTTGATCTTGGAGGACCTATATAGTGAACCCCGCATGCTTTGCCTTCATGGAGAAACTCCCATTGTGTCCCTCTCCATGAACATATATTTTCCCTTTTGCATTATTTCCCCTGAAACTTCTGTTTTGCCCAGTTTACAAGGCCAATGCTAATGACCTTTGTCTCCCCCGCGCCGATGTGTAGAGATTAGCACTATTCCCCACACTGATCGGTGCGATTGAGGTGTGTTCTAGTAGCGTCAGTCCTGTTTTGGAAGGTTTTTTAAATTTGGAGCCGAAGCTTCCAGCCCTAGAATCTTTGTAACGGAAGTCTGGTAAATGGTTTGGCCAGATGGGGTCGAGGATTACAGTTTGGGATTCTTTCCCCCATAATGATGGAACTACCTCAAGGGATAAGTCCTTCTCCGACGAGAAGAGGATCCATCTCCCATCCATATTTCCTATATAAACCTCCCTTCTTCCCAAGCACAAGCTAGTTAGGGTGTTCACTGAGTGTGAGTATACTATTTTGATTAGACAAGCAAGCTATTACTAGTTGTAGCCATCTAGTTGTGTGAGGGAGAAGTGTGTTTGGTTTGGAGTGAAGCCTAAAGGGAAGAGCCTTTAAACTATTGTTGTTTGAAGCCATCATGGAGTGCTAGCAGAAGTGTGTGGGAACTTGGTCTTGTTAGAGGAAGACTGCAACGTCAAGAAGAATGGCTGTAATCTCTCTTTGGTATTAATATATGAAACTATCAATTGATTTCCTACATGTTTTGTAATATTACATATTCGTGTCTTAATGCTTCTTGAATTGTTAAGTAGGTTGAATTGCAATTTTTCTATTATTATGTTTGTGTGTTGTTGTTGTTTACTTGTTTCAGGAGCTTGAAGAAGGAAGCGAGAGATTGCTGGAGCGAGCAAGAGAGGACATCATCAAGTAGGATAAGTGACCAAGAGGTAGGCCCTCTTGATTGGTTCTAACCTAAGGAAATCTTCCATAGAATGTATTTGTTGTGGCTAGACCCATTATTGGGCTAGATGAATTCATTCATGTCCGCACTTATAATTTTACTTCACCACAAATTGGTGACTCCGCTGGGGAGATCCCATTCTTTTGTTTGTTTTTGATTTCATGATTTCGTGAAAACTTTGCTAGTTTCATGTTTTCCCTTTGGTTTTGTTTCTTTTCTCTTGCTTATTGGCTTAAGTCTAAAATTCATAGTGGCAGATCTGGTCCTTGTTTTGATTTTTTTTTTTCCTAAGTTGCCTCGACCAACGCGTTTAATCTGCTGATAGTCGCGTCGACCAATGCGAATTGCGGAGGAAAAGTTGCGCCGACCAGCCTTTGGCGCTTATTGTCAGTTAGGCAATCGTGCTGATGCCTGTAAGTGAAGATTAGGGCTTGACCCCAATCTTGGCCAGTGTGTTCTACTCTTGTGTTTTTAACCCCTTGAGCCTTTTTTACTGTTTTCTCCCTGATTAGGCAACGACTTTGCATTTGGTTTTTGCTTGCTTGTTGGCTTGTCATCTTGCTATTTGATTGATTGAGTCATTGAGTGGTCAGCGACACTAGGGAATCTAGTTAGTTGCCCATTCAACAACTTGTGGACTCATCAATTCCGAGTGTGGGCGTGTTTGCTCCTTGCATTTGTTTTTTGGTCCTTTTACGACTTTGACCTCTTTTGCATAAGTTTGAAAAAGGTTTCATTTACTAGCTTGAATGTCTTTTTTGGTATTGATTACATTTTTGGTCTTGTGTATGGTAAAGTAATTGTTTCATTGATTTGAATGAACTTCTCTTTTCATGTTTTCATCTACTTGAAGAGCTCATAGTCTCAAAAACTTTTTCATTGAAATATTGTATGCGAAAAATTTGTTTCGTTGTTTCATGAGAAAGCTTGGAATTCTAGCTTGTTGCATCATTATGATTTGCATCTCTTAAAAAACTAGAATTGCATCAGCATTTGAAAAAGGAAAGGAAATTTTTTCATTTTGAAAGGACTGATAGATAAGTGCTTGTCAGGAAATTAGGAATTGGAATGCATTTTTCATTAGTTTATTTTTGAAAAAGTGAAGTAGTGAAAGATCATTTTGTTTTCAGTTGCTTGATTGTTTGCATTTGATTGAGTAGTTTCTACCTTCTCTAGTGTAGGAATTTCATCGAATTGAAAGGGTCTTGTCCCATTTAGTTGTATTTTAGGTTTTTCGAGTAGCATCACTAAGACCTAAAAAACTGAAACTTAACTCAAGATTAACTCTAAAATGAATTTGGCCCACGGGGCTTTGGATTGACGGTGAATGGGTGCCTTGTTAAGGCACTCCTTGCGATAGGTCACCGGTTCAAATCCCCCGTGGGTACTTAGATTAGTCTTAACTTAGAAAAAAAAACTCTAAAATGAATTCAATTAACCTAAGGTGCATTTGACATTAACGATCATATCTAGAAGGTCTAGGCTAGATATGTGTTTCAACGCCTTTAAACCTAGTAGTTGTCGTTAGCTTCGGCATTAGACAACGCTAGCACGGATTTGTGCTCCCCGTACCATCGAGTATATAATGGGAGACCCCACCAGGCTACAATCCTTTTATCCTTAGGAAGCCGAGTCGACCACCTTGCGAACGTGATACACCGAACACAACATTCGGGGAGATTGCCTACTCATACTTTTTGGTTCACTAAGAGGTATTCTGCAGTTCACGGTTGCCTGGTAATCTTGTTTACCTAGATCATCCAGAGTAGTCATTTGATATTTTTGACTCATTAAACTTAAAATATTATTCGAGCACTTGTCCTTTTGAGCTCACTTCCAATTGAAAGTGATAAAGTCATCTTTGTTTCTTTCTTGACTCTTAAAAAATGAAAGAACATTAGTCTTTTTTGCATCTTAATAATTGATTGCCCACGATCCAAAACATCCTGTTTGTATTTTTGACCTAATCGTGGGTTCCCTTAAAAGGAAATTTTAAAGCCTTGAAGTTATTTGTTTTGTCGACTAAGACAAGGTCATCGTGGCTAAACCATCTGGTTCACCCAATTCCTCTTCCTCTCCTGCATCTGAAAGATTGTCTGAGGATCCATTTCCTGAGTTATCAAAGTCACTTGAGGACCAAAATGTTGAACTCGCAATTATTTTGAGTGTTCAACCTTTTTCATATCGTCCTCCACCTACCTTCGATTCAGGGTCATCTGCTGATCTTGGCCCAAAATCTCTAGATAACCCCATTCGAACTCCAGAGAACTCGCCGACCATTGACGATCAGCTTGGACTGGTTATCTAACCTCCGAACCCTCTCTTTGACACTATTAAGATATCACCGTAGCATCCTTACAGTCCATACGACCAGCCGGGTGTTCCTTTGGAACTATCCCCCTTACGCGTTCGACCATTCATCGTCGTTTGTTTTCAAACATGGAACCCGAAGGCGATGCTCTAGTCACTTCTCTGGATGAGTCCAAAGTTTCTACTCCACACACTGTTGAGGGGGAAGAATTGCAACTGTAGTTTCCTCCTGAGGGTTTCACTTATTCGGAAGGTATTCCCGCCAGATTACGACCCAGCTATGTGTCTTTGGGACACTTAGTTTCTGGCACACCTAGTGCCTCATCACTCTACCATAATCCTATTTGGGCGTCAGGCATCAGACTTACATCAGGTCCATTCTTCATGAACACGACTTCCCAATGAGTTGTTACTTTAGTCCCGGTGCAACCCACTGTCTCGAATACTCTTGTATTATCAATCCCAGTTACACGTCAGTCACAACCGACAATTTTAAATATTGTCTCTTCCAGTTCTTCTGTCCCATTAGTCAGTGGCCAGATTGTGCCACCGCTTGGGGGGCAAAACCTGAATGTCTCTATAGTGTCAGGTGCCACTAATGTGAGTGGCTCACAAGCTCACATGCTTGGTATAAACCAACCCTCTTCTAGTATTATTTATAACCATGTTGACCCTATTGGATCAAGCAATGTCCAATACCAACAGGTTCAGAATCCTGGTGGTCCGTCTATATCGAGCAATGTTTAGTATCAGCAGCCCTATGGGGCTTAGGTCCAATACCAAAATCCTTACGTTCCAGATGGTTCTCAAGGATTGGTTAATCAACCTTACACCCTCTAATCTGGGTAATACATCCAACCTGGCTATGGCCAGATTCAGTTTGGTAATTTCCTAGGCACTGTTCAAGTGCCCTTGCAACAACAAGGACAACCTTTACAACAACCAGGGCAACCTTTGTTGCAGCAAGGGTTTTCTATGCAACAACAAGGGTAGATTATCCGACAGCAAGGTCACCTGCAACAACCACAAGGTCAATCCTTCCAACAGTTGCAGCAGACCGTGCAATAGCAGGTGCAATATGCTCCA
The DNA here is from genome assembly GCA_031772625.1 of Pinus tabuliformis. Lineage (NCBI taxonomy): Eukaryota > Viridiplantae > Streptophyta > Pinopsida > Pinales > Pinaceae > Pinus > Pinus tabuliformis. The sequence continues at coordinate 1,311,305,341 of CM062816.1, read as the reverse complement.
CATACCTCTCAAGCCATACCCTCACATGGCCAACCTTTGCAAACCTAGGGACAAATTTTGCAACTTCAAGGTCAACCCTTGCAACAAAAAGACCAACCAGGGTAGCAACAACCCTTGTATACATATCAACAAGGTCAACCCTTGCAGGGACAAGGTCAAGGTCAAGTCCTGCAGCAGCAGGTGCAGAATCCTCTTGTCCTAGGTCAACAGGTTCATAATCTTGCTAGCCAAGGGCACCAGGTACAAAACCCTACGTCTAAGGGAAACAAGTGTATCAACCTTATGCCTAAGGACTATAGGTCTAGAACCATCTTGTTCAGGGTTAACAGGCTCAACAGCCCTATGTTCCAGGACAACAGGTCCCATACCCATATGTCCAAGGTCAACAGGCTCAACAGCCTTTTAACCCATACATTGCCTATCAACAACCTGTGCCTAGACAATTTCATGGTATTCAAGGTAAGAATCCTCCCTTTGGTCAAGGTAATCTGCAATGGGGTCGGCCTTAGATGCCATATGGCCAAAATCCCCCACTATGGGGCCAAAATCCTTACCAGCAGGGATGGGCTCCTCCCTATGGACCTGCTTATCGACCTTCCATGCCTTTTAACACTCAATTACCTTTCTTGGCTACACTTGAGTTGCCAGATGTATCGCGCCATATGAATGATCCGATCCTTCATTCATCGTACTGGCCTCCAGTGTCATCTAAGATACTAAGTGATTGCCCAAAATTTGATGGAAAAGCTAAAGAAGATCCTCAGGCCCATGTGATGACATATCACCTTTGGTGCTCATCGAACTCATACGTGGATGATTCCATTCATCTTCGTCTTTTCCAATGGACCCTCACGGGTGCCACAATGAAATGGTACATTGAGCTACCTCGAAGTACTTTCGATAACTTCAATTCGTTAGCCATGGCTTTCCTCACACATTTTCAACTACTGGTTCGTTATGAAACTGGCACCTATTTGCTCACATCGCTTAAGAAAGACACTGTGACGCACATCTCTAATCATATCCATGAATGGAGACGTAGACGTCACCTGATCAAGTTCGAGATAGATGATCAGTTGCTCATTGAATGGTTTACCAAATCATTCGTAGCCCCAATTTCTCACGATATAGCTATGGGTGGATGCATCACTGAAGAGCAAGCCATTGCTTGAACCCAGTACATAGATTTGGTCTACTCTCAGTCTGGCACCTTATACGAGTTGTTACCCGATGCTCCGTGGCCATCATTCGATCCCACAACATCAAAGTCACTAGCTGTTCCTCCCGTTGATGGAGTTATTGGTTCAGTATCCCAGACCCCTGCTAAAACTTCTTCCAAACAAAAGTCGGTCTCGAATGCTGCTCCTAATAGTTCATCTCAAAATCTGCTAGGCCCTAGTAAAACCTCAGAGGTCCACGCTGTCTTGTCTACCACATCAGAAAAATACTCGAAAGGGAAAAAGAAAGGAAAGTCAAAGCCCTGAAATAGGGTCCTCCCAAATCGTCTGATGGTGAATCTTTGCAACGGAAACCTAAGTATCTTTGCCTCATTTTCCAGGAGGATAATTATACTAAGGATTGTCCATGACGATCTAAAGTTAGTCGCTTGCTCAAAGGGACCCCTGCTGTCCTTAAAGAGCCATTTCCATCTCAGAAGACTCAAATGGTAGACCAAGCCCGATCTCCTTCCTCTAGATCTCAAGTGTTCATGATGAACACACCCATTAATGTGGCTATTCGATCGAAAGATTATCAAACTCTAGCTCCAGCTGCTGGGAAAGTAAAAGAAGCTACACCTTCTTCTTCTACCCCGAGTTCTGGGCCTCTGTAAATCGAGCGCCCTAACCTTGATTCCGCTACGCAGCCACCCTCTCGAGGTGTGCTAGAAAAATCCTCGTATAATCCCAATGTCCGAGCCGCTCAACACTACAATATTGTTGAATATTTGGCTCAGGCACTGTCAGCCATGTCGGCTTTCGAGGTACTCCAATGCTGTCCATCGCAGCAGAAATCTTCGCTATCATCTATCGGGGGCATCGATCCCACTGATTCTAATTTGATCTGTTTCGATCTGGAGAACCATGTTCCATGGCTCCCTAATCAGATTTCCTTTCTTATTCAGGTAATTGTTAATGATAAGACCATCCACCGCACTGTCATCGATGAAGGTGCTTCCACCTGCATCATGTCAACTGCATGTTGGAAGGCTATTGGTTCCCCTGCACTGAACCAATCTTCGAACACTTTGGAAGCTTTCGATGGGCATGATTCGCGACCCTTCGGTGTCTTACCTAACCTTGCCATCACCTTGGAAGGCAAGACAGTGCAAGTTGAAGTAGAGATTGTTGACACCAATCTCAATTATAATCTTCTACTCGACCGAAGTTGGACTCATGCCATGCATGTCGTGGCCTCCTCTTTGTTTCACGTGATCCGTTTTCCCCATCAAGGGAAGATTGTCACCGTCGATCAACTGTCTTTCTTTGCCTCTTCCTCCTTGGATGGCAATGTTCTGTACGTCAAGCACTCGAGTGCTCCCTATGAGAGTGTGGGGGCATGTCTCTTCAAAGATTTTGCCTTAATGAGAAATTTTCCACTCCCACCTCCTCATGTTGCCTCTGTCAACATGGTCTCAGTCAAATCTGATCCATGGGTCATACCTGCACTAGATCTTGTTGATGCTTGGGGCGAGGTCATGCTGCTTAGTCCCATCGAAGTCAATTATGTGGAAATTTTTTCGGCTTCGAAATCTGCAACCTCTGATTCTCATATGTCGAAGACCTCTCTCGATATGTACTCTCAATCCCCTTGGCTTGGCACTTTGGAATAGTTTGATCCCTTAGCCGAGGCCTTCCTTGCTAATGAAGGTATCATGAATATCATGTCTCTTGAGGAACCACCATGGATCGATACTCATCATCGCTCCTCGTTCTTGCCTCGCCCGATGGTCATGTATACCGCTTTCAAAGAGTCCTCTTCCCCCTTGTTCATTGATGTGTCATTTTATCCTGACATAATCAAGATCTTTCAACTGAGGGCACCTTTATCCCTTCATGGATTCAAGATTTTTCACCCTACCCGAGTTTTCACCGATTGTCCTCTGACTCGTAACGCTCCCTCGCCCAGGGGGCATGGGGGCAAAGCCTTATATGAGTTCTACTCTAATTTTTGGCCGAGTCGATGCTTAATCATCACGGCGACGGTAAAAATCTGGTGTTCATATGTGTTGATTGATTACCCGAGTCCCAACATGGACTCACTTAAAAAGTACTATGCTTAGGTCATCTTGCATGGATACTTATGTACATTAGTGTGATTCATTTTTGTACAGCGTGGTTTTGTGTGATAGTTTTCAAAGAACTTTCCTGTTTACTATGCTTTTCTTGCTTTGCATATGTCTACAACTCCTCACGTTAGTTTTGCTGATGGTGCTTGCCGTAGTACCCAGAACTTATCATTCACGACATGGGCTATCTATGACCCTAACGGTGAGTTGATTGGCCTTCAAGGTATCTACCTGGGTCGTACAACCAACAACATTGTTGAATATAGTGCGGTCATCGAACTGTTGTTAGAAGTCATCGCTCTGGGCATCAGAGAATTGGTTGTCAACCTGGATTCACAACTTGTCGTACTTCAACTCAACGAGCAATATTCTGTCAGGAACCCTCAAATATTATGAATGTATCTCTGTATTCGTCTATTGGAAAGACATTTTGAATATATTACATATCATCATATTCCTAGACGCATCAATACATTGACAGACGCATTAACTAATTACGTGTTGGATAGACATTTACGAAACATGTAAAAGATAAGACAAACCATTTGTACCATAATAGACGAGAAAATACAACATATATATATATATATATATATATATATATATATATATGTATATGTATATATATGTGAGAATGTTTGATACATCAGAACCCCAAAAAATAATATGTGTGTCTATAATAACATCAGCGGCTCGCAGGCCTCAAAAAATATGTAAGTGCTGGACCTAGGAACTACTCAGCATGGTGGTCATGGTAGCATGAGACAGCTCGTGCAACCCGACTCAACAGTCAGCGTATCCGATCTGAGATTCCCACTGTGTGCCTCTGGTACCACTGGGGCAGTCTCCAGCATGTCTCCTATTCAAGCATACTCCGGGATACCATGAGTCAACCCCTCGAGGTTCCTCGCAATCTCCTCCTCGTTATCACTCCCTTATTGATAAGGGGTGACAACATATATATATATATATGTGAGAATTTTTGATACATCAAAACCCCAAAAATTAATATGTGTGTCTATAATAACATCAGCGGCTTGCAAGTCTTGTACATTCATGGCACGCAGACCTCAAAAAATATGTAAGTGTTGGACCTATGAACTACTCAGCATGGTGGTCATGGTAGCATGAGACAGCTCGTGCAACTCGACTCAATAGTCAGCGGATCCGATCTGAGACTCCCACTGTGTGCCTCTGGTACCGCCGGGGCATGTCTCTAGCATGTCTCCTATTCGAGCATACTCCGGGATACCATGAGTCAACCCCTCAAGGTTCCTCGCAATCTCCTCCTCGTTATCACTCCCTTATTGATAAGGGGTGACAACATCAATAGGACGGGGGACGTGCCTAGCTATCAGGGACATCCCGGCTGGCCGCTCTGGTCCAACATCTGCATAAACAAGAGAAATGTTATAAGCATGCATATACCAAAAAACAATTAAAAAACATCAAAATCAAAATGTTTTGATTTTTTTACCTTCGTCATCAAAGTCCTCTTCATCTGGTAAGGTCATATTTGGATCTCCACGGAAATCAGTGCCATTGTACATCCAGTCTTCCATGACAATTTTCTGTCATCGTAGCCATGAGAAGAATTCTGGTCTGTATAACATATGCTGACCCCCAGTGATCCTGGGCATTAGATGACTCTAGCGGACCATCCATGGATCGCGTGGCGCAGGAGGATCGACCTCAGTCAACTAATACTGGAACAGTGGCACTCGTTCCAGGAAGAAGGTCACAAGTACTGATCCGAAGCCAAATTGCTTTAAATTCCCTGCCTTGGCCTTGGAAAACTGGCGCTTGATGTTCATCTTCATGGCGTCTGCCCAGTTGAAGATCATAGGAGATGTGCAGTCAATAACATACAATAACTTCGACTTGTTAGTCTCATGTTCCACCTGGGACCCTGCCACTCTATTGATAGTCAACAGAAGCACCCTCAGTGTCTGATCCCACACACTGGAAATCCCTATCTTCCCACTCTTGGATTTCAGGGCCTCAGGACAGTGTTCGGAAAGCAAGGAAGATATGCTTGCCCTGATCGGACGTGACCCATACAAGTTCACTGGCTCACCTCTGCAAGATAGTCCAGTGATGATGTAGATATCTAAAGTTGTCAACTCCAGCTCCTGGTCCCCAATGACAAAAATCTTGCGATTGATGTCCCAAAGGCTTATCAAGTATCGAAGCAACTCGGGCTGGGCTTGCAACCCTGGTGTAAGGAGCCTACAAGCCCTTAAAGACTCCAGGAAATTTGGATCATTCAATGCCTGGGTGTCAACATCTTCATGTTATCTTTCCTTCCATTCCACCATTTTCGACAATTTCTCTCTTGCAAAAGCCATTTATTTGAGTCAATAATCAATTTTGGAACATAAAATTCAAGTTTTAACGGTCAATTCTTGAGAAAAAATGTTTTTTCCCTATCCACAACGTCGACTCGCCTGTTTTAGAAACAGTTGCACTGGTGGGTGCAGATGGTTATGCAAATCACCCTCGGCCGGTGCGATCATGTGCCCAGAAATCGCGCCGACCGAGGGCGAATTTTTTTCTCAAAAACCTCCCTAAAAATCCTAAAAAATGGCTAAAAACATAAATGAATAGCATGAAAATGGAGCTCAGGGCTTCGACTATTACCTGGAACTGATGGCTCGTTGATTGACCTCCCAGATCTCCTGTAATCTGCTCCGAAAAAACTAGGGCAAAAGTGGGTAAAAAGTCTTCAGTGCAAAGGTAAAATGGTAAATAGTAAAAATATATTTACTTTTCCCCTTTTCATTCATTTTTTCATGAAATATCAAGTTCTGTAAATATTTTTGACCTATTTTACCTCCAGGACTCAATAATACACTTTGCCTTACTTGTGCAGCAATAGGTGATGAATGTTCAACGATGGCAATGAGTCACATTTCAGCTCTTTTCTCGACTCGTTAAACTCATATGAAAAGATTGACGAGTATTTTTTCCCTTTTGACTCGTTAAAGAGAATAAAAATGGGGGGTCTGCTTTCAGCTCTTTTCCGACCCTTTAAAAGCGAAAATATGGCCGAGCCCTTGTCGTTTCGAACTTGTTAATGGATGCGAAACGTCGTGTGCCCAATATAATTTTACCCATTTTTTGGGCTGGGAGGCACCATTTATGAAAAAGTTACTCCTTGACTGAAATGGTCAAGTGGTTCTCTCAAGTATTGTTTTCTACCTTTTCAGGCTTGAGAGACACAAATGTACGAAAAGGGACCATGTGGAGTTTTCTTTATGTGTCTTTTTCAAACTCTATAAACATGAAAAAGATACCAAGTTACACCTTTGTCAGACTCGTTAAACTATTAAATGACATCGGATTCGTCACCATGACGAACAAGAGCTTCTCCTTCCTAGGGCCCATTAAAATTACTAGGTCAGATTCATTTGAAGGATGAACTTACAGTGCAAGCATATGATATCCCCTTCAAGCTTGCAATTAAAAAATAATTGGGGTACTTGCCAGAAATGGTGGGGGAAAGTTTGGAAATCTATCGAGTAGTGTCGACAATTTACTCTTGAACATGGCACTCTTTGCTTCGTGTCAGGTTGGGACATCCTCCTTTATATCATTGACCTTCCTGGGTTTGGAATGATCATTTTTGAATTCCATTTGATGTCTGCCATGTCATTATGACCACCGATCCCATGGATCCAAAAGCTACCAAACTTCCAGTTGTATTGTTGATATGTTCAAGACTTGTCCTTTTGCAGTTACACTTACCTCTTTTTCTCTGTATCATCCAAAATCATTTTGAATCCTCTCGTCTCGCGTTGATGATGTGGGATTCATTATGGCCCTCCTTCGACATAGTTGCTTTCTGTCGACATCAACTCATTATCCGGGAAGTTGATTGAGAGACTCCCTTCCAGTACCTTAGAGCTTGCATGCCTTAATGGCAAGTTCTTCGCACTCGACGACAAGTTCATGTCATTGGCTTTTGATTGAGTGATTTCACGAGTTTTCGACTTCAGTTCCTGTATTCACATTCCGTGGATTGTGCTGATAGTACCTTGAGGGCCATTGTCATTATTGGTGGTTTCTCTCGTGCTTGTTAAGAGTTTACATCATTGGCTGGTAATCAAGCGACTTTCTAGCATGTTTGATGTCAACACATCTATTCGCATGCTAGGATCGGTACTTTGATCACACAAGTCCAGATTGCGAAGTGGTGTGACATGGTTTATGATGATATGCATGTCTCTTTTAGATGGCTGGCTGCGAACATACCATGAGTTATCATAAGTGATCCTTCTCATTACTGGATGGCTACGACCATACCTTGGTTTCATTATGATCCTCTTTGACGGATGGCTGCATCCATACCTGGATCCATTTACATGATCATTCTCTGGATGGCTACGTCCATGCCACGATTCATGTATCATTTGACAGAGATCTCAGTTTATGTATATGTTTCTGTACTTGCTTGTAGGTTTTCCGATGATAGACCGGTTCCCCACATTGATTCATAAAGCATTTCATCCCTCGCTTCGGCTCAGCCTTCACACTTTAGGGGGCATCTGTTACACAAAATTTTGTCACTGTCCCTGTACTCCCCGTTCCTTGGTCCTGGAGGACCTCTATAGTGAACCCCGCATGCTTTGCCTTCACAGAGAAACTCCCATTTTTTCCCTATCCATGAACAAATATTTTCCCTTTTGCACCATTTCCCCTGAAACTTCTGTTTTTCCCAGTTTACAAGGCCAACACTAATGACCTTTGTATCCCTCGCGCCAATGTGAAGAGATTAGCACTATTCCCTGCGCCGACCAGTGTGACTGAGTTGTGTTCCAGTTGTGCCGGTCCTATTTTGGAAATTTTTTTAAATTTGGAGCCGAAGCTTCCAACTCTAGAAGCTTTGTAATGGAAGTTTGGTAAATGGTTTGGCTAGACGGGGTCGAGGTTGACAGTTTGGGCTCATTTACCCTATAATGATGGAACTACCTCAAGGGATAAGTCCTTCTCCCATGAGAAGAGGATCCATCTCCCATCCATATTTCCTATATAAACCTCCCTTCTTCCCAAGCACAAGCTAGTTAGGGTGTTGGCTAAGTGTGAGTGTACTATTTTTATTAGACGAGCAAGCTATTACTAGTTGTAGCCATCTAATTGTGTGAGGGAGAAATGTGTTTGGTTTGGAGTGAAGCCTAAAGGGAAGAGCCTTTAAACTATTTTTGTTTGAAGCCATCATGGAGTGCTAGCAAAAGTGTGTGGGAACTTGGTCTTGTCAGAGGAAGACTGCAACATCAAGATGAATGGTTGTAATCTCTCTTTGATATTAATATATGCAACTATTGATTGATTTCCTACATGTTTTGTAATATTACATATTCGTGTCTTAATGCTTCTTGACTCATTAAGTAGGTTGAATTGTAATTTGTCTATTATTATGTTTGCGCGTTGTTTTTGTTTACTTGTTTCAAGAGCTTGAAGAAGGAAGCGAGAGATTGCTGGAGCGAGAAAGCGAGGACATCATCAAGTAGGATAAGCGACCAAGAGGTAGGCCCTCTTGATTGGTTCTAACCTAAGGAAATCTTCCATAGAATGTATTTATTGTGGCTAGACCCATTATCAGGCTAGATGAATTCATTTGTGTCTGCACTTCTAATTTTACTTCACCACAGTGGGCCTTGAAGAATCCCACATCAAAAAACTCAAGCATAAAACCAAAAGTGATTTGAAGAATGATAATAAAAGATTGAAACCAATGTGAAATTATAGAACTTATTGTGAAGTTTTCTCGCCAGTTGCTTGGTTTTCAAGAAAATCTTGTGTCCAACTGCGCAAGTAAATTGATTTTCACAATATGATTGATTTCTTCTCTTTATTTTTTATTTATTTACTCTATCCTACTCTATCTGAAAATAAAAATAAAAAATATCTTTCAAGTATAATAATACTTCCAATGGAACGTAACGAGATGAAAAATAATTTCATATGCATGTTTTAAAGATATGCTTTGATATATACTAGAATGTGAGAGACTAGATGCTTTGATTAAGATGATGCCAAGAACTATTGAAGAAGAGAGTGGTGCTCCAGCTTAATGATTGTCTGGAACCAAAGTTCGATATAGTTGTGATGCCCTTGGTTCACTTTGTCATATGGATCACTCTGTATATCCTCTTATTCTTTGCCATTGGGATTTTCTATTATGGGATGGTTAATCTCTTGGATGCATAAAGGATCTGATTATATCTATGTGAGGAACTCTTCAACCTCAAGTTATAATGGTTGCTCTCCATCAAATATGGTCCGTGATTTTTTGGTCTCCTCTAGATCTTCTTCTTCTTAATGCTGTTCTTTAATGACAATAAGAGGATTTTTTTTTGCAATTTTCATGATCTAAGATGAATATCATTTATAACAAAAGGAGTTGTTTGAAAATTTTGAACTTCAACATTGTAAGTGCGCTAAGTTACTTTATTATTTGGTTTCAAAAATGGTTGTGTAGATAGTTGAGTGGGAGTGGGTCTTTGAGATGGTTGTGTAGGAGGTAATTGGAGAGGTGACTAGAAGTCAACTAAGGCTATGGTTGATGTTGTGGTGGAGGTGGATGGTATTGAGATTAGAACTAAGAATAACAAGTTTACTGAGGGAAATATGGGTAATATTATGGATTTCTTCCATAATATCCTTGCCAACCTTGTTGCCAAGACTGATTTTGAGGTTGGGGTGGTCAAGGTTGCCAAGGAAATGACATATTCCAATTATTTTAAGATTGTTGTGGATAAGCTTTAAATTGTTGGGAAGGGTCTTACATTATACCTGATTGTTGGGGTTGCCAAGGTCTTCTTGGGGCGACAAAACAAAGTTGTTCTGGTGCTTTATTTTCTCCACTATCTTCCTAATAGATTGCTTTCAATCTTAGTAATGATGTACAATCATTTGTAGTATGTGTTTTTTCACAATCGACACAAATTTCAATGTTATCAAGTGGACATTCTTTCAATGGATGCTTCTTTCTACATCTAGGACATAAGACAAATAAATCAACATTCTCAACTTTTTTCTTATTTTGCATTCGTAGCATATCTATTTGTTCACTTAGGCTTCCAAGAATGTCTGTTTTAAAATTACCCAAGAAATTTCCAAGTTCATCTCGACCGATCAACCCTAATGTTGATTTACTTACTCTTTCTATGGCTAGACCCCGAAGGATTTTTCCATACTTTTCCCTTCCTCTTGATATGTGCTTACACAACTCAAAAATTTCCTCAAATGATGGCTGAAATGCATCCCCTTTACCCATTAGATTAAGGATATTAATCCATTCATCCATGATTTCTCTAAGTAAAAGGGTTTTTAATGTATAAAATCCTAGTTTATGTAATTTTTCTCTTTTAACATTAAACACAGATATTCAAGTCCTCGAGATTCTTGTCCTATTTTTGGCTCATTTTAAATATTTTCTCTTTAAGATCATGTTATATGCAATAATCCTTATATCTTTCTAAAAATAGTTGCCTCATTACATCCCATGAACTCACAAAATTTGTTCCTAATCCCATAAATCATTTTAGAGCTCCATATTTCAATGTAGCAGGAAACACCTTTAATTTTGAGAATTTTGCAAAAAATCATAACTTCTACAAAGTAATTAATTTCAAAATTATTTTTTTGGATATTCTGATCTCATACCATGGAAGTTTTGAAGTACTGATGGAGAAATATTCTTCATATTGATATTTGTATCAGTGCCCTGGATAATAAATCCATAGGGATCTTCCTCATTGTCACCATCTCCATCCATTTCTTTAACCTCCTCTGCCAACTCTTCAACCTCCAAGAGGTGGTCTTCATCTACCTGCAAAAGTAGGAATTCATGATGTGGATTGTGACGCGGTTCTTACTCCACCACATGGTTTAGTGGTGGTGGTAGGTGATTGTGGAATTGAAGTTCTTCCTCTAATGAATCTACCTCTAGAATCTCTTTCTCTATACATGCATTTTAAAATGAATAAAGTTAACGTATGCAAATAAGATGAATGCAACTAAGAATGAAATGAAATACAACAACTAAGGTTAGGAGGAACCTCACAATGTGATGCACAAGTTCTTACCTCTGATATCACCCACCCTTCCATCTAGGGTTGTGTAAATTGAAAATAAATCTAGATTGAAGGCTAAATCCTATAGATACTTCCCTGACAACAATGCCCAAAATTTCGATCAATTTGATTATGCTTTAAATTCCATTACATTAAAGTATCAATCGGAGTGTCTAAACTTATGAAGTATACCACAAAATATATGCTAGGAATTTTGGTTTACATTATACTATAAATAGATTTACGTGAAAGAAAATATTACTCTGAGAAAGCATTGGAAATATTAATCTAAGGAAGCAAATGAAAGCTTTGAAAGTTAATCTAGCAAGTAGGTAAAATTCTTCCATGAGAACATATAAATCTATTTTATGAAAGCGTATAAACTTATTCTAGGAAAGCATAACATTGTGATATATGAAAGCATATGAATTTAATACATAAAAGACAATAGAATTATTCTATGAAACCAAGTAACTTTAATCTATGAAAATAAAGAAATTTTCTTCTAGGAAAGCATATGAATCTATCTTATGAAAATTGGAAATCTATTCTAATAAAGCATAAAAACTATCCTATGAAAGCAAGGAAATAAATCTTTTTATTTTTTTTTATTAATTAATTTATTTTTCTATGTGGTTCATGATCACCAGAGATTGATGACTCATTATGTCCACAAAATATTGTTCTAGGGAGATCCAACTAAAGGGAGTACTTTTCATTAGCTCAAACATAGAGCCTGACCCCGAAGGTGTCGAGAGAATTGAATTTATGACCTCCCAATAACACGTGCTTAATAATTGGGACTTGACCAATTAAGATAATCCTTGATGCTAAAAGTAAGGAAATTTATCTAAGAAAGCATTCAAAACTATTCTATGAAAGCAAGTACTCTTAGTCTAGGAAAGTGAGTGACTTTAGTCTAGGAAATCATGGAACTTTAATCTAATAAAATTTACAAAACTAATCTATGAAAACATATTTTTACAAGCCATTTTGTCACATCAACACAATAGGTCTTCAAACTGGATCAATCAACATTCTGGAACACTTTATCATAACCCATTCACAAATCCCTAAGCACCACTTCTCCAAAAATTATGAGTTTTTGGGACAATTAGCTCAAAAACACTATTTTTAGCCCTAGCGCACCTTGCCTCTTTAGCCACCTGCATTCAACACAAGTTTCATACATGTTAGACATCACTAGTCAACACTCGTTGCTCCCTTTTGCAAGTGTGCTGATTCTAGAAATTCGGGAAAAATAAAAATAAAATTCAAACCTTCCAAGGTAGTTTTAACAATTTACCATGGATAAGAACTCAAATCCTATATTGGAGACCTTATCTATTATCCCTTGAGCTCATACTCCCATCTTAAGTGGATCTCAAGTCTAGATTGGTAATTGGATAAGAATTTCTAAACTACCACACTCCTTTAAATTTACTACCTCCCATAAGGTCTGGGTTAGATTTTGGAGATTGATAGTGCCCTCATGTTGTTGCTTTGAACATAAAGGAGTCATCACATTCATGCATTAGGGTTGGTGTTGAGGTGTGCTTTGTGACAAGGAAGGACACGTGAACTTGGGAAGACATCTACAAGATCAACTTATATTAATTGTTGTAAACTCTCTCCTATATTTATCAAAACACAAAGTATCTTGTTTTCCTATATTTTATGTGTTATGTTTGCACTCATGTATTTCAATGCTATGCCTATTCATTAAATAGAGATTTTAGATTATCCTATGTGGATTGTGGTTTCTTTGCTTGTTTTAGTCGTGTGTGTAGGTTCTAATTATAAAACTTGGAGCTTACATGCAAGAAGGAAAGGAAGGCTTGCTACATATTCTAGGTAGGCTTCTTTCCCATTTTCCAATTTCTCTAAGGAAAACTTGAATATTTTTGCCTTTTGTTGTTCTAGATCAGACCACTATATCTAGGGAACTTATCTTTGCTCCACAATCATGAAAATTCCTTATAACACATATAAATTATTCTAAGAGAGCAAGTAATTTTAATATACAAATGCATTGACATTTAGCTACTATGAAAGCATATAATTCTAAACTTGAGAAAGCATCGTAAATCCTACTCTAGCAAGCATGAATATAAGTTAGAGATCTAGTTTAATGGAAATAATATGATACAAATGAAAAAATTGTAAATGTAAATCTTTTTGGGTTTTTCAAGTGCTTCATTACAATTTAGAAAAGAAAAGAGTAATGATTAAAATCTTGAAACATAATACCTAACACAATGTTGTAACAAAACAAAATAAAACTAGAGCATGGAAACAAATGAATTACAAGGTAATAAAATATTTTATACCACAGGTAGATCATACATCCACAAGGGGCCCTAAAGGTGATTGCACGAAGCTTGAAGAAACTTAGAAATTTTACTCTAAATGATATCAATCACTCACGAATGTCCAATGGAAATAAAAGGATCGTCTCTTTGATGTTATAACAAAGGAAACAATGTATACATGAATTCAAACTAAAATATCTGTTTATTGTTCCTCCCTATTCTATTAATTGAATGTTTATTTATACATAGGGGGTATGCGCATGTCGCAACCAATTCCCTGTTATTTAGGATCAATCTCTAACAAAAATATAATTTGGGATTTTTAGAAAACGATTAGAACTTGAATTATGGGAAAATACATTTTAAAGAATCAAGAAAATCTCCCAGATCCTTCAAAATTTGAGGAAAACGCTTGCGTGGAACATAACTCGGCTTGTTCTACAAAAAATCTATGTTTTAGTTTTCCAAAATTCATCTTCATTGGCTCAGAAATCATGTCCAAAGTTGACTTCCTGAAAAAACTACTTATTTCCTTTTATCAAATGCTAGAGGTTCACACGTGTGAGTTGGGTGATATTTGAACAATCAAAATATATATTAGGGGTCTTAGAAACAAAACCCATGTGCATGATTTCCTTCTAAAATGGTTCTAATGCCTTAATCACGAAGATTGCTGCTGAAATTATCTGTAAGAACAGAGCTGGTAAATTGTCATTAGTAAAACCAATCATAATTCTAATTAACTCATTAGAAATAAAGGAAATATATGCTAATTAACCACTTTGAGCATTGGAAATGATTGTGATGTTTTTACGAGAAATTGTGGAAAATGGGGTACTAAATGGGTGAAGGAATGCACAAATGGTCAAAAAGATGGTTGTAAATAATAGTGAAATGGTGACAAATCAACGACTCAACAAGCTTCATGTTGATTATTTTTTGAACCACCTAATTTCTCTCTTTGAAACATTTCCATAAAGCTTTTACACTTCTTTTCACTGAGATTGTGCTCACAACAATAAGTTCTTTTATAATAAAAGTCAGAAATGATCAGATATATAAATTATAAAATATTTTTTCACAAAATAAGATTTTTGTATGCACAAGAAAAAAACTACACACTGATGCTTTATACATATGCACTAGTTATATGATTACAATGCTATTACAAATTTGAAAATGTTGTTTACAATTTTTTTAAACTCACAATGATAGAGTGTACGATCCAATGTAATGATGGTTCTAATTGCAATTAATATCAAATTCCCTATATAAGAGTAAAGAAACTTTACAAAATCTATTTATTAAAGGAAAAAATAAATCTCCATTTGAAATATTGAGAGGGAAACTAAGAGAAGCAGCAATAAAGTTAGGGATTCCAATACTGAAAATAAGTATGAAACCCTTCTATTTTTGTGCACTTAAAATTGGTTAAATCAAATAAGGGAAATATTGAGATCACAATAGAATGAAGTTACTTACCTAAACAAAATTCTTTGCATATTTGTACATAAGTTGCGATGATCCCTTACAAACTTGACTCTTTAGGAAGAATATACCCACTCCAAAGCCTTTGTTGGTAAATATCTCTTGCACAAATCTTCCCTTTAAATTTTTGCGAAAGAATAAATAAGTATTAAGGTTTATTTTATAAACACACATTTAAAAAATGATTCCTTTCTATTTTTTCTGAAATGCATTAAAAGTTTGAATGAAATAACATAAATATTGAGATGATCAATATAATGAAGTCACACACCTCAATTTTTTCCTCTATGGATTTGTATGTGACTTATTCTAATCCCTTACAAATTTGGCTTTTCAAAGAAATCTTCCCATTCTAAATTCTTTGATGCAATCTCACTTACACAAATCTTCTAAGTTTTGGTGAAATAATAAAATAAGGATTGTAGTTTTAATTTATAAACACACATTTAGAAAAATGAAAATCCTACTCTTTTCTTAGTTGTATGTTTTTGTCTCATTGATGATAAATATGTGCATTACTTTTGTTGGTAACTTGTTTTTTCAGTGTGCTATATAGTGTAAAGCATCAGTGCGCTTTTTATATAAAAACACACTGCTAGAGAATTTAACTAACAAAATACAAATGTAAATATTCACAATGCAAATTTTGCCAAGGAAAAAAAGGAGGTCATTGTTCGTTGCATATCATGACTTAGCATACCATTGCATTTAAATAGATGCATTGTCATGTCAAAAAATAACACGACACATTGATAACTTTTAAAATCCCTTCAAAATTCTAATTGAAGTTGGATTGTTCTATGTTTCTTAAATTTTGTTTTTATATTATATTCACATATTGATGATGGTTATGAATCAAATGTGGAAAAAGAATGTTACAATATTAAATGGTAAATTCTTCACATTCTAGCTCATTCCATAGCATTGTAAGTTCTTAAAGTTCTCCCTCATTGTTTGCAGTAAGTCCATATTTTGTTTATGATTCATTTATCAAATTGAATTCAGTGTTATTTATACATGTGCATTTAGATAATTGTCGATTTAAAATTTTAAAATCATGATTTAAGATTAAGTTCAAATGCAAAAGATATTGGATTGGTCCAAAAATACCACAAACTATTATCAGGAGGTAGATACTATAGGAAGAAAGATACCAAATTCTTATTTTTGATAAAAAACCAGATCATTCAATTGATAATCCTTTCAAACATCATATCCAAAAATATTAAAGAAGTCAAATCATTCTACTTCTATTTAACGCTCTCATGTAAAACCACCTAAGTGATTCATAATTATTCTACAATATGATGTTCTTTATTGACAATACACCTGAAAAATGATTGCTTTCTTCTGCAATATTAGGTTATACCATTCATTGTCTTTTTTCACCTAAACACACATGATATCTCAATCTAGTTTTACGAAATCCATTTTTTTTTAAGATAACCTCCTTCAACCTTCTTCAACGTAACAAATATGAATAAGTTGCTAAAATTTTAAAATATGCATCATTGCAAATTTAAATGCAATTTTGTACATGAAATGGTCTTAATGTGGCTTTTACAAAATCTGAAATAATTGATATCATCAATAAATTATTTCTTTGCAATGGGGAGGCAACACAACTATGGATCATGTATGATGAAGAGAAAATAAGGAAATGGGATAGTGACAAAAAAATGTTTCAGATAGTTGAATGGTGATGGAAACATTGAATGGTGATGGAAAAACAAAGAGTGATATGTAAATGTTGTTTCAACATTTGAAGATATTAATTTGTCATTTTTTTGAAAACACATGGACTAAGTTTTAATATAGCAGACAAAATTTATCTTAAGATAGAGCACGATGTTTTTTTTTAAATGTTTACTATAATAATATTGTTTTTTATGCAAGTTATGATATTGACATTTATATATATATATATATATATATATATATATATATATATATATATATATAATAAAGTGTCCAACTTACAATTTGTAAAATTAATGTGGACACAAGATTGCCTAATAGATTGTGAAAAAATTAGCCATTGAGTAAAGAAGATTTTAGAAAAAACTAACATATGCTTTTAAACATTTATTATCAATGATGTTCTTTCTTATGAAATCTTTAATGCGGGAACATTTTTTTTATTTTAATTTATTTATCCTTCTAATATTTTTTATACACAAAGCATCCATAATAGGATTTATAAAGTTAATATAAACAAATAATAATTATTTATATGAGGAGAATAAATACAAAGTAGACATATTTAATATTTATCATTGTGATATTTTGCAAATCACATTAATTGAATGAATTAGGTATAATGCACTTAGTTGGGATTTTGTATAAATTCTTTTTTTTTTCAACTAACTTGAGCCTAGGCTGAGGCCAACCCCAATGTTGGATGGAAGAACGATCTACCTGCTAGTGGGATGTTATCACCAAGATCATGTGAAGTTCGGTCGAGCTTGGACGACCCTTGGGATTATTTAATTCCCCCAAAGGTGGCTCCCATCCTCAACCCCTACCCATGATATTTGAACCTATGACCTGGTGATAACTAAACCCCACACAAACCAGTTGGTGTAAACCTCATGGGTATTGTATGAATTCGAAGTTGTTTAATGAACATATTTATTATATTTGCAGTGTAACAATATATACACAAGAATATCCCAAGTAACAATAGATTCTAGCTTATTATTTTTAGGTTATCTTAATCACATAATTCAAATCTATAAGGTACATCAGAATTTCAAGAAACTTTAGAGTTACTATAATAAGTGTTAAAACCAAACACAACATTGTAGAAGGTATTTCCTTAGCTAGATCATACCAAGGATATTTCAACATATCTTAATGCATATATAAGATTCAAATGGAACTAAACTATATGAAACCAAAACACAAATCTTTCACAAATTGATAAAATTGTGAAATCATTGATAGAATCATTTGAAGTTTGTAAACACTTTTAATCAACATATTGTATCTTGTTAGACAACAAAAAATCCACGTCGAAGAAGAGTTAAACATTGTATGGCATTAATACTTATAAGTTTTTACAACCATAATCCAAGAAAAATGATTTCAAAAACTAAGTTAAACATTATATAGCAAGTCTAAATTCAAATTATTGATACATATCAAATTTATTTTAAACTTAGATAAATAATTAACAATGTTCATCATTAGTGTACTCATAATGCATTTTATAAATAAAACAACAACGACAAAAACATTAACATGATACGAGGAAACATAGTATGCATAAGTGATATATGTATCAATATACATGAGCGATAAACATATCAATATACATGTCAAACATACATCTTATAAAAATCAATAAACATGCCATAAATAAATCTTAAGTCAAATGTATAAAAATTGGTACATTTGGTCGACTCTCACTACGACTGCATCAAAAGACTATTGATTCATGTACAAAATTTGGGCTACGCCCATATACAACATGTAATACATCAACCTATACAAGCTAGTCTGAAATACATAAGATTACTTATATCCACATCTAGGGTGGTGGAAAATCAAGATCCCCTTGTGGAAAAATGGATCCTCTGCCCTTTGCTAGTCGAGCATGTTGACATCTCACCACCACTCTCACTAACACTGCATGTTGCAAAAGTTGTCACCATTTGACAACCATAAGTGCTATAATCCTCCTCATATCATATGTTAAACCTATCTCCCTCACGTCATGTACTCCCACCAAGTCCACGTCAAATTATTGCCACAAATAAAGCTAGTTGCATCCAAAGGTATGTGATTGACCATTCTGCCTCCACTGAAGGGCCAAACTCTACATATCTCACCAGGTAAGACCCTACCTCTTATTCATGAGATCTCATCTACCTTCCCAAAAAACCATCTACCATAGGCATTGACTGTGACACTGTTGAAGCCTTTAACATTATCGCAAAATCCATTGAAAACAACTCTTAACCCTAAGGCCCAATATAAACACACCACCACAATAGGCATGTTAATCACACATGATTATATAATACAGAAATCAAAACAAGTTAAACATAGATTATATGACTCACCAAGTGAACTCCACCAGGAAACATGACCATACTAGGATCTCCCCCACATATGAAAAACATAACACCTCTACTAGTGTCCTTCGCTAGTGCTTTAAGAACTCTCAACTCCTTGTTAATTGAATCAAACACTTCACCTCACCAACGTAACATTGGATCTCATAAGTCCCCAAAATAAATATCTAGGAAAGGCGACAAGGAGGCCACATGCTCATACAATAAACAACACAAGATGGACCCAAATGAAAAATCCCCTCCATATTAGACAAAGCATCGAGTCAATGGTAATGCTATGCCCTCTCTAATAAAAAATGCCTATGCAAATAAATGACCACAAAACACTTGCTCAACAATATGTATCCCATCCCCTATGATTCAACAACCTCTTAATGATCCATAAATCTACCTTCTATGGTAACCATTGCTTGGATCAATAGGTTATGCATGAGCAAGATATAACTGGAGCCTCTCTCCCAACCCTTTAGACTCATACAATACTAGGTAACTAGTTGATGCATCGATCTACATGAGTCCAATCTTGAACGAAGTTCAATCCTCTCCCCTCGAATCACGATCTCTATCAAGAAGTAAATATTGGTCAAGGCACTCAGTGATATTGGCCAAACTTGTAGTATAAATTGGTCCTCCTATGACTTCCACATCTACACAATCTTGGTTAGTATCCCCTCGTTTGGGTCGAATATGGTGCACTTAAAGTAATTGAGTAAACAAAAAATTACTGTAATGTGGCACACGACAAAATTTACATGCACTTCGATGCATAAATCCTCACGGTCTTGCTCTCACCATTAGATAGGAATAACTACTCGCTTCTATACTAAATCCAATAACAAATAAGGTCTGACCAATACATAGTTAAAAAAGCAAAAAAAGGATATTTGTGCAGTGTTCAAACCTTTAATCGCACGAAATTAACACAATTATTCAGATAATAGTAACACAAGACTCACACTGGTAGTCATGAAACACATGAAAATGCACACATATGCCTCTTTTAAGACGAGACACATTATTGATGAAAACAAGCCATTTCAGTGTGTTGTGTTTTATGTTGCATTGGTAATGGGGTTCCTAAAATGCACTGATGTGCATGTGGTCATGAAACACACTGATTCACATGTTGTCATGAAACAAACCGATATGCATGTTGGCGTCTCTTGTATGATGGAAATCATAATTAATGCTGACCAAAATTTTCATTGTGTTGTGTTTTATAATGCATGAATGATAGGGCATCTAGATAGATGGAATGCAAGCAATGCTTCTTGTAAATTCACAGGACACACCGAGTAGCCTGGTGCGAGTTGAACCCATGAAGTGCATCGCATGGAATTGTTTTTAAAAATATAAAAAATGAGCAACTTTAACCTTCTTTGGAATTTTTTATCTAGTGAAATTGAAAATAAGGAGGTAATAAACAATTTACTTGGTCTCTTCCCATCCAATGAGGTATGGTTCCATATAGAGAAAAAAATGAAAATGTGCATTATTTTCCAAAGTTCGAAAATGAATTGAATTGATCAACAAAACTAAAATTGAAGAAGCTAAAGTATAGAGCAATACAACCGAGGTTGTTGTATAAGGAGAGTGAGCACCAAAGGAATTGTGATAATGAAATCTTGTTTGTTAACTTTTTTAATAGCATTTTACCTTGGTGTGTTGTGCCCGACAGTGAGACATTCTAGTACATTATTTGGGTACTAGAACACACCAATATACTATTTTATTTTATTTTTTACTATAAAAAATTATATTTTGTAATAAAAAAACTTGGGCATGTAGTGTGTTATGTATATCTTCATGCACTGGTGCATTATAATATTCATAATGCACTGGTTGGATTTTTGACTATATGTTACAAAACTATATAGTGTTCTAACTTGATTCTTCGTGCCAAAGTTGCATTGATGCTTTTAATTTAGTTTGGGGAAATGATATACATTTTTAATAATAACAATTATCAAAGCATCATATTCTTTTAGGATTGGTTCATTATGTTTGGGAACGCCTAGGTTCCTTGTGATAATTTAGATATCTCATTATAAAAAACCTTTGGTTTCCCATCTCTGCTAGAAACAGATAAGGGATAAAGTACTTGAGGAGGCTTAGTAAAAACCTCAGCTAAAGGTGTTTACTTAAAATGCTATCAGCTATTTCCAAATTGAAAATTTATATATGTTGTTATTGTTAAACTCGTTAAATTGTATACATGATGGAACATACAAATATGTAAAATTTGAAATAGAAATATGTGATTTATACACTTTTTCCTTTCATTTATTAGAAGATTTTTTATTGCAATCTTCAGCTTGAGACCCTATTCAAGGGCCTCACACATGGCATTAGAGCCTATTTTAAAATATTTAGGCCTAGGAACCACCTACACACTTATGCAATGACCCAAAACAACCCATAATTATTTTATTAGCCCTTAAGATAGGGGTGGGCTTGCAACTTGAAACCTAAATTCCATGTTGCATGGAAGATTTAAATCTGCCAACCCTAAAACACTATGTACAGCATAGAAACCATTGATATAATCCTAAAACAACCTAAAAACACTGGGGCATGATCCTAAAATAATCCTAATTTAACCTTGAAATGACTTAGAAGTGTTAGAAGAAACCTATAAAGAAGAAAAATGTAAAGAAGAGAAGTGTGAGTGGCAAGAAGGAGATCCTACATAACTATTCCAACCTATTATCCATATTTTATCCCCTTGTACACATGTAAGAAATTCTTACCTGCAAGATGAATAAAGAAGTAAGGGAAGGTTAGATGCATAAAATATTAAACAAGAATAAAAAAGTATGTTTTTTTCCAAGGAAATATCTAGGTAGATCCACCCGAAAGGATCACATCATATCGGCTTATTAGAAAAGCCTAACCCCAAGGATGTCGAGGAGAATTGACTCTGTGACCTCCCATTAGTGAGGTTCTTTGGCGATGGGAACAAGAAAAATTTAGCTAACCCTAAGGGTTAAAATCAACAAGTATGTCATATATACAGTGAAATCATTACACACACACAAATATATATAAATATAAATAAATATATATATATATATATATATATATATATATATATATATATATATATATATATATATATATATATATATATATATATATATATATATATGAAAACCCTAAATAACAGTAACCAAATGAATTTTTTTTTTTTTTTTTGTGTGTGATAGTAACCATGGTCTATCCCATTGGATGCTCATGATAACACACACATAGGGCCAACCAATCTAGGCCCGAATGCATAACCTGTTGGAAAGCTAATTTAATGGGTGGTAGTAACTTTCATACTGAGCACTTCTTTCCAAATAATGATCAAGGAACATAGATAGAGATTGAAAAGATTTCAACTTGTGACTATTTTCCATAAGGAGTTCAACTATATTTAAAAGAACATGTTTCCTAGAAAACAACAGGGATTAGTAGAGCATGCATCATGCATATTGACATAGGCATAGTCAATATAGACAGACAAACCTCATGATTCTTCTACAGAAGCCATACCTTATATCAATATAATTTATTCCTTAATTCAACGATTCTCCTAGAAATTTCTCTTAGGTGAGGGTGAAGAAAAAAACATTGCAAAAACACTTTTCTATGACAACCATTTTTGCTACCCCTTGTACAAGTCCCCATGTAAATTAATTCATGTGAATAACATGGGAATACAAATAATGATTGGGTCGGAGGAGTGCACCTAGATTCAAAGGTACGAGGAGGAGGAGTTGTTTGTGCTAAATGTAAACCCAAGCCACTTCATGTATTCCGCTAGCTATCTCCCTGATGAATTTATGGACATGTTGATGTGAGCATTGAAGTTGTGTATGGGTTGCTTGAGTGAAGGACAAAACCATGTTGTCCCTATTCTTGTGGGATGTGTTTAGGAAGTCAACATGCAAGAGATAGAAAAGAGAAGGGTAATGAAAAAAAAGAGGGGGAGATGGGTGAGAAAGGAGGTGTGAAGGAGAACATAAGCAAAGCATATGTGTAGGAATGAGAGTGATTAGGAGAAACAACATTGTAGAAATCCTTTGTGGTGTGATTGGGAAATCATTCATTGCATTTTGGTGTGACCCAATGCATGTATTGTTGTTGAATTTGGCCGATAAGGCTCAATGGAGATATTGATTCACTCCATGCTTTCCTCGGGGTTGAAAAAAGACCCTTAGAGTGAGATCATACTCCTAGAATGATAAAACCTTCACTGAATCTTGTGTGAATCCATATGATTGATTTCTGAGAGATAAAGAGAGTCATTATGGTGCTTATTACCTAGGAGTAGTTGAAAAACCACTTGGATAGTGGAATCCTCATATTGATTATTTGTTTGAATAATTGTTGGTGTGAATTCCAATGAATACTTAATTCCTCAAACTCTGGATTTGGATCATGGGTGGTCAACTGGAGGAAAGGTTGTAATGTAGCTACCTTATGGTTGGTTGGAGAGTGGAAGTCCCTCCCTTAGTTAACAACCATTCAAGTTGATCAGATAAGTATAGTTATTTGTACCCATTTTATTATGGATGATGATTAATGCCTAATGTGTGATATTAAGGTGTATGGTTAAGTACTCCATATGGAGGAATGTTGATATCTTTGTATGTCTATGATGAGTGCTTGTTGATATGTTCTCATGGTCATGTGAGACATGAATCTCTATGTTTACTATTGTTCCCATTGGCCACACACACACAAACACACACCCCCCCCCCCCCCCCCCCCCCCACACACATATATATATCTATGGTTGCTTGATGTGTTCAAATAACCCATTACAGTATGTGATTTCCTATATCTAAAATGTTGTGATGATCATGGATTAATGCCTCGTTGAAGGTTGCATACTCCTTCTTATAAGGATGAAGTAATTAAATCCATGTATTTATTTTCATATATGTTAAACCATGAATGATGGATGATGTTTTTTTATGTGATATGACATTATATGTAACAACATTGCTAATGGAGTAATGAGGTACTACTATTTTTCTATGATGAAATGTTGTGTGTGAGTGTCTTTATGGTTATGAGGGGCTTGGAGGCCTCTGTGTTTGCCGATATGATCATGAAATGTAGAGCTATATTCATATTAATGTATGATTGCTTGATGTGCTTAGCTAGACTATTACAATGTGTGAATTTTATTGTCTGATATGTTGTGAATATCATGGATCTCTAATTGTTTAAGACTATTGATTATCTTTCCTAGTGAAGGAATGAGAATGATGCAATGTATGATGTATCTGTAGATTTGATAGTATTTGTTTGGGATCCATGGAATGTATTATGGATAACTATAGTAAGTGGAAGGTTAAGTGTTTGGATAAGGGTTTTATCACTATAGAGTTAGTGATCTAAGAAATGATAGGCTTCAAGGAGAACTATGGCTAAGTTCCTTAAGGTTCTTAGCTTTTATAAGTCTAAGTGGTGCGAAAGTTATGTTTTGTAGTTGGGATCAGATGGGTTATTGGGATGATAATGTATCAATTCCATATATGTTTTTGTACCCTTTTCATCTAGTGAATCCAGATATACAAAATGGGTGGATACACTTGAGTCTAGTGGATGTACTTAGGAATCTGTGCATCTGGAAAGTCAACAAGAATGCAACTTAAAAAACACCTAGATTTAGACTGGGCTAGATCTTCCTTAGTAAATGGGGATTAATACATTGATATCCAGGATGGGCTCTATAAGAGTGATTATCGTATTGAGGGAGGACTCCCTTGGGAGCACAAATGTATCTAGGATAGGCCCCACTTGGGTGGAGCCTGATGTTACTTTATTTGGTGAGAAAATTAGGATTCAAGCAATCTGCGGTGTTTACACTTGATGTAAATATTTGCTTTGCCAGATATCAAAGGTGATGGATCAATAACCAGGGTTTAGGAGTTTCACAAGGTGGAAAAGTTAGTGTTACTAGATTTCTTCAATGGTCCAGATATAATGTAGAAAGCAATGGAATGCGAAGGGCCTGCATATTGTGGGACTCGCGAATGAAGTGAAGTAGACGATGCCATATTGGATGAAGTACCCACGTGTGTTCTTATGGGATCCACAACATGTGATGTGAAAGAAGAGATCTGGGGGTCCAAGAGATATTGCACCTTGGATTAATTTGTGCACCTTGGATTACCTCCAAAACCAAATACAAAAGAAACTGCAAAGGGATCGAGCCCTATAGGACTCGATTGTTTGGGTCGAGGTGGCATATGAAACAAAGGCACAATGGGTTTGCATGGATGACATGCAGTGGTCATTGTTGACATGGCAAGTTATAATTGTCCAGACTCCAAGTGAGCATATCTTTCAATCTGAGAGTTAGATTGAGGTAAAGTTTATATTTCCATAAAGCTCTTGATGAGATGAATGCGATGGTGTTGTCCAAAGTTAATTCCACAAGCTTTGGAGAAGAAGGATTTTTGTAACCCCATCTTCATAGTGATACCATGGAGGTTAATTTAGTTAAAATTAACACCTCCCACAACCTAGGAAGTCCAAGGGGGTGGGAGGGATCATTACAAAGTGGTATAAGTGCATGATTCAACACTAGACTTGGATGGGCTTAAGAAAAAATGAATTGAGAAGCTAAAGTTCAACACTTGGACTAGATGGGCTCAAGAACAGATGGAATGGGAGCTCAAAACATGGTTCAACTTTAGACCCGAAGAGGCTCTCAAGTAGATTATTAAAAACAATATGATAATTTTTCTGTTGTATATATGTATATGCTAACCTTTAAACTTGCAGATGTCATGAATGCTAATCTTGGTAAAATGTTAATTTCAAAACTAGTGATGATATGGTTATAAACGTGCTAATATACCCTTATTAATTCTTGGAACATGTGACTAACATGGGTTTTAGATATGTGAACAACAACAAACAACATGCTTTAGATTGACATGCATAATATTTCCATGACAAAGTAAGTCAATCTGTTTATGCCTAATATACTAACAAGTTTTTGTATGACAATGCATATCAAGACACAATTACAACAAGAGATAAAGGGATGGAAAATAGTATGGTACATAACAACATGGACCAAGTCCACCACAAGCAATAAGGGGAAATTCCCCCTAATAGAAAATAACCTTTAGGAGCTTGAACGATGAGTTAAAGAGTTGCAACTTAGAGAATGAAAGTCTCGTTAGAAAAAAGGTAGAACAAACAAGGTTGAACACAATGTTGCTAAAAATATTTCATACATGCAAGGGTTGTTGTAGCATGCGCCAACTCCTAGAGATATAGAACAATGTCACGTAGACAAGGCCAGAAAAAACCCTCGTAAGGTTAGAGAGAAAATAAATCCATTTTCATTTTGGAACTATGGAGATGCACATTTGAGGAAACACTGCCCTAACAAACAAAAAAGGGAAGAAGAATGATTCATGTGAACTTTAGGCACGTGAATTAACAACACTAAAGGAAGTGATGCAATGGAGAAGAGAGAGAAGGGAGCATCCCCTCAAGCTCTATGAAATACTGAAAAGTTCCTTCTTGAGCTATTTAGAGGGATATTGGAATTTTGAGGTTGTTATAAGACTTGGGAAGGAATCTAACTAAATTTTGTGCATATGTTGGTGATGGACACACTAAACAACATAACTTAATGGATTAGGTTTGTTGAGAACTAATGGATGAGGTGCAGAGGGGGTGTTTTGCTTCACTTTGATTGTTATTGTTGGATACATATTTATATGTTGTTTGTTGACTTCGAGCATAGCCACGTTGCTTTATGTTTTTGTCATGTGTTTCTATTGTGGTCTTTCTCTATTTTCCATTCTTCTTCTTGCCATTTTTTGGTTAGGTATTGCTTATTGTTCTTGTTGGGCATGATGGTTTTCCATTCTTCTTCTTGCCATTTTTCCTTGAAGCCTCGACTTAGGGGACATACTTGACCTCCTTCTTCTAGATAGGTTTATGCTTTCCAATCATAGAAATAGACCTCTCACTTTTCCTCTTCTAGATGCAAATATTTCTCTTAGGTTTGCTTGAGCTCATAAGTATGATATTGTTATTGTGTGTATGACCTCTCCATTATTCTCTTATTTATATCACTTGTATGAGTGACCTTAGGGATTTTCCTTTTCCATTAAGAAACCCTCATTTAACAACTCAAACACAAATTAGAATAAATAATTAGTTAACTTAGGTCTTAAGTCCACTAATTTGGGTCAAAAGCCCAACCATTTGGGTAACTTTCCCAACCACACTATTGTTGGGTTTTCTCCACTTGGAAATACCTTCTGAGCTACCCAAATTCCAAAACTCCCTCATAGTGAGGAAGGTATTTCCTTCACACCTTGAAATATCCAACTCCGTGACTTTCCTTACATACCCATGACTGCCCTTGCATGAGTCATGACTTTCCCTTGCATGACCATGATTTTCCTCGCATGTGCCACGTCTTCTTTTGTACTTGGCCAAGCTTTATCTTGAAAAGTGCATAATTTTCCTTGCATGCAACATAACTTTTCCTTGCTCCACCATGAGTGTCTGCACAAGGTTCATGACTATCCTTGCATGGGTTGAAAACTCCACTCTCGCTTGAACCTGAAGGTTCAAACTTCCACTGGGCAGCTGGCATTCCTTCATAGTATCCCTCTGAGGCTAGACTCCCTTTGATCCTACACAACCTCCCCAGGCTCACTCTACTTTCCCTCATGGAAAGTGCTACTAATAAACTTGTGTCCTTCCATATTTAGTCCCAAGTTGTGCTCGAACACTAGGTCTAATCCTCGTTTTGACATCCTTTTATCATTTCTTCCATCCTTTTCACATAGTTTTTCTACATTTTCAAAATACACGGTCATTTAGGTTACACTTAGGCATAATAAAAGGTATCATTCATTCATATCTTGTAATTTATATTTTCTTTGTGAAATATAATTAAAACATCTCTATGGCTACCAAAATGTACAAATTAGATAGCTAATCAAAAATTCTGTAGCTCAATCCATGGTTAGATAAGTTCTAGCGAGCTTCAAGGAGAAAAAAATACATGGATGGATGCCAAATGTTGAGCATATGGATATTGACCTATTGCACCTACCTAGCAAATCACAAAGCTTGAGAATTTTGATGGTAAAACTAGAAGTCAACTCTGGTTATAACAGTCTATCCTTGTGCAGAATTTGAAGGCAGGCAATTTCATCGTCAAGCGAGCATGGAATTGAATGAGCAAAGATTGGATTTAAAGATTATGATGTGTTGATATGAAATCTTCTCATGATTTTCTTTTCTCGTAGAAAATCATGAGAAGCATATTTCCTATTTCGATTAGAACATTTAGTTGTCAATTGAAAAACTAGTTTCTCGGCTTGTAATTCTTCGAAGTTGTTAGTCTAGAGATATTATAAATTGCTTTGAAGAAAATACAATGGAAAATCGTTCTAGTTTGTAATTGTTGTTATCTGAGACTCTGCTTTCATAAATACAATTACTTTGTTCCTATTATAATTCCATGTGTTGGTGATTGATTCATTGATTTGAGTTCTTTCATTCTTGTGCTCAAGAGGAGCCCCACCCCGAAGAGTCATAAGCTATTGTAATTGTTGAATTTCGTTACTATTTTAGGAGCTATTTCAATTTAATTTATGAATAGTCAGATGTTTCATGGCATGTTAATGCTTCATTTCTATTCTAGTTTACTCATCATTGTTTTGTTTTCACAGGTTTAGCACTCATCATTAAACTCGAAACACCAAAAATATTTGTTTTATTAGTTTTCCTATTTGAATTCTTTCTTAGTCTCAAATTTAATATTTAATGATCAAATCGGTTCTAATTAGAGTTGTGCACATTAGTAATATGTAAATTCTTGTATTTTAGATCACTAATTCTTAAGTTCATTTTGGTTTTTCTCTCTAGTTGATTTACTTATGCATTCTTAGAATAGGTTTGATTTCAAAGTACATAGAGTAGTTCCATTTTCAAAATAGAATAAGATTTCTTTTGAGTCAATTAGCATAGACTTTCAATTTAGTTTAATATAATAAGTTTCAATTTTGTCAAATAGAATAAGTCTCTCAATTCAATTCAATAGTGTAAGCTTTTCATTCTGCTTAATAGAGTAAATTTCCAATTCTTACTCTTAGACTAGTTCTTAGCATAGATTGCTTTCAAGTTATTTTGATTTGAACAAGTATTATGGAAAGAACATGTGCGTACACTTGATAAGAGTTAATATTGAGTAGCTTAGATTTACAAATTGCATTCGAATTTAATAGATTAGAATTACAACTTGAATTTAAATTCAATCTCTTGATCAGAAATAAAACTCCTAGGATATATTGTGCACATATGATTCACAAGTACATGAACCTTGTTTTGACAATTTAATGAATCAATTTAACTAAAATTTAAATTACCCAACATTTTTGGTGTCGTTTCCAGGGAATTGTATATAGAAATTTATTTTTTATTTGCATATCATACTAGATGCATTCATTTTCTAGATGCATAGTTAAAATCATATTAAAATAATTTAGATGCATGTATATAGAACAAGATTCTAGAGGTATATTTGTAAGTAGAGGTAGACGACATAGTTCTATACCAACATCACCAACCACCCCCGTTAGACCACGTAGTGACACACCATCCAACGACACTCACATTCCATCCATAATAGGTAGACATAGACTCCCTAAAGTGCATAGATTTGAAATTCAGCCTATGGATTCACCAACTTCATCTACATAAGTTGTAGTTTAAGAACCTACATCCCCTATTGAAGGAAATTTTTTTTTTTCTTCAACAGGTCAACAACTCTTAGGATAGGAGTTAGAAGTACCTAATGAAGAGGAGAAGGGAATTTTTCTGACATATCATCAATAGAAGAACCAGAGGAGGAAGAAGTAGACAACCCTATTTTTGAACCTTACTCTGAAAAACCTACAATGGTAGGATAAGGAGAAGGATAAGTACACAATGTGGAGGATAGACCAAGAACTGGTGGAGGAAGAGGTAGAGGATGTAATAGAGGAGATCGAGGTGGTAGAGGTGGAAGGGGAGATGATAGATATTTTCATGAGGAGGATCCTTGTGTATTCCCCATCTTAAATATAGACACCATTGCTACCATGAAAAACATCTCACTATCCATCCTTCCTAACTTTTATGGGTTAAGAACTGAGGATCTAGAGACATTTATTTTTGAATTTGAAGTATTATGCAGATCATATGATTATCTACTTGACACTAGAAATTTGAGACTATTTCCAGCCACTGTAAAATATGGAGCTCTTAAATGGTTCATGGGTCTAGGAACACATTCTATTAAAAAATGGGATGATATGAAAATAATATTCATAGAAAAATATAAATATTATTGTATGCATTGTGACCTTAAGGATGAAGTCTTTAAGATGGTTCAAAAAGAGGATGAAAACCTTGAAGATCTGGTGGAGAGGTTTGCCTACAATATCAAAAGGGATAAATTGCACAATTTATATGAAGAGACATTAAAATATATTTTACTATAAAACATAAGGGATGAGTGGATTGATCTTCTCAATTTAATGCGCAAAGGAGATATCTGCCACTTGTCATTCAAGGAAATTTGTGAGTTATGCAAACACATTGCAAGAGGAAAGTGAAAATATGGTAAGAACCCAAGAGACCCAGTCATGTCAAGAGTAACCAAATCTGCATCTAGAAAAATGAGTAGATAATAATTAGGAATTTTTTTTGATAACTTTAAAACTAACATCCTTTGAAATCTTAGTGAACAACTAGATACTTTAAGGATACAAAACAAGCAAAAAGTTGAGAATATTGCATTATCCATTTTCTATCTGAGGTGTAGGAAAAATCATGATTTACCACAATGCCCTCTTGATAGTGTTGAAACATGTGTTATATGTGTAGAAAATCATGATACAAAAGAATGTCCTTCAATACCTGGGTTTAAGGTTTTCTTCCAAGATAAAGCTAGAACAAGTCAAGTTGAATCTCTTTGTTATGTTTCTCCCAAGAGACCTTAGTGGCCTCGACAAATAGGTATGGTACAATATCAAAATGCACAATATCAATCATATGCACAACCAAAAAGGAATTGGAATAAACTTATGCATTGGAAAACTTGGCCACCTCAACACCAAAACCCATCTTGGTCACAAAGTTGGAAAAATTCTAATGGTAGGAATCCTTAGTATTCTCAATTTCAACAAACATATCCTCGATACCAACCTTAGTATTATCCTCCTCAACCTTCACAACCTACTCAACCACAATTCCATCCCCAATTGGCTTCGAATCAACCACTTCCCTTACCATCCACTCCATTTCCTCAAGAACCTAATCAACTACCTGCTTAACCACTCCCAAATCCAAATAATAAAATCCCTCAACAACCCATATATAATGTTGAGGGTCAAGATTTCCAGGCTTGTATGATATATCCTTTAGGTCTAAATGATTAGATCTGGTAGAGTCTTGCAAAAGAAATCACAACCAGTTGTCATCCAAGAATATAAGGAGGATAAAGTTCATGAAAAAGAGGCATCTCTTGATAAAGAATATACTCTTCCAAAGGAAGATGTTCCTGTACAATTAGGTGACAACCAAATAAAATCAACTCCTAGAATTCCTCTAGTAGAACAACCTTATGTTTCCTTACAAAGTCCTCATTTCCTTAAAAGGCTTCAAATTGATAAGGGAATAGAAAGGAAATTCATTTTACCTAAATATAATATGTTAGATGAATTGAAAAACATTTGCATCAAAATTCCTTTACTCCAAGATATAAAGAAAATACCTATATTTTCAAAAAAAATAAAGGATTTGTGCATTAAAAAACTAGGAAGAAAAATAAAAGACATTAAGAAGATTCAATTGGTAGGAAAGATTGCAGATATTGTGATGGGGAAACCAATAATTCAAAAATATCCCTATTGTAAAAATTCACATCAATGATATTGAAGTTACAAACACTTTGATTGATTTAGGATAAGCCATTACTATTATGAGCAAACAAACTACAGATCAATTGAAGCTTCCTAATCTTCAATATAACCTAACTTTATTGCAATTAGCAGATAGATCTGTTACTAAACCTGATGGTATGTTAGAAGATGTATCCGTATTTTTAGATTCATGGGAATATTTTGTTGACTTTATGGTTTTGACTCCTAAGAATAATTTAGGTGGGCATCCATTGATCCTTGATAGACCTTGCCTAGCTACAACTGATGCATTTATAAGTTGTAGAGATGGTGACATGTGAATTTATGATGGTAATTGTACTAAGAGATTCACATTATATCCACCTGAAAAAACAATAACTGGAATATAAAGTGAAGTTTGGATTGATGATGATAAATAATATTTTGAGGATATTCAACTTGTATTTACTCTTTCACAAATTGACGAGGAAGATCAATTGATAAATTTGATGAAAAATAATGATTCTTATTCATATTGGGAGCAAGATCAAAGTTTTCAAGAGAAATGTAACATTGAATATTTATCATCTTGACAATCTGAAGTAGCTTTATGTTCTATGGAAAAGTTTGGCAATTCTTTAGTAGAGAATTTTATAACTAAAACATTAAACATTAATAATAACTTGGAAGAATTCCAAAAGAAACAACTCATAAATATGCCACAAAACCATTCCTCTGCATATGCATGGGAACACATTGACATGAAGGGAATTGACCCTAAAACATGTATGCATCATATCTACATTCAAGAAAATGCCAAATTAGTGAGACAACCTCAGAGAGGGATGAATCCCAATTTGGGAGAAAACGCTAAGGAGGGGCTACAAAAGTTGCTTAATTTGAATTTCACTTACCCGATATCATATAGCCAATGGGTCTCACCTTAGTGATTGTTCCTAAGAATAATGGATAGTGGAGAGTGTACATTTATTATAGATAACTAAATAAGGCTACTTTAAAAGATCATTTTCCACTACCCATTTTTCAAGTATTAGATACTTTAGCAGGGAAGAAATATTTTTCATTTCTTGATGGTTTCAGTGGATATAACCAAATTCAACTGGCACCAAAAGATCAAGACAAAACAACTTTTACATGTCCATGGGGTACACATACTTACAAGGAACTTAATTTTGGTTTATATAATGCACCTACAACATTCCAAAGAGCGGTTCTAGGTATCTTTTTGACTTGATTCAAGATTGTGTAGAAGTTTACATGGATTATTTCACAGTCTATGGAAATACTTTTGAAGAAGCTCTTGAAAAATTAGAAAAAACTTCTCATTAGATGCAAAGAAGCAAATCTTTCATTGAGTCATGAAAAATGTTTAATGATGTTTAATGAGGGAATTGTTTTGGGCCATCATATTTTAGGTATTGGAATCAAGGTGGATGCATCGAAGGTAGAGGTAAGCTTTAAAATTTCAATTCCTACTTGTCAAAGAGATGTTAGGATTTTTATTGGTTTTACAAGATATTACAAAAGATTCATAGAAAACTTCATAATAATAGTTTCTCCGTTCTTTAAACTTCTTACAAAATATTGTGATTTTGTTTGGAATTCTGACTGCCAAAAGGCCTTTGAATCATTGAAATAGAAAGATACTGAAGCACCAATCTTAAGAGGGCTAAATTGGTCTCTCCCATTTCATATTTCAATTGGTGCTTCAAATACATCTTTAAGAGTTGTATTGGGACTAAAAGACAGTAAAAGTTGATTCCCGCAGAGTTAAATTATACAGTTACAGAAAAGGAATTTTTAGTTCTTGTTCATTCTATTAATAATTTTTGACATTATATTATTGGCTATGAAACTTTCATTCATACATATAATTCTGTTATTAGATATTTAATGAATAAACCAATTATTAATGGCAAGATTACTACATGGTTGTTATTGTTACAAAAATTCAATATTACTATCCTAGATAGGCCAGGAAAGGAAAACACAGTTGTTGATTTCCTTTCTAGGATGCAGAATAATAATATTGAAACCCTTGTAAAGGATAATTTTCCTAATGAATATCTTTTTGTAGTATCTACTAAGACTCCTTAGTTTGCAAATATTTCTAACTATTTGGCTACAGGAAAATTTCCTCCAGAGTTATCAGCTAAAGAAAGACAAAAAATTATTAAGACCAATGCACCCTATTCATGGATAGAGGTAGAATTGTACCGAACCAGACCTATTCTGATTATCCAAAGATGTGTTTGAGAGGATGAAGTACCAAAGATATTAAAATATGTCCATGATGAACTATGTGGAGGACTCTTCGATGATACAAGAAATACATATAAAGTGCTTCTTTTGGGATATTATTGGCCTTCTCTTTTTATAGATGCTAAGGAATATGTCAAATGATGTGATAGCTATCAAAGAATGGGAAAGCCCATTCAGTCAGACAATATGTCTCTACAACCTCAAGTACTAGGATTCAAGAACATTCCACTGACATAAAACATAATCATTCCAAAACCTCAGTTTTAGCTGAACATTATAACAAAACCAAACATCAAATTTGTATTGACAACACCTATGTCTTGGCCAAAATTGATCACTATTTCCATAGGAAATTTAGGGAAGCTATAGAGATAGGAAAACGTCGTGATAACCTTAATTGTGATGATGGATGGAAAATTAGTGAGAAATGGATTCCACCTACATTTAACACTAACTTAATCATTATTGTCCTCTATATTAATTAATTCTCTTTACCTTTTCTCTACGTTTACTTTTCTTATTAATAATTTATTAATACACCACATTAACCTACATTAATACCTCTTCATAAAATTTTCTTATTAATTCCTCTGCATTAACTTTTCTTATTAATTCTCTATTAATACATTTTTTTTTGGTCAAGCAAGAATGGAGCTTTCTATTAACTGAACAAGTACATTACATATGTTACAAGGTAAACCAAAATTCCTTTCATTTACCAAAAAATGGTCCACAAACCTATCAGAAGCGTTATTGGCTTTAAACCTTTAAAACTCTGAACCATTCACTCTATCGGAAAATAAGGATTACACAGGAAATACACAAAACCCGACTCGTAACCCATAAGGTCGAACTTCAAAAATAAAACATTCGCGACCATAAAAAATGGCAGGTCCACACTTCTGGTGCAACGCCCTCCCACTGCGCTCACCAAACATTGATCTCCGATTGGCCTGAAAACTGTCGTCCATCTCATTCAATGATCCAACGACTAACGTCGAATCGCAAAATCGCATATCGGCAAATCACAATTCCAACTCCACCTCCTTACTTCGATCACTGATCAACCACTTGCATGACCGAACCTCCACCGTTGATTTACCTTTCGTGGAACCAATGGTCCACGCTGATTTCGGGTGGACAAGTAGCACGAGGATTAACTGCCTGAAAAGCGGTTTCCTCTCTCCTCCTCGTTGCTACGTGTCGCTTGAAGAGTGGAATCGGAGGCCATCCTCGAAATAACAGATACCACTTATACCCCGCTCGAAATACCACTTGTGGTTCGAGAAACCATTTCCGCATGAATTAATTTGCGCGCTCTTCCGCCAAGCAAATACCATCGATCTATCCCATCGGATGGTTCTCACTCCTTCCTCCCTGCACCGTTGATCTTCTGCTTATCAATGGATTTTCTATTAAACCCAAGTTTTTTTGTCATACTCTGTTTAACACATAGAAACTCATAGATAACAATATTTCGTTAATCAATGTGTCACCATCGATCCATACAGTGCTCGATGGTTGATTAAACTTGCAGCACTTCCAGAATCAGTCCTCACGCCACTGCATCCTTGGTCTTCCTCCGCTGATCTCAACCTTCCACTCAAATCCAATGGAATACTAATGCCAATACAATCTTCGAACTACTACCAAACAACAGGTAAACAGTTTAGGCTTCCCTATCCTCTCGCCTGTCTCTTGATCCTCTTCGATCCATACTGTCAATCCATTGCTCCCCATCTTTGGTAGCCTGACAGAGACAATCCTCTAACAATTTACCTGGGGGTAACAACTCCCAAATGTGCTGAGTGTCCCTTTCCTTATTAGTCACTCTTTCATTCACCAATTGATCAGCTAACATGTTAGCTTTTCTTTTCACATGGACAAAGCTTACAATTTTTAAGGTTTGCAGGTGGGTGTAGATACAGTGAAAGACCTGCGATAGCCTCCAGCGTTTCCAGTCTTTATCCGGTGATTTACCATTACATATTTTCTTGGACGCTCTAATAATCAATTCTGAATCTGATTCAATGATGACATTATGTGAATTTGAATCCACCAATATTTCCAAGCATTGCTTTAGGGCCATGAGTTCCACCATGTTATTAGTGGCCTTGCCCAAGTGGTCATGAAATATCTTCTTTATTTGACCCTTTTCATCTCTTATAACACCCCCAAAACTAGCTAACCCTGGGTTGCCCTTAGAAGCTCCGTCTATATTGACCTTTAAGAAACCATGTGGAGGAGGCTTCCAAATATTTGTATATGCATTTTTTTGGCTCACACCCTTGATTGTGCCCTGTGGGCTTATAGACTAGAGACCCAAATGTAGTAGAATACTCGCATCTTGGGGCAGAGGAGGGTCCTTAGGAAGTGTCCCCAACAAGCTACTGACTATGTCTTTGAGTTGCCTTAAAATTTGGTCATTTATGTGTTGGGGATTGCTTGATTTGTTCTTGAAGATCCGACTGTTGCACTCTTTCCACACATTCCAGATGACAAAGCCTGGAACCAGAGTCCAGGCTTTATTAATGATTTCATTCCCTGAGAAATTTTTCCTCCAATTCTTCAAAGTGTTGGAGAAGTTGAGTCTGTCCCTATCAGTGTACTTAAAGGTTGAGGCCACCCATTCCCACACGGTGGAGGTGAAAGGGCATAGGTTGAGAAGGTGATCCATCGTCTCCTCTTGTGAGCCACAAAGGTAGCATTTGGATGGTCCAGTGAAGCCTTTTTCAGGAGATTCTCCCAAGTTAAGATTTTCCTTTGATGAACTAGCCAAATAAATAACTTTATCTTCATCCAATGGGGGCTCTGCCAAAGATTCTTCCAAACTTGATCAGGGTTTAGATAGTTAAATCCTGTTACTACCTGTTTAGCTTATTTGAGGTTAAAGTTTCCTTCGGTATTCTTTCCCCATATTAGTTGGTCAGGCAAGGAGGATACCAGAATCCTCCTATTTTCATTATAAAACCCTAATTTTTAAATATAACTTACATATAACACTTCATATCACGTTACAATCTATTTAATTGGCCCATAATATTTTATTATCTTATTTCTCTCATACTTTTAGGATTTTAGTCCTGTTGGCTCCTTACCATTCCTCCTCCTCTTTCTATATATATATAGCACCTTCATAAGATCAGACTTTCACATCTTTAATCAATCCTGAAGAGGAACCACATAAGATGGTTCAAAACACCGATACATTAACCAATATCAATGCGATTGATACATAAACTAATTCACATGTATATTCTTATTTATATAGATTATGTTACAAAATGGGTAGAAGCTAAGGCACTTCCTTTTTCTACTGAAAATGTTGTAGTTACATTTATTTTTGAGGATATTTTCACTTGTTTTGGTGTCCCAAGGGAAATTGTGAGAAATCAAGGTGATTAATTCACATCCAAGTTGGTGTAGAAAATTATGGAGCAATATAAAATCAAGCATCAGAAATCCACTCCATAACATACACAAACCAATGGGCAAGTGGAATCTACCAACAAGGTACTTGAAACAATACTAACCAAGACTGTACACTTGCACAGAAGAGACTGGGCAGAAAAGCTTCCAAAGGCATTTTGGGCATACCACACCACATGGAGAAACACTACTGGGCATACTCTTTTTTTTTTCCACTGGAAAAATCAGTAACTTTCATTAGTTTTGAAAATTACATATAGCAGATGCCGAGGCATTACTTGTATTGTTCATAACAAAAACCAACTTTCATAGTGTTGTTCTGTAGTCATCAATCAAACTGTTCTGTGTACATTCATCTGTCTGTGCTTAATATCTATAAGAAAGTTCTATTTATATACATATTCCATGTTCTATGTACTTCTGATATCCAAAAAAGAAACAAAATCGCCATAGCCTATCCGTTGCTGGGACTGTTGTCCCTTTGATCTCTTTGTTCTATGAATGGCCTGTGATAGAACTGATGCACCTCTGCTCCATTCTGCTCCACTGTTATCCACTCGCCTCGGGGAAGTGTCGAGGCCTCTTTGGATAATTTGTCAGCCTCGCTGTTATGCTCTCTGTAAATATGCAAACATGAGCAATGGTTAAAAGCTGCTTTGAGAATGAGTGTATCATGTAGCAAGTTACTGAGAGTGTGTGTATGACAATTTGTGATATTGTTGATCCAGTTTATAACCACCATAGAGTCCCCAAAAATATTGATGCTGGTATGCTGATGTGTTAATGCAAAATGGAGGAGGCTGTGTACAGCAGAGAGTTCAGCGAAGTTGTTTGTTCCATTGCCTAAGCCTATTTTGACAAGGAATCGGTGGTGATCATTAAGGTGCAGAACAAACCCCCCGCCACATCCTTCCTGATTTGCAGCTCCGTCGAAAAATGCCCACGGGATGGTTCTGTCAAATTCGGGCATAGGTTGAATGGATCTCGGGCGAGGGGGAGGAGGGTCCGGGAGCTCATGATATGCTGAAACAATGGAGGCTTCTACCCTGCCCCATGATATAATTCGATCCTCAAATATGGCCCGATTTCGGGCAAGCCATATAAACCAAGTAGCCACAGGTGGAAGGTTTTGTACTTTGGTTCCCGGGTGGCTGAGCGACCAAGTATCCCATGCATTCCTGATATCATTTCCTCTCCAAATTACTGCAATTCCCAGCTGGTTGCATATGTTATTCCACAGGTTTATGATTACAGGGCATAGAAGGAAAATATGATCCTGAGTCTCTGATGCACTTTTGCAGAAAATACACCATGATGGGCCACATAATGCTCTGTGGGTGAGGTGTTCACCTGTGGGCACATTGCCATAAAGAGCGCACCAGAAGAATAGTTTAGACCGGGGAGATGCCTTCAGCTTCCAAATAGCATGCCACCAAGGCTGTATCACCTCAGGCATTCTATGAGATATGAGCGCAGTGTATCCCAATTTTGGTGCATATATACCATGGTCGGCATAGCACCAAATGAGTTCATCCGGGCCTTGCTTAATTCGAACATGAGATTCAGATAAGGCCTCCGTGTATCGATCCCATTCCTGGTGCCAATGGATAGGGAGGTTCAATTGCTGAGCAGATTTCCAGGCTTGTGAAAAAATATCCGAGCGCTGTTGGTCTGCAATTTGTGCAAAATGCCGAATATCCTGGGCCTGTAAATGCAGTAAAAGGTCTGGACTAAGAATGTGCCTACCCCCACAGTTAATCCAGGGATCCAAACCAATTCTGCCCGTCCACCCATCATTTATGCGCCAAGCAAGATTGTTCCGGATGAGAGGAAGGGATAGAATTAAGGCCTTCCAAACCGAGGAGCATCCCGATGTTGACCAGGTAGGGAAGCGGGCCCAGTCCAAAATATTATGAGGCCAAATGTATTTAAAATAAACTACCTGTGTCCAGAGATTTTGTCTGGTCAGCAGTGTCCATCCCATCTTGGCAGCCAGTGCTTTTGCAAATTCAGGCAGTTCCTTGAGCCCCCATCCCCCCCACTTTTTAGGCATAGAGATCTTCTTCCATCCGATCCATGCAAACAATCTTTTGTCCTGATTCCCATTCCAGAGATATCGATTACAAATTTGTTGAAGTCTCCCCAGGATGTTCCTTGGGATCCATGCTAAGGCCATCCAGAAGACCGGGGTGGCTTCTAATACAGACTTGATAAGCACCAGTCTCCCAGCCCTGGAGAGATATCTGAAGCTCCATCCTGAGAGTCTTTTTTCCAATTTGGCAGCCAGCCAGACCCAGTCAGCAATCCTTTGACAGGTAGGTTTCAGATTAAATCCCAAATATTTGAATCCTCTATCCAGGGGGTGAACTGCATATGGAAAGGATTGTAAGCCAATCTGTGTCTCCTGTACCGATGTGCGGGCACAGGTGATGGTAGATTTAGTCTGATTTGGCATCATACCAGTGGCAGATGAAAAAAGATGGAGAATCCTTGAGAAAGATCGAGAGTCTCGAACACTGCCATTTAGAAGAATGAGGACATCATCTACAAAGAGTAGATGAGTGAGATAACAAAGGTCAGAGATGCGAAGTCCCCCAATATCTCCAGATCTCTTTGCAGCTTCCATAAGTCGACTGAGACCTTCCATGACCAGCAGGAACAGGAGGGGTGATAGAGGACACCCCTGCCTCAGACCCCTGCCCGAGTGAAAAAAGTCTGTGGCCGAGCCATTGATAAGTATACTGAAGGATGGAGAAGTAATGCAGGCCATGATCCAGGTTATGAAAGCATGAGGGAACCCCAGATGAATGAGGATCATTTTGAGGTAGAGCCAGCTGACACGGTCAAAAGCTTTAGACAGATCAATTTTTAAGAGGATGGCTTTTAAGTTCTTCGACCATATGGAATGGAGGGCTTCTTGAGCTAGTCCAATGGCCTCATGGATCTGTCTGGATTCGAGAAAAGCAAATTGCTGAGGGGCGATAGAACGGGAGAGGATAGGCCTGAGACGATTAGCAATGGTCTTGGATATGATTTTATAGAGGCAGTTACATAAAGATATGGGCCTGTAGTCATCAAAGGATGCCGGGGAGTCAGATTTGGGGATGAGAGCGATAAAAGTGGAGTTGATGGCATGGTAGATTGATCCAGTAGATCGGCTTTCTTCAACCACCTGAAGTAGGTCCTGTCCCAATACATCGAAGAAGGCGGTGTAGAATTCAATGGTCCATCCGTCTGGCCCAGGGCTTTTGTCTTTTTTGAACCATTTCAGAACTCCTTCCAGTTCTTCAGCAGTGACCGGATCAGTTAAAGTCTCCACATCTTCTTCCTCTACGAATCTCGGGAAATGATTAGCCACATTGATAATATCAAGTAGATTTTCATCTCGTGTGCTCCTGTAGAGGTTCCTGAAATGGGTGATACCCAGTTGAGCGAGCTTATTGAAATTGTCTGCAATATCTCCATCCGGTGTAGGGAGCTTCCAAATAGTATTAGATACTTTTCTGCATTTTGCAAAATTATGGAAAAACTTTGTGTTGTCATCCCCAGCTTGTATCCATAATGCACGACTCCTTAATCTAATAGATTCCTCTCTCTCTTTGAGGATCTTTGCTTTTTGATTCTCCAGGTCTATAAGCTTACATTTCTCAGCAGCTGACATGAAGCCCTGCCCTCTGTCATCAGTGAGAGAACATAAATCCGCTTCAATCTGGGAGAGTTGTGCAGATTCCCGATCCCTTTTCTCCCTTGCCCAATTTATAGTCAAATGTTTGATTTCAGCCAAGTTCCTGCAGAATCCTTTGGCAAGAGGAACCGTGTCATTGATGGGATGCGAGACCCAGAAGTCCTTAATCAGCCGGATATAATCCTGATCCTTCAGCCAAGAGGAATTGAATTTAAAGGGCGCCTTGGGCTTCCTGAATGGACCCTGGATCTCCAGGTATATAGGATTGTGATCCGAAATCCCCCCGGAACCAACCCATTGACGATAGAGATGAAGGCGCTGCAGGAGAGGGCCCTTTAATAGGAATCTGTCAAGTCTACGAGCAAGTGCAGCATCCCCAACTCTTCGGTTTCGCCAGGTAGGTAGGAGTCGCTGCAATGGAATATCCGCAAATTCAGATTGCTCCAGCAGATTGGTCATATAGTCAGTGATAGAGTCAATTTGTGCCTCTGAGCCCCAAGACTCCCTGAATCCCAGGGAGAAGTTGAGGTCTCCTCCAATAATGACATTGTCTTCATTCAGCAGGGGGAGCTGAAGGGTGTTCCTCCAGAATGATTCTCGTTGGGAACAAGGAGCATATACGTTAACCAATCTGAGATCCATGCCGAGGTCAGCCGAGAAAAAATCCAAACCAATGAACCCTGCTCCTCCCCAGGTAGATATAGGATTGATGGAACGAGGGTTTAATCCAATGGCTAGCCCCCCAGATCGTCCCACGGCATCATTTGCATAAAAACTCCATCCTGGGACCATAGCTTGCATTATACGAATAATTTGTTCAGCTGAACAGAGGGTTTCCTGAAGCATAATAATGTCTATAGGCTCAGATTCAATGAGCCTCTTCATGGCTAGTTTTTTGGAGGAACTAGCCAGTCCTCTGCAGTTAAACGATAAACACTTCATGGGGGAACACCTCTCGGGGTGTGTCCTGCTCTAAGAACCCCGTCAATGGTCGCTTGCCGGCCAGAGACCACCTCTGCCCCAGCTTGTTTGATGGCTTTAGAAAGATGGGATTTTCTCCCTCTGGAGTTCATCGATGCCCCCTCAGGAAAGACAATGCCCAAACCCGAGTGACCAACAGCCGAGTCTTTTGGAGTGTTCCGAGATCGGAGGAAATATGGGTGAGGAGGGGAAGAAGGGCGAGGAGGGGAGTGAACCACATGAGATGAAGAAATGATAGATTCAGTGCAAGTAAGCGGGGATGATAAAGTGCAAGGAATCATAGGAATGTGTGTAGGACCAGAGATATGAATACCATCAAAAGACGAATGCAAAGAAGTGATAAGAGTAATAGGAATCGTACCCGCTTCTGCCGCCGAACGAGCCCTGGTTTTGGGTGGCGAGGATCTCCGGAGCCCATCATCGTCCACAGGGGCAGAGACCGAGGGGGCTGTTCCAGCAGAAGGAGGTCGCGAAATTATGGGGGAAGCCGTCCTGGTAGATGCCGGAGTACCTTTCGCCGAGTCTGTAGCTTTCTTGTTGAGTGGGCAATCCTTCGCGAGGTGTCCCACCTTATGACAACGCCTGCATCGGAAGGGAACCCCTTCATAATCCAGCAATTGTACACGAATGCACCTTCCCCATTGCAGCGTGATCTGTTCTTCAAGCCCATCTCGTGTGTCCAGATGAACCAAGACTCGAGCAAGTGTTCGATTCCCGGATTCCACATAGGTGCGGTCATAATCCAAATATGTCCCCAGGGCATTGCCAACCCTGATAAAAACTTCCTCGTCCCAGAAAGGAATAGGTAATCCAGGGAGTCTTACCCAGATTGGACCGGCGCCGAGCTTGTTGTGGGGAAAAGTATCCGATGCGGATGACCCTATCCCTACTCTAAAGGTGACAGTCTTTAGCAACAACTGAAAGTAAAGTTTTGATGATTTCCTTTATGAAAGTACAGAGAGAATGAAGAAAGATTAACCAACCTGGTGTCTTTCGCTTAGTCGATCCTTGTCCTCTCTCTTTGTCTCTTGTTCCCCAGCTCCTTGCTCTATTTGCCGGTCCAGCTACACACAGATCCTGCACAAAACAAGAGAGCAAACTACAAGATACATGTACTCATAACTGAAGCATGGATTAGGATGAATCAAATATACATGTAAATACAATACATCAATGCAATACAAGTATATAGGAGAACATGCAAAACTTTATTGATAGAAGTAACAGGGTTCTGAGAAGGTTACAACCAATGATGGCTCCAATCCAACAGCACCTCCCCAGCAGCAAGAACTCTCCTCTTCACCTCTAGTAAAACAATCACCCAATAGCTCTAACTGTAAACCAACAACACCTCCTTGCTTTACACAAAATTCCAGCCTCCTTAGACCTCATAGAAGAGCTCTATATATAGGAGAGAAGAAGAGAGGA
Source organism: Pinus tabuliformis (assembly GCA_031772625.1). NCBI lineage: Eukaryota > Viridiplantae > Streptophyta > Pinopsida > Pinales > Pinaceae > Pinus > Pinus tabuliformis. The sequence continues at coordinate 1,311,261,363 of CM062816.1, read as the reverse complement.
TGAGTCAGCTTGAGACTGACATGAAGCTGCCTTGTGTCCTCTCCCTCTTCAGTTAATCTTCAGTTCTTGAGTCCACTTGGAGATCCTTGCTTACACATGGTGATCAAGTACCTCTTACTCATCACAGGGCGAATCTCATGAACCAAGTGTCAGTTTGGAAGCTTCCTGGGCAGTTGACACCTTGCAGAATGACTGTGCCACTTGGCCAATCTCGCCCAGCGCAGGTAGCCTTCATTAGATTTGACTTCCAGCGCAGGTACAAGGAGGAGCAGTTGCATTCCAGCGCAGATGCTCAGTGGAGCAGCTGACATGATCCAAAATTAGCCTGTTTTGAAGTGTTTTCAGGTGGAGAACTGATTGGAAGTGCTGTTGTTTGATGACCTTGTTCTTTTAGGGGTAAGAACAACATGTTTAGGGACTGAGGATCCCTGTAATTATTGACATTTCATGCTCCATGTCGCGAGGCACAAAAATGTCTATAACAGTTGCCCCCTAAAGTATGAGGCCGTTTATCGGGTGAAATGCTTTATCTAGAGGGTCCGAAGTTCATTCCAGTGCTGAGAAGGCGCCCTGTAATACAATACAATACAATACATTATTTTTCATTCTGTTTTCATGATCTAGCTGAGGCGGGCATTCCCATGCTCAGATTTTATAAATACATTTTGGTACATATGACAGACGATCGTCTGAAGGTAGACTGATAATTTTCTGCTGAAATTATCATCCTTTGAGTAGGATGATCATCTGTTGCAATGATGTACATGACAAATGCTTTTATATTTCCTGAATATGTATCGCAGCCCGGATGGATGAAACTAGATCCGGGGTCTTCAAACTCGTTCGATCTTCACTCTAAGTACAAGTCGATCCATGTGAGAATTTTGCTGAAGTCGAACATGGAAAGACATCGCTTGATTACCGGTCAATAATGAAAACCGTTAACAAGCGCGAGAGGAATCACCAATAATGACGATGACCCTCAAGGTACTGCAGTACAATTCACGTGGCGTGAATAAAGGACTTGACGTCGAACGCCACGCAAAATCTTCTGGTCGAAGGTCATTGATGTATACCTGTCGTCGGAAGTGAGAAACTTGCCATTGAGGCATGCAAGCTTCAAAGTACTGATGGGGGTGTTCCTAGATCAACTTCTTGGATAATGAGTTGAAGTCGACAAGAAGCGATCCGTCAAAGGAGGGCCTTAATGAATCCCACATCAATGACACGGAACGGAGCTAATGACTTTAGTGGAGGTGAAAACAAACTGTGACATATGATTCAGGGTGGCGATCATGAATGGATGAAGGATAATGTATGGCAGTGGATGGGACACGGTTGACACTTTTAGAATGACCCCTCTTGAACATATAACGACACTGATGCGATGGATCGGTAGCATTACCCCAAATGTGGATGGTTTGGCGAAGACCATGGCGATGAGACCGGTGAATGAAACAACCCAACCCGATGTGGTATGGAGGAAAAGTGTCATGTTCAAGAGTGACTTGCTACCATTAAACTTTGATGTTCTCCCAATTTTTCCCCAGTCATTTCTGACCAGTACCTCTTTATTTTTGTCAAGCTTGAGGAGGATAACGTATGCTTGTTCTATAACCTGCCCTTCGGGCAAGCCCATCGCTATGATTTATCGAGCCTAGCGATAGGGAAACTCGTTCTCGTCTAAAGACAAGTTTGTCGCTATTTAATCATTTTAACGAGTCTAACGACAAAGAAAACTCGGTCCTTTTCATTTTTAGAGAGTCTGAAAAGGTACGGAAAGTCAACTCCATAATTCCTTTTTCGTCAGCAAATCCCTTAAGTCCGAAAAAGTATAAAACTATACAGAAGGGATGGCTGTTCGGTACTTTTAACGAGCCGAACAAGACAAGCGCTCGATCCTTTTGTGCAATAATCTCTCAGGTCCAAAAAGATTAAAATTTAGAGGAGGGATAGCGTTCCGGTCATTTAACGAGCTGGAAGGCCAAAACTCGGCAAACTTTTCATATTTTACGAGTCAGTGAAAAGAGCTGAAAGAAGACTCGTCTTTTGAGGAACGAGTGATAAACAGGGATAGCTACAGATTCCAGGTACAGGTTGGAATTTTCCAATCACGGCAGTGTTACGAGGATGGCTAGGTGGAATCACTCTTCGCAGCTGTTTCTCAAAAGAGGTAAACACACAAATGGAAGTGAATAATCGGCCAAATGAACGGTGGAGGTGATGGATGACAACACGATCAAGGCTCTTATGGCTGATGAATTTGCGATCCCAAAAGGTTATTTACCGGTTCATTTTTTCATGAGCTTGAACTCTGGGGGAAACTTTTGCTCACACTTTTCTATTTTTTAACGAGCATAGATTCAGTCATAAAACTGCTCGAATTTTGCGTTTATTTTTTAACGAGCATGAACTATATGCTAAAACTGCTCGATATACCAGTCATAAAAAGAACGCCTCCCGTAAGGACCAATTTTTATAGAGCTTATGCCTTACCACAACTATGCTCACTTTTGGCAAATTTTACTTCTACCCCACAGGCTTCTTTCATGCAAGTTTGGAAACGGCTAATCTTAAAACCAGATAAATAACCGCCCCTAGCTTGCACTCCAGAAGGTTTGCATGCCCCCAGGTATAGGATAGAATTTCGAGGCTGCCCCTCCTCTCCCTTACCTCTGCTTTTCTTTGGGTGTTCACAGTTACTTGTCATCTTGCCAATCTAATGCTAACGATACTTGTCTTCTCGTTATTTTAAGGGGTCTTACGCAGTACTCAGGCTTCCCGTCGGCCCACTTTTAACAAACAGCTATTTGCGACAATGGAAGAACACTACTCAAAGATAAAACATTGGTATTATTGAGGGAGGCTTGCCTCTTTCTTATTATTCCAAAGACGGTTCGATTTGCTGCCGCAAATCAATCTCTTTCTTTGGCGATGTCTAACGTTGGGTTACTAAAGATGGTGACCACCCGTTGTAGCAATAGAATCTCTTTGAAGGCTGCCCCTGCTTATCCTTCAAAACATTTGTTTTAATGGGCGAGGCTTGAATTCAAAGATGGTTACTACTTGTTACCGCAAACGGTCTTCATCTTCGGTGTCCCTATTACCTAGACAAGGGGAGCGAAAAGCCAATTATCTCACTCACATAACTTTGACAAAAGAATATTATTCCAGAACAACCCCACTTCCTTCCACGGACGGGGTACGGACTAGTCATATTCTTTTGCGGAAATTCTTCCTTATACCCGGGGTTTCTTCTGCCCGAAGCAGACCAGGGTGCATGCCCCCTGGGTTCCAGTCTTTCTTTCCGAATCACTCGCACTCATCGGGAAGAAGGACTGGGGGTGGAGGCGAATCTTGAGTGAACAGACCATTTAGGAATGGTATTTGACTATTTGCGATGCGAGATCCCGGAAACGAAAGTTGGTCTACGAGCTTGACCACCCTTCCTTCGTGTGGAAAACACATTACTCTAAAGAGTGAGGAGACTATCGCTCCCATGCAATAAATATAGTCCCGCCCAAGGAGTAGGTTATAATCCAAAGGTCCTTGGACGACCATCACGTTCATCTCGACGGTCTTCCCTTTCAATGTAACAGGTACATTGGGGAGGATCCCTAATGGTCGACTGGTTCCTTTATCAAAACCTGAGAGATTTCTCAACTCAGGTAAAAGCGCTGGGGAACCCAGTGCTTTCCAAGCAACAGAGGAAAGGATACTCACAGACGCCCCTTCATCAATGATAGTACCAGCCATGATCATTCTATAGATCTGGACAATGATTCTGAATGGTACACTGGCTGGTAACCGGGGTCTGACTAGTTGATTCCAATCAAAGGATACAACCAGGTTGCTTGGTGGTGGGACCGAATATACGGCCGGATATGACTCTGATGATGTTCCTTCCTGCGATAAAGGAATGGGCGCATTGCCCTGACGCTCATCGGAGTCGGTGCTGATGAAAAGAACCTGGATGGTGTCATCCTTATTCTCTTCAGTGAGGGTGTCGCATGAAGACGACTCTTCGGCGACGGTGTCATTTGAAGACGGGTCTTCAATGACGGAGTCATTGGACGATAGAACCTCTGAAGGAAGAACCGGGTCAACTGCCGTTTCGACCTTTAGACTTTCGTCTGGTCTGGATTCAGTAGGTTCATTCTCAATGACCGACACTTCAGCTGACCACTTGAGCGGGCCAGCTGAATTTTCAACTATCGAGGGATTAGGCATGAGTTTTTGGTATCCAGGAGGAAGTCGTAACGGTGATACCGGACGATCTTCCAAAACTCTCTTTGCCTCATCTAAGAATGGACATTTGTGGATGGCATGATTGCCTTCACACAATAGACAGGGTGATCTTGGTCCCCTTCTTCGTCCTTCACTCTCATTAGTCGACGGATTGCAATCAACATGACAACCAGAGGTTGATGCTACCGGATTGTGCAACCTTGGGGACCAGTCCCTTAGTATCCGGGGAATACAAGGACAATCACGATGGAAGTGGATCCCTTTGCAAATGACACATGGCGATTTAGGCCCGGTCGGTGCAGTGTGTGGGTTTTTGTCAGCTTTCTTCTGCTTGCCCCCAGTCGCCTTCGCCAGAGGCTCCTTCTGCTTCTTTTCTCTCTTCTTCTTTTCCTTCTTCTCTTTGGGAGGCTGACTTTTGCCAGCTCTACCTTGGGATGATGAAGGATCAGAGGAAGTATCATAAGAAGTGGAAGGCTGGTGGGTAGTTCTAGATTGTTCTGACTGTTGATTCGACTGCTCAGGATTAGTGGCGATCTGGACTACATTAGTTGAAAAGAGCCATACAGGGAGGCCGATTGTCAATCCTGGAAGTGACAATGTAGCCATATGAGGCGCACCAACATCTCCCCAAGAGGAGAAGGGATTTGGACTTCCGCCAAGGTTACTTCCTTGGTTGGTGGGCTCCATACTTTTCAACTGAAAGATCAACGTGGGAATAATAGGTGATTATGTTCCGCTTAAAATAAATTTTATTAACGACGCTTTTAGACACAAACTTGCTTTTTCATGTTTTAAGAGTCGAGAAAAAGCTAAAGATGACTCTAGTCGCCTTCGATGTATTAACGAGCCCGAAGTGACAAATGCTCGGTTGGACTTTTTCAGTTATAGAGTTTGAAAAAGGCCAAAAGAAACTGCTCTGGAGATCTAGGCAGAGGGTGTGCCAAACCTTTCGCGAAACCACAGAATACGTTTTACGGTACGGGTGGTCGATCTTCGTGAATGCTGTGTTCACTGCATCGCGATCAGTAGGGCGGCCGACACGGTTTCCTAAGGATAAAGGATAAAAGCCTATAGGGGTCTCCCAATATACGCGACGATACGCGGGAGCACAAGTCCGTGTTAGTGCCACCGACTCTCAGGAGGAATCACCCACCTTCGTAGAGATCGACAGTCACTATGTTTAACGACGCCGGAACACGTCTCTACCTAGACCTCTAGATGTTTGCGTTAAATTCCAAAGCGTTGTTATGTAAATTGAGTTTATTTTAATGTTGATCTTTCTTAACAGTTTGCCTTTCAGGTTCGCCACGAGATGTATATATACAACTTCCTATATGCAATCTAAGAATGAGAAGCAAATCTTTTCAATCTTTCAACTTTGAAAACCTTAATCTACTGAGGGAAAAGAAAGACACAACTTTTTCCACAGATCATAGAACACACACTAAAATGCACATCTTCCTAAATCGTCAAGCATACAGTCAAATGCAAAATGCACAATGCATGTATTTCTTTTCGTTATCCTTAATGTTGATGCTAGACAGAAAGGAAACTGTTGTATAATTTTGAATCTAATTTCAAGTAGAAATAAACAAGCTTGTCCACAATCAAAAAGACACCTTATGATAGACTTGTTTAAAACACAGGAAATGTATAGATTCAAACCATGAAATGAAAAGCAAACAAACTCAAACAACCATGAACAGTAATAAAACTAGCTCTTAAGATCACAAAGACACTTTTACAGTTCAGGATCTAAGAGGCCACAGCTATACTGGTTCGCTTTTCACAATGGGAAACTGTAACTGAAGCAAGAAATACTGAAAGAACATTCACAGTTTCATCACACAACTGAGGCGGAATAATGTCAAGGAGAAGTGGTTTACAGCAAGTACAATGACCAGCAAGCAATCAGCAAAAAATCAGTGAAAACAGGGCTCAGACACAATGGGAAAACTGAGCAAGACAATGGCTAACTGGACCAGCGCAGGCTCTGGTCTGTCAGTTTGACTCTCAGCACAGTTCCCGAAGGGAGTACCTGCGCTGTAATGCAGACTGCCTGTGGACAGCCTGCTCTGGGACACGAGAGTTACGTCTACAAAGTTTTCCGGGTCATAAAAAGCTCAAAAATGCACTGTTTTTGCTGAAATAAAAAACTATAGGTCAAGTACAGGCTAAGGGATGATCAAGAGGATGAAGATCTATCACAAAGAGTAAAGAGTCTTTTGTAGATAAGCTCTTCAAATCTTGAATTTGCTCAGTAAATGAGCAAGAGTAGCAGACCCTCTACTTCGCTTTTGATATAGTCAAAAGCTTTTCGATTTGGTACTCTTTTCTTCAAGAAATGAATAGCAAAATACTACAAACACCAACAAGATACTGGGTTCCCCAGCGGAGTCGCCAGTTTGTTGTGGGGAAAAGTATCCGATGCGGATGACCCTATCCCTACTCTAAAGGTGACAGTCTTTAGCAACAACTGAAAGTAAAGTTTTGATGATTTCCTTTATGAAAGTACAGAGAGAATGAAGAAAGATTAACCAACCTGGTGTCTTTCGCTTAGTCGATCCTTGTCCTCTCTCTTTGTCTCTTGTTCCCTAGCTCCTTGCTCTATTTGCCGGTCCAACTACACACAGATCCTGCACAAAACAAGAGAGCAAACTACAAGATACATGTACTCATAACTGAAGCATGGATTAGGATGAATCAAATATACATGTAAATACAATACATCAATGCAATACAAGTATATAGGAGAACATGCAAAACTTTATTGATAGAAGTAACAGGGTTCTGAGAAGGTTACAACCAATGATGGCTCCAATCCAGCAGCACCTCCCCAGCAGCAAGAACTCTCCTCTTCACCTCTAGTAAAACAATCACCCAATAGCTCTAACTGTAAACCAACAACACCTCCTTGCTTTACACAAAATTCCAGCCTCCTTAGACCTCATAGAAGAGCTCTATATATAGGAGAGAAGAAGAGAGGATGAGTCAGCTTGAGACTGACATGAAGCTGCCTTGTGTCCTCTCCCTCTTCAGTTAATCTTCAGTTCTTGAGTCCACTTGGAGATCCTTGCTTACACATGGTGATCAAGTACCTCTTACTCATCACAGGGCGAATCTCATGAACCAAGTGTCAGTTTGGAAGCTTCCTGGGCAGTTGACACCTTGCAGAATGACTGTGCCACTTGGCCAATCTCGCCCAGCGCAGGTAGCCTTCATTAGATTTGACTTCCAGCGCAGGTACAAGGAGGAGCAGTTGCATTCCAGCGCAGATGCTCAGTGGAGCAGCTGACATGATCCAAAATTAGCCTGTTTTGAAGTGTTTTCAGGTGGAGAACTGATTGGAAGTGCTGTTGTTTGATGACCTTGTTCTTTTAGGGGTAAGAACAACATGTTTAGGGACTGAGGATCCCTATAATTATTGACATTTCATGCTCCATGTCGCGAGGCACAAAAATGTCTATAACAGAGCTGCTTGCGTTCAGGATCGAAGAGGGGATTCCAGCGTTTGAGGAGTACCGGGGCCATTTCGATGTGCCAGTATCTCCCCAAAACAAGATTTGTTAGGCAGACCTTGGAGAATTTTAATGAGAACCATCCTCTGGGGAGGACATGAACTTCAGGAAGATCGAAAAGTACACCTCCCCAGATCTCATTGACCCACATATCAAGCCTCTGTTTAGAGTAAGATCGGCCCCTGACGTGCCCTACCAACACTGTGTTCGCGATGTCCATATAGTCTCCCAGAGGCTTTGCTTCGTCGAACTTGATCGATATATCCCTCGCCGTCGACCTGACACACTTAACCTTCTTTATGCCGGTGCGGGGGGCCGACGGGTGATCCACCAGCGGATTAGAGATACCTTCCCGGGGGCTAGGGTTAGTGGGAGGAGAGGAGACAGCGGGCGTCTCAAACCATCCGGATGGTCGAACGCCTGAGACAGATGGATGAGACACCGGAGGTGGTCTCGGAGGAATGTGGAACACCTCGGGGATGGACGCCAAAGGGTCGAAAGCGGGCGATGGGGGGGTATTGGAGGCCAGAAATTGCAGAGACCCGGGTGAGAGCGGGGGAACTTCGAACGGCGGAGAGACAGGAGGAATCACTGCTGCAGAAGATGGTGTGGGAGCCGGAAAATGTTGATGCGCCGGGACAGAAGAGGAAGCGGAGTGGGATGGCTGAGAGTGAGAAAAATGAGGGATCCCGAAAATAATATTCTCCGGCGAGGGATCCGCCGAGTAGTCCACCGCTTCCTGCTCCCAGTCATCCATAACTGTAAAACTGTCGGAGACCGAAAGGGACAGGCGAGGGTTCCAAAGTGAATGCAGCAGCTGGTAGCAGGACCGTGACCGTGACCGCCGCGTAGCTGTCGATCCTATGCCCTACGAACCGCCGTTGAAAGCTGAAGCCCCATCGAAACCACAGGTTGCTGTAGAAACCCTAACCCTTCCCTTCACGCGCTCCTTCCATCCTTCCTATTGATAATCCTTCTTGTGTCCTTGTCTCTCTTGTCATCATGTCGAAATCTTACCTCAATAGGGTTTTTTTAATCAGAATCTTAAGAATAATTTGAGTAAGGAGATCCTCAGGTTATCTTCCATTGAGAAACCCTAGAAAGGGTTTATCACTACTGGGCATACTCATGAGATTGTCTATGGGAATAAATTCTTACTTCCAATTGAATTATAAGTGGAGACCTTTAGAATAACAACAAACTTGGGGCTTGATCTATTTGAAGCCCAAAAATAAATATTGGCACAACTGAACGAGCTAAATGAGATCCAACAAGATGTCATAAAAAGAACAAACATAATCCAACAACAAAGAACCAAGTGGCATGAAAAATTCATCAAAGTCAAGAACTTCAAGTTAGGTGATTGGGATTTTATTTTTTACTCTAAGTTTAAGGATTTTCAAGGAAAATTTCAAACACATTGGCTTGGTCCCTATGAAATAGATATTTCTTTTTATAATGGAGCAGTTAGAATCAAGACTATTAATGAAGAAAATATTACCTTCCATGTTAATGAGAATAGGTTAAAATTATATCATAAGTCCTTGACAAGAGAAGAAATTGTTAGACATTTGCCAGAGAATTCTGATATGAATTTAGTGAGAAGGGAATTTTTTTTTCCTTATTACTAAAAGAATTATAATTTTTTTTTTTTTTTTTTTCTAAAAAAAAGAGAGAGAAAAAAGGATATATATATATATATATATATATATATATATATATATATATAAGCATAGGTATGAAAACCATCATTGTTAGCATTTCTATGCAGAAAATATTAGCTGAAAACCAAGGGGCCCTTGGCAGCTTAGATTTTCACAGTTCCCTTCTTTCTTTTATCCCTTTTTATTTGAAACAAATTTGCAAGTTTGAATAAATATTTTTTAAGACTATGTTTCTCTTTTAAAGAGAAATCTTCCATAAATCCCATCATTATCAGAAGTCGTCAACATCAATAAAGATTAGCCACATCAACAACAACAAATTTTCAAGCAAATAATTAAGTTGGAGAAGTAACTTCCGAATCTGCAACATTCTGTAGTGCATCTCAAATTCTGCAACCAATAATGAACCTCCAAGCATTTTGAACCTGTGAATACTCCAAATCTACAAAAGAAATCCAGACCTACAGAAAAGAAAGATATCAATACCAGAAGGTATGTACTATAAGGTGTTAAATTAATTTTCATTAAAAATAATAGATCTATAAGCTTATTGGATAATTATGATACAATTTTTGTAATAATGAGCGAATTATGACCTTATTCACAATCCTATTCTACCACTCATACCCATATCATAATCTATCATGTTAAAAATCTTCTTCAAATAATTTAAACTCCTAGATCCTAACGATCCTAACAAAGTTACCGATCAAGTGAGCACTATGAACTCAAAATGAGAACTCTAGCCAAAATACCCCCAAAAAACATGAAAAAACAACCTGAAAACAAAAAGTGTTTTTTTCATGGGGAGAAATATCTTAATTTCATTAATTGGTGAAATTACACGCTGTAGGTGCCCTTAAGCATATGCAATATTGTGACCGAAGTCAGCTGATAAGTAGTTTAGAAATAATTACAAGAAGACCTCAAGGGGTGTACAGTGATACTGAGCGATTACAAACCAAAATGTCACCCATAGATGATCGCTGTTCATGATAAAAAACTGTTAACTACATCATTTACAAAAAACTGTATTTATAATCAAAATTATGTTGTGAAGATTAGGGGCTGTCCCCCATTTGTAGTTCCATGTCTATGTATGGCCTGTGGAAAAACTGGTAGGTTCTTTCTAGTGTATGTTTAGTAATCATCCATTCTCCTCTAGGAAAATTCGTTGCCTCTTTCGAAAGCTTGTCCGTGTTTTCATTATGCTCCCTGTAGATGTGAGAGCATGAAATATGATCAAAATGTGTTTTTAAAAAAACAATTTCATCCATAATAGATCTTAGTGAAAAAGCATGGCATGTAGCAGTGTTGTTAAACCAGTTTATCACATTCTTTGAATCCCCATATATTTGTATATTTCTACACTGTTTTAGAATAGCAAAATAAATCAGGTGTCGAAGAGAGATCAGTTCGGTGAAGTTGTTTGTGCCTTCGCCAAAGCCCATGCTAATCTGGAAAAAATGTGAATTTGTGAGATGGAAAAGTATGCCACCCCCGCAGCCCTGAGCTTGAGCAGCCCCATAAAAATATGCCCAGGGCTTAGATTTGTCAATCTGTTCCTGTGTTATGTTCATGGGATGTTGTGGGGAAAAATGCCTATGCAGGACGATCCTATCCACCTAAGGTGTAACAGTGCCTTAGCAACAAACAGAGACAACTATTCTAGTATTCTTCCTTTATGAATTAAGAATGAAGAGAGATGGATGGACTAACCGGTGTCTTCCGTTTGTCCCTCGATCCGGTTTCTCTTCTCTTGGAGAGTTCCCAGCTACTTGCCTTCTCGCTCGCCCAGCTTCAAGAGGTTTCTGCAAGATCACAGGAAGAGAACACTACACAAGACATGGATTCATATTCATAACTAGTTCAGGATTAGAAATAAACTAAACATACTAATGCAATCATACATCAAAAATACATCAGTATATAGGAGAAACCAAGATAGCTTTATTGATGAATAACAAGGTTCAGGAAGAGATACAACCCAGAGGGCTCCAATCCAGCATCTCCTTCCCAGCAAATGGAATTCCTATCTTCACCCCCTTCAAAGCATTAAGCACCCAATGATTCCAATCTCAAACCGACAACAATTCTTTGCAATAACAAAATTCCAGCCTCCAGATCTCATGGAGGAGATATCCATATATAGATGTTTGGAGAGAGGATGAGTCAGCTTGAGATCTGACTAGTGTCCTCTCCCTCTGTCAGTTCTTGATTCCACTTGGAGGTTCTTGCTTCCACTTGGAGATTAGGAACCTCTTACTCATCACCAGTCGAATTCACTAAGGCAAGTGTCATTGAGGAAGATTCTGGAAGCTTCCTGGGTTTTGACACCTCTTGTAATGAACTTGCCATTTGGCAATTCTCGCTCAACACACCCTGGTAGTGCTTCTACCTGCGTTGCAGTGCAGGTAGCCAGTGTTGGCTTTGACATTCAGCGCAGACAGCTAGTGGAGCCATTGAATTGATCCTGAATTGACTTTTTTTTGAGCAGTTTCTGGTGGAGAACTTCTGTGAATTGCTGTGGGTTGTTGGCCTTGTTCCTCTAGGGGTAGGAACAACATGTTTAGGGACTTTGGATCCCTTAGATTATGGACATTTCATGCTCAATGCTGTAAGGCACAAAAATGTCTATAATAGTTGCCCCCTAAAGTATGAGGCCGTTTATTGGGTGAAATGCTTTATCAGGAGGATCCGAAGTTCATCCAATGCTGGGAGGAGACCTGTAATGAGATACAATACAATACATTATTTTTCATACTGCTTTCATGATCTAGCTGAGCCGGGCATTCCCATGCTCAGCTTTATAAATTCATTTTTCTGTACATAGAACAGACAATCGTCTGGTGGTAGACTGATAATTTTGATGAAATTATCATCCTTTGAGTAGGATGATTATCTGCTGCAATGATGTACATGTCAATGTCTTTATCTTTCCTGAATATATATCGCAGCCCGGATGGATGAAACTAGATCCGGGGTCTTCAAACTCGTTCGATCTTCACTCTAAGTACAAGTCGATCCATGTGAGAATTGTTCTGAAGTCGAACATGGAAAGACATCGCTTGATTACCGGTCAATGAGGTAAACCGTTAACAAGCGCGAGAGGAATCACCGATAATGATAATGACCCTCAAGGTACTGCAGTACAATTCACGTGGTGTGAATAAAGGACTTGGCGTCGAACACCACGCAAAATCTTTCGGTCGAAGGTCATTGATGTATACCTGTCGCTGGAAGTGAGAAACTTGCCATTGAGGCATGCAAGCTTCAAAGTACTGAGGGGGGTGTTCCTAGATCAACTTCTTGGATAATGAGCTGATGTCGACAAGAAGCGATCCGTCAAAGGAGGGCCTTAATGAATCCCACATCAGTGACACGGAACGGAGCTAATGATTTTAATGGAGGTGAAAACGATCTGTGACATATGATTCAGGGTGGCGGTCATGAAAGGATGAAGGATAATGTACGGTAGTGGATGGGACACGGTTGAATTTTCTGAACTACTTCTCTTGAACATGTGGCGACACTGATACGATGGATCGGTAGCATTACCCCAAATATGGATGGTATGGCGAGACCATGGATGTGACCGGTGAATGAAACAACCCAACCCGATTGTGGTACGGAGGAAAAGTGTCATGTTCAAGAGCGACTTGCTACCATCAAAGTTTTCTTGAGTTTCTCCCAATTTTTCCCCAGTCATTGCTGACCAGTACCTCTTTATTTTTGTCAAGCTTGAGGAGGATAACATATGCTTGTTCTATAACCCGCCCTTCGGGCAAGCCCATCGCTATGTTTTAACGAGCCTAGCGATAGTGAAACTCGTTCTCGTCTAAAGAAAAGTTTGTCGCTATTTAATGCATTTAACGAGTCTAACGACAAGGATAACTCGGTCCTTTTCATTTTTAGAGAGTCTGAAAAGGTACATAAAGTCAACTCCAAAAGTCCTTTTTCGTCATCTAATCCCTTAAGTCCGAAAAAGTATAAAACAATACAGAAGGGATGAGTTTTCGATAGTTTTAACGAGCCGAACAAAACAAGCGCTCGATCTTTTTGTGCAATAATCCCTCAGGTCCAAAAAGATTAAAATCTAGAGGAGGGATAGCTCTTCCGGTCGCTTTAACGAGCTGGAAGGCCAAAACTCGGCAATCTTTTCATATTTTACGAGTCAGATGAAAAGAGCTTAAAGAAGACTCGTCTTTTGAGGAACGAGTGATAAAACGGGTTAGCAGCTGATTCCAGGTATAGGTTGGAATTTTCCAATCACGGCAGTGTCACAAGGATGGCTAGTGAAATCACTCTTCGCAGCTGTTCCTCAAAATGGGTAAACAATCATATGGAGGTGAATGATCGGCCAATGGAAAAGTGGAGGTGACGGTGCAAACACGACCAAGGCTTTAACGGCTGATGATATTACATTCACTGTGGTTATTTACCGGGATAGTTCATTTTTTAACGAGCTTAAACGCGGGTTGAAACACTTGCTCGACCTTATGTTTATTTTTTAATGAGCATGAACTATGTGATAAAACTGCTCGGATCTTGCGTTAATTTTTTAACGAGCATGAACTGTGTGCTAAAACTGCTCGATTAATATATGGTCAAATTATTGATTTTTTACCATGACTAGCTTTGCCCTTTTCAAAGATAGTATTGTATCCTCAATTGCTGCATCAAACTAGTTAGAAATGAATAACATTTGCTTGAAAACGATATTAAAACCCTAATATTTCGCTTTGAACTACGTAAAAAGCAATTAAAAAGTGTTTTTACCTCTCATTTTACCATTTCATTTAAACTTGGTTTGTTGGAGCTTTGGAGGTGCCTCTTCCCCCTTGATTTTCATCAGCTGATTCCGGGAGATTCTGCGGACGATTTTCGGCGCCGTTTGGACCAGGTAGGAGCTAAACCCTAGCTCTTTCTTTTCATGGTTTCCTTTTCCCATTCTGTGCCTGTTTTCCTATTCCCCTGAGCCCCTGGGGTTTTGTTAGGGCGCTCTGCCATCAGCGCAGCTGGTTCATTCGAAACCTGCGTTGAATGTCAAACTGTATGAAGGCAGTGTGACCTTCAACGCAGGTGGAACACTGGCTAGTTGCGTTGGGTGCAGAAAAATGGTTTTGTGCACAGTTTTTGATGAAAATTTTGCCAGTTTCTCATCAAATCCAGGATCTAACTCCTCTCATGTTTGTTTTTCAGAGATTATTGGAGAAAAATGACCCTTACATGGCGAGAACGAGAACATGAAGAAGAGGACATGATTGCCCTCCATGATCCTGTCACGGTGAACGCGCTGTGGGACTGTGGTCAGCTGAAGTTCTTCCGTATCTCTAGTATGAGAGCACAGATCTCCCTACTGCAGTATATGCTTGATGCTTGGGATCCTATCAACCAAGTATTTTAGATCAGGAGCAAATCCATCCCTTTGACCGTGGTAGACATTTACTTCTTGACTGGTTTGTCGAGGCGGGGTGCCCCCATTTCTTTGTCAGGTTCGGCCCGAGGGAATGACTCCGTGAGAGATTATGTCCGCCAGTATTGCAGGGAAGGATCTCAACTGAGTAGAGACGGCAAGGTCGTTATCCGTGAGATTACTGACAGGTCTCTCAGGTCCATTCTGTATACTATTGGTAGGATGGCCGGCAGTGCATCTCTTCATGTTGCCAACAAATCCTATATGCAGCATGCCTTGGAGTGCCTCCAACCGAAAATATTCAACTGGTGTGATGCAGTACTTCTTCAGATGAAAAGTCAGTTGAACAAGGTAAAGGACGGGAAGCTGAAGAACTTTGGATTTGGTTCTATTTTGACTGCCTTCGCCTTGGAGAAAATACCACTGATGCAGCCTCAGTATATCGCACTCGACTTGCCTTCTCCTACCAAGCCACGCATGCAGAGATGGGTTGATCACATGTCTAGGCATGCTGGTCAATCTCAGATTTCTTTCACTGATACCTTCTTCAGGTGGTTCGAGCGTCAGGAGATGGTATATTTTGAGTATCCATATGTTGGCATAGATTTCCGAGGTGATCCGGACTTGGTGCTGCCGGATGGAGAACAGTGGGGCGCTATTGGTAAAATCTTCGACCATGTCACTGTTTACTATTTTTATTCATAATTTTGTTATGCTTTATTCTATCAAGACTTTAATGAAACTCATGTGTGCATGCAGATGTTGGTCCTGTTCGTCCAGCAGTTCGCCCAAGAGCGCCAGTTGCTGCCCCAGCAGAGGAGACTGCTGGGAGGGTTATCCTTCATGACCTTGATGTGGCTGAGACCCTTACAGCTGTGCAGGAGCAGGTTGAGAGCCTTACTCTCGGCATTCCTGATGTGAGGATCGACGAGTTACCTTTACAGTTGCAGCGGCATACTACTGGTGTGCCTAGACGATGGACTTGTCTCTTACGCATGATTACACAGGCCGTGACGTGCTATCATGAGCATCACTAGACTAGGGCGCCCCCTAGCATTTTTGAGTTTTTGGGTCATGCGACCGATTTTTGTCTTGGTTACAGAACATTATGTATGAACGATAAATAGCTTATATATATATTTTGATTTTCGGGGTTTATTCTGGTTGAATTATATGATCCATATGTACAACATTGATGATGTGTCTCTTTTTACAAATGTCGCAAATGTCTATCTAACACATAGTTTGCTAATGAGTCGGTTAATGTGTTTAAGTTTTTGGAAATATGCTGGTATTGAATTAAATCAAATTGTCTTTCCAAAATCTTAACCCTCAGGAACATGCGATAAATAGCTGGGTTGCGAACGGAATATATACCATTGAGTTGTAGTATTACGAGTTGTGAGTCTAGCCTGACGATTAGCCAGCGTATACCATGGGTGATGGCATCAGAGAGTAGTTCTATCAACGCGCTATACTCAGCGATGTTATTCGTTGATTGCCCAATACATACACCTCTGAAACTTACTAACTCGTCGCTTGGATAAAAAATGGCCCAGGCTGCGGATGACAGGTTCCGCGAACTACGACTCGCTCCGTCGGCATATCCAACACATGTCTCCAGAAGGTTTGACATCTGCAATAAATGTAAAAAGGTGGATTACTCGACCAAAACAGACACTTTAGCGAAAACAAAATACAACAAAAGCATACAGGTTACTATTTAAGCATAGTAACGCTTGAGGTACAACCCATTACGGGGTTGCGCCAGTGGAATTCCGTCATAATCCATTAACTCGTAGGCTCCTTTTGCTAACACTCGTTTAACAATATAGGGGCCCATCCATAAAGAATTGAATTTACCTGCTCCCAATTTATCGGATTCTTGGTCATAAAGCAAGACCAAGTCACCTTCTGAGAAGACACTGGGTTTAACATTTTTGTCGAACTGCGCCTTGACTCGTTTCTTATGGGCTTCATTAGCCAAAGCGGCATCACGACGGGTTTCATCCAATTGGATTAATTCCAAGAAACGGGCCTCTTCTTCTGAAGTTCCGGGGAGGAGATCAATTGCGAGTTTAAGAGACGAGATTTCGCACTGGATTGGTAGGACTGCTTCCAGGCCATACACCAGTTGGAAAGGTGTGAACCCGGTCACATTTCTTACCGATGTTCGGTAGGCCCACAAAGCTGAGTACAGGATTAGGTGCTATCTTCTTTTGTGAACCCCAATCATCCTTTGCAGCATGTGCTTCAGGACTTTGTTGATCGCTTCAACTTGCCCGTTAGCTTGCGGATAATATGGGGTAGAGCTATCGTGAGATAGCCCTAGCTTGGCAGCTAATTCAACCATCATGTGATTGCGAAAATGCGATCCATGATCCGTAACTATAGCCTGTGGAACGCCGAATCTGGCGACTACATGATTGAAAAAGAATAGGGCAGTTGTTTCACCAGTGTTATCTAATGTAGGCATCGCCTCGGCCCATTTGGTAAAATAGTCAACGGCGACTATAATATACCCATGCCCCCCGGTCGAGGTGGGGTTACATGTCATGAAATCGATGCCCCATTTGGCGAAAGGCCCAACAACAACTATTGGCTGTAAAGGTGCGGGTGGTCTTCTGGTTTTGCTATTAAAAATTTGACAAGCATGGAAACTTCTGACTGCAGTTATGCAATCTTTAAACATGGTTGGCCAGAAGTATCCTGCTCGTAAGATTTTTTGTGCTGTAGCATATCCAGATTGATGCCCCCCACACGCGCCTGAATGACACTCATTCAGGGCTTTTTCGGCCTCCTCATGGGTGAGGCACCTTCTCAGAACTGTATCGATACCACGACGGTAGAGCGTATCATCGACGATCATGTAGTCTTTCGCTTGGTATCGTATACGTTTCTGTTCTGAGTGGGAGGTGTTAGGCCTGAATTTTTGGGTTTGGAGATAAATTATTATATCTCCATACCACTCATTGCTTGCAGATATCAGAAACAAACTTTCGTCCACGATTGATTCTTCGGATGTTTCATCGTTGGACGACGATGGGAGATCGCACAATAATTCTGCGAAAACTAAAGCTTTCTTTGATTTGGATTTTACAAATTCCAGATCAAACTCTTGAAGGATCGCTATCCATTTTGAATATTTGCCCCCCAGCAACTGTCGCGACAATATATAAGTCATGGGGTTGCAATCTGATAGAATGGTAGTTTTTCGAAAGAGGACATAATGTCGAAATCTTTGTATCGCTTGAACAGCAGCGAGTGCTAGATTTTCAACATAAGAATATTTGCTTTCTGTATCATTCAAGTTTTTACTTAAATAATATATAGGATGTTCAATTCCATTGACTTCTTGAACTAAAACCATCGCAATGGTCGTATCCGCTGCAGCCAGATACAGGTTAAAATCTCTTTGATAGTCCGGGGCATACATTAATGATGCTTTTACTAGAGAATCTTTCAAAGCGTCAAAAGAAGCTTGCGCCACCTGATCCCAGACAAAAGGTACATCCTTTTTCAAAAGACGAGTATAACCTTTAGCAAGTTCTACGTAATTTGGAATGAACCTCCTCAGAAAGTTTGCTTTCCCTTGGAGTTTCTGAATCTGAAGAAAATTTGAAGGTGGAGGCAAATTAATGATTGCCTGAACCTTGCAAGGGTCGAGACGAATCCCATCTTTAGAGACTACAAAGCCAAGTAAACGACCAGAACCGACGCAAAATACACATTTGTGCGGATTGAGTCTTATCTTGTAGTGTCAGAATCGTAGAAATATCGCTCTTAAATGCTGCGGATGATCAGTCCGCTTTCGCGAATGAGCCGGAAGGTCGTCGAGGTATGGTTGAACGATGTTCTTGATGTCATGGAATGCATAATTCATTGCCCTCTGGAACGTCGCCCCTGCGTTCTTTAAACCAAAGGGTAATTTTCGATAAGCGAATGTGCCCCACGGACAAATGAATGCATTTTTTGACTGGTCCTGTGGGCGGATATTTATTTGATTATACCCGGAGAATCCATCCATAAATGAAAAGATTTCACATCGGCGCATTCATCAATTATCTGGTCGATGAAGGGTGTAGGGTAGTTGTCTTTCGGACAAGCTTGGTTTACATCCCTATAATCGACACACACTCTAATTGTCCCTTGTTTCTTCATAACAGGGACAATATTCGATACCCAATCGGTTAGAGGAACCGGGTAGATGAAACCAGCATGGAGAAGCTTTTCAACTTCTGCCTTAATGGCAGTGGCTTTCTTGGGGTGCACCTGCCTGAGCCGTTGTCTTACCGGTTTGACATCTGGATACATCTTAATTTTGTGTTCAACGATACTCAAGTCAATGCCTGGCATTTCATCATATGGCCAAGCAAAGACATCTCTGAACTCGCGAAAAAGAGCGTTATATATTTCCAGTTCTGAAGGAGAAAAACCTTTGCCGACATAAATATTCTCTACAACATTTGTTTTAGTCGAGATATATATGGCTATAGTCTCTTCAATATTGGATAAGTTTCGCTCGGAATCCACCGTACTTACAGTGTTTGATAGGAATTCAAAAACTGAAGGGTGGTAAAGGTCATGCTGAGTATCTTCTTCATAATCCGGAAGAAGGGAACGATGGTGGCTATCATTCCATGGTGCCCCCTCAATCAACATTGATTGTAGAATTCCTTCGTCGGTTTCATGCACTCGCGACCAAGGGTCTAATGGGGTACCATATTCTCTAGACCTATCTACCCAAACGCTTGATGAGCGTTGATTTGGGTTCGCCTCCCATGCCTGAAACATTGATTGCTACAATATTTCTATAGGGCTTGGGGGCAAAACCATTTCATGATCCATGTTGATATCGTCTTCTGAGATCTTCGTGGAAGATATCATGTTGCAGGCTCTTACCAGCGCTACTTCCCCTATATAGATCGGAGGTGGAAGTGCGAAATTTCCCATTAATGTGGGGTCTTTCAGTAGGCCTACTCCAATATCTTGAAGCGAATGGTTGCTCTCATGGATCATTGGAATGCTTCCCGTAACTTGAGAACCATTAGGGAGGAAGTTCTGTTGGTCGACGATCGTAATCCCTCCTTGAAAAGGGAATGCGATCTTTCTAAAATAAGTCGACACTACAGCTGCCATGGCATATATCCACGGTCTTCCCAGTAGGATGTTGTAGTCAAGATTCCCATCGATGACTTCAACATCTATTTATACTGTCTTTCCCCCCAGTTCAACCTTCAAGTTATTTAGGATACCATAAGGGGTATATGTCCTTCCGTCGAATGCTTTTAATGTTGTCGAAGATCGCGACAAGGTTGGAGATCCTAAAGTTTTCCAGCAACTCATCGACATAATACATGTAGATGCTCCCTCATCAATAATTGCTCAGTGAACAGTTTTGTTGAGGGCTTTCACTTGAATAAGGAAAGCTAGTTGAGCTGGTAACTGAGGATCGTATCCTTTGTGGTCAAAGGATACAAGATTGGAATCCTTAGGATCAACCCCACCAATGGCTGATAACAAAGCCTGCCTTTGGGATGGGCAATTTTGTAGTACTTCAAGAGTCGACATAGCGGATGGCGATTGGGCCAAATCTTCCACTATGTTATAATGCTGCGCCGCTTTGGCGCGAGGATTAAATGTCGACTTGTGTACTACTCCCTTTGGCGGTTTTATTGTTAATTCAGGGATGATGGGTGGTACAACTTCTATCGAAGTTGTTGTCGAACTGCTTGGTTGATCTTTTTCCATGCCGTTCGACAGATGCAGATTCTCGTAATCTTTGTTCCTTGTCGAAATCAAAGCATCATTTTGTTGCTTGGAGATTGACAACATTAGCACTTGCGATGGGGAAGCATTTCCACTATCAACCAGATTTTGACCTGGATTCAGAAACGAATCAGTTAATACCGTTGAGGTTTGCGAACTTTTGAAGAACCTTTTAAGCTCAGCTTTGTATGGACATTCGTTTGTCCAATGACGCTCGTCACATATCTGACACCTTGCGGTAGGGGGTTTCCTATTTCCAGGAGGGTTTGAAGAAGTTTTTTCAGGGGATGACTCACCCTCTTTCTTCTTCTTCCCTTTGTTTTGCTTTTTCTTGCTCCCTGGTTGTTTGGTTTCTTTGCCCTTATCTGCTGATACGACATTTACTTCCGAAGCAAGAATTTCTTCTTTTGCATTTTGATCCAAATTCTTACGGGCTTTCTTAGACGAAGCCTTTGTCGATTTCGCGTTTGCCGTGCCAATCACGCCATCGCCGGCATGAGAGTCACTATTTGATTTAGGAGGAGGAGGAATTGAGAATTCCGGTCTAGGGGCGTCAGGTATTTTGTCGTAGAGCGTGCCAAACTAAGTGTAGACTAAGTCTAGATATTGTGCACGAGCAATAACTTGCTCCTCCGTTACAACCCCCCCCCCCCCTTGGCTACATCTTCCGTTATGGCAGGAAGTAACGACTTGATAAACCATTCAGCTAATAGCTGATCGGGAACATATGTTTTCACCATTCTACGACGACGACGCCACTCATGTATATGATCGGATATATGAGTGGCCGTTGTCTGTTTGAAGTTGGTTAAGATTTCCGTTCCCGTTTCATACCTTATCGGTAATTGAAAATGGGTTAAGAAAGTCGTGGCTAGGGAGCTGAAATTGTCGAACGAGGCTCTAGGTAATTCAATATACCATTTAGCCGCTGGACCCATTAACGTCCTCTGGAAAAGGCGAAGCCTTATCGAATCGTCGTTTAGGGTGTTTGATGAACACCATAGATGAAAGGTCATCACGTGATTCGATGGATCTTCACCCGGATTTCCATTAAATTTAGGAATGTCCGAAGGAAGTTTGTGAGGAATCGCTGGCCGCCAAGGGGCGTAAGCAATTGGATCGTTTGTTAACCAGTGTAAATCGGGTAACTCCAAAGTTGCCACGAATGGTAACTGTTGATTCAGGTTAGGTGAAGCATACCCAGGATACGATGGGATCGCCTGAGCAGTTGGCCTTTGCATACCAGCATAATGTAATTGATGTTGGTATGACTGATACGGTTGGTGGACATGACCACCGTAAAGTGGTTGGTTTTGACCGTTTTGAATATACGGTTGTCCACTATTCGCAAAGATCTGCTGCTCAGAACCTTGGTACACTTGCTGGAATTGTGGTTGTTGGTATTGCACCAGCCACGGTTGTGAAGCCATGCTCTGTTGCGCCATACTAACCGTTGGACCAAGGTGCAGGGTAATTGTACCCGTTTGGACCTGTGTCACCCCACCAGTAGGCGATTGTGGTTGAGTCACAGGGTCAAGGGGCTGTTGCATTACAACCTGAGAAATCTGAGGTTGACATACAACAGGAAACGTTTGAACCTATGACACTCTCACAATAGCCGGTGTGGTTGGGATATTCGACATAGGTACACATTGTTGCATAGAATACACAACCCTTGGTTGTTGAGGTAGCATAGGTACCCAACCACTTGATGTAACTCCAGTATAACCTGAATACTGTTGTGAATTCCCGTATGGATACCCTCCCGGAGGGGGTAATGAAAGGGCATATTGCCCCCCATACGGTAGCAATCCGGAACTCAAGGGGATTGTTTGTCCTTGGGGACTGGATTGCCCAAATTGACCTCCAAATGAATCAACCTGGCGAGTTTCAACATAAGAGTTGCCGGATATTATTCCGGTGGAACAAACTGGAACAGACCACACTGTCGAAATAGTCCCTGGGTGGACTCCTTCTAGCGGTTGTGAGCTAGTCGGGACAGATGGTATGCCGACAAACATTGTCGGAATGACGGCAGGGAGTTCTGTTGTCGCTGTGTCATTCGACACAGTCCTAGATGTTGACGGTTGCTCAGACATTTTGAGTCTATCCAAGAGATTACCTAGCGATTCTACAGGAACTTCCACTTGTGGTAGACTAACTTCTGATGTCGAAGGAAATAGAGTGACCCCGACTCCAAAATGTGTTGGAGTACTTGCTTGCGGATCTTCTACAATTTCCTCTATCGCAATCAAACCAGGTGGAAGAGGAAGACCGTCAGGTCTGTAAAATATTTCTGGTGCCAAAGAAGGGGTTGAATCAACAGCGACAGATGTTTGAAGAACAATACTCTCTGGACCGGTTACAGATGGAACTGGTTCAGTAACACAAGTGTTTGTTCTCAGACCAGGATCAGTATCACTGTCCCTCTGTGATTGTTGAACTTCTTCTGTAGAGGCAGGGTTTCCAGAAATGTTTGGAGTAACCGGAATCTTAGATGTCGTTGGAACACTTGTTCTAACTTTGATAGGAGATTTCGTACCGGTTAAACGAGTTCGCTTTGTCCGTACTGTTTTCGATTCCGGAGACAAAGACGGTTGACTCGTAAGCCTCCGCGAACGACGGGGTTTCAATTGACTTTCTTCCACGATTGCGGATTACTCGATCAACCAAAATACAAAAGGGGAAAATGTGTTTCCGAATTAAATGAATTTTTTAGACGCTTTAGACACAACTTGCTTTTTCACTTTTAAAGAGTCGAGAAAAAGCTAAAGATGACTCTAGTCTCCTTCGATGTTTTAACGAGCCCGAAGTGACTAAAGCTCGGATGGACTTTTTCCGTTATAGAGTCTGAAAAGGCCAAAAGGAACTGCTCTGGAGTTCTAGGCAGAGGGTGTGCCAAACTTTTCGCAAAACCGCAGAATACTTTTTAGGGTACGGGCGGTTGATCTTCCTGAATGCTGTGTTCAGTGCATTGCAATCAGTAGGGCGGCCGACACGACTTCCTAAGGATAAAGGTTTTATGCCTATAGGGGTCTCCCAATATATACGCGACGGTACGTGGGAGCACAATCCGTACTGGCGCTATCGTCCCTCAAGAGGAATCACACACCATCAACGAGATCGACAGTCACCAGGCTTTACGACGCCGGAACACGACTCTAGCCTAGACCTCTATGTTGTGCGTTATGTTGCAAAGCGTTGTTAAGTTCATTCAATTTATTTTAGGTTGATATTTTTTAAAAGTTTGCCTTTTGAGGTTCACCACGAGATGTATGATACAATTCCTAAATGCAGTCTAAAGATGATAAGCAAGCTTTATATCTTTTCAACTTATGAAAATCCTAGCTACAAAGGGAAAAGAAAGACACCATCTTTTCTCAAAGAGCGATCAGCACACTCTAATGCACTTTTCCTAAATCAAACATGCAAACTATCAAGATGCAAATGCACAATGCAGGTGTTTGTTTTCCGCTTTCTTAGTATTGATGCCTACGAAGAAAGCTTTTTGTACAACTTTGAATTTGCTTTTAAATGACAAATAAAAACAAGTTTACTTTTTCGAAATCAGAGAGGGTAGAAGAGATTACAACACTTAACGATTTTCGAAATGAATACTTGTTTTGACACTTAAAAGAGACAAACTCAAACCAATAAGCAAAAGCAAATGTATAATCAACTGTAAACAACCAATGAACTCTCTCCTAAGATCACAATCAACAGATCTGAATCAAGGGCTACAGGATGATTATTTCACTCATGCAAAGGAAAACTGCAAATGACGCCATAAACACATAAAAACACTCACAGTCTTTTTGTACAAAAGGAGGCGGAATTTAAGCAGAGAAAAGGAGTTATCAGACTGGTACCTATGCTGGTTACAGGCTGCAAAAATCAGAGATCAAAACAAGGCAAAACATAGCAGAGAACCCCAGCTGCACAAGGCCAAACTAGTTCAGCGCAACCTCAACACAGGGGTTTTGACATTCAGCGCAGGTAGCCTTCACGGGACCTGCGTTGAAATGCAGAATCCCTTCACAGGGTCTGCGCTGAAGGAGAAACTCTCGTTTCTCACTGGTTCTGGGTCACAGATTGCTATTTAATCTACTGTTTCAGGCCAAATCAAAGCAACAAGCAAGGTACAATCAAAGGGATGCTTTGAGGGAGTACTAAGATCTATCACAAAGGATCATCAAATCATTTGTGAGTCCATTGTTCAGATCATGGACAAATCCAGTGATTGGATCAAAGCAGCAGCTGTCTACTTTGCATCTGAGAATAGTAGATGCAGTTCGATTGTTGCTGTTGAGTCTATGAAACAAACAATGATAGAAACACAAATAAAATGACTAAACAGATTTCCCCAGTGGAGTCACCAATTTGTTGTGGGGAAAAATTCCTATGCAGGACGATCCTATCCACCTAAGGTGTGACAGTGCCTTAACAACAAACAGAGACAGCTATTCTAGTATTCTTCCTTTATGAATTAAGAATGAAGAGAGATGGATGGACTAACCGGTGTCTTCCGTTTGTCCCTCGATCCGGTTTCTCTTCTCTTGGAGAGTTCCCAGCTACTTGCCTTCTCGCTCGCCCAGCTTCAAGAGGTTTCTGCAAGATCACAGGAAGAGAACACTACACAAGACATTGATTCATATTCATAACTAGTTTAGGATTAGAAATAAACTAAACATACTAATGCAATCATACATCAAAAATACATCAGTATATAGGAGAAACCAAGATAGCTTTATTGATGAATAACAAGGTTCAGGAAGAGATACAACCCAGAGGACTCCAATCCAGCATCTCCTTCCCAGCAAATGGAATTCCTATCTTCACCCCCTTCAAAGCATTAAGCACCCAATGATTCCAATCTCAAACCAACAACAATTCTTTGCAATAAAAAAATTCCAGCCTCCAGATCTCATGGAGGAGAGATCCATATATAGATGTTTGGAGAGAGGATGAGTCAGCTTGAGATCTGACTAGTGTCCTCTCCCTCTGTCAGTTCTTGATTCCACTTGGAGGTTCTTGCTTCCACTTGGAGGTTCTTGCTTCCACTTGGAGATTAGGAACCTCTTACTCATCACCAGTCAAATTCACTGAGGCAAGTGTCATTGAGGAAGATTCTGGAAGCTTCCTGGGTTTTGACACCTCTTGGAATGAACTTGCCATTTGGCAATTCTCGCTCAACGCACCCTGGTAGTGCTTCTACCTGCGTTGCAGTGCAGGTAGCCAGTGTTGGCTTTGACATTCAGCACAGACAGCTAGTGGAGCCATTGAATTGATCCTGAATTGACTTGTTTTTGAGCAGTTTCTGGTGGAGAACTTCTGTGAATTGCTGTGGTTTGTTGGCCTTGTTCCTCTAGGGGTAGGAACAACATGTTTAGGGACTTTGGATCCCTTAGATTATGGACATTTCATGCTCAATGCTGCAAGGCACAAAAATGTCTATAACATGGGCCGATTGTTGTTCTCTTATGCTGGGATTTTCTCATAGCCTGAGCATACTTTTGGTGGAATCATGGCCCAATTTACAGGCTTGTCTTGAAAAATAATGAAGTTTCGCCCCAACCAAATATGCCATGAGACCAGGAGGGGCAGGTTCCTTAACTTTGGATCAGTTTCTTCTCCCCACCATGTGTCCCAGGCATTTGGAATGTCTACTCCTTGCCAGATTTGGTTTATATTTAGTGATATAAGAACTTGCGCCCAGATTGTCTTTGTAATGGGGCAAGTGAGGAAAAGATGCTGTGTCGATTCCTCCTCCTGATGGCAAAGAACGCACCAAGTAGGTCCAATGAAGGCCCTCTTCCTTAGATTTGTTCCAGTGGGTGTTTTATTTTCAAGGATGTTCCACATCAATAGTCTTGTGCGCAGGGGGGCTTTCAATTTCCATATGTGTGTCCACCAACTTTTCATTTTGTCTGGCTTTGTATCTGCTATTATGATGTCATAGCCCTATTTTGAGGAGTATTGACCCTTTTTAGAATGACCCCAAATAAGTTCATCGTCATCTTCATTTAGTCTGACATGAGACTCTGTTAGGGCTTGAATATAGTTTTTCCACGATCTGTCCCATTGAATCAGAATGTTCCAGTCCTCACCAGAGTGCCAAGCTTGAAATAGGAAGGAAGTATTTTGGTGGTCACCAAGTTGCTCAATGTATAAGATGCCTCTGTTGTTTAGATATGTGATTAGTTCTGGTGGGAGTTGATATGAGTTCCCACTACCAGTCCAGGGATCAATCCCAATGCGAACTGATGCACCATTACCTATTTTCTAGATGAGTCCTTCTTTGATGATGGGCAAAGTGTTTAGTATGGCCCTCCATATGACTGAGATTCCTTTTCTGCTCCAGGAGGGGCGCCTTATCCAATCAATAATGGTGTTGGGCCAAATATATTTGTGGGATACCATCTCCAACTCTTGTGCTTTAGTAATAGCCACCCCTGTTTAGCAGCCAACGCTTGAGAAAAAGCAGGAAGTTTCTTTAGTCCCCAGCCTCCCCATTTTTTGGGAGTGGCGATTTTGCTCCATTTAACCCAGGCGAAAGGCTTCCCGTCCTTCCGCCCCTTCCACAGGAATTGACTGCATACTTTTTGTATTCTGTGGAGAATCCCCATTGGGATCCATGCCAAAGACATCCAAAAAACAGGTGTAGCTTCCAAAACTGCTTTGATAAGAATCAGTCTTCCCACCCTTGATAGGAAACGATGACACCATATATTAATTCTTTTCTCCACCTTGGTAATTAACCAGTTCCAGTCAGCTATTTTGTATCCATCTAGTTTGAGTCTAAACCCTAGATACTTCAATCCATCCTTTAGATCTAATACCTGGAAGGGAAAATTTTGAAGCGAGAGCTGTATTTCCTGCTGTGTGCATTCTAAGAAGGAGATGGTAGACTTTCCCCTGTTGATTTCCATCCCTGTGGCACTGTTGAAAAGTTTTAAAGCCTCTTTCATGGACATAATATCCTGAACACTTCCACTGAGGAAAATAAGTATATCGTCCACAAAAAGAAGATGGGACAGAGTAAATTGGTCAGTGATCTTTAATCCCCTGAGCCTCCCCAATCTCTTCTTAGAATCAATCAATTTACTCAGTCCTTCCATAACAAGTAGAAAAAGTAGAGGGGATAGAGGGCATCCCTGTCTTATACCCCTATCTGCCTGAAAGGAGTGGGTAGCAGACCCATTGATGAGGATTGCAAAGGATACAGATGTGATACATCTCATGATCCAGTTTGTGAATTCCAGAGGGAATCCCAAATGGGTGAGGATCATTCTGAGGTATAACCAGCTTACTTTGTCAAAAGCTTTAGATAAGTCGATTTTAAGAGCCATCCCTTTGAGCTTTTTTAATTTGATAGAATGAAGGGCTTCCTGAGACGAGCCAATGGCTTCCTGAATGTGTCTATGGTGAAGGAAAGCAAATTGTTCCTGGGAGATATGATCAGATAAAATGGGTTTAATGCGATTGGCAATAATTTTAGCTATAATTTTATAGAGGCAATTGCAGAGAGAAATGGGTCGGAAATCATTGAAGGATGATGGAGAGTCAGATTTAGGGATGAGGGCGATATAGGTGAAGTTGAGGGGGGCATATATACGACCCAGTATCCGACTCTCTTCAATGACCGCAAGAAGATCCTGTCCAATAATATTCAACAATGCAGTGTAAAATTCTACAGGCCAGCCATCCGGGCCTGGGCTTTTATCTCTCTTACATCATTTTAGAGTGCCCTCTAGTTCCCCGATGGTGACAGGTTTTAAGAGATATTCTATGCCATCCGGGTCCATATATCTTGGGAAGTGAAAGACCAGATTGATGATTTCAGGGAGAGTGGGGGCTTTAAACAGACTTTTGAAGTGGGTTGTTCCAAGCCTTGCTAGTTGAGAGTGAGTGGAAGCCCAACCTTCTTGTTCCATGTGCAACTACCAGATAGTGTTGTTAGCTTTCCTACCATTGGAAAAATTGTGATTTTTTTTTTTATTTCCATCCCCATCTTGTAACCAAATAACTCTACTTCGAAGCCTCCATAACTCTTCCCTTTCCAATAAGATCTTTGATTTCTGAGATTCCAGTTCTACTAGGCGAAACTTAGTTTCATTTGATAGGAAACCAAGTCCATTTTCATCAGTTAAGGAGGCTATCTGATCTTCAATGTCCTTCAGAGTCTAGTCATCCCTCTCTTTCTTCCATTTTGACCAGTCCATAGTAAGTCTCCTGAGCTGGTTCAGGTGCCCACAGAAATTAGCTGCCTTTCTCTGATCCCTGAGAGGGGGTTGTGCTCGCTAGAAGTCTGAGACTAGTTTGATATAGTATGGATCTTTTAAGTATGTTGAATTAAATTTGAATGGGGCTCAAGAATTCCTGGCAGGACCAGATACTTGAAGGAATATGGGAGAATGGTATGATAAGCCACTCGAGCCTACCCATTGCCTGAAGAGGTTGAGGGTTCGGAGGAGCTCTTCATGAATGAGAAATCTATCCAGTCTTCTTCCTAGGGCAGCATCACTAGTTCGCCTATTATGCCAAGTGGGCATTTTCTTGTTCATGGGCACATCAATGAGTCCATGGAGCTCCAGAAGAGTGCTCATTTGATCGGAGAGAGGGTCGATCTGAGAGTGATGACCCCAGGATTCTTCATTTCCTATGGAAAAATTTAGGTCACCTCCAATGATGGTGGAGCTGGTGATAAGCGTGTTATCGAGGGTGGAGTGCCAAAAATCAAGTCTGTTCTGGTTGGGAGCATAGATGTTCATGATTTGAATATTTTTCCCCAAATCCACAGTGAAAACATCCATACCCAAGAAGCCTGTACCACCCCAGGAGGATATCACTTTAATTGATTTGGGATTAATGCCCATGGCAAGACCCCCCGATCTACCCACTGCATCCAGGCCTTGGAAGTGCCAACCAAGAAGGAGGGAAAGAAGGGTTCGGGAGATCAGTTCAGTGGGTTCGAGGGTTTCCTGGAGGAGGAGAATGTAGCTGGAGCTGTTCAGGAGTTGCTTGAGAGCCAATCTTTTTTTGGGGTTGGCTAGTCCCCTGCAGTTGAAAGAGAGCCAGATCATGGGGAAACAGATTCAAGGGGCTCTGATGCTCTAAGTGCCCTTTCAATAGTGGTCTGGCGACCCTGTGCTACATCAGCCACCACTGATTTGATGGCTTTAGCAATATTAGAAGGTCGACCTTTGGTAGGTTTGGACTCAGCTGATTGGGGGGGGATACCCAGTCCAAGAAGGGGGATACTGTGTAAAGGTCTAGATCGCAGGTTGTATGAATGGGACCCCGATGCAGAGGGAGGGGAAGATGGGAGGGTAAGGGGAGTAAACCCATGAATAGAGGGAGGTGTAGTCGAGAAGATGGGGGGAGGAGACACTAAGCCACAATTTAAGGGGGGGAGTGTGATTGGGGTAGAGTCTGGAAGAGATGAGGGGATAAGAAATGATGCATGAACATGATTTAAATGAAGAGCAGAGGAACAAGGAACAGAGGCATTACCCGATGTAGGTGCTGCTCCCACCGCAGACTTGGAGTGCGTCCGTGGGGGGGATGAAGATGGCTTCCTTGGAGCTTTTGTTTGTTGAGTCGAAACACCTTCAACTTCCTTTGGGGGGGCTTGTCTAGGTAGTTGTTCGTCCATGTTCAGCTCTTCCGATAGATGGTGTTTTACCCCACAAGCAACCTCTTGTACTGGTGATGAGAGTAGCGGGCAATCCTTGTACAGGTGCCCCACTTTGTGACATCTTCGGCAACGGAAAGGCACTCCTTTGTAGTCTAGGTTCTGTTTGCGAGAGAAGTGCCTCCAGTGAAGGGTAATTTTCTCCTCCAGGCCCTCCCTGGTATCAAGGTGAACAAGGATCCTGGCCATTGTCATGATTCCTGTTTTCTCATAAGACTGGTCATGTTCAAGATAAGTCCCCAGGGCATC
Organism: Pinus tabuliformis; assembly: GCA_031772625.1. Taxonomy (NCBI): domain Eukaryota; kingdom Viridiplantae; phylum Streptophyta; class Pinopsida; order Pinales; family Pinaceae; genus Pinus; species Pinus tabuliformis. Next base: position 1,311,230,805 of record CM062816.1, on the reverse strand, counting down.
ACCTATATGCTTGAAGACCAGAGGGATCCAAAATTGCATAGGTAAGCCAGGCAGGCAAACCCAGATAGGTCCAGCTCCCATTTGTTCTCGTTCTGGGTCGAACAAGGGATCCCATCGCTTAAGGAGAACTGGAGCTAGCTCAATGTGCCAAAAGCAAGAGAGGATCCAATCTGTGTACTCTTCTCTGTGGAACCGGAGGGCAAACTAGCCACGGGCCAAAACCTTGATGATGGGGAGTTCCTTTAGCAGTGAACCCCAAATCTCCATTGTCCAGTGGCGAAGGCGCTCAACAAAATAATTTCTGCCTCATACACGCCCGAACAAGACCTTCTTCGCCGTGTCAGATACATCCCACATTGGAATGTCCTCACCAAAAGTCAGGTTGATGTCCGTATCCACGACCTTGAGGCACCGCCCCTTTTTTGGCTTGTCTGTGCGACGACTCATAGGATGCTCCCTTAGCAAACTCCTACAACACTGAGTGACAGTGTGAGGTGTTGATGGGGTAGATTTAGGGTTAGGAATAGGGGAATTGAAACACTCGGATCGAAATGGCTAGTTAGGGTTTAAGACTGCCAGACGCTAGGGTTGCAAAGCAGTGTGCTGAAATGGGGTGGGTAGAGGGACCAATTGGAGAGCATGAGGATGATGGCGTGTTAATGGGCATAGAGAAAGGAAGGGGCTGATTCAGGGGGGAATCAAAGGAAGGGGAGGGTTGAAGGCATGTGCCCAACAGGTTGAGGGTAGTTGGAGATAGAGGCGGACAATCTAACCCCGAGAGGTCTTCAATGTGAACTGTAGGCGAAGGAGGTTTGCCAGTGGGGCGCGGGTGGAAAGGCATAGTCCGTGCATCTGTCAGCGGGAAATTTTTGGCAGTCAGGGGACCAGGTTCCGATCCAGGTTGATGAAGAGCCCATATGGATTGGTCGGGATTGGGGTCCGCCTCGTAGTCCACGATGTCTTCTAAATCCATCGGGAAACGACAGTTACTGTTGACAAAACAACATGAGAGTGATTGCAAAATGGGGGTTAACCATAAATGCACATTAAAAACGCTGAGACCGCGACGGGGGGGTAAACCAGGCCAGGAGAGGGTTAAGAGCTATGAGTCAACGAGGGGAGGATAAGGATGAATGCAGTCAAAACCGCGAGGTTAAGCCCCCGTGACCTCCATGGGAGCCACAACGGTCGAGCTGAATTAGTTCATCGCCATCGCCCGGAGATCGAAAACCTCCTCATGCTTTCGCATCCATTTTGAAAACGTAAAGTGTTGATGGTGCATCAACATTCTTTTTTTTTTGGGTAAATTTTCAACATTTTTTAAAAATAGCTGTGAAATCCAATAAAAGCCATTTTTTGTGTGTGCAAAAAACACCTTGAAAATGAAAAATGTTGATGCTAGAATTACGTTGTTGTTGTTGTTGCTGTTGCTTTTAGGGGTAAATAGATCATGAATACAAAAAATATTATCTTTCAACATATTTCAACCATGGCATTATGGAAAAATTATATGACTATTTTTTTTGTAAATGAACACCTAATTGAAAGAGCCATTATACCAAGAGTAATTTCTTTTTTGAATGTTAAAAATGTAACTATTTTAAAATTTTAGGCTAAGACAACTTGACACATTGTAAGAAAAATTAAAATCAACATCAAATTGACACGCAATGTAGGCAAACACAACCCATTGCAATGAAAACTTAAAAATCAACCATGAAATTGACACATTGTGGGGGCGGACTCGATCTATCATAACGAAAATTTTAAAATCAACTATAAAACTGACACATAATGGGATCAGGTTGCTAGTCGAGGAATGACACTGACCCAGCCAAAAAAAAAAAAACAAAATAATAAATATACAAATAAATAAAAATGAAAAAAATAATTATATTAAAACATCAAAAAATAAAAATAAAAATGACAAAAAAAATCAAATAAAAAAAACAAAAAGAAATCAAACATAAATGAAAAAGAAAATGAATAAATTAAAACAACAAAATTAACTTATAGAAGATATATTAAAAAAAATTAGAAAAATTAAAAACTAGCAATTGCCCCGAAAGGTGCAAAAGTACACTCAAGGAATAGAAAATTTGGGAAGATCATCTTACCAAGAACAGAGGCCACTGTTAAATGCATGTTTATAAGATCCACCATATAACTAAAATATAGTTCTCATCTATGTATCTACAAGATAATAAAAAAGTAAATGGAAATATGTAATGTCATCAAATCCATTGGGATAATGGAATAAAAGGGAAGGTTTGCTTGCCTTTGAAACTGCGATTACAACCCAACCAATATTTGTGACAAATTGTTGATTTAAAAGTAATTCTATTTCAACCCACTAAAACAAAATATAAGCAATGATCGCGCAGATCCTCATCCATTAAAAAAAAATCAAAAATGAAATAACGGTTTAGCAACCAAAAAGACCAAACATTTTAATCATATTTTAAACTTTTATCCATGAAATTTGGGCCAAGGAAGGTCAAACAACTCAATATTAAACAAAGCAAATAGTAGTACGACATGAGCAGGGAAAAACATGAAGTTAGGATCAACATGTAGTGCACAATGCTTGGATATTCATTCGTACTCTTCAAATTCAAGAAACATTGGTCATAGTAATGCTTTTGTAAGATCTAAATAAACAAAGAACCTTCATGTATTCCCCCAATATTCTATTAATGCTATTAGTTAATTGTAAACAATATTCCTCCAACATTACACAAGCCTTTGTTGAAATGACAACACCGACATACCAAAACTGTTGAAAATGGCACTGTGTTGAAAATGGAATCCATATGATCTTTGAAAACCATGCTCATCTATAGAAACATAGTGCCAACATGATCAAAGCAATTTCAATGTCATACTAATATGCTAGAGAATGAAAAGACATTTTTTCCTTAACACTTAATTTTTTTTATCAATTGTGTTGGCATATGCCATATCAAAAGAATTTTAGTATAATGGTAGATACTACATAAACAACATTTTGAAAGCAAGTCATGCTCAAATTTAATGAAGCGTTTACATTTTGAAGGAAATTTCAGAAATCTGGAATAAGATACATAAAAAGTAGAGTGATGGAGAGAAAATCTAAATATAGATGTTATCATTTAGTGACTTAATCAAGGATGAAACAAATGTTGTCATGCCATGAGTAAACCTGAGGTACAAGTAGCGAAGAGAACAACATAACAACAATGAAGACATCAAATTTACCAAACTCAAAACATGCTTGAGAAGTTTAAAATATTAATTTATTACATATGGTTAAAAGCTTGAAAATTTCAATTTATGAAATTAAAGGATGCATGCTAAGAGCTTAGAATCCTAAAAAAAAACCTAAAGTAGAACTGAGGTTTAAGAATCAAATATCCTTATTTAACGCAAGGCCATAAATGTAAAAAATAAGACTATTCAAAAAGTTCACAACACCATTTTCATGTGAAATACCTAGAAACATTATGTGTTGATACGGAGTAAGGGCAAATAATTTTGTTGAAGCTTAAAGAACAAACATGAGCTCTTGTACAACAACCTTCAATAGAAGAGAGGGGTGAACCTGAACAAACACAACAAATTAATAAAAAGTTTTATTCTTCTAGTAGATAATGCTAAAATTGAGTCAACACGTTCCCATTACACACTATGTAACAAGGTAAGGAATCTTTCTCAAACAGAACCCAATGCATGTGAGTGCTTCATTTAACACCCAAACAATTACAAAACTCAACAACAAGACATTGATGGAATAAGCATTGTAATGAGTGAACATAGCTCTAGTTTGTACAAATATTTGCTTTTGCATTATATATTTCAAGTACCCTTAATTAATAGTCCAAATCAATATATACAAAGGTAAGAGCCTGTAATAATAGGTATAATATATTACTAAATATGCTTAGAAATTTCAAAGAGTAATGGGCATACACATTCTCAATACTCACTATGCACCCCTTCCTTTGCCTTCTTTGCTCCAGTCTCTGCTTGGGTACTTCTGGCTTAGATTTATCTCTTGTGGTTACATTAGTTATTGGTCTTTAAACTAAGAAGAGGAATCTTTCTCAAATAAAATATAATGCAAATGAGTGCTTAGTATTTAACACCCAAACAATTATAAAACTAAAGAACAAGAGTTCAACAGAATAAGCACTGTAATGAGTGAACATAGCTCTAGTTTGTACAAATATTTTCTTTCACATTATAGATTTCAAGTGCCCCTAATTAATAGTCCAAATCAATATCAATGTATACAAATGCAGGGCTTGTAAGGATAGGCTCTTGTGGCACTTTCAACCAAAGGATGAGAACCTATTGCTTGCAGCAATGCCAATTATATATATGTTTATGTTCTGCAAATAAACAAGTGCTCTATGAAGACAAGTAGCTCATGAGAATGACGACATCATGAAAATATTGGACAATTGATGAATAAATCATATTTCTATTTTCAGAATGGTATGGAACAACTCATAATCATAGATATTGATTCCTCCAACACAACCATATCTTTAATTTTATTTTTACCAAAATTATTTAATGGTTCAAGGATTTGATGCATCAACTTAGTATTTGAAGGCATATAGGCATCAGTTGAAGACTTCATAAAGAGAGGAAAATTGGATTTTGGAGAGACATAATTGTATTAATTTTTTTCCTGTGGACAATATTTTAGGATTAGCCATAATAGATTCTATTTCTAGCCATTTGCATTATGTACTTGGTTGTGTTAATCTATTTCTTCAGATAATGTAGTAAGATACTCTTCATCTAGTAAGATACTGGGGCATTTCAAATCTTCATATATCATTGGTGGGTTGACTTTGTCGTGTAGGTATTTCAATCCTTTGGAACAAAGTTTAATTTTCACTCGGTCTAACAACAAATTACTTTTCACTAACAAGAAAAAGAAAACTGATAACCTACCACTACCATATTTAGAGTTCAAACTTAAAAGGAAAAACAACCAGCAACTTCTGGAAGAGTAGTGAAAAGGAAAACTTGAGGAAAATAATACTATCAATAAATCGAGCTCTAACAACTGGTATAAAATCCCCAAAATTCATGGAAAACATCCAAAATGCTTTGAAAACCCGCTCTTATTTCACACGCCTAATAACATTGCATACAATTTACACCCTTTGACATAGTTGAAATCCAACAAAACATTTTCCTCAAAACATACAATGTTGCTTCATAACCGAACATTGATTTAATTCAAATTGAAATCCATAATTTACTCCTAAACTTGAGCTTCTCCAGTTGAAACCCCAACAGACTTCAAAATCCAAAAATTCAAATAAACACAAAGAAAAACCCTGACATATCAAAACATTTAACAAATAAACACTCAAACTCTAGTATTCTCTCAAGATAGCACCAATAATAGGGAATTATCGTGCTTTTCATTTTATGTTTCACAATGTGAGAGGAATACCCTATCCAAAGCTCTAAGAGTAATACCTTGTCTAAAGCTCTGTAGTAAATGCCAAAGGAATACCATGTCTGGAGCTCTGTAGTAAATGTGAGAGAAATACTTCCTTCCATTTTGCTCGACAAAAGGGACAAATTAGGTTTTCATGCTTTACATTTGAAGCAATACATGGAAAATGGAATGTGTGAGAACATTCCGCTGTGAAAATTGTGTGGCATTGTCCAGGATTCATAGTTTGCAAACCCATTACACAGGTGCTTTTGTAAAGCCTAATACTAGTCCTCAACATGCTTAATCTAGAGAGGAGAGATGACAAAACCAAACCTTCAATCAGGGGAACATTTTCAATATTCCTCACCTGCAGGCTCGCACTAGTGTTGCATTGTAAATGTGGGTTGCAACTCGAACCTGAGAGAACCAATGAAAGAGAAGACTGAATTCCGAGATCGGAGTTGAAATTGGGAGTCGTGAGATCTTGCCACGTGGTATAAATTGATTTGATGAGGAGGATGAAAATTGAAAGTTGCGATTGGCCAAATCTACCCAACCAAAGCCCACAAGGAACACCTTCGGTGTAAAATAAAAATAAAAAGTTTGAAAAAGCAAGAAAATAATTCAAAAAAACATAATTTAAGAAAAAAAATTAAAATATTAACACAAAAAAACAAAACAATAAAAAACAAATAAATAAAACCAAATTGGATAATTAAAAAAAAACATTAAATAAACCATTAAAATAATTAAAAAATTAAAACATTAAAATACAAGTGTAATATACAACGTTGTTGCTTAGTACCTGCCTCTTATGGAAAAAATAATTGATAGCAATTATTGGATGCTTGAACAAATTCATAAATCTAATAATGAAACACATTTGAATACGCTGAAGGAAAGTAACACAAGTAATTAAATGGACTAGATAACCTTGGAGAAAAATAGAGATAGGTGCATAGATAATTTTGGATGAAACATTAGTCCCAACATTATTGTTTGCTACAAAAGTTAAGAGTTTATTGAAATGTGCTTGTGCACATTTTATTCCATCTTTAGCTTATGAGACCAAATAAGGAGGACAAATTACAATGCCTAATATCTTTATATTAGATAATGTATATATATGATATAAATAAAATAAATATTTTTTAAAAAGCTAATTATTGTAACAAACTATTTATTTAACTTTAAATTTATAGTCATCCTAATTCAATATCATCTATGGTAGAATTTTTACGTCGAACAAATCAAATTGATATGAAGTGTCACGTATCATCTTAATAGCATGGCAAATAATTCATATGTAATAAAATATCTAATATAAAAAAATTACAATGTCTAGCATATTAAAATAAAAAAGTAAGTTACAGAGAGGCTTGAGAGGCTTAAGTGTGAGCACAAAATAGTTCTAATATCTCTCTCTCTCTCTATATATATACATATTTTTTTTAAAGTTATAATTCAAATTGTAAAGACAAAAGAGAAAATCTTGTTTATTTTAGTGTTGGCTTAATTAATTTATTTATATTTATTATTTATATTTATATTTATTTATATTTTTTCTTTTATATATTGAATTATGATTTAAAATTTAATTGTGAAAATATATAATATAGGTAAATTAAATTTTATTTTTTATATTGCATTATGATTTAAAAATTAGTTATGAAAATATATAATATAGGTAAATTAAATTTGATTTTTTATATTGCATTATGATTTAAAATTTAATTGTGAAAATATATAATATAAGTAATTTTTGTTGAGGAAAATGATTGAACCAAGTCCATTCAATAATGAGAATCAACAAGGGAAAATCAATATAATATGTAGTTGGTTATTTTCCATGGTTAGTAAAAACTAATGGCAATTGTTTTTTGTTTGAAAAGAAAATATTAATTATGGAAAAATCCATAAATTTGGATTTTTTTCGATAATTAATTTATGAGGACGGTTGGCGATTAGAGGTTTTTTTCTTATTTTTAATTTTTTAAATAATTTTTAATTCTCAAAATTTGATTTTAAACCACATAAAATTAGTCATCCACCAATCAAAAATTAGAAATTCAAATTTTAAAAATTCAAAAAATAGTTTTCAATTTCTAAAAAAATAAGTTTAATATTTAATTTTACCAAAACTTTAATAAAATTTGGAAATAGTTTCTAAAAATTTACAAATTAATTAAGAATCAAATCATTTTGACCCAAACTGATTACAAATACTTGTGTCATAAAAATTTAAATTTAAAAAATAAGGGCTTAGCGAGGGGCCTGGAGCGTAACCCCTGCCTCGACTTCCCTATCCAAGCTTGCGACCCCTCGTGTCACACCCCTATCCTGACGGTAGTCTTTCAACCACACATAGGCAGGTGCGGCACTGCTACCCACTTTTTTTTCACCAATACTTATGAGTATGGAATACGCCTAACCATTCAACACTTAGTTATTTTCTTCAATTCTACTAAGCATTATCATTACACAACGGAAATAACATTTACATCATCATCATATCATCATATGAATGCACAACAGAAATACTTTCTTTTAAATGGGAGGGACAACTCCTAGATTGTAGAGTCTACCCAATAATCAATAATTCAATATTTTACACATACAAGTATAAACCAAGCCTTTGCTGGAAACACCAAATTTCACCTCAGCAAAGCTTCTTTCAAAATTTTCGTAGTTTGTCTGCTCGTGTCAGGTCTCCCACCTCGCCAGGTCGAGTTTCCCTCGTTCAGCAACGCCCAATTGCAAACTTCATTCAAGGTCGCCCACCTCCATGTCGTGCTGCCTGTCACACCGTGCAGGAGCACCCACCTCACCGGGTCGGGTCGCCTTGTTCAGAACTGCCTGTCGCACCATGCAGATGCACCCACCTCACTAGTTCGGGTCACCCTCCACGTTCAGAGCTGCCCACACACTTAACTCGTAGCTCATCATCGAACGCAGGTTCTGTTCACCCGTGCAGACCTGCCCAACCGGGTCGAGTCATTTGGCTGAACCTGTGGGTCGGGTCGCCGAGCTCGGACGGGTCGCACCATTGTGCGGTTTCGCCCACCATAGCTCGGGTCGTCACCGACCTATTGCCTACCTGTGCCTCTATTCACCAAAACTCACCTGCCGGTTTGCCGCCACAGCTCATTTCCATGCACGTCTGCCTAAACCTGCAACTCGCCTTTCGTTTCCTTCAAACCTGACTCGACACTTATCCACCGTATGTCCATCTGCGCCTTGTCTCAGCCCAATCTCTTCACTCCTTGCTAAGTTGCAAATGCTCTTAGATGCTTGTTTTCTTGGATGGATTGTTGTCTCCTTCCACTTTGTCCTCCACCTTCTTATACGCATCATCCATGTTTAGGTGGGGTCAGCCTACCCAGGCCGACCATACAAATCATCCACCATTTTCCCAATCAACACGTCGTCCAACCAACTCGAGTCCACTTCGCAACATCGGCCCGCCCACGATGTCTGCCTCCACACGTTGGCCCAACTCATTAGTTTTTTGACTCCCTCTATAAAAGTGTTGTGCGTGCACCCGTACTTAGCCAATTTTCCACTTCTCGATTTTTTGACTCTTCAAGTAGCTCGTCACACTATCACACAACTTGTCGTCTCACAACTCGTTGGGGCATGTTTAACCGAATGCACTCGCTCGTCACCTTTAACCAAACTCGTGCAATCGTCGTAAAGTCGACTCATTGCACATAACTGAAGATGACTCACCGTTGCATAAAACCGAATCGGGTGCCTGTCGCACACATGTGGTGTACCCTCCTCATCTCGAGGTCCTGACATCCTCCACCACTCTAGAAATGTTATCGCCCTCGACAACACCATCTCAACGACACTCGTTGTCAAGACACACATATATATGTGTGTGTGGGCATCCAAATAACTCTATCTATGACCTGCTCACGCAACCCATCCACCAAACTCTACAAGAAATCATGTGTTGGTACCCCTCATGTTGGTGATTAGTTGGGTAGCTAATCCAACCATTCATTGCCTCCACAAGAGTGCATTATCCCTACATCATCATGACTCATCTTTGCATACTATTGTCAATCGCGTCCATCTCGCCCCAAGGTCTGCTAAAAAAAATTGGAGACTCATTGCCATGAGCAACTACCAATGAGCCTCATCCCCATGTCAGTCTAGGAAGAGGGGGAGGAAGTGGAGGTTGAAGGCTCTCCCTCTTCCTCAGCTAATAGCTCAATCCACCTATCTGGATCTTCCTCCTCCAATCTCTGCATGTATGCTTCCCGACTCTCCGTTTGAATCTTGGGTCTAGCATCTCCATCTCCTTCCACTGCCTCTAGTCTACTTGATAGATCCAAGATATTATCAGACAATGCTCTAATCACCTGTGACTTCTCCATAAGTTTTGCCTCCGTACAAGACAACCTCTTATAGACTTCCTCATCTTGCTTGACTTCCTCCACATTCATCGTTGTCAACTTACACTTGGTTGTCGTAGCCCCTATGGTTGGTACACCAATGGGATCATCATCATGCCCATCGTAAATGTACAACTTCTTCAAGTGTGGCACCATCATAGCTTCAAACTGTTTCATAAATTCCATACCTAGTACAGCTTCATAGTCATCTATCCACACAATCGTGAAGTCGACTTTCCCAGTCCATTCACCTATGCTCACATCCACTTTTTTTGCTATACCAATCATTGAATCTAGTGGAGAGTTCACTACTTTCAAATGTGCTTGAGTTGGAATAAATTTCAACCCAATATTCCTCGTAGTTTCTTCCCTCATGAAGTTATGAGTCACACCACTATCCACCATAGTGAGAATAGTGCCTTGCCTAATCTTCATCTCTACATACTCCAACTTGTTTCTTTCAGGATCTCGTCATGAGACTGCCTCCGTAGCCACTGCAGCTCCCAAAATCTGCATCATTCCAATGGATGTTTCTTCCTTCTTCTTCTTCGCATTGACTTGTGCTACTGTTGCCACTTTCAGTCTTGAAGAACCATTCTTCATCATATTTGGTTCTTCACAAATCCAACACTTCAGAGGATTCTTCAGCTTCGACTTGCCATTCGATCTCGAAGGCTCTTTTTTCATACTCTTCTCTTTCGGCTTATTTGTTTTCTTCTTTCTCTCTTCAGTTCCTTCATTGTAATTTTCTACCAAGTGATCAACTGCTACAAATGTTTCCTCTAGTGTCTTGATCTTCTGCCTCTTAACCTCATTGCATGCCCAAGGTTTCAATCCTATGATGAAATTGAACACCTTGTCTTTTTCTTCCATATTAGGTAACTCCAAGATCACATTCGAGAATTCCCGTTGATATGCTTGTAGGCTTCCCGTTTGCTTCATATACTTAATATTCATTCTTGCATCCCAAGTCTCATATTATGGGCTAAAATGAGCCTGCAAAAATTTGTTTATGTCATCCCAATAAGAGATTTTCGTTGCCTCACCACTGGCAATCTGGTCCATCTTTCTTCGCCACCACATCTTAGCATCTTTCGTCAAGAATTGAGCAGCTACCTTGACTTTGGCCTCATCATCAGGTATACCCAAATGCTCCAAGTATTGCTCCATATCCCATAAGAAATTTCCAAGAGCTTTCACACTCCTCATCCCATCATAAGATTCAGGTTCTTTGACCTTCACATGGGCAACTCCTCCAATAGAACCTTGCCCAACTACTTTCTTCAAAACAACTATCTCGTTTCGAGCATCGTCAAGTTCCTTCTGCAACTTTGAGATTTCTTCCAAACCTTGATCCCTTGCAGCTCCAATGTCCTTGACTTCTTTCTCTGTTTGCGTATACATCCATTCTGTATACTCGTATCAGATTTTGAGGTCTTCAAATTCTTCCTTCAACTTCATGTGCATCTCTCGAAATTCAACATTCTTGGTTTCACCAAAGCCACTTCAAAAGCTAATTCCTCCATTTTATCCACTACCCTATCCATGAAAACTGTTTCGGCATCCCTACTAGATTCCCCTATCATAACTTGAGGTTCTTCCACTTGATCAACCATCAGCTTCGCTTGTGATCTCGTAGAGACCATACAGTTCTTCTATCGTTCAACTTGGCCCTTCACTTGCCCCTGTCAAACTTTCCAAAGCCCTGCGGAAAGTCTAATATCACCTGTCACTAAGAGATATATGCTTCTTCAAAGAGGCTCTAATACCAACTGTCACGCCCCTATCCTGGTGGTGGTCTTTCAACTGCACATAGGCAGGTGCAGCAACATTGCCCACTTTTTTTTCACCAATATTTATGAGTATGAAATATACTTAACCATTCAACACTTAGTTATTTTCTTCAATTCTACTAAGCATCATTACACAGTGAAAATAACATTTACATCATCATCATATCATCATATGAATGCATAGTGGAAATACTTTCTTTTAAATGGGAGGAACAACTCCCAGATTATAGAGTCTGCCCAATAATTAATAATTCGGTATTTTACAAATACAAGTATAAACCAAGCCTTTGCTATTAACACCAAATTTCACCTTAGAAAATCTTCTTTCAAAAGTTCCACAGTTTTCCTACTCGTGTTGGGTCGCCCACCTCGTTGGGTCGGTTCGCCCTCGTTCAGCAGTGACCACCTAAAAACTTCGTTCAGCGCCACCCACTAGTTGTCGTGCATGGTCGCCCACCTTCGTGTCATGCTACTCATCACACTGTGAATAAGCGCCCACCTCACTAGGTCGGGTCGCCCTGTTCAGAATTGCCTATCACACCAGAGAGGCACCCACCTTCCCCGTTCGGGTCGCCCTCCGCGTTCAGAACTGCCCTCACACTTAACTCGCAACTCGTCATCCCACCCAGGTTATTTTCACCCGTGCAGACCTCCCAGCCGGGTCAGGTTGTTTGGCTGCACCTGTGCGTTGGGTCGCACTGTTGTGCAGCTGCACCCACCATAGCTCGGGTTGCCGCCATATTGTTGCCTACCCGCTCCTCTGTTCACCAAAACTCGCCCGTCGGTTTGTTGCCACAACTCATCTCCATGCACATCCACCCAAACCTGCAACTCGCCTTCTATTTCCTTCAAACCTGGCTTGGAATTTTGGCCCGTTTGTCTGCCTGCGCCTTAGCTCAGCGCAATCTCTTCTCTCTTTGCTAAGTTGCAAATTCTCTTGGATGCTTGTTCACTTGGATGTATTATTGTCTCCTTCCACTTCGTCCTCCACCTTCTTATATGCATCATGCATGTTTAGGTGGGGTCAGCCTACCCAGATCGAAAATACAAATCATCCACCATTTTCGCAGTCAACACGTTGGCCAACCAACTCGGGTCTGTTTTCGCACATCAGCCCGCCCAGGGCGTCTGCCTCCACACATCGGCCCAACTCGTTGGTTTTTTTTCTCCCTCTATAAACTCGTTGTGCATGCGCCCATTATTAGCCGATTTTCCACTTCTTGGTTTTTCGACTCTCCAAGTAGCTCGTCACACAACTCGTTGGGTCGCATTTAACCGAATGCACCAGCTTGTCGCCTTTAACCAATTTCGTGCGGTCATCGCAAAGTTGACTTGTCGCACATAATCGAAGATGAGTCACTCGTCGCATAAAACCAACTTGGGTGCCAGTTGCACACATGTGGCATGCCCTCCTTGTCTTGGGGTCCTGACACCTCTAGTGTTGGTCGGGGACTTAGCCAATTCCTAGAATTGAGCAACCCCTAGCCAGCGGCCTGAGGAGTCGTAGGCTAGGGCGAGGGCTGGCCGGGTGGGCCTTAATGTTTTTAATTTTTTTTAATGTTTCTCTTGCCCACATCTATTCTCAATTCCCTATCTTCAGCCACATCTCCAGTCTTCTTGACTTATTAAGCCAACCCAACTATAGCGATCTTGGAGCACTTCTTTCCCTTCTCCTTGATCACAGAAACAAGATTTTGAAGAATGGAAATTAGACCTTTTTTTTTTTAGGTCTGATAGACCACATTGGTCTTAGTGGACGTTAATCATCATCATCATCATCATTATTTTTAATGTTTTTTTTTTTTGTTTTTTGTTTTTTGTTTTTTTTTTTGAAATATTTTATTTATTATTATTATTTTTTAATTATATGTTTTAATTTTACTTTTTCGTTATTTTTACTTAAAATTTTATCTAAATCAATTTTTTGGGAAAAAAAATCATCAAATGTCATCATTTTTGGATATAAAATTCATAAAGTTTGCTATTTTTCCAACTTCTTTTAATTCAATCTCTTCATAAAGATCTTTTATTTAATGTGTCATTTTTAACGAAATGATTTAGAAATACTTATTTTTTAATTATATCTATATTCAAAATGTTTATTTTTTGCCAAGTGTTTAAAATTATTATTTTTTAGTGACAATTATTTTATGTATATTGATGTATTAATTAACGATATATAAATATATAAAAAATTCTAACCTCAAAATATTAATTTTATTATTTTTAACTCTACAAAAACAAAAAAAATCATAATAAAAAAACATTGCAAAGGAAAGCAAAAAAACAGAAGTTTGGAAAACCCTTAAAAAATGAACATCTTACGACGAAAAACAAGAAGAGGAATCTTAAAAAATAGTTAAATAATCAACATTTAAAAAAATTTGCATACTTAGGACATAAGAAAATTTAAAGTGTCAAAAATATGCCAAAAAAAAATAAAAATAAAAATAATAATAATAATAAATAAATAAAAAAAATAAAAAATTGACGTTTTTCAAAATCCTTATGAAAATCACCCACACTTCAAAAAAATTATTCATACTAAATATATCAAAAAAATTAAAATAAGCCCAAAAAAAGGGGTTAATGTTTCATCATCACTTTTCAAATTGGCATGAAAATCAATAAAATTTTAAAAAAATTGTGCATACTTAATACATAAGAAAGATGATTTAACACTTTTCAAAATCAGATGATTTTTTGCTACCTCTAAAAAGTGAGAACTCATTTCAGTACCTGTTTGATTAATAATTATGTTTCCTATAAAATCAGATATTTTAATCATAACGAATCATTAATGTACAAGCTGAAATTCTATTAAGAATCAATCGACACATTAACAACTTATTTCATTCCAATTAGGCCACCATCGAACCATTCCATCTCATCACTCAATCTTTTGTCTGCCCCTGTCAAAAAGAGGCAATTCAGAGCTTAGCTTCTCTACACAATGGGTGTCATTGTTCGCTTTGAACCTAATGGAAATAATTTCGTCAAAGATGGTTAAATTTGTTTGAGAAATTTAATGGCTATGAAATTGAAGTTACCAGGGCATTTGATGGTGTGGAGGACGAAATTGGAGATATAATGCTAAAGATAACAAAATCCTTCGTCACGGAAGCATCAAAACTTCCTCGCAGTGGTGAACGCTAGTTTAAGAATCAGAGGCTTAAGGACAAGCACTATAAAACATTCTTACACGATCCAAGCATGGATACTTCGGCTTTCAAGAAGGGTATTCCAACTACAGTGCTCAAATCCAAATGGAGGAACCTGTTGTTGGTACTTCAAAAGTTTCACTCGTAAAGGTAAGTTTGGAACCTTACATTTACCATGCAAGATTACTCATGCATTTTTTTAAATGAAAATAATTAAACCTACCCTACTATTTGATGTGGGGTTTGAAGAAAATAGCTTTTAGTATACAGAGCGATTCTAGAAATATTAATAGGGCTTTATATTATCATGGTTTGGTAAAAATTATTTTTGAAGCACATTTAAAATCTACTAGTGATAGTTGGCAATACTTTTTAGTGAGAAACCATTTCATAGAAGTTTCAAAAGAGGAAAGGCCATCGAGAACTAAAAAGAGAAAATGTAGGGTTTCCTGAAACCCTAACCTTGAACCTATTGAGAAGGAAGCTGAAGATTCTCTAATCAATACCAGTGGAAACCGAAATTCCACCTAAAGAAGAAGAGGATAATGTTCCCTTGAGTCCATTCTTAAAATAAGTAAAAGAGAAAATAGTCAAGATAATGTTAGAAGAAATAAAGTTGACCAAAATACAGAGCAACCTAAGGAAGGCCCAGAGAAGTTACAGAAAGAAGGTAGAAAGAGGAAAATTATGTCAAAGGTAGTGGAACCATAAAAAAAGCTAAGAATGAGCAAACAAATTTCCAAGCGCTCAAATTAACAGACATGACAAGAACCTCCAGAGATTGTTAATATTGATGAAGAAGACTATGTCAGTACAAGAGAAACATCATAATCTCCATTTTATCAAAGTCCAAGTCCATCTAGAAAGAGTCTTGAAGTTGATCATGTTCAACAACATATTTATGATTACTTGGAGACATTAGAACAAAGGGCACAAGAGAAGGTAAATTCTCCTTTGCAAACTAAATCTTATGAATATCCTTTACATGATAAAGTTCCTTTGACCAATCTAGAAACTAATACCACTCTTCAAGTAGAGCAAAAAAATTCAGATCTTACTTTTCTGAAATGTTGCAGGGATGCATCCGTTGTTCCATTTTTTTCCCGTATTAATCATCCCAACAACTAGCTCATAATGACTATTTCATAATGGCTAATTCTGAGAATGAATGCTTCTATGTTATTTAAACATTTGCAAAGATTGGTTTTTTCACCTTTGTCCTGAGGATAAACCACATTAGTTGGTTCGAAACGTCGACCAAATCTCAACACTCGGAAGACAATACTATTACCAATACATATATCAATTAGAAGTTTGGAACAAACATATAAAAGAAGAGAATGAAGCAGTAAAGACACATAATGAAATATTGAAGGCTCAAAGTGATACTATGTTGTTGAGGATCTGTTATTGGTATAAAAATACCAAGAACTTAAAGCAAACAACAAGATTCTCAAGAACAAAATCAAGGGGTTGCAGGGAAAAATCTTAATGAGGAAACCTAGATGGGCACTCAATGTTAAAATCAAGGGAGCATCTACAAGCTTGGATGTCTTAATCCAAGCATCAGAAATAGTTCAGTGATAGGCCATTTCTCCAGTGTTGAAATTTTGATGCATGAGGACATGCAACATCTTCAACGTGGGGGGATGTTGGGTCCTCAAATTGTCCTCGTTTTGACATCATTTTATAATTTCTTCCATCCTTTTCACATAGTGTTGCTACATTTTCAAGCTACAAGGTCATCTAGGTTACACTCAGGGATAATAAAAGGTATCATTCACTCATAACTTGTAATCTATAGTTCTTTGTGAAATTTAATTAAAACATCTCTATGGCTACCAAAATGTACAAATTTCGTAGTTAATCAGAATTGTGTAGCTCAATCTATGGTTAGACAGGTTCATGTGAGCTTGAAGGAGAAAAAAATACATGGATGGATGTCAAATGTTGAGCATATGGATATCCACCTATCACACCTATCTAGAAAATCCTAGAGCTCGAGAATTTTGATGGTAAAACCAGAAGTCAACTTTGGTTATAATAGTCTATCCTTGTGCATAATTTGAAGTCAAGCAATTTCATCGTCAAGCAAGTGTGGAATTGAACACGTAAAGCTTGGATTTAAAGATTATGATTTTCTCTTCTTGTAACAAATGATGAGAAACATATTTCCTATTTTGATTAGAACATTTAATTGTCAATTGAAAAACTAGTTTCTTAGCTTGTAATTCTTCGAAGTTGTTAATCTAGAGATATTATAAATTGCTTTGAAGCAAAGACAATGGACAATCATTCTAGTCTGTAATTGTTTCTATTTGATACTTTTCTTTCATAAATACAATTACTTTGTTCCTATTATAATCGCATGTGTTGGTGATCGATTCGTTGATTTGAGTTCATTCATTTTTGTGCTCAACATGAGGACCCCCTAAAGAGTCATAAGCTAGTACAATTGTTAAATTTCATTATTGCTTTAGGATCTACTTCTATTTAATTTAAAAATAGTTAGATGTTTCATGGTTTATTAATGCTTTGTTTTCAATTCTTATTTACTCATCATTTCTTTGTTCGCACAGGTTTAGCACTCATAATTAAACTCGAAACACAAAAAATATTTATTTTATTAGTTTTCCTATTTGAGTTATTTTCTTAGTCTCATATTTAAGAGTTAATGATCAAATTGGTTCTAATTAGAGTTACACACATTAATAATCTTAAAAGGCTTGTAATTTATATCACTACTTCTTAAGTTCATTTTGGTTATGCTCTCTAGTTGATTTCCTTATGCGTTCTTAGAATAGGTTTGATTTCAAAGTACTTAGAGTAGTTTCATTTTCAAAATAGAATAAGTTTAAATTATGTCAAATAAAATAAGTCTTTCAATTCATTTCAGCAGTGTAAGCTTTCCATTCTGTTTAATAGAGTAAATTTCCAATTCTTGCTCTTAGACTAGTTATTACTATAGATTGCTTTGAAGTTATTTTGATTTGAACAAGTCTTATAAAAAGAACATGTGCATACACTTGATAAGAGTTAATCTTGAGTAGCTTAGATTTACTAATTGCATTTGAATTTAATATATTAGAATTACAACTTTTATTTGAATTCCATCTCTTGATAAGAAATAAAACTCCTAACATATATTGTGCACATATGTTTCACAAGTACACAAACCTTGGTTTGACAATTTAATGAAGTAATTTAACTAAAAATTAAATTACCCAACAACTAATTTGAGTCAAAACCCCAACCATTTGAGTAATTATTGGGTGTATGTTATATTATTTCTATGACTAGTCGCACGCGTGCGGGGGTCACAAGGGGGGTGATAGCCCCCCCTGTTTGTTGTGTCGGGTGTAGCAAGGGAGTCACAGGGTGGGGGGAGGGGGGGGAAGCCCCCCCTGTCGGAGGGTTTCAAGTGGGTGATAGCCCCCTTGTATGAGGTCCAGGGCAATGCCCCAAGAAATTTTTTTGGACCCTATATTAGGTGGGCAAACCTACTTATGGTTTTGTGCATGATGGTTTTCTGCCCATGGTATTTTGTAGATCCAGCCAAGGAAATTACAATTATGTTCTAATCCAAGGTTAATGGATTGGGGTTTATGAATGCTTCGACATGTATATGTCTGTATTATAATATTGAAAGGAACATAATGAAAAATCAATCTAGTAGTCCCAGTTTTGGGATCCATGGGAATACCTTTATCTATATCTGTTTTATGTTTTATGTTCTCGCCATTGTTTACTTTCTGTTTTTAGAATTTGTATGCAGGTAATTTCTGTACATGGTTAAAACCTACAATTTTCCTATCCAATTCCCTTATGGTGGGTTTTCTCCACTAAGAAATACCTTCTGAGCTACCCAAATTCCAACAATATCTATGGAAGTCTAGCTCTCCAAATTTGAAATTCTCTAGGTCTGTAGCTTACACTCATGCCTCTTTGAAATTATTTATTTTCTACATGCCTATGTAGAAAGGATATGCATGCCACAATGTCTTCTTCGACCATGCTAGCATCCCACTAACTCTTATGGTTACCTTATATGCAACGTCTTGCAAAATTACTTTATTAGTCACAAATGGTGGGTGCTGGTGTGGTGGATTCCATGACCCAAAAACTTTGATCTATGTTGATTCTGGTGGAGTGAACTAGTCAACAAATTCTTATAGTTCTTCTTTAGCACGATTCGACTTGCAAGGAGAATCATGATTAAATAGAATGTGAAAAAGAGGTGAAATGAAGCCTTCAACTATTTTTGTGTATGATGATATATGTTGGCTATCACACAACTCCTTGTAGTGAATTTGCATTAGTTGAATTCCTAGAGTAAGAGTCCATCTCCACTCGATCATCTCAAATTCACAATTGGCACATATTCCATGAAGTATGTACGAGGCTGTGTAGAATTCAGGTTGCTTTCCATCTGCTGGATTTTCAGCCTCTATCACCTTGGCCTAGATGGATGTTGCAATGATTTCAACCCAATTGAATATGAATTTGTCATGGGCTCATGTGTACATTATTGGGACCCAAATTTCTTTGAAGAATTCAACTGTAGAATTTCCATATAGCCTACAACACATAGTTTCAACCAGTTGGTACTCTTTCCTTAGGGATTTCATTTTCTACATTATGTTTTCCTTGCTTCTAAAATTGTTGGGGTCTTGCCACCAAATCCTCAAGATATCTTTTCTATTTAGATTAAGTTTGTTATAACAACCCACCGAGAAGGCAACTTGATGTTTTGGAAGCATGTAGAACTATACATGGGTAAGTGAGTGAAACAATTTCATTACCACAGTTGCCTTGGTAGTCATGTCTAGTATCAATGTACTTGACTATCTACTCTATAGTCTCCCCACATGGAAACACTGCCAAATGAGAATATACTTTATGTAACCATGATTTTATGACATTATGGTATACACTAATATCTTCCTCTCCATTAGGGTAATCTCTCCTTGCACATAGATGATAGATATACAACCATTCTATAGAGATTGATTTATCAATGTAGCACTTTGTATCTGCATATATAGGCATTGATGCAACAGGGATTTCTTTTGATTCCTCCTCAACGATTTATTTTCTAGGTCTTCTCTTCAGAGGAGCCATATATTCAGATGAGGATATACTGAACCACTACAAGTCATCTTAACCTAGAATATCAAAGAGATTCATTACGATAGATAAATTAGAAAGAAAATGTGACTTGGTGCGCAACGTAGTTTGATAATGTAGTCTGAGGTTGAGAGATGCCATGTGGCATGAGGCACAAGGCTAGACAAGCAAGCAATATTATGAAGTGACATGAATATTAATTTTGAGATGATTATATGGTGCATCGCATGGTCTCATCATAGACTACACGAAGGAATTATGTTGTAGTGCAATACTGAAAGTTAGACTTGCTAAACCAACTTACGATGTAGCATGGTATGGGAAGTGACATGGTCATGTATGGAATCACAACATTCATTTGCATAATGTGTAAAGTAGTTGCATCATAGTGCAAGACTCGAATCTAGATTGCAAAAAAAAATTGTGATGTGATGAGCAAAGAGATGCAACATTTGATGTGCATTACATAGAGGAGTATAATGATGCGATGAGAAATCATGATGCAATGGATAAAAGGGGAAAAGTGACTAAGTAATGGACTTAATAATGGTTCAGGCTTGTGTGTGTGTATAAAATGGAGGTGGATGGTTAGGTAGACTAAATGACGCACAATAAATGGGTAAAGCTCGTAAATTACTGACAAAGAATTAAATGCAGCCAGAGGACGTGCAATACATACCTATAATGTGGCGTGGATGTTACACTCCAGGCAACAACACAATCTTGGAAGACATGGATATATTATTGAATCACGCAATGCAAATGAAAAGGAGGCTCACGGCAAATGATATAGTGAAAATGAAATGGGGAAGGGGGGATATATATATATAACATTTCAATCATATGAGGCACATTCAATGCACATTTATTGTGATATTATGAAGATATTTGCCATGGAACATTGTGATGATGGGTTGCGACGCGCTAAAGGTCTGTGATGTTATGCAATGATTGTGATGGTAGATTACGATGTAGTGATATGAAAAATTGGGATGTGATAACTATTATGGTAGATCATGATGCAATGATATGCAAAATTGTGAGGCGCACTTTGTCTTTTCTCAACTTTCCAATATTTAATCTCTTTATGCATTGTAGTTTCAAGGATATGGAAAAGGTCTTAGGGTCTAGATTGCATATATATATTATAATTTTGAATGAGGGGACCCTAAATTTACCTCTTGTCAGAAAAATTTAGGGTTGTTATAGCTGCTACAATAGGCAGGAATCCTTCAACCTAAAAATATTGCAATGAATTTTTGTAAAGCATGCTAAATGAAAAGGAGAAATGAATTGTTCATGAATGTAGAGATGCGTATTTCTCATTTTAGACTCATTGGTTGGCTAGAATAAATGCTTAGTTGCATTATGAAATGCTTGGAATAAATGTGATGCACATGTATAATGCAATGACATTGTCATTTCAATTTATTTGAATTTAGTTGGAGTAATAGAATTATTACGAGTATAATAATTTCGAGGTCACTTTAGGTTGTTGTGAATTTGTGCAATGAAAAGATTGTATATATAAGCACTTACAAGTGTTGATTGATTGAAAGATCATATTGTAAACAGAGTGTTGGAATGGGGTTGAGATCAAAGCCACCATAATAAATGAACACCACCTTCAAAGGATCTCAGTAAGATGACCAAAACAATATCTCATGCCTATGAGATTAGGATTCTAAGTGAAGTAAAGTTTGGCAATTAATTTTTTTAGTTTGAAATTTTTTAGCATATCTCATGGAAAACTAAATGTTGTGATATAGGTGGAATAATGGATATTGGAGCTTGGGAAGAATACTGTCGTGATTTCATTACGACCTTTTTTTATCTCATGGGAGAAATTCATGTACATTACCTTGACTATAAGACTTTGTGAGTAGTGCAGTGGAGCACGCCAAACTGTTACTTGGCCATAAGACTCCATGTACATGTATTTAGAGCATGGAAAATTGGTACTTGTCTATAAAACTCATATGATCATTCCATGTAGGAAATCCTTGCATAAGTAGACAACCATGTTTGGCCTTGGAAGGGTGAGTAACTGGAGGTGGCCCACTTAGAAAATCCTATGGCTAGGTAGATTTCCTAGAATGGGGGTTGCTTAGGGACGTGAAGGTGAGTAGATAATGGAGCATGGAAATTGATGAATACCTTGGTGGTAGATGATATTCCCACACTCATTTGGAGGTGAGAGAGACAGGGGGCGTTTATTTGGAGTTGTACTAAAAGACTACGTGGGGTAATATATTTACCACTGAGTGCTTCCCATGGTGGTGAAACTACTTAGTGAGTTGGACTTAAGGATGGAACTATATGAAAATACTGCATCGAGCAGTATATACGCTACTGGTTTCTTCCCTTGGTGGTGAAACTATTTAATGAGTTGGACTTGAGGATGGAGTTGTATGAAAAGATTGTGTAGAGTGGTATATCCACCACTGAGTGCTTGCCTTGATGGTGAAACTACCTAGTGAGCTGAAATTAAATGTGAAGTTGGATGAATACTATGTAGAGTAGTGTAACTACCAGTGGGTGCTTGCTTTGGCTGAGAAACCACTCAGTGAGTTAGATTTAAGGACGGAGCTAGTTGAAGGCTGTTTGGAGATATGAAATACTAAGTATTTGATTTGTTTGTGAAATCACTAAGTTCTTGTGAGCCATAAGAAGAAAAAATTAACTATAAAGATAAGTATCAGTTACCATTCTAAAAAATTTCTCTGTTGAAGTTGTGGTTTGAATTGATTTAAGATTTTATGGCTAGCCTCTTAAAGAATTTGTTGATGAAAGTGTCATTTAATTTGCTTTAAAATTTTTATGATTAATCTCATAAGACTCGTGTAATTTTGGGGTAGGTGAACTAATAAAATATCCAACATAAATACATGAGGTTGAATACAAAATAAGCAACATCAACTTAATAATATCATAGTGCGCAACAACAATATAATGGAGCTAAATACCTTTGGGACTATGCCATCGTGGTGACATTGGAATCCTCTAATATGCATTGACCACCATGAGGTATGCCATGACAAATGTGTTGTGTTATTAAATAAAGATAAAGGGATGCCTTGGCTATGAAGAAATTTTGGTGCAAGGAAGCCTTGCCAAGGAATGGATTTCCTGAGGGACTAATGAAGCAAAGAAGGGGATGCTTGAACTTGGGAGGTGTGTGACAACATGAAAGAGGAAACTTGAGTAAAATGGTTTTCAAAGAATCATGTACATACTCATTGGGATCATAAATGCATTGGGTGTGTCTAAGGAAGAAATGAGCTAAGTTTGTTCCCTATGGAAGCCTTGAAGAGCAAGAAACTACCAAGCAAAAATGGGTTGGCATGCCAAGTGGTCTAGAGGTAACTATATTGTGAAATATGAATGGAAGTACTAAAGTGACAATTAAATACATGGGAGATTTCCTTGATGTAAGAGCTATAAATATAAAGCTCACTATTGTATTTTTGTTTTTGTTTATAGAACACCGAGGACAATGTTCCTTTGAGGGGGTGGGGTTTGTGACAACCCTTTTTGCTACATCTCTTGTAAATGTCATTGTGTATATTAATTCATGTAAATAACATTGAAATACATATAATCACTGGGATGGAGGAATGGACATGGATTTAGAAGTTCGAGGAGGAGGATTTGTTTGTGCTAAGTGCAAAACCAAGCCACTTCATTTATTCCCATACATATCTCCCTGAAAAATTTATGACATTGCCGGTGTGAGCACTGAAATTGTGTATGGGACTCCTAAGTGAAGGACAAGCCCATACTATCCCTATTCTCATGGGATGTATTGAGGAAGCTAACACGCAAGAGAGGGACAAAATAAGGGATGTGAAGAAAAATAGGGGGAGACAGGAGTAAAAGGAGGTGTGCACGAGAATGCAAGAAAAGTGTATGTGCAGGAGCGAGAGTGTTCATGAGAAACAACGCAGGATAAATTATTTGTGGTGTGATTGGAAAATCATTCCATACATTCTGGTTTAACCTAGTGAATGTATTAGTGTTGGATTTGGCCAACAAGGCTTAGTGGAGATGTTAATTCACTCGGTGTAGTGAGATTATTCTCCTGAGCTAAGAAAACCTCCATTGAACCTTGGGTGAAACCATGTGATTGATTTATGAGAGATAGAGAGAGTCATTGTAGAGAGCACCCATAAATGTATTAATGCAGGTCACAAGACTATCAAGTGGTGGATCAATGCACCACAAATCATGACCAAAACAACTTAGCTTTTGTTGAGCTATTTTTTATTTTAATTTTTTTAATTTTTTTATTTTATTTTTTAATTTTTTATTTTTATTTTTATTTTATTTTATTTTTATTTTTATTTTTATTTATTTATTTATTTTATTTTTAGTTTTTTTTCTTTTTTTTGTAATCTACTATAAATGTCGATCGTGGTGGTGCTTACTGCCTAGCAGTAGTTTATAAACCACTTGGATAGTGGACTCCTCCTCTTAATTATATGTCTAACTGATTATTGGTGTGAATTCCCTTAAGCACTTAACTCCTCAAACTCTGAATTTGGCTCAGGGTTGGTCAGTTGCAAGAAAGGTTATTGTGTAGTTGGTCTAAGGTTGGGTGGAGAGTGGAAGTCCCTCCCTTAGTCTCCAACCATTCAATTTGATCATATAAGTATATTTATTTGTACCCAATGTATTATGGATGATGAATAATGCATATTACATGATATTAAGGTGTATGGTTCAGTGCTACCTATGGAGGAATGTTTATACCTATGCATTTCTATGGTGAGTGCTTGCTGGAATCTTCTCATGGTCATGTGAGGCTTATGAATCTTTATGTTTACTATTGTTCCCATTAGCTACAAATTTATACACACACACATGAATATGCATGATTTGTTGATGTGTTTCAGCTAACCCATTATAGTATGTGATTTCCTAGTATCTAACATGTTATGATTATCATGAATTAATGCCTTGTTGAAGGCTACAGACTCCTTATGAAGAGGAAGTAATTAAATAAGTGTATTAATTGCATATATGCTACACCATGAATGATGGATGATGTTTTTTATGTGTATGACAATGTATGTAACAACACTACTAATGGAGGAAATTGGTACTCTTATTTGTCCATGATGAAATGATGTATGTGACTGTCTTCATGGTTATGAGGGGCTTGGAGGCCCCTGTGTTTACCGATATGATCATGAAATCCAAAGCTATATTCATAGTCATATACGATTGTTTCATGTGCTTAGCTAAATTGTTACAATGTGTGAATTCTATTGTCTAATATGTTGTGAATATCATGGATCTATGGCCATTTAAGATTGTTGATTGTCTTTCCTAGTAAAGGACTAAGAATTATTGAATGTATGATGTGTTAGTAGATATGATAGTATTTGTTTGGGATCAATGGAATGTATGATGGCTAACTATAGTGAGTAGAACATTTTGTGTTTGGATAAGGATTGTATTCTTATAAAGTTAGTGATATGAGCATCACGAGGCTTCAAGGAGAACTCTAGAGAAGTCCATTAAGATTTTTAGATATTATACGTCTAAGTGTTGCAGAAGTTAGCTTTTGTATCTAGGGTTGGATGGGTTATTGGTAGGATAATGTATCCAGGATAGATAAGTTTTTATAATTTTGTCATTTAGCGGGTTAGGATATACAAAATGGGTGGATACACTTGAGCCTAACAGATGTATTTGGGAGTTGAAGCATCAAGCTAGTCAACAAGAATGCAACTTCGAAAACACCCATATTTAGATTGCGCTAGATCTTCCTTAAAAAATGGGGATTAGAACTTCAATATTCAAGATGCTTTCCACAGGAGTGATTATCGGTTCAAGGCTAGATACCTGGACGAGAAAAAATGTATCCAAGATGGGCCCATTTTGGGTGGAGCAAATGTTATTTTATTTGGTGAGAAAATTTGCAATCTGGGTGATCCAGGGGTTTGTACTTGATGTATATATCCATAGCATTGGATTTCAAACCTAGTATATGGAGAAGAGGACAATTTATAAACCCCAAAGGTATAGTGCTATCAATCAAAATCGACCCTATGTCATGACTACAACACTGACCCAGTTGCAGATTCCTCTAATTACTAAAAAAAATGTTAAGTCGCTATAATATAAAGCACTTAAGTTGTATTAATCCTAACATGCCACTATTTAAGGAGGTAATATCACTGCGGTATGAAGGAAGTTAAATATGACAAAAAAATTGTCAACCATAAGTTGTGAAGTTCACAATCCATAAACCTTGAATAGTTGGATTACAATATTAAAATCTTAAATACAAAAAATATTTTAGTTTATTAAATCACCTTATTACACATCCACCATGATATTGAAATTGGTGGCAATGCATAGTGATTACCATGGAAATCAAAGTTGCAAACTTTTACCAATGTCATGATCTTGAAATATATTAATATTAATTAGCATACCCTAAAAGCAAGGGAGGGGAATGTTGAACAAATGCTGAGTATATATGTTGGAAAAGAAATTTCACTTTTTTTTAAAATTACAATGGTTGCATTATTATTACTCACCTTATTCCTTTGTCTTTTTTAAAGTCCATATATTCCATGGATGTCAGCTTCCATGTATAATTACTAAACTCCTCTTAAGCTAAAACTATAAAACAACATGCAAGCCATTTTGAAGTTGAAAAAGGGTGAAAGGGTTTTTCTCAAAAACAATTTTGGTTAACATGGTTTAATGGTGAAGCCCTATGTTTTCTTGTGATTAAAAATCCAAGGAATCCCTACAACATGTCTATAATAGCACTCACCATGGACACTTAGACTGGAATCCACTTTTAATCAATTCTCGATGTATGGTTATAGCATGCTCTAGATCTACAAGGTTCACAAAAATTGAGAGAACAATAACAAACATTTTTAAGCTTGGCCTTAACCCCTCCAATTTCATTTTTTTTGAAAATTTTCAATACCTCCTCCTCTAACCCATTTTGGCTATACCTTGGAGTCATAACTACCAGGAAACATCATCTTGTTGAGCTATTTTGTCAAACAATGCACACCTAATCTCTACCTTCCCACCTTTTGCATACAAATATATCTTCACACATGGTACCACCAAGCATTATATATGGGTTGTAGCAAGCTCCCTCCCCACTACTAAAGTCCCCCATCCTAAATACAACAATCCCTTTTGTAACCACCTATCGTGTCATTCACTCCTATTTCTCATATCACTCATTGACCCTGTCAATCATGGAATCACCATGTTCTAAGTACTCTGATAGTGTGGGAATTTTCAGGTCCACAAGAGCCTCGACCTTGACAATAATGATCACTAACCTGAATCCTTAATCAAGAGCATGAAGTCATTGGGATAGTTGTATCCCTTTAAGAGTAGGTCACCTTTGCCCTGGGGAAGCTCTAGGGTTTTGTCCATTCAACTTATTGTGTGACTGTATGTGTGCAATATTATTTTTAACACTTTTACTAACTTCATTTTATGATATTTTTATCAAGAAATATTAAAAATTTTAATTTTAAAAGTTCATTAAAAAGTATTTTAATTTTATTATATTTTAATATATGTTCATTCTTTTATCTTAGCTATCTAAACCATATTTAGCAATGTATTAACTAAAAGGATTAAATATCCACCATTAGACTTTATATGGAACTTATAAATTGATAAAATTAGATATTCAATCAGCTAAAATTGCAATTTTGAATTTCATTTAAAATTTACATGAAAAAATCAACAAAATGTGGGAAAATACACCAAAATATGGGGCGCTTTTGTCAAAAGTTAGGCCATTTCCATGTTTTTCAAAGTCATAAAAAACTATATAGAATAAGGAAAGGAAAAAATGATATGGTTGGAATGTATCCATCTAAAGTGCCATGATAGCTTAAGGAATTGTTTTCCCAATTTATGACAAGCTAACACAACATCTTCCACCTCTTGTTTTCCATTCATCCTTCATCCTCTCTCCCCGTGACAAGTGAGAGGTTGTTATAGAATTAATATCTCACATGTGTGCGAGCATATGGACAATAACCTACCCACAACCTATAAAGTGGAAAGGTTTAATTCAAATAATTCATAGATGCACAATTGATGCTTCCAAACCATATCCTAATAACTTGGTGACACCATTTTTAACATTTTCCTCCCTATCCATTTCATGTGTCAACTAAAGAAAAATCCATGAATCATATGTTAAACATTGCACTAAACCATAATCAAACTCTATGGTAACCACTATGCGTGAAATATTATTCCAACACAATTAAGAAAATGTATGTATGATCCATATTTATGTAGGAATGAAATGAAATATAGATTTAACCATAAACAAAGAGCTACATTTAAAGTTGAACTTCAATTCATTCACAACAAATAATGAAAGTTGTTTACATGCATAATGGAAATGAACTAGCTCGGGTGATGGTAGCTTATCTATGAGAATAGATGTGACAACTACATGCCTTTTGAATTATGTTACAATGAGGCTTAGAGGCCTTTTTATTATTTCGAAAAAATGGAAAATCCTAGACATCCAAAAACCAAACCCTAGGAGATGAAGTGCCAAAGTTTTGTGAGCCCTGTTAGGATTAGTTGGAACACCAACTTCCTCGGGTCATAATTCGGCCATATGACTTTCATTTGGCATGCATGATACCTTGTTAGAAATATATATCTAATGATAAATTTTTTTATTGATAAGGCCTTTCCCATAGGCAATGGGCTTGGCACGTTTTCTAAAAAAACAATATTTAGGGCCTCAAAATGGCTCCAGAAACTTAAGACCTGAAAAACTGCCAAAAATAGAAAGTTGTGCTAGAATTAAGGAAACAATGTTGAGGGTCTAAGTGGAATAGGCGAGTGGCCACCAATATCCACTTGGATCAGTCTTCTCTGCTTAGGAAGCAATGGTCTCCATTGCATTGAGCGCCTCCATGAGATGGGGAACTTCTATTGGACTTGGTCCCTAGTGAGCCACTTGCCTTGGTGTAGGAGTTGGCCATCTTTGACAACCTAATATAGTTGGATCCATTGTTGGTGAGTGTTATTTATCTATGTGTACATGCTTCAATCAGTTGTGGAATGTGCCATGCAGTCTGGGTTGAGCTCTATTGTTGTTAGTTGTTTGGTAATGTTTGATGTGTCCAGCAATGGTGGAAAATATGGCCGAAGGAAGTCCACATTGAACACTGGTTGCAGGCCAAGGAATGGGGGAATGTTGAGCTTGGAAGCATTGTCTCCCACGGCGTTGGTGATGGTGTAAGGCCCGTATCGGAGTGGTTAGAGCTTCTGAAGGGCTATGGCAAGGTGTTATTTTTGCAAATGCAACCAAA
The DNA here is from genome assembly GCA_031772625.1 of Pinus tabuliformis. Lineage (NCBI taxonomy): Eukaryota > Viridiplantae > Streptophyta > Pinopsida > Pinales > Pinaceae > Pinus > Pinus tabuliformis. The sequence goes on along the minus strand of CM062816.1, from coordinate 1,311,201,537 downwards.
CTTTTCCGCCCACCTAAAACTTATGTGGCCCCTGATGTTAATCATGTCGTTATTTGTACTTGGAATTGGATTTATCCAAGATGTCGTGAACCTGTTGGTGAATGTGTTGGATGCATTCAATAAACCTGATTGCTTTATGAGCCTCAAAATATACATGTGTGGATTCTTCTAGTGTAGTCACATGAGGCATGGCAACATCAATAAAACACAGTGATTGAAATCACAAACCCACTTGAAAGGGGTTGTGGCCTCTCAAGCTATGGAGAGATTTTTTATCGCTATATTGCACATAGCGAAGGCTCTCATCCCATGTTCGTGGATGCTTGGAGTTTTACATGTGTAGTATATGCATGGTCATCTTGTTTATTTGGTGAGCTTGGTGACCAATAATGGTTAGAGGCTCGACCAAAATGTGCTCAAGAACTTGCTATCCTGATATGATATAATGGTTTGTGGGATCCCAAAATGTACCCATACTAGTTCAAAGAAGAGTTTAGCAGTGTCCTTTACTATGATATTCTTCTTGCAGGCCACCAATATAGCCATCTTAGAAAATATGTCCATGAACACAAATACGCAGTCATTACCATGCTTGGTAAAAGGGAGGCCAGACAAATAATCCTTAGAGATGGATTCCCAGGGCTAGATGGGAGTAGGCAGAGTAATGTACATGCCTTTCTTCTTGTTGGTTGGCTTAGCAATGGCACAAATAGTGTAGGATTTTATATATTTTCCAAAATTTTGTCAGAGATTTGGCCAATAAAAATACTTTTGTAGTACTGCCACAATTTTCTCCACACTAAAGTGTCTTGTGACCTGATTGTAGTGTGCCTCCCAAATCAGCTTGGCACACTCTCTTGAAGGAACACAAAGATGGCCTAGGTAGCATAATAATGTGTCCTGAAGGTGGAATTCTAGAACTTGCTTGCCATACACTAGCATCTGGTATGTGGTGGTGAACTCTGGATCATTTTTTGATACTTACAACCATCCAGAGGTCTCGTGGCCATGAGAATTGAGAACATTGATCAATTTTGCAATTGAGGACCGACTGAGGTAATCTGCAACATTATTGGTGTTTCCCTTCTTCTATTTAATTCTCAAATGGAATTGTTGCATATATGTGGATCACTTCTGATGGAAATCATTCTGTAACTTCCCTTGGAAATATATAAATTAAAGAGGTCAGTGATCTGTGTGGATGATTGTCTCCTTCCCTAGAATGTAATGTTTCCATCACTGGCAAACATGCACGATGGAATACATCTCTTTATCATAGGTTGGCTATTTCCAAATTGCATTAGAAAGTGCCTCACTTTGATAGGCCATTGGATGCCCTTGTTGGGTGAGAATTGCACTAATAACATAGTTGGAGGCATCTGTCTCAATTTCAAATGGCTGTTGTAGGTCTGGCAATGTGAGTATTAGTGCAGAGCAAAGGAAATGATTCATCTTAACGACTGCCCTTTGTTGGGACTTGGAATAATAATAATAATAATAATTAAAAAATAAAAATAAAAATAAATAAATAAATAAATTATTTTGTTCGGCCCTTGGTAACTTGACCCAAAGACCAAGTGATATGAGAGAATCCCAACATGAACCTCTGCTAAAAATTGGTAAGGCCCAAAAAGTTTCGAAGCTTTGTTAGAGTGGTCAGGGCTAACCAATCCTGAATTACTTGGATCTTAGTTGAATCCAAGTGCACACCTTGATCATCAATGATGTAACCTAGATATTAGACTTGGCTCTTGCCAAAGGTGAATTTCTCCAAGTTGGCACATAGCCTGTGTTGTCGCGGGGTTTTAAGGACCTATCGAATATGTTGCAAGTGCTCTTCCCCATTCTTGTTGAATATGAGGATGTTATCCAAATATACAACCATGAACGAGTTGGTGAAGGGTTGCAAGATGTCATCCATCAACCTCATAAAATTTGCAGGGGAATTTTTCAACTGGAAGGCATGATCAACCATTCAAAAAGGCCCTCCTTGGATATGAAGGTGATCTTCCATACATCTGTGTGTTCTATTGGAACCTGGTGATAGCTAGACTTCAAATCGATCTTGTTGAAGTGCTTAGCCCCCTTGATCTGGTCAAGAAGGTCATCAATCCATTGGATTGGATACCTATTCCTGACAATGATATTATTTAGTGCCCGATAATTAATTAAGAGTATCTAGGTCCTATCCTTCTTTTGTACAAGTATAATCAGGCTCCCACAAGGTGAGGAACTTGGTCATATGTGTCATTTTTGCAACAAATTTTGGATATGATGCTTGACTTTTTAATTTTCCATAATAGAGTGGTGATATATTGACCCATTGGGTAGAGGTTTTATGGGAGTCAAACCGGTCGAATGCTTTACCTAATAGAGCAAAGGTACCCCTATGGGTGAGGAGAAGATGTCCCTATATTCTCCCACGACCTTATCCACCTTCTTATGTTGTGTGGTGAAACCCTTCTCAGGGGCTGTGGATGTGGCATTAATATTCCCCTTACTTTGAGAGTGAATAAGAAAGAAAACAAATTTCCTGGTCTGGGAGATGATCTTACTGTGTTTCTTACTAGATATCAAAGAAAGGGAAGTAGGCAGGGCTACCTTTGGTATCCTTTATAAATTAATTCCCAAAGTAATAATAATAGTGTGAGGCCTAGACTCATACATGACATGTCACTTCCACAAACATGGTTTTCCTAATAACACATCACAAAATTCAAGAGGAGCAGCATCACACAATACCTTATATGTTAAGGGCTTGATGTTGTAGGGAAGGCGGCATTGCTAGCTAACATGGATATCTTGTCCTTGATGGAGCTACACGATGGTGTATGGTCGTAGGTTTGGTGTGGTCGATAGGCCCATCCACATAATGAACTCTATTGATATGAGGTCCTTTTGGCTCCCACTATCGATAAGAGGAGACCCCTTCACCCACATCTATGAGTGGAAGAGACACTCCCCTTCCTCTAGATCTTCGGGCTCAATATTCTAGATCTTGGTGGTGGAAATGGTGGTGTTGGGCTCTACATCGCTAATATGCTTCCCTTTGTCATTCCTCTTGTTGGGTTTTGACTTAGAGTTGGAACATGCATTTGACTCTAAAGCCTTCAACTCGACCACTAATTATTGCTTGGCACAACACTCATTTGTGTTATGAGTGTGGCTCTTGTGGAATTCACACCACTTTCTTGTGTCCTTCTTTGTTTTCGTGGTGTTGTTCTTTGCCTGCGACTTCGATGGGTTGTCCTAGGTCACCCCACCTTGGATATGTCCCTTGTTCTTTGGTTTTTGGGTGCATTTTCCTTCCTTCAGATTCATAGATCCAAAGTCTCACTTCTTCTATTTATTTATTTTATTTTTTATTTTTTATTTTATTTTATTTTTTTATTATTTTATTATTTTTTTTTTTTTTTTATTTTTTTTATTATTATTATTTTTTAGTATATCGCTATGTGATGCTAAGAAAGGAGATGTCTAGGAACTCCATATCATCCTAGATGTATTTGCGTAGATAGCCATGGTACTTGAGTACCATATGTTGGTCAAAATCCTTGATATCTAACTTTGTGCGGAGGGTATGAAAAGTATTTGTGAACTTTGACACATTTTGGTCCCTTCCCTATGGCAGTGTGGTCCATTTTGTGTACTTATCTTCATAGCACCCAACAAGGTAATATTGTTCCTTGATAGCATCATGCAAATAATTCCAAGTGGGTGCAACTAAAAATAGTCGGGCTTCCTTCTTGTCCATCTACTCACAGTAGGTTTCCCACTAGTCCTTGATGTGTGGGGCGACCTTGAGGAGTGAAAAAGTAATATCTTCCCTATTGGAAAAATTATGGACCAAAAAATATCCTTCCAGCAGATTTAAGAATTTATCTACAACATCTAAATATATCTGGCCTTCAAATATAGGAAATTCAAAGTTAACTTGTACCTTGAAGGGAGTATCACCTTTGAGGTGGCTTTCGGATGAAGATGCTTCACCCAATGATACCTGCCAAAGGATATGGGAAAATTTATCCATCATCTCATTCCTTTGTCACTCAAGGGTGTCCTTGAGTAATATTTTGAAAGGATCTCCTGCTCCCTTGTATTTATTTTCTTCTTCCATGGGAGGTCGTCGAGGTCGGCAAGGGTTCAAACATTTTAATTTCTAACTCCTTATACCTCGACCTCATTAGGGACATGCACAAAAAAACAGAGAAATAATAGACCACTCTGATACCACTGATCCAGATTTATGCAAGCACAAAATGAAATATAGTCATAAATAGAAACACAAAGCTACAATGAAAATTTAATTTCAATTCATTAATAATAAATACTGAAAATTCGTTTACATGTAGAAAGGAAATAAACTAACTGAGGTGATGGTATCTTATCTCTAAGAAGAGATGTGAAAGCTACATGCCTTATGAATTATGTTACAATGAGGATCACATGCCTTTTTTTATTGAGAAATAATGTAAAACCGTAAACATCCAAAAACCTAACCCTAGGAGATGAAGTGCCAAAAGTTTGTAAGCCTCGTTGGGATTAATTAGAATGCCAACTTCTCGGGACCATAATTTGGCCATATGATATTCGTTTGGTGCACATGATACCTTGTTAAAAAGATATATCCAAGGAAAAAAAAATTCCTGACAAGCTCATCTCCATGGGCCATGGGCTTGGCTTTTTTTTTTCCAAAAAAGCATCGTTTAGGGCCTCAAAACAACTCTGGAAGTTATGGACCCAAAAATCTGCCAAAAATAGAAAGTTGTGCTAGAATTAATGAAACTGAAAGGAAACAGTGTTGGGGGTCCAAGTGGAATAGGTGGGTGGCCAACAATATCCACCTTGATCAATGTAACACTAACATATGCATAGATTAAACTTTCCTTATAAGCGAGAAAAGACAAAAATATACATAACACCAATATACGGTAATGAAGATCAACCTGTGCAACAAAAATAAGGAAGAATAAAAGTATCATCAAATCATACACAATTAGGATGGATGTATTATCCTTTCAATTCATAATTTCTCCTACATTTTTACACAGACAAGTTTATGCATCTAAATACCTCATTATCGATGGTATGTCCAATTACAAAGCTTATTGTTTAATTAGTAGTATGCCAATTGTTTTCATGGTCATGGGTCAAATATTGACAGTGCCTTGAAAATGGAGAGGAAAGAATTAATTCAAGGTCATCCCAAACTAAATCATGTAACTTTTTTTCCTTCCAAGCGCTTTGACCACTCATCATTGTCATATTTTTTTTAATATTTTTTTGTGTGGTTTACTATACCAATCTGGTATTATCTACATCCACGAGCATGTACTTTCTATTTTGAGGAATCAAGTTAGATAATCATGTTACATAGTCAAATGTGTCACAGCATGAGATTTGAACCCAGATATAGAGGAAGACAACATACCATCCCCACCACACAACCTACACTCACTTAAAAATATTTTGTCTAGTATTTCTCAAGGTCGATGTAGGAATATGAACCTCCTTCGGTGCCTTTGACCTTCATATTGATGTGATCATGATATGAAAAATTCATACAAACCTGCTTTTTGAAAATCCCTACGAGAGGCACAATATCAATCTAAAAATTGGAAGCGAAAGAGGCAGATTTATGTGGTCGTATTGGCCATGCAACATAATTAAAAAACCTAGTATACAAGGAATTAGAGATGTTCTTATCCCATTCACATTTTATATTGTGTAGATTTGAGCACCCATTGATATTTGTTAGAGAGCTTGTGGGAGGCACTATAGGTGCACTGCAACATATGCTCTGGAGGTTGGCATGCCCTCCTAATTTGAGGTCTTTTAGAAAAGGAACCAAAGATCCTTTTTTTCCTCCTCCTCCCACTAATAATCCACACTAAGTATTCCCTTCCATTGGAAATGAAACACCATTTACACATTATGAAGGCCTCATTCTCTAATTAAAAAAGGGAAAAAACACATTTTTATCATATACAAGGATATCATTTTAGAAAAAGAGATATATGGGCATTTAATGTCGGTACCTTTTTGTAGATGTTTCCATTTTCTTCGACAAGCCAACCAACCTGTACATAGAGGTCCTTAATAACTTCATTCAATATCACACTTGTAATTTCCATGCAGTCTCAGACATGTGAAGATCTCGGCTATAATCTCTCTTTTCATCCTCTCTCATTTCTTCTTATTTTCATGTTCTTTTCATTTAGGAAGATGGTTCACTAAACTCGTATTCACTAACTATAGGAAGGTATTCTTGCTTGCATTATCACCTAATGCATTAGTCACGGTATCATGGCTAAGTAGTTACTTTGCCATAGAGTGTCTAGGGCAATGAACCCATAGAAATCTTAGTCATTGGCTCTCGCCTAGAAGGAGTCATTGAGTATGAATACTAGATCAAGCAGCATGATGGGAAATACACATGGCATGCTTCCATAGGCTTTAGGTAGATGAAAGCTGGGTGAGGACCCTACCCTTAAAATAAACACCTTCGACATAAAAATGGAAAATATAAAATTTTTACATAAGTAAGAAAAAGGAGATTCTTTACTAAAGAGTTTTTTGGTCATTCATCACTTTATATGCTCACACCACTCTACTTAGCTATTGCATTCATCTTCACATTACTACAATGCTCTCATTCCTACAAAACTTCACTTACATTTTTATAGAAATAAAATTTTCTTATACTTCATTATAACCAACACTATAATTTTTGTAATTATAAACTTATTTCTTTTCACATTACCTATTTACCCTTTTTGATTATCAATTCTCTCAACACCCATATCTCTCTAAATCATACAACATTGCTTCCTTAACAATGTATAAATGATTAATTTATTGTTTTATATACATATGTCCACATGTACATAAATTGAAGTGCAAAATTTTAAATAGTGATCACATATAGTGCATAATGAAAATGCAATTAAGCCATAATTACATGTAGCTACCTAGGTCAAAATGGGGTTTTAAATATACCCACCCTTTGGGAAACTTCATCTCAAATTTATGGTTAAAAAGTGAGATGATCTCAATGCATGTTCTTTGCGTCTTCCCGAGTAGTAGATCTGTTGTACTAGTCACATTGGACTAAACGGTCCAAAAAAGGATCCAAGTATGCCCCAAAAGTCTTCAAAATCCTCTAAAGGATTGTTCAAAGTTGAAATGGTCACAGGAGGAAAGCCCTTGGAAGGGCGGAAATACACTATCGGGAGGCTCAAAATACTCTAAAAACATGGAAAAACCATTACCGTAGGCTTAAACTAGGCATCGCACAGCAGTCGTTAGATCTGGCCGATCAACGACCTAGATCTAAGCGACAAATCGCATATCGGCAGGACAGAGGGGATAGTCGAAAGGCGGGTGCATGACACCGCCGATCAGAAATTGCCGATGATCGGATCAGCGGGTCGCATCAGCAAGAAGCACATGTTCTATTGTATAAAGGACCGGGGAATGAGTGATTCTCGATTTCTATTTATTGCATCGCAATATCGCTATTGGCGCCAACCTAGGGATGAGGCCTAGTCACAGGCATATGTGCGACCCGATGGGTGGACCCAATGTAATTATATGCGATAAATGGATATATTTTCAAATCCGCGAAAGGCCATTTTAATTTATTTTCCGTGTATTTCGCCATGTAACAAAATACATAGGAACCTTAGCAGCGCCGATAATGATGAAGTCCGAATCCGATGTGTTTTAGAGGTGAAATATATATATGTTTTCAGGTCCACAAAGGTTGGTTTCTCATGTTTTTTAAGGTTTTCGCCATATTGCAAAAATACGAAGGGAACAAAGGGATCGGGCCATCTGCAATAGGCGACAACGACCCAAAGGGTAGACCCGATGGGTAAATAAATCATTTTTGAGGACTTTTAAAGTCTGAAAGGAACAAACATTAGTGGGAGTTTACAACATTACAGTGGTTTCTGTGTAAAACAGAAAACTCTCATTATTAAACAATTTGAAGAGAAACTGAGGTCGAGAGGCATCTACAGCGCAACAAAGCATGCCCAACTAGCCCGAAACAGAAATATCATGGGCATCTACAACACAACACAACCCAAATCAGATACATCATGGAGCAACACAACGCGACACAACCGAAATCAACATAAGAGATTGTGGGCATCTCTGTCAAGAGAGAGCTCCCCTCTAGTGCACCAAAAATATATGAATGCGGTTATTCCTTTGTCAGAAAGAGAAAAACCTCCAAGCCGTGCATGCCTATTGAGGGAATCAAATGGTTAAGGGACATATCAGACAAGGTTAAGACTTCGAGCCTTCTAGAGAGCTCAGGAGCATTGTAAAGGGCCTATGAAAGGTAGAAAACTAGATGTAACAAGGGTTCAACTTTTGGAGATTTTTCCTCCTCTGTTCCTTCAAGCTTCTCATCTACATTCTTTAGTAATACAAGCTTCTTTTGTTGTTATATGTTCAATAACCATTTCTCTTCTGTTCTATGCTTGCACTTGAACAATTTGTTCAGGTTTTCTTTGTGTTTAAGGCCAGATAATTGTTATCTTATCTCTGCTTTGATATATTAGATTTGCAAGCTTCTTTGCCGCCTGTAGATAGCCATTTATATGCGTTATTATATATGCATTTGCCAGTATAGTCAGTAAGTTCATTTGCTGCCTATAGCTAGAAATTCATATATGTTCATGTATGCAATCTGTTGGTATTTTCAGTATTCTCCATCTATCCATTAAATCTACAAACTATTGAGAATTTGTGGTCTAAAGCCTTATGTTATTGGGGGTGTTCATGCATGTCTTGAGTGAGAATAGAGTTGAAATGGTTATCTAACTTGATCCAAACCATCATTTATTCCAATAGTTCAGAGAACAATATTGAATATTACATGTTACCAGGCATCTCCGATTTACAACCTAGGAGAGTTTCCTAGAGTGCTAAAAGGACCTTCACAATGCATTAATTTTAACTACATTTTTTGGTGACCTTTTCTATGTTGATCTCATTTATTAGGTACCTTATTCTTTAATCATACTTGTATATCTTACTATTCTCCATTTACTTTTTATCTATTACTGTTGGGTAGCGGAGGTCCCGCGTAACAGTTTTGGGTCTGATAGCCTAGAAAGTAGGATAAAATTATTGTAAACCTCTGAAATATGCAGAGCGCGAAATGTAAAAGGTTGAGTCAAAGGGTTGTCCGCCTAAGAAATAAAATAAAATAATAAGAAGTAAGTCAGTCCACGGACCATAGATAGGTATAAATAGAGCACGACTCTATGAGGGAAAGGCAGTTCTTGTTTTGGGTTTCATCTTGGATCTGAATTGTAATGGGTTTTTTAGGAAAGTAGTTTGAAAGTGTCTGTAAGTTTGAGTCAAGGGTTTGGGTAGTGGATAGAGGCTCTACAACTGTGTGCGTAGAGGCTTGGAAGAGTCTGCAGCTGTGTGTGCGGACCCCTGCAGCTGAGTGCGCAGGGTGGATCTAGATGTATTGGTGATAAGTGGAAATAAAGATAAGTTTCTTCTGCAAATTCTGTGTTACAATTTGAGCTATCACGAATCTGACTGTATGAATGATTGATATAACTGTGTAGTCTAAATGCATATGCTTATGTTATAGATATGTGTGAATTTAAGTGTATTCTAAGTGCGCGAACTGGCCAAATCTGTTAAATGTTTGCTTAAAGACCCTCCTAAGTAGATCTAAGCTACAATACTTCATCCAATAGAATAGATCTGTAAACTGTGCGCTAACAGACAAGAATAGATATTCAGGATCTGCGCGAATCTAGCGTGCCGCAAAGTTACAGAATGGGGCGCGAAGACTCCAAACCACATTTAGACATCCCAAGGGTGCGGAAACTTGGTTCTAGCACCCTCCCCTGCTACCTCGGGTGAGACCTCAGTCCGCAATTCGCAGACTGTTGCTGAAAGGGCCGGTAGCTGCGGGACTTGCTTGGCTAAATAATTCTTCTGAACCTGGGTCAGGCCCATATAAGCCAACAAATGGTTCTGTTGCCGAGACCAGGATCTGCCTAAGGGGTGTCTAGTGTGAAACACAGGGAGTCGAGAGAGAAGAAAATTGGTGGATCGAAGGGACCAGAAACAGTAGTAGCTCAAGGGTAACAATGACGAGCGCAATCCAATTACCGATATTCAAAGGCGCAGGAGGCGAAGACCTAGAACAATTCTGGTTCGTACTAACATTAGTATGGAACGCGCAACGAATTGTGGATGATAACATTAGAAAGGCCACCCTAGTTAGCGCGTTGCAGGACCGAGCACTGACATGGTACATAAAGTACTTAAGTGATCACCCAACGGTGGGGATAACAGACATCCAGAATGAATTAAAGAAGGAGTTTAGCTGGCCAAGGTCAGAAACACAATCGATTATAGGGTTCAAAGAGATCGCGATGATGCTTGGTGAAACCCCGTGGGATTTGGACCAAAGACTGAAAAGTATTATTCGCGAGGCTAACATGACATTGATGGATGCACAACACTGCGTTTGGTTTATGGCATCCCTAACACCACATCTAAGGACGACTTTATCACAACAAAAGATCTCAACCCAAGCCGAAGCATTAGAGACAACGATGAGGTTACACGAAACTCCGTTACAAGACCCGGGGTTGGGAGTTCAGCAAATCCAAGTGCAGATCAAAAACATTTGTTTGGAGATGAATAAGTTAAAATAAGAACAGGTGTCGCGACCGGAAGTTCAGGAGGAAGTATGGTGTATAAAGTGTAGAAACCAGGGACACAACAAAGATCACTGCCCAGTCTCAATGAATCTTTTGGTGGCGGGGGGACCTGCACTGCTGCGACTAGAGGCACAAGCGGGACTAGGCACCATAGCCCCGCTCTGGTGTGCAATTTGTCAGGTGGGACGAAAGCACAACACTAATAACTACCATCTATTACCAAAATATAACCAGACCCCCTAGTAGTTATTTTGCAACTTTTGTAGGTTGGTAGGCCACGAAGAAAGAGACTGTCGTAGCTACCAAATCTTAATGGACCAGTCACCAGCTTACAGAATGCAGACTGAGGCACAAGGTCAGGATCCAGCCGCGGAAATCACGCGTGGTGGGTTCCAAGGCCGTGGGCGAGGACGGGGCAGCATGGGGCCAGGAAGGGGTCACGGACAACTAATCTTCTACAACTGTGGAGGTCCAGGACATTATGCGCGGGATTGTACCAACCCCACCAGAATTTTGTGCAGTTATTGTGAGCAATTAAATCACGAGTTGATAGATTGTCCCACGCTGATAGCACAGATCCGAGAAAAAAGGGCAGCGCAACCAACAACAACCTAGAACGTGCAAATTATGAGGTCCGAACCTCGCGAGGAAGATCCCAAAGTTAACATGGTGCTAAGGAGGGGCATGGCCACATAAGTAGATAGAGGGAGCTTAAGTAAGGAAGACATAGGGTGGGTAAGGAGACATATCTGGAAGCTCGGGAGAGCTTTGTGGAAGTCTCTACCCCAGGTAGTAGGGATCAGCCTGAGCCAGTCAGGGATCCCTCAGTGATAACTACCTTTTTAGAGACATGTATAACATTGCTTCGGGACAACAGGGAAATTAAAGGCTTACAGGAACTAATAAATAGATACGAAAGATGGAATGCACCTCACGTAGTTCGAAAGTTGGGAAGACATGCGTCACAGATCAGGAGGGAAATGCGACAATGGCACAGAACGGTGAGTATGAAATGGATCAGGTCATTCTGGATCTAGGCTCAGATGCCAACGTACTGCCTAAACAGACTTGGGAGTGCATGGGTAAGCCTACACTACAATGGTCCCCTATCCAACTGTGAAAGGAAAATCAGCAGAAGGTGCTGCCCATGGAAGGCTACAAGGAGTTACGGTAGACCTTAACGGTGCAAGTACTCGAACAGATTTTGAAGTTATTGAGCTCATGGATGAAAGTACGTCCTATCCTGCACTATTAGGAATCGGCTGTGCCACCGATATGAACGGGGTTATTAATTTAAAGAAGCGGACAATGGTATTTGAAACAAAGTCGCTCCACATAGTCATTCCACTAGATCCAGTTGAAACCTATGCGCAACAAAGAGAGCGACGACAAATTAGATGGTATCTACAGAATAGCTGCACAAAGGCAAGAATGGAGCAAGACAAAGAAGGATAGAAGAATATCACAAGGCTATGCAGAATACTGCACCACCAATTCAGATGAAGAAGATGAGCAGTGGCATAACAGGTTGAACGGAGTAACTACACTACACTGCAATATGATGACCAAATCTTTGTACTGTGTAAGGGCCCAGGATCGCGAATTGCCGACATATGATGGGCTAACGATAATAGATTAATTCCTAACCAATTTCAAAATCGTAGTACCAAAGCACCAATGGTTTGATGCGTTGAGATGGGCATTGCGTGCAATGCCTGCGTGATGGTGGGGCACACATGAGGGGACTTTCGACGATTGGCGCGGCTGCAGGTGCATGATGAAGATCAGATTTGGGAAGCTGGAACTACACATAACGGAGAAATATGATGGACGTGATGACCTGTGCATGCACCTGACTAGATGGATCAAAGCCTACGGGGAGGAACCTCAGCCAGAATGGGTGCACTTATTTTATCACACCCTCGACGTCATTCCCAGAAACTGGTATACTGAAGCGGAGCTCCGACACAACACAGGCGAGTGGGATATCTTGCGCGCAGGATTTTTGTCGACATTTCTATTTGAAGATCAATGGATGGATCTCGTGGATGAAGCATTACAATTGGTAAAGATCGCCATTTTCAAGGCACCATTGGAATCAGAGGAAATTGTGCATCCCGACTGGTCGCGACAACTGAGCCAGGCTCTCAAATGCTATAATTTCCAGGTAGAAGATGATGAGGACGATCCACGTAACGTCAAAATTCCGGAATCAGAGGGGAGACGTGAGGTGCGGGGACCCGAAATCGAAGATCCAGATATCACGGGCCCGTTGAAAATGAGACAAGTCAACATTAGAACTGAAGAAGATCTGACGTATGCAACGCTGGGGGACTATTGGGATGACGCCACATTAGAGAAGGTTGTCGAACTGCTTCGCAAATATCAAGATTTATTCACCAAAATCACGGAGCTAAAAGGGATCCTAGGAGACCTGGGAATGATGAAGATAACGTTGAAGCCAGACGTGAAACCAGTTAAGCAGCGACCCTACTGGTTGAACCCAAAATATAAAGCAAAGGTCCGTGAAGAATTGGACAAGATGTTGGCAACAAGAATCATTGAACCAGTTGAAGAATCTGACTGGGTAAGTCTAATGGTTGTGCAGGAGAAGAAACAGAAGGGTGAGATTCGTATCTGCTTGGATCTTAGGAAGCTCAATGATGCCTGTGTTAACAATCCATTTCCAACTCCATTTATAGATGAGGTACTGGAAAATGTGGGAGGGAAGGAAGCCTACTCCTTCACAGATGGGTTCTCAGGATACCACCAAATTAAGATCGCACCAGAGGATAGGAGTAAAACAACGTTTGCCACGAAATGGGGTTGCTTTCACGACATGGTGATGCCCTTTGGACTGAAGAATGCGCCGGTGATATTTTCATGAATAGTGGTAGCAGCATTCAAATAATTTATCCACAAGTTCTTGTAGGTCTACCTTGATGATTGGACTGTGTTTGGACTAATTAAGAAGCACATAGCAAGCTTACGATTGATGTTGGATACTTGCCGCTGACACCAGATTGCGCTAAACTTGAAGAAGTGTACTTTCCTAGTCCCCTTCGGGAACCTGCTGGGCCATATGGTCTGTAAGCAAGGCCTGATGGTGGATCCAGCAAAGATCGATGTCATACTCAATCTACAAGCACCGCAAAGTGTCAAACAACTACGCCCCACACTAGGACACACACGCTACTATCGGAAGTTCATCAAAAGCTACACCCAGATCGCAGCTCCAATGGAACAATTGCTCAAGAAGGATGCTACTTATTGCTAGAATGAGGAATGCAACAAGAGTCTGGAGACGCTCAAGGAAAAGATGGCATCAGCCCCTATATTGGTCTTTCCGAAATGGGACGTCGAGTTTCATGTGCATGTCGACGCGTCATGTATCGCGCTGGGGGTAGTACTTACTCAACCAGGAGTGGAGGGAATTGACCACCTAATTGCATTCACAAGTCATTGATTGTCAAAATCTGAGAAGAATTACTCCACTACCGAGCGCGAGGGATTAGCGATGGTATACACGCTTCAAAAATTCCACCACTATCTGCTTGGAGGCCATTTTAAGATGTATACCGACCACTCGGCGTTAAAATACCTAGTGAACAAGCCTGTGTTGGGGGGCGTATTTGTAGATGGTTATTGTTATTCCAGGAATATGACTTTGAGGTCATCTTAAAGCCAAGACATCTAAATGCAGGCCCAGATCACATGTCCCGAATTAAGACCAGCGAAGAACCCACGAATCTAGAGGACGGACTCCCGGATGCATAACTATATGCGGTGCATGTAGCGAATGGTCACTTTGAAGATATAATCCATTTCTTAACTACAGGAACCATGCCGCAGGGATACTCCGTTCAGCAGAAGAAGGAATTGGTGATACGCACAACAGACTTCACCGTGATTGCAGGACACCTCTACAAAATGGGCAACGATGAAATATTGCATAGGTATGTCTCGGAGTTTGAGCGAGGACAGATCCTAGCCGAAGCACATGGGGGGGTTGCTGACAGAAATTATGCAGGTCACGCCACAAACCAAAAGATTCTTCGAGCAGGATTATGGTGGCCCACTCTGCATCAGGATTCAAAAGCATTCTGCCAAGCCTGCGACGTATGCCAGCGGATGGGGAAACCATTGTTGAAAGATGAAATGCCTCTCTAGCTGTTATCACTCAGGTTGTCCTTTTGATCAGTAGCAAAAGGATATGGCCAAGGTAACCACAGACCAACTTTGGACTGCAGGTTCTAGCCAACCTGCAGTCAAAGAGGGCTCTCTCTTTCTGATTTAGCTCTGTTGAAGATGATTTTAGGCTAGATATTGAGTTCTAGGGGTTTTGTTTTGATTTTGGTGGGAAGATTGATATTTTCAAGAAAGAGGCAAGTATAGTGTGAAAATTTCGAACCATTGGGCATGGAGTCAAGGGGTGGGACTGCTGGTGCGTTTTCTTGGTCAAAAGAGAGAGATATGGAGTAAGGTAGCTGCACATGGAACAATGTTTCAGGTTAAAAGGATGGAAAGAATGCTACGGGATGAGAGGCAATTAAGAATCTCTCAATCAGCTTAACAGAGAGGCAAATGAGCTCTATCTAGGAGCAGTAAAGAATCCCTAGACAACTGTCAAACACAGGTGAATTAGGGTAAATATGAGCCAAAGGGAATTCATATTCATGTCTAATTCAGTTTAGATGAAAACATAAAGAAACAACAGAAATTGAGCCTAGAGTGCAGTTAAACAAGTTCTAAGCTAATCTTTCTTTCTACTATTTAGATGGTGAAAAAATGAAAACAGAGGTAAGAGGCACTTATTGAGTCATGTTGCAGCACAAGAATTCCACATTTACTTCCTCAGACCATTAGACACAGAGCAGACAATCATTCCTCCAATCTTTTCTGCAATCTTTGATTAAGTAAAACATATCAGGTATACAGTGCAAGTCTCTAGTGAAAATTACCAATCGACCAACCCTTAAAACAATACAGAGGGCGGTATATATAGGGAAAATTCTCCAAAATGGTCTTATTACAGCTTGACCTAAACAGGTCTGAATGAAATGACTACTTTAACCTAGTCCTATCAGAAATAAATGCAAGAAAATATTTTTGGGCTGCGCTGAGGGCCGCCGTATCAAAACTGAGTAAATGTGTTGTCCTCGGTGGCTTGGTGTAGTGCTTCTGCAATAACTGTGCTTGGGTCTCTGCTTCATTTCTGTTCGGTGGCTCTAAATGCTTTAATTGTGATTTGAGAGCTTTAAATGGCCGCCACCACTTTTTTGACTTTGCTGGGGGGGTCATCAATGTTCAGCTGTTTCGAGCCCCTAAAAAATCTTCACTGATACTCTTTGCCGCTTCTTCGATGTGCTGTGGTACTAAAATTGTCAAATCAATATTTAAGGGCCGCTGTTCGGCCCTCTGTTTCCTTTAGAACTGTTTGTTGCTCCTTTATGAATGCCTCGCGAAGAAAAACGGGTCATTCTGCGCCTTTCGGGCTTGCTGGGGGCTGCGCGATGAGGGTCTTTCCACTTTGGCCCATTTCCCGTAGCCATGCGCGATTAGCTAATCGCGCATGAAAAACTGCCTCAGAATTTGAATCCGGGCTTCCTAAGCACGATTTTCGCCTTCGCGCCCTTTTTGCTGATGACGTCAGCGTGTGGGACCCAGTACGGCAGATTACGTCAGCAGCGTGACGTCAGCATGTACGGTAGGTGACGTGGCAGTGACACGGTGGAAGTGACATGGCAGGGTGAGTTGGCAGTACGGTGGCAAGAGGCCCACGCAGGCAGATGACGTCAGCGGGTGACGTGGCGCTGATGCAGGAGGGCGAAAGCGGTTTTGGTTTTGGGCGCACCGCCTTTGGGCAGATGGCGGTATCGGAGGAGGGGCTCCGCCACGGCCGAGAGGGTGACGCGTGGCGGGAGTACGACTGGAAAACCGCCCATCTCCCGGACGCTAACCATCGGGCTGTTTAGGATATGAGGAGGCCCGCCCACCGTAGATCTGGGGCACGGGCGATCGGATGGCCGGCGGCATGGATGGGATGGTTGAGGCTTAAGGGACAAGCGCGCGAATATTCAAATTTTAATATAATGCCACCGGGGGGTTTAAAACTTAGGGAATGTGGGTTTTTGGGGATTTTTAAAAGTGAGCGGGTCAAATATTTGGTGGGTAAGACCTTAGGATGAGGCGGAAAATGGGTTTTTTCAGGGTTAGGGCTTAGGGGAAATGGTTATTAGTTTGACCAGAGGTCAAACTAACCCCTGTAAGGACGCGGATGGGCTAAAAACAGCCCCAGCTGGACTTTTTTTTCCCAGACTTAGATGAATAGGGCTATAGTGCCAGGGAGGGGGTATTATTATATTTTTTGGGATTTTTATACATAGTTTTAATAGGGGGAGGGGAGATAGATAGGGAGCTATATAATAAAGTTAGAGGTTAATATGAAAATGACCAGAAAGCGCTAAGGTAAGGGACCTTAGGCTATTAGGGGGGAAAAGTGACTTGTAGAGGAGGAATGAACAATCCTTGAGTGAAGCAGATTTTCACCAAGGTAACTGATATGGAGAATGATGAAATTAAGAGGAATCAAGCAGGTCTTGACCTCTTCGGGGAAGTTAGTAAGTGATTTGGGGAAAAGGGAGAATGGGGAAGTTAGAGATATCCAGCTTGAGCTCCTCCAAATGGAAAACTGCATCATGACTGTGATCTGAAAATATATAACACTTTGAAACACAAAATTGATCATAAATCATCATTTTGCAACCTCAAAACTACCTACCCAACCTACTTTCCTAGCATTTTTTCCTTCTTTTTGGTTTTGGTGCACTTAGATTTGCAGACCCAGCTTTACAATTTTTCTTTTTTCTGTCCTCCTATCTAAGTCTACACTTATTTCTGCCAAGGGCCCAGATTAAACAGTTGGGCTCCTTTGATTCTCTACCTATCTACAAATCTGCCAAGATTAAGCTGTTTGGACATATATCATTCTCTATATTCTAAAACAAGAAATTGAAACCTAGGGAGGCCAAGATTAAACTGTTTGGCCCTCCCTTTTATAGAACATTCTTAAAAAATGGTTAAGTCATCAAAATTGGAATTCAGCAGTGCCATTTGGACTAGCACACTTTCACAGTTTCTTCTCTGACCTCTTTTGGAAATATGGAACCTTGCAGCATGAAAGATGACATATTTGGCATGTAAAAAGGTCAATCATGAAATATGAACACCTGTTGCAACAGGAGGCTAACAGTGGCTCCACTTGGGGATGGCTTTTCCTTGTGGAAAGCCAAGAACAACAGGTCAAAATGCCTGATCTTCTGTTGTTGCTGTAGATTGAAGAAACTTCTTTATGTTGGCTGTTAGATAATTGAAACTTTGTAATATGAACAACCTTCTCCTCAACTGAAATATTGTGGAATGCATAGCACTGCATGCTTTCTTCTGCGTGCTTGCTATTATGTAGAATATTGCTTGAGCATTGTACCTTTGAAACATTCTCAAAACATGGATCAAAACTGATGTGTTTGCTTTACTTTTGCTTTGACCAAGGGTGCTGATATGAAACTAAAACACTCCTCTGTTTTGATACTTTTGACTGAAGACTGCAAACATCTTCCCTCTACCATGAATTGTTGTGATGTGACTGTGCTACTCTTGCTGTTTTGTTGAGATTAGTGTAGAAACGAAGCTTTTTAAAATTGGAATACTTGCATTGGCTGTGTCTTCACAAGATTTACTACTGCCCCTCTAACATTCAGAAAAATAAAACAAAATGTTGATATATACAAATATTACTGTACAAAAGATATATACAAAGCTGCACTGTATCCCCACTGTATCCCTTAAAAGGGAGTATGGTAATGTTTCAGCATACGGCCATTGATAGGGCCTTCTTCAGCAGAACTATCCTCTACCGATTTGAGAAAATAAGTGTTATTTCCCTGAACAACAGAAATAATGAATGGTCCTTTCCATAAAAAATCAAACTTGGCATGCTTGCCCTTGTTTTCTCTTCATGAGTCCCACCTTAGAACTTTGTCACCAACGTAGAAATCCTCAGCCTTGACTCTCTTATCAAACATCTTTTTGAGTTTTTCTTGCAAAATTTGAGCTCTGTCATAAACTTGCTCTCTGGTTTGCTGAAGATGAATGGTCTGATTAATCCTTCTTTGAATGTCATTTGGTTCACTCCTGTAACAGTCTGATAGTAGGGATGCCCAAGGATGAAGGAAATCTGGCCTCCATGCCATATACTAGCTCATAAGGGCTCATCCCAATGGATCTCTTTGTTGAAAGTCTGTCTGCCCATAGGGCATTCACCAGCTTTTTGTGCCAGTTCTTCTTGTTCTCTTCTAGCACTTTCTTTATGATGTTGATGAGGTTCTTGTTGGATGATTCGGACAAGCATTACCCTGAGGGT
Source organism: Pinus tabuliformis (assembly GCA_031772625.1). Classification (NCBI taxonomy): domain Eukaryota; kingdom Viridiplantae; phylum Streptophyta; class Pinopsida; order Pinales; family Pinaceae; genus Pinus; species Pinus tabuliformis. The sequence goes on along the minus strand of CM062816.1, from coordinate 1,311,182,406 downwards.
AATAGGTTGTATAGTGGCCCAAGGTAATATGAAATTGGTGGCAAAAATTGATAATTTTTTTGGATTTGAAGGCAGCAACATTGTCAGTGATGATTTTCTCAGGGCAGCCAAATCTAGAAAGGATATTGCACTCAAGGAATTGGATAATGATGGTGTCATTGGCTTGCCTACAGGGGATGGCTTCAACCCACTTGGTGAAATAGTCGGTGGCTATTAAAATCCATTTGTGCTGGCCTGAGGAAGAGGGATGGATTTCTCCAATGAAGTCAAGACCCCATTGTTGAAAAGGTTTCTCGGTTGATATGGGTTTGAGGGGCAGGGGCAACAACTTTCTTTTGCCCTCAAAGATTTGGCATTTGTGACATGACATGGCAAACTTCTTTACATCTGCAAAAAGAGAGGGCCAGTAAAAACCAGCCCTTAAAATTTTATCAGCAGTGGAATTCCAATATAGATGTCCTCCACAGTCACCTGCATGGAATTCTTTCATGACATTGTTAGTCCAAAATAATGCACCATCTATGACACAAAACTTTAAAGCCTTCATTTTCAAAAATCTTTTCTTGGTTCTGGACAATCCTGGGGGGGCAAACATGTTTAACAATACAAAACATATATCAGCATACCATGGGGATTGCAAAAAGGTTTCACTGATCTGTGGAGTCGCCAACTCCTGTTCATTGTCCAGTTGGTTAATGTCCAAGGCTTGAAAGTTTGTTTCGGAAATCAGTTTGGCTAAACCTTGTCCCTTTATCAGTTTGGTTGGTTTTATTTCTATGTCATACTCAAGGATGTTTGCAATCCACTTGCCTCTTTTGCCCTCTAATCCCTCTTGAGTTAGTATGTCTTTTACAGCAGCATGTGGGACATAGGCAATCACATGTGAATATAATATGTATACTCGGAAATCCTTGATGGCCTTAACGAGTGCATATGCCTGCTTCATTATTGGGTACTTCAAAGGGGCATCTCTTAAGGCTCGGTTGAAAAAAGCAATTGGCTTTTCAGCTCCCTGTTCATCCTTTTGTAAAAGGACAACAGCTATAGTATGATCAGAAGCAAAAGAAAAAATGATAAAATCTTTGTCAAATTGTGGGCTGGTGAGGACAGGGGTTTGGGTTAAGGCAGATTTTATACTCTCAAAGGCCTGCTTGGTTTCAAGGGATCATTTTACCTTGGCATCCTTTTTTAACATGTTGCTTAATAATCTTATCAGCTCGGCTAGATTTGGAATAAATCTCCTTAGGAAATTGATCTTTCCAAGGAATGCTTGCAGCTCTTTTATGTTTCTTGGATATGGGATTTGGAGGATGGCTTGGATTCTTTCAGGATCAATTCTAATCCCATCTTTTGATATGATGTGGCCAAGTAATTTGCCTTTGTCAAGGCCAAAGAGAGACTTCTTGGGATTTAGGGAAATGCCATATTTCCTACATGTCATGAATATTTGCCTTAAGTGTTTGAGGTGCTCTTGATCAGATTTGGAAAATGGGGTCAAGTCATCAAGGTAGACAACTAGGAAATCATGTATTTCTTTGGCAAATGCAATATCCATTGCTCTTTGAAAGGTAGCACCAACGTTTTTAAGTCCGAATGGCATCTTAACATACTTAAATGTTCCCCATGGTGTGGTAAAGGCTGTCTTGTCTTGGTCATCCGAGTGAACAAGTATTTGATTGAAACCTGAAAAGCCATCTAGCAAAGAGATTCTAGATGACGCCACTACTCTTTGTAGGATGTGATCCATCTTGGGTAAAGGATAGTGGTCTTTTAGGGAGACTTGATTTAAATTTCTCAGATCTACACAAAGTCTAATCTCACCTGTCTTCTTTCTTGTGGGAACAAGATTGGATACCCATTTAGAAAATTTGATGGGTGCTATGGTACCTGCTTCAAACATTCTTTTCACTTCCTTTTCAATCAAAGGGAGAAGCACAAGATTGATTCTCCTCAGTTTCTGTTTGAAGGGTTTTTGGTTTGGTATTAAGGGAATGGTGTGTTGAATCACTGAGGTGTCATAGGACTTCAAGTCCTCATAACTCCAAGCAAATACATCTTGGAACTCTTTAAATAAGTCAATATACTTGGGCTTTTGATCAGGTGGCAAATTTTTGGATAGTTTGATCATTTTTGGCTTCTCTGTTGTCCCAATATTGTGTTCCTCTATATCAGAATTTAGTGGTTGCATTTTTGGTTTTTTAGGAACATCATTTGCATCGAACATGTCTTCTAATGGAGTTAGGCCAACAGGCAAAAAGTTATCCTTTAAGTCAATGATCTCTGTCTCTGTTTTGGATATTTCCTCCAAATGCATTTGTTTCAGCTGTTCTATGTTTGTTTTGTCAAAAACAGTTGGTTTCAGGATTTGTTTGGCTGTTGCAGCTGTTATAGCCTGCTGAATTTCATTTGTTTGCTGTTGGGAATCGTTCATAGCATCCATGTCAATGTTAATATTTGCAAACTCATGCTCAAGAGTAAGGAAATTATTAATCTGGGCATCATTTTCTAACACTTGCCAATCTTTAACGTTATTTGGGACAACAGGCCTATGTTTTATTTCAGTAGTAAAGTGATGGTTTGTCTCAAAGGGAAGCTTGCATGTACTAGCAAAGGTGGCTAGGCTGTGTGCATGAATGTTATGCGCTCTTGAGATCTTGGCCAGCTTGAATTCCATGAATGCATTGAGTATATTAGTGGCAGAAGTCCTATAGGCCCTCATTCTATTGTCATTGGTAACAAAGTTACCTTTCATCTGTTGCATGATTAAATCGGAGTCACCTAAAATGGACACTCTTGCAGCTCCTAAAGCTTTGAGCAGTTTAAGGCCTAAAAGCAGAGCCTCATACTCTGCCATGTTGTTGGTGCATTTAAAATTCAGTCTGTAGGCATGACCTTCTGCATGATTCTTATGTGTATTGTGAATCCACACACCTGCCCCTGCTCCTAACTTGTTGATAGAGCCATCAAACTCTAAATACCATGTGATTTCTTGCTTGTGGTTATTACTGAGAGTTTCAGTCATTCTTGCAGTGGGCAGATTTGAAATTTCTGTTTGGGGAGTTTCTTCTTGTATGGTAGTTGCATTAACTGTTTTGACAATTTCATCAGTATGTGCAACCGATTCTTCATTGATGTGTGCTTGTTGTTCTAGAGCTAAAGGCTCATCATCAGTTGGGGAATTTGTATTATCATTAAACAAAATAAAAGAATCCATATCAGAATGGATTGAGTAAATGGGAAAATTTTCAGGCTTGCTCTCACTACTTACCACATATTTCATGAGTGTTTCTCTGTACAGCCTCTTTGGTTGCCCAAAGACTGAAATGGTGGCATAGGAGAGGTCTAACTGAAGGGATCCTTGGAGCTTTGCTCCCCATGATCTTGATAGGAGCATACCGTACTTTGGTGGGATGTCAGCCACCACCACATCCATGAGGATGGTCTTATTGGGATATTGGACTAAGGAGACACACAAGTCTTTGATGAGGCCTAAACATTTGACTTGACTAGAGTCAAAGGAAAATAGATCTTTGTAGGGTCTTGTGATATCAAGGTTCAACTTTTCCATAACTGCTTTGGGCATAAGATTGTGCGATGCTCCTGAATCAAACATGGCATTGTGCAGGATTTTGTCATGTATATGTAAACTGACATAAAAGGGCAAGACAGATCCATATGTTAACTTTCCATTAACTTTTGGACCAAACAGCGGTTCAGGGGTATCATCCAAAACATTTACATCATCCTTATTCTCTGGGATTTGAAGTGATCTTTGAATTTGTTGCCTATATACATCATGTTTGGCTAGTTCTGAGAGGGGGATGGATATCTTAAGTTTTCCAATCTATGCCTCTAAATTAAATGGCTTTTCCAATGGATTCTTGGTGTTGATAACGACAGTTTTTTCTTCTTCTTTGGAATTACCAGCGATTTGCTCTTGTTTATCAGTGTTATGGGAATTGATTGCTTGCGGTTTTTCAGCTTTAGGAGGGCTTTTTGGAATATTGGTCGAATTTTGCTCAGAGGAAGAAGGTGGCAGAGGCTGATCAATAGAAGGCTGTATTTCTGTTATGTCTTCTACAGTCACTTGATGCGGGTTTGGGACAGGTATACCAGCTGGTTCTGTTATGACAGCCTTGCCTTTAATCTTGTTGGGCTGTTTGCCATCCTCTGGTTTGCTGGGTTCAAAAATATCAATGGTTCTAGTTCTCAGCTTATATTGTTTGTGGACCTCATATACAGCAGTATCATAACCTTGTTTAAAATCAAAAGACTCACCAGACTTAGTCTGAAATTGACTAAAGTCATGCTCATCTTGGTCTTCTTGGGACAGAAAAGTTTGATGCTCACCCTTTAGATCCATCAGATTCATGTGAGTGTCTTCTATGGGTTCACTAGAAGTGGATGCTTCTACATAATTTTCTTGGAAAGGGGGTCTTATGTCATGATCTGGGCTTGACCTACCAACATTTGTGTTCTGCGTTTTCCTAAAATTTGGGTTCCTTATGGTATTGGACTGTTGTCCTTCCCATGATGACTTCCTCTCAACACTTTCTACTCTGTCTCCCAGCCTTTGCATGCCACTGATAATAGCATCAAGCTTTTGTTCTAAGGCTGAGGGTTCTTCCTTAAAGGTGGTTCTTCTTTCCATTCTGGCTCTGTTTCTTTTGGAAATTAGGTTGGCCTTTACGCTAACAGCAACATTTTGCATGTCTACAAGGGTCTGAGGAGCTCTTTCTTTTAATTGGTATGCCATATCCGGGTCGAATCCATCAGGGAATTTATACAAGGTAAGGTCAGGTGGGGGTCTTAAATTCTGTGGTATTGCATTATAGACATTATTGAACCTTGCACAGTACTCCAAAACAGTCTCCTGAGGACCTCTTTTAATTGTATCATATTCAGCTAGTATGTGTAAGGGGTCTTTCTTTTTCTCCCATCTGTTGGTAAAGGATTGGTAAAGCTTATCAGGAGTGGTTATAGAATTTGCGGCTAGTGATCTGAACCAAGTTCTTACATCACTTGTTAGACTTTGAACAAAAATTTTCATTCTCACGCTATCATCATCTATTTCGTAGTTTTCAAAATAGTCCTGCATCTTCTTGGTATGTTGTAGTGCAGTGAAAGGACCAGTACTATCAAAATATGTAATTTTGGATTGGTAATCTTGAGGCAAGGCCCCAGGATTAGCAGGCAATTGTAGGGGTGCATATCTATTAGCCATATTGACAGGGATAAGTGGAACAACATTAGTGGTAGTTGTAGTATGTGCAGTGAATGGAGGTGTGGATGGAGTGCTTTGAGATGTGGATGATGAACAAGGGGAAGTAGGGGTTGAACGAAATAAAACTTTAACAGGAGTTGGAACACAGCTTGGGTAAGCTGTTTCTGGAGTATTATCAGCAAAATCTTCTTGTCTTTCTTGCTTCCTAAGGATCTTTGGGATTAAGTTCGGATTTTCAAAAGCAGCTGGGGGATTTGGGTCTGGATTTGACCTTGTGTATCGTGGATTTTTCTTGGGAGCCAGCTTCCGAATTGTTTTTGGTATTTTTCTGGGGATGCTTTTAGAATCGGTCAGGGACTGAGCAAATTTAGGAATAGCTGTGTATAGCCTAAAACTAGCATGAAGATTGACTGAAGCAGGTTTTATTTACTTCTGTTAATGCAAAGCAAAAAACAGTTTCAAAGGCTTCCTGGCTGATATTCAGGCTTCATCTGTAGTTTTAAGGAATATACAGCAATTAGAAAATCGATTTTTCCAACCTACTTTATGAAATTAACTGAGGATGTTCCCCAGCGGAGTCGTCATTATGTTATCACTCAGGTTGTCCTTTTGATCAGCAGCAAAAGGATACGGCCGAGGTAACCACAGACCAACTTTGGACTGTAGGTTCTAGCCCACCTGCAGTCAGAGAGGGCTCTCTCTTTCTGATTTAGCTCTGTTGAAGATGATTTTAGGCTAGATATTGAGTTCTAGGGGTTTTGTTTTGATTTTGGTGGGAAGATTGATATTTTCAAGAAAGAGGCAGGTATAGTGTGAAAGTTTCGAACCATTGGGCATGGAGTCAAGGAGTGGGACTGCTGGTGCATTTTCTTGGTCAAAAGAGAGAGATATGGAGCAAGGTAGCTGCACATGGAACAATGTTTCAGGTTAAAAGGATGGAAAGAATGCTAAGGGATGAGAGGCAATTAAGAATCTCTCAATCAGCTTAATAGAGAGGCGAATGTGCTCTATCTAGGAGCAATAAAGAATCCCTAAACAACTGTCAAACACAGGTGAATTAGGGTAAATATGAGCCACAGGGAATTCATATTCATTTCCAATTCAGTTCAGATGAAAACATAAAGAAACAGCAGAAATTGAGCCTAGAGTGCAGTTAAACAAGTTCTAAGCTAATCTTTCTTTCTACTATTTAGATGGTGAAAAAATGAAAACAGAGGTAAGAGGCACTTATTGAGTCATGTTGTAGCACAAGAATTCCACATTTACTTCCTCAGACCATTAGACACAGAGCAGATAGTCATTCCTCCAATCTTTTCTGCAATCTTTGATTAAGTAAAACATATCAGGTATACAGTGCGAGTCTCTAGTGAAAATTACCAATCGACCAACCCTTAAAACAATACAGAGGGCGGCATATATAGGGAAAATTCTCCAAAATGGTCTTATTACAGCTTGACCTAAATAGGTCTGAATGAAATGACTACTTTAACCTAGTCCTATCAGAAATAAATGCAAGAAAATATTTTTGGGCTGCGTTGAGGGCCGCCGTATCAAAACTGAGTAAATGTGTTGTCCTCGGTGGCTTGGTGTAGTGCTTCTGCAATAACTGTGCTTGGGTCTCTGCTTCATTTCTGTTCGGTGGCTCTAAATGCTTTAATTGTGATTTGAGAGCTTTAAATGGCCGCCACCACTTTTTTGACTTTGCTGGGGGGGTCATCAATGTTTAGCTGTTTCGAGCCCCTAAAAAATCTTCACTGATACTCTTTGCCGCTTCTTCGATGTGCTGTGGTACTAAAATTGTCAAATCAATATTTAAGGGCCGCTATTCGGCCCTTTGTTTCGTTTAGAACTGTTTGTTGCTCCTTTATGAATGCCTCGCGAAGAAAAATGGGTCATTCTGCGCCTTTCGGGCTTGGTAGGGGCTGCGCGATGAGGATCTTTCCACTTTGGCCCATTTCCCGTAGCCATGCGCGATTAGCTAATCGCGCATGAAAAACTGCCTCAGAATTTGAATCCGGGCTTCCTAAGCACGATTTTCGCCTTCGCACCCTTTTCGCTGATGACGTCAACGTGTGGGACCCAGTACGGCGGATTACGTTAGCATGATGACGTCAGCAGGGTGACCTCAGCATGTACGGCGGGTGACGTGGCAGTGACACGGTGGCAGTGGCGTGGCAGGGTGAGTTGGCAGTACGGTGGCAAGAGGCCCACGCAGGCAGATGACGTCAGCGGGTGGTGTGGCACTGACGCAGGAGGGCGGAAGCGGTTTTGGTTTTGGGCGCACCGCCTTTGGGTAGATAGAGGTATCGGAGGAGGGGCTCCGCCACGGTCGAGAGGGTGACGCGTGGCAGGAGTACGGCGGGAAAACCGCCCATCTCCAGGACGCTAACCATCGGGCTATTTGGGATATGAGGAGGCCCGCCCACCGTAGATCTGGGGCGCGGGCGGCCGGCGGCATGGACAGGGCGGTTGAGGGTTAAGGGACGGGCACGCGAATATTCAAATTTTAATATAATGCCGCCGGGGGGTTTAAAACTTAGGGAATGTGGGTTTTTGGGGATTTTTAAAAGTGAGCGGGTCAAATATTTGGTGGGTAAGACCTTAGGATGAGGCAGAAAATGGGTTTTTTCAGGGTTAGGGCTTAGGGGAAATGGTTATTAGTTTGACCAGATGTCAAACTAATCCCTGTAAGGACGCGGATGGGCTAAAAACAGCCCCAGCTAGACTGTTTTTCCCCGGACTTAAATGAATAGGGCTATAGTGCCAGGGAGGGGGTATTATTATATTTTTTGGGATTTTTATACATAGTTTTAATAGGGGGAGGGGAGATAGATAGGGAGCTATATAATAAAGTTAGAGGTTAATATGAAAATGACCAGAAAGTGCTAAGGTAAGGGACCGTAGGCTATTAGGGGGGAAAAGTGACTTGTAGAGGAGGAATGAACAATCCTTGAGTGAAGCAGATTTTCACCAAGGCAACTGATATGGAGAATGATGAAATTAAGAGGAATCAAGCAGATCTTGACCTCTTCGGGGAAGTTAGTAAGTGATTTGGGGAAAAGGGAGAATGGGGAAGTTAGAGATATCTAGCTTGAGCTCCTCCAAATGGAAAACTGCATCATGACTGTGATCTGAAAATATATAACACTTTGAAACACAAAATTGATCATAAATCATCATTCTGCAACCTCAAAAATACCTACCCAACCTACTTTCCTAGCATTTTTTCCTTCTTTTTGGTTTGGGTGCACTTAGACTTGCAGACCCAGCTTTACAATTTTTCTTTTTTCTGTCCTCCTATCTAAGTCTACACTTATTTCTGCCAAGGGCCTAGATTAAGCTGTTGGGCTCCTTTGGTTCTCTACCTATCTACAAATCTGCCAAGATTAAGCTGTTTGGACAGATATCATTCTCTATATTCTAAAACAAGAAATTGAAACCTAGGGAGGCCAAGATTAAACTGTTTGGCCCTCCCTTTTATAGAACATTCTTCAAAAATGGTTAAGTCATTAAAATTGGAATTCAGCAGTGCCATTTGGACTAGCACACTTTCACAGTTTCTTCTCTGACCTCTTTTGGAAATATGGAACCTTGCAGCATGAAAGATGACATATTTGGCATGTAAAAAGGTCAATCATGAAATATGAACACCTGTTGCAACAGGAGGCTAACACTAGCCACAAATGATTCTACAGCCATTCGAGAAGTGGGTAATCAATTTCGTAGGACCTATCAAGCCACGAGGGAAGATGGGTGTGCGCTATATCATCACTGCGACAGATTATTTGACCCAATGGGCAGAGGCACAGCCGGTTAAGGATTGCACGACTGCGACAGCTGTGAAGTTCTTGTTCGAGAACGTACTAACAAGGCTTGGCTGTCCCAAAATCCTCATGAGCGATCAGGGAATGCAGTTCCTAAATGAAACGATCAACGCACTCACTGAGGAATTCCAAATATATCACCATCAGAGTACACCATATCACCCGCAAGCGAATGGGACCGTGGAGGCATTCAACAAAATCTTGGAGACAACGTTGACCAAAGTTTGCAAGGCACAATGAAATGACTGGGACTTGTGCATCCCAGCTGTGCTATGGGCATACTGAACCATGTGCAAGAAGTTGACAGGCCAGACACCTTTTCAGTTAGTTTATGGCCAGGAGGCTGTCATGCCTATGGAATATATTGTGCCTAGTCTACGGATCGCGGCAATCACAAGTATGGCAGACCGCGGGGCTTTGGAGGAAAGGCTTGCGCAGCTAGCAAAGCTGGAAGAGGAATGGTTTTTGGCCAGATTCCATCAGCAAGTACAAAAACAGTGCGAGAAAGCATGGCATGATCGCCATATCAAGGTGCACACCTTCAAGGAGAATGATCTAGTATTGCTCTACGATAATAAGTTCGAGAAATTCCCTGGCAAACTCCGAATGCATTGGTTAGGACCCTATGTCGTTAAAGAAGTTACCAATGGGGGCACAGTTCAGTTTGCCAAACTCAATGGAGACCCCTTCCTGGGCCAAGTGAATGGCAGTCGCCTGAAGCTCTATATGGGTGGGCAGGCCGCTTGACTAACCATTCGATGGATAGTCTCACTGCTCCAGCCAGTTGAAAGAGAGTGCGGGATGGTAAAGCAGTCTGGGGGAAAGAGGCATGACTTCCAGGATACGCGTTGATCTGGCCCATCACCAAGGTTGCGGTCGCGCGATACAAAGTATGCTGTTGCATTGCCAAGAGGAAAGGTGACCGATCATGTCACTATTCATGACAAGATGTTTGCATTAGGGTGAAAGGGAGCAGGCAACGGGAAATTAAGAGACCGAGTATGGGCTAGATATGGAACAAGCTGCAACAGATTTTACACGAGGATGCTAGAACAGGAAGGAACTAGTGCATTTGAAATTCAAATTGCCTATAAATCATCGAGGGGCATCACCGGGTGACCTACACTTCTTGAAAACATATGCTGGGTCTTGATATGGAGCTGTTCATGATCTTTGCACAAGGAGTAAGCCCGAGGGTGATGATATGGCCGAGGGAGAAATAGGACTCCCCAAGGAGCAGTGTGTTGACAGCCGCGAGCGTCCCACAGGCTGCAGCATCACCAGTAGGGAACATACCAAAAAAGGGACGACATGAAGCAGAATTAGTCTGGATGCCATCACCCCGCCCGGGGGCAGGACAACGAACTACAACATTACAGAGAAAGGATGGAAAAACGGGGACTATGGGTTGAAACGAAGTTAATAAGTTATCTCTAAAAGACCTTCAGGATTGCGATCTCGCAGACAACAGCCATATTCTTGCAAAATTGCAACACAAGCTGCATCAGACAATGCGAAGAGTAGATACGAAGGTTGGAAGTGGCTGCGGTGGTATAAGGAGGTCCCGTATGTGCCTCCCCCGCTCGAGCTAAAATCCCATGAGGGGGTGTTCTGTGTTAATCGAGCAAAGCAAAATGAGCATCATCGATCGCAAGGAGCGGTAAAAACACTGACGAAGGAGCCGGAAAAAGCTTTCCAGGAGACAACGAAGAAGCAGTAGGATGATGAGTAGGATGGAGAAGAGTAAGATATACAAATATGAATAAAGAATAAGGTTCCTAATAAATGAGATCAACATAGAAGGGGTCCACTAAAAAGAGGTAGTTGCAATTAATTTATTAATAGCCTCAACATGTTTTGATCAAGTGAAGATCTAATGGACTAGTATAGTTCAAGATCTATTACTTGGAAGGACGCAAAGAACATCCATTGAAATCATATCAATTTTTAACCATAACTTCAGGACAAAGCTTCTCGAAGGGTGGGTGTATGAAACACTACATTTTAACCTAGGTAGCTACATGTACTTATGGGCTAATTCATTTTCATGGTCACTATTTAATATTTTGTACCTTAATTTATGTATATGTGGACTTATGTATATGAAAACACTAGATTATTGTTATGGTTTTAAGAACACATGTTGTATGATTTACTTTTATGTGTGGATGTTGATTAAAAGATCCCGGTATGTGGATATCAGGTCTAATGATATGTTTTAATTATAATCACATGCCAATATTGTATTGTTATTCATAAACTCATGGTGTAAAGTAACATAAATGTTGAATGGGTTATGTGATAGCAAGAGAAGTGATAGTAAGTGGTCAATGTCATTGACATTGAATGAGGAACCATATGATAGGAATTATCCTTATGCTATTTTTTCATTTGGATTATATGCATCGTTATGATATTGGGCAATAGTAGGTTTTTCAAATGACATGATTGTCTAAATGGATAATTTGATGACAAATCACCCACAACTATAATTTCAGTATGGTCCATAATAGGATGTTAACCCTAGTTCTATTAAAAGGGATGGAGGCATTTCCCACCATTTATCATCTGAAACCTAGAGTTGTGGGAGAACTATGTTAAGTCACACTCCCCTATACTTGTGATCGTGGTTGCTAGCTACCTACTCGAGAATATTGGTCAATGTATTTGACACTTCCACTTATGGGTTCTATTGAGAGTTAGGTCAATAGGGTTGACACTCTAAGATAATACAAGGGAGGGATTGGATCTGAAGGATGGAAGTAGGCTAGGTAGGCAAGGTGATTAGAGTAGCTGAAAGTGTTACTAGGTTTCAGTCATGTAGGCTTAGTGCGTATCTTATTCCCTTTTGTGTGTTAAATACTTATTTATGATATCATGATCTAGGAGTAAGGTTTAATTCATTAAGTTGTTTTTCTTAATAAATGATTATCACTCTATTAAGTGTATGTTATGCATTAATGCCTTGTGAGATTTATACCATTTGTCTATTGATTATGAGTATAGAGGAATTTTGCTTAGATATGTTGGTTGTCATCATTAGAGTGTGCATGAGATAGATGTGCACTAGCTACACATGCATACCTCATGCATGTACACTAGTATTATTGTAACATATTTATTGGTTATTATAATCTTACATATATACTTGGGTCTAATGTTCTTATATTAATTTTGAAATCAAATGTTAAATTTAATATTTATAATAATGATTAGTTATTAATGTTAACATTAAAACCTAATGTTAATGATTAATCATTAGTTGTTATGTTATGTGAAATCCTAAAGTGATATTAATAATGGATTATTAATGTTTACGAAAAAATCCAATTTGATTGAAATGAGTTATTGATGTGTTAATTAGGGGAAGGGCTACAAATGTTAGGTGATTAATGTTGACGTGAGCTCATTTATGAAGGGTAGGTACCAATCATATTTTTTCCATTTTTAGGTTTGGGCGAGAGAGGAAGGTGTTGAAAGGAAATCTTTATAGGCGAATGAGATGGGAAGAGATGGGGGGTTGTTTTGTGGTAGGATCACATTGGCTTCTTGTAAAGGGAGAAACTATCATGAAATTTGTAACCTTAATGAGATTTGGAATATTAGGGATGAAGGATTGGGATTGGTGATCTTGGACCTATTGGGTTGGTTGTAGTTCTAGGGGGACTTTTAGCATGGAGTGCTAGGGAACCTTTGAAGGTTTCCTATAGCTAAAGAGCCAACAAGGTTGCTCCTAGTTGGTTGGGAGGTAAATATCATTTGTATAGTTGATCAGAAGAGGTGAGCTAAACCTATCAATATCAAAGGACTTCTAAGTCTTAACCAATTTCTTGGTTGAGATTTATTTTACTTCATAGAAGCTATTATTAAATTGAAAATTTATATATGTTGTTAATGTTCAATTTATTATATTGGATATTTGATAGGAAATAGAAATTCATAAAATTTGAAATAGAAATTTTCCATTGAAGCATTTTTTTCCTTCAATTTATTAGAACTAAATTTATTATAGTCTTTAGCCTCATACTGCCTAAATAAGGAAACACCTCAAGGAACACGATTCTAGTAAGGGTATAGATGGGTAACCCATTCATAAATGAGAAGTAGGGAGATATAAGGTATGGTAAAAAAAATAAAGGCCTTTGAGCTTCATTCTAAATGCCCACAATAGTCCAAAAAGGATTGCTTTGACCACCTAAGGGCATTCACATTAATGATTGAGTAAAACAAAACAAGGTAGATGAGACTTGTTGGTTTTATGCATGTAATGTTGAATAACTCAATGACGTCCAATGATGGCCTTCCAATTGTATGATAGCTATATAACTATTGAAAATGCAAAGACACAACATAAGCAAGTTATGCTTGGCCTCTACTTCTCATTTACCTAGATCACTAAGTAGTGGATGGTTCAAAAGTGATAAAAATAAAATCATTAAAATAGCAAATTGTTGATAGAAATTGTAAAGGGAACGAATAATTAACCATTCCCCTATATCCTTATTTAATCCTACCATAGAAGCATTAGATCAATGAAATGAAAGGTTCATTCCATGTTTTATAGCCTACTTTAATTTCCCTTATTGTTGTTGGAATTTTTAGTGGTAAATCCACGCTACCTTATATATTTACAACTACTAACCACACATTAAATTATAGGGCATACATGTCCTTCAAATTCCTTGTAAAATTTAGCTCGCAATGATTGATTTTTTTAGCAAGATTCAAATTTTCCTATATGGAAAAAAAAAATGTTTCATGTGAAGGTTGGATGGAGCTTCCCATGACAAGACAAGAGCCAAAGTATAACTACCTTTGAAAAAAATAACAATGATGCTAGATCAAGCCCAACCTTGGCTTCCAAGCACCTTTCAAGCACGTTATTTTCCTCCCATGTTCTAATTGAGAGTGTAGAGATAACAAGGAATTAGGGTAATCGCTCTTTAAGACAAACATAAGAGTCCTTTTCCACCATTAGATGAAATCAATGATTGGGAATACACATTTTTTAACAACATATAAATCTAAGAGATTCACAAGAGATTGTGCCTTATGGACAAAATTTCTTTGATATATTTACCTATGTATGTGATAAGATAAATTAATTGTTTGTCTTTTCAAGCCATCTAGAACCCCATTAAATCCTTTTCTATTTGGCATAATATTATTGCAATAGACCCATCCATAATGGTAACAAAGGGTTCTCTAAAGTTGCATATCTAGCTCGAATGTCACTTTGTCTCTAGTATTGCAGGTATGACTATCAACCAATGAAAAAAAGAGACAATTTTTTGAAGGTTATAACATTCATTACTTAAACCCTTTAATGTTTTAGGATTACTTACAACCTTCCTTTTAACCAAAAAGGCAATGTTATGGCTAGTGTTATGCCTATTAATATAACTAAACTATGGAAGTTAAATGACCATAGCACATTGGCAACCATAAATATGATAAAACATGAGTCTATGTCATAAATAAGTAAATGGATATTAACTAACCATGGAAAATAATCAAAATTTTGGACAAACATATATAATGTTTCTCATTCCAAACAACCTTATGGTTGTTATGTGCATTTAGTTACCCTTTGATAAGATGAAAGATCAGGTACCATTTTAAATACATGAGGTCCATTAACTATGGGTTGAATACCCTACAACTCTGTAGTTTAGGATATGATACATTGTCAGGATTTATGATTAATTGACAATAAAATTAGTCAACATATAGAGACTCCATGGGGTGTGCATTTCTATTTCACATGTGAATTCATGATCTCTAGGTTTAGATAGAGATTGGGGTTGGTTATGGGTAGCTAAAATGAGCAATGGTGATAGTAGACCTTGTCAAAGTTGAGCTTATAAGTAAAAGCTATGTACAAACATTTGTGTTGACAAATGAAATGGGAAACAAGTGAATAAGATGATAGTGAGACTTCTACACATGGGTATGAATAAAGGGAAAGAAATAGAATGATAGGGAAATTGAATATTGTCCAAGTAGATATGATAGGTAAATTGACTATTATCCAAGTGAAATTCAAGCATACCAAGGTGTAACATTTGTAACATTAAGACATTGCAAACTACTTTCATCTTTCTACATATTGTAATCGTGTTAAACCAACAACAACAATCACACAAAGAAAATTATTAACAAACCTATTATCAAGGGATAAATATGGATAGATTCTTCAATGTGAAAATTATATTTGGTTAATACAAACAAGAGCGAAGGAAACCAAAACAAGCTAGAAGTTAGAATCAAAGCGAAAAAAAATTAAAGGAAAACAAATGCAACCACAAAAGCAAGAGGGAAACCAAAGTGGGAAGGTAAAATAAATCAAAATAGGAGCCTCTTGTTATGTTATATGATTTTTTTACCTTTTTCTTAATTTCGTATTCATGCACGTAATATGGCATCGGGTGATAGAAGAAGTGTCCTCAAACACACAAATTTTGTTAATCAAAGAAAAATAAACTACATAATAGATGCAAGAGCTTACAACAATCCCCCAATACTCTTGCATGAAGAGAAAAATAAGCTTATTTCCTAAACTAAATTTGTTATGGACAACTTATCCCAAATGACAAGTGTCCATTTGCATTAAATGCAATACTAACAATTTGTGTAATTTTAATACTAAGTAATGAATACCTATTTAGATCTACTAATAATGTAGAAAAGCCTAACTCTATGAAAATACAATTTTAAAACCAAAGTATTTTTGGATCATAATATCTAATGTTCCGCACTTTTATCCAAAAGAAGATTAGAACAAATACCATGTTCTTTTCTAAACTGAATTTGATCTTTCCAAGTGGTTTTGTGAAGATATTTGTGATTTTATCTTTTGAAGGACAATACTTTGGTTTGATGATGCCCTTTGCAATGAGATTCCTAATGTAATGATATTTGGTGTCGACATGCTTTGTTTTGGAATGGAAAACTGGATTTTTGGCAAGCTTAATGGTTGGTTGACTATCAATAAAAAATGAAGTGGCTTATGATTAATGAATTCCCAAATCTTGTAAAACTCTAAGTAACTAGACAATCTCACATGTTGCTTCCCATGCTGAAATATAGTCTTCCTCTACTAAAAAATTTGACATTGTATTCTACTTCTTATGGTTCTAAGAAATCAATGTTGATCCCATATTCATTAAATATACTAATGTTGATTTCCTATCAGTAACATTTCCAACAAAATTTTCATCTAAATATCCAACAAGTACAAAACTCTTATTCTTTTTCATAAAAGGTCATAATCTTTCGTACCTTGGATATATCTAAGAACCTCTCTTGCTACATTCTAGTGGACTTCCTTTGGTTCTTGCATAAATATTGAGATAATACTGACTGCATATGATAAAACTGGATGACTGGTTGTTAAATAGATCAAGATTCTAATCAAATTCCTATAATAAATGTTGTTTACCAATCCCCCTTCCTTCAAATTTTGAAAGTTTTAAATTTTGCTCCATTAGGGTGAGAACAAACTTGTAATCTACGATGACAAATATTTTTAATAGTTTAGATGCATATTTTCATTGACTAATGAAAATGCTATTTGAATGTTGGAATACTTCAACTCGAAGATAGTAATGAAATAATCCCAAATATGTCATCTTGAATCTAGCCTGTAATTCATGTTTCACCTATAAAATATGATCATCTTTATTCCCAGTAAGGATCAAGTCATCCACGTACATTACCAATAACACCATATTTTCACCTGGTTGATGCACATAAAAAGTATCATCTTATTCACTTTGTTGAAATCCTACTTTGTGAGGATAATCATCTATTTAACACACCAAGCTTTGGGGGCTTGTTTTAATCAGTATAATGCCTTGATTAATTGACAAACCTTCTATCCCTATCCTTCAAGTTCAAAACCAGAAGGTTGATTCATATATATTTCTTCCTACAAATATCCATTGAGGAAGGAAATTTTAATACCCATCTGATGGAATTTCCATCCTTTTTGAACTGCCAAAGAAATTACCATTTGTTCTATTTTTTTGTAGGTTCAAATTTTTCTTCGTAATCAATCCCTTCTTTATGTGGAAAACCCTTGGCTACAAGTATTTCTTTATATTTTTTAATCATTCCATTTAGTTTATACTTGATTATGTAAACTCGTTTGCATATAATGGGTTTGACATTTGGAGGAAAATCAACAAGTTTCCCAGTACCCTTTTCAATCACTGAATTATATTCATCAATCATAGTTTTTTTGCATTCTTCATGTTTCACTACCTCATTGAAAGTAGAGGGTTTAGTAAAATCATTTATTACTAAGGAAAAAATTTCTTCTACCTTAGCACCACTCTTTGTTCATTTTTTGTTCATCTCATCTGGATGAACATCTTTCATTAGTTGTTAGGCCCATTTTGGCAATTGATGTTGACTAGATTGTGAATTTGAGCCATTACCATTATTGTTGAAAAGAGGATTGGTATAAATAGAAACTATGCTTTTTTCTGTAATATCTAAATTGTCGTCATTAGAATCTTTTGAATTTTCATTGCATACATATTCTTTTTTTTGCTGAAGTAAGAGACTTTCCTTCTATTTCATTAATCCAAAAGTAAAGTTACATAATATAAAAAAAACCTTCTATCTTCATGGACTCAGGAAAAAAGGGTTTCCTGCCAAAGACTTAACCCTACACTAGTTGTCACCAAACCCTCAAATTACACACTCTGATGGGCTAAAAGACACCCCAACCACATGGAAAACTCTGGAAACTCCCACTCACCTACTACCCTATAAAACATCCAGAGTCGCCACCATCCTTGCATTTCGCGCAAACCAACGGTTGAGGAAAAAACACCCCGACAAGACCCTGGCCCCACAAAACAACATGATCCTTCCTGACCGTAGATCCAGGCGGAGGGATCCAACGGCCAGGAGTGATATCGCACTACCTAAGCTGACCAAACATTAGTGTGCGATGGGGGGTGGTATTCAATTCCACCTCCCTACCACGTGTTGGAAGCTGAATGGAATCGCTTCCAAAACTCCAAAACCGTTTTCCGCTCATGAGCTAAGCGATGGCCTGAAAACCATCTTGGGTGCAGTTTTCCTTCTCAAAAGTGGAATGCAGGGAAATTTCCGCTGCTGGTAAAAACAAACCTCCCTTCTCACGCATTCTTTCTTCAGAACTTGAACCAGAGCCTATGCCTAACTGTGATACGACCCACAATGTTACCATCCGAAGAACTGAGGAAGCTGGATATCTTACACTGGGGTGAAATGAGGCCAAATTTTTCTTACCCTCCTCCACAGTACATACTGAAAGACTGTGGTCAATCATGCTGAGAACAAATCATTCCAAGCCTGTCACCCTGGCACGATGTAGAAATACTTCTCTATCTTCTACAACTTGCTCGTTGCAGAGAGCTGTTAATCTACTTTGCGGCATCTCCTGCCACTTCATCACCATCCTGCAATTTGAATTGTTCACATCTTGGTTGGCCAGGATGTCCGCTAGTTTATTGGCTTTTTGTCGAACATGGTTGAAACAAACAGTTCGAAGTCCCTGGAGATGTCTTTGAATTCTTTGGTAAACCTGGATTAGTCTCCAATATTTTGAGACCTTCTCTGGCCTAGTTCCACAACTGATTCTTTTCATAGAGTTTATGGTTATCTCTGAGTCCGCTTCTATAATGACATTTGAGCCATGGTCCTGCATCAGAAATTCTATGCATTTCTCCAAAGCCATTAATTCAACCATATTGTTGGTGGCTCTACCTAAATGGCAGTGGAAGATAAAGATGATGCCTCCTTTTTCATCTCTTAACACCCCTCCAAAACCAGTTTTTCCTGGGTTGCCTTTTGAAGCACCATCAATGTTGTATTTCAAATAATCTTTCGATGGAGGATGCCAAAAATCCTTCTCTATAATTGTTGCGATTTCCTTCCTGTTTAGGCCTTGAGGAATAATCCCTTGCATTCCCAGTTGCTTGAGAGTTCTCATCTCAGTGTTTGAGGGGGTATTCTTGGGGTGACTGTCTCCTTAAGCTATTTCAAGATCAGTTCAAATAGGCGATGAGGGGTAGTCTTTTCATCCTTGAAGATTTTTTTGTTTCTTTCTTTCCAAACATTCCAGATAATGAAGCTTGGCGTAAAGACCCAAGCCAAATTAAGGGACTCATTCTCCGTAAAGTTTCTTCTCCACTTGTTTAGGGTATTAATGATACTTCCTCTGTCCCTGTCTGTTTGTTGAAAAATGGTAGTAAAAGAATCCCACAACCAGGTGGTGTAAGTGCAACTATTGAGAATATGCTCCATTGTATCCTCTTGAGCTTCACATAGCTGGCATCTAGAAGGCCCCATAACACCCCTCTTCCCAATATTGTCCCAAGTCAAGATTTTCTTATGATGTACTAACCACATGAAAAGCTTGATCTTCATCCACCCTTTGTACCTCCAAAGGTGCTACCAGGTCTTATCCGGAACACTCAAATCTAGCTCAAGGAGAATACCTTTTGCTTCCTTAAGATTAAAGGTGCCTTCTTTATTGTTACCCCATCTTAACTGATCCTGACCCTCTGTTACCAAGATCATCATTTGTTTTAACATGCTCATAAGTGCCTCTGCTTTAATTTTTATGGGGTTGTCATCTCTGCAATCAATGTTTCTCCAGCTTCTCCACTTTTCAGAGTTATGAGAAAGATACTAGAAATCCTTTACTTTGTTTAATCCTTGGGAATATGTTTCCTGCTTGAGGCTCAAAAAGTCCTCTTTTAATAGCGTTGGTTCTTGTTGCCATTTGACCTCCCAGAAGAGTGCTAGATCTCCTACTTTGATTTCCTAGAAACTATTTTTTTGAACTAGGCTTCTGTTTTCCCAGGCTTTATTCTAGATGTGTGAGCCCTTTATGTTTCCAGACATTCTTATGAGATCCCTAGTGTGCCAGGAGTTGGAATATTTTTCTTTCCAGATTCTTGCCCAATGAGCTTTTGGCTCTTGAACCCATCACCACCAAAGCTTGGCTCCTAAGACTTTACTAAGAATCTCCTGATCATTTAAGCCTAGACCCCTATGGCTCATGGGTTTATAGATTTTATCCCAAGAAACAAGGGCCAATTTCTTTCTTGTTTCCTCATTCCCCCAAAGGAAGTCTCTTTGGACATTCCTGAATTGTTGTAAGACACCTTTGGGATCTGGGAGGGCTGATAACATGAAAACAAGGATTGCTTGAAGAACAAACTTTGTTAGAACCAACCTGCCAGCCAGGTTCAAAGATCTGATGGTCCATTTTTTGACTTTGTCCTGCATCTTATTGAGCACTGGTTCCCAGATACTCTTTTGCATTGGTCTGGCCGTGAGAGGCACTCCCAAATACTTTGAGGGGAGGGAATCCCTTTGAAAGCTAAGAATTCTGGAGATATTTCTCTGAATAGCAATGTTAGTATTTAAGAAGAAATTTTTGATTTAGAGAGATTGACTTCCATACCTGTATCCATGGAAAAGTCATTCAGAATTTTTTTGTAGGTTGAAGCTTCTCTGACTGTGGGGATTCCCTGCAGCATGGTATCATCAACAAATTGTTGGTGAGTCACTGTCTGACCATTCTCAGTTAATTGAAGGCCCTTAATCTTGCCCGTGACCTTGGCATGCTTAATTGACCGACCAAGTCCTTCCATCATAAGGATGAAGAGAAAGGGAGAGAGCGGGTCTCCCTGCCTGAGGCCTCTAGAAGGAATAAAGATATCTAAGGGAGAGCCATTCACCAAAATTAAAAAGCTGGAAGAAGTCACTAGAGCCATAACCCATGTGACCTAGTTGTGATCAAAACCAAAAGCAGTAAGAACCTTCTTGATGTAAATCCAATTCACCTTGTCATATGCTTTGGCAATATCCAATTGCATGATCATCCCAGCCTGACTCTTGCTGGTTAGCGTGTGAACCACCTCATGGGATTGAATAATGTTGTTTAGAATTTGTCTGCCTTCCACATAACCAGATTGTTCCCCTGAAACTAAAGAAGGAAGTAGAGGTTTGAGTCTGTTAGCCACTACCTTGGATATTATCTTGTATACCACATTACATAAAGCTATGGGTTTGTACTTATCCGTTGTTTGAGCTGTGTCATGTTTGAGGATTAGGGAAATGAAGGTGTCGAGGGCTTTCAGAATAGTTCTATTTCTCCTGGAATCCTCCACTACATTCAGAATATCCTGCTTGACAATATTCCAACATGCTTTAAAAAAATCCACATTGAAACCATCTGGGCCTGGTGCTTTGCCATTCTGCATATCTTTGAGAACCTCACTGACCTCCTCTTTAGTTAGTGGTCTATTTAGGTCAAAATTTTCCTCTCTAGACACCAGCTTAGGGATATGTCTTGTAATTTCCCTGATGCATTGCTCTCTGTCTGAATTGTTTTCCCTAGTGATGCCTCAGAAATGCTGGAAAAATACAGCTTCTATATCCTTATGAGAGATCTGAAGCTTCCCATCCTCATCCTTTATCGAGGATATTCTGTTGTGTGCTCTATTATCCATAGTGGATCTACATAAAAATTTTGTATTACGCTCTCCTTCTTTGAGCATTGAACTCTAGACTTTTGTCTCCAAAATATTTCATCTTGTTTGCATAAATCCTCCAATTCTTGATGGTGTTTATCAGCTTGATCACTTTTGAATTTGTCAAAGCCATCCCTGATCAGTGCCTAGTTGAGTTCCTGAATTTTGATTTCCACTGATTTTTTGTCCACGAAAATGTTACCAAAATCATTCTTGTTCCATTCTTTGAGCCTGAGCTTAATGTGCTTTAGTCTTTTATGGAGGAGGAACATTTTTGATCCCTGGATCTGCAAATATTTTGACCACCATTTTTCAATGTTGCTGATGAAATCTGGGTGGGAGAGCCAGATATTCTCAAATCTAAAGGGTCTATTCCTGGGAGAATCTATACCCTTGATCTCTAATTGAATCGGCCAGTGATCTGAGCCTCCAAAGGGGAGAACTCTTGTTGTTATTTCTTTATCTATAAGCATAAGCTCCTCTGAGATCATAAATTTGTCTAACTTGGAGGCTACATATGCCTCACCTCCTCTTTTGTTGTTCCAAGTAAAAAGGCCATTATTCGTTTCTGAGTCAACCAGTTTCATATTATCTGTGAAGGTTTGGAACACTAAGGAGTCTTTGCTTAGTGCTTTGGTACCTCCTTTTTTTTCCGTAAGAGATTTAATCATGTTAAAATCCCCTCCTATGACCCAAGGTATTCCTGCATGTTTGTTCCTAAGATCCACAAGGGAGTCTAGAAATCTGAGTTTATCGTCTATTCTTTGAGGACTATAAACATTTGTGACCAGGAAGGTATTTGGAACACCCACTCGTTGAATCACTACTGATAAATAATTTTTTGATGCCTCCACATCTATTGTGCTAACTTTTTAGGGGTTCCAAAGAGTGAGAATGCCCCCCGTTGTGTTCTCTGCTTTTACTTCTAGAAACTCAAACCTATTGAGCCATTTGTTATGGATTTGTTTTAATTTTTGAATGGAGCATTTCATTTCGTGGATGAAGATTATATCCGGCGTTGCTGGTTTCAATCTATTACTAAGCATTCTTTGTTTCCTTTTACTACCTAGACCTATGATATTCCAAGATGTGAACTTCATTATTAAATATTTGTAAAGGAGTAGCTGGATAGGTCTTTCATCTTACCCGAATCTATCATTAGCTTTCCACACTCCATCAAGAGCTTATTCTGCATTTTCCTGCCCCTATTCTTTCCTAGATTTCTAGTAGCTAATCCTGGAGTTGATTTCATTGTTTTCACACCTCTGTACTCCTGCTTGTCAATGGATTTTCCTTTATACAACCCCCTTTCCTGAGTTTTCCATAAAAACAACTGTTGTATTCTATTGCATTCTTCTTGAGGCAATGAATATATCCCTCCCATGGTTCCCTGCATTAAGAACCCTTCCAGATCTAGATGTTCCTTCTCAAGAATTTCCTATAGTTCATGGTCCTCCAGATCTGTTTCACTTTGGGTCATTTCCTAATCCATCTCCAATTCTATTTCACTCATCATAGTCTCTTTCTCATTACCAATATCTTGTGTTTGATTATTGTCTTCTTCTTTCTCCTTTTCATTAGGACCTTCCTCCATAGCTTGGTCTTCTATTGTATTTTCTTCATTCTCTTCCAGTACTTGAAACTTGTTCTGATTGACCTTTTTCCCCTCATTATGTTGTTGCTTTGGTCCTTTTTTTACCTCCTTTTCCTCTACTTACCACTTTATGAAAACTTTTTGTGTCCTTCATTGTATTAGGTTTGCTCTTGTCATCTGATTTACTAAGAGGATAGTCTCTGAACAAGTGAGCATGTTCATGGCATCTACGACATCTGAATGGGATATGCTCATAGTCCACAGATTGCACCCATTCCTCATCAAAAACTTCCAAGATGACTTCATCAGAAAGAGCTCCTGATAGATCCATTTCCACACATATCCTTGCAAAGGAAGTATATTTTCCCCTTCTTGTGGCTTCAGAAGCTTTGACGAAACAACCTAGTTTATTGCCTATGGCAGCTAGCAATTCATTTTGCCAGTAATCAAGAGGTAGAGAATAGAGCCTTACCCAGACTGGTACCGAAGTGAAAGTCTCCCGCTCTGGAACAAAGTTCATCATCCAAGGCCACATATAGAGACCGACTGCTGCATAAAAGTAGGGTCCTCCTTCAAATACTCTGTCTTTATCTTCGATGTTTGTGAACACCATGGTCAAGAATCCCTTTGACCTAAGATGTAGGTTGATGCTTCCTTTGGGTTTCCAGTAATACTTGATCCACATCTGTAAAGCTTTTTTAGTGGGCCATAATCCCATGAATTTACAGATGATAGTGTAAGTCCCCATGTGTTCCCTATGCGCCTGTAGAGCAGGATCATTTAACACTACTCTAGGAGTGATCTCTGCTTTGGGTCTGCAAGGTCCCTTTTGTTTTTTGTCTCTTGTTCCTTGACTTTTGTCTTCTTCCTCCTTGTCCTTTGTGCTACTGTTTTCCTTGGTCTTGGTCCCATCTGTCTCCTTTTCATTATTCCTTTTCCCTTCCTCCACGGATCTTCTGACATTTACCAGTGGTGTCTTACCTCTCCTGGCTATGACATCCTTATAGGAGGGAGTGGAGCTCCCTCCTTTGCAACCCTCCATTAGGAACAACCTCTGCAACTCTCAGAAACCCTAGCTGCTCGCTCTTCGTTCTCGTTCGCTCCCTCTCTTGAACATGCATAGAAAGTATCGCCTTCATTGCCTACATATTCAAAATAACTTTTTGACGAAGATTTAGAGAAACTTTAAGAATCATCATTTGTTGTTGGTAAATTCAAATCTATTTCAAACCATCATTCTTTTTGTATCCTTTTTTTCTCCTTATTTAATTATTTTTCCAAATTTTAAAGAAATCTTTTGATTTCTACAACACTTTTTTTTTTTCTATTTCATCGAAGATGACATATTGGCTCACAATAAATTTACCATTGGATAAAAGACGATATCCCTTCTTCTCCTAAAAATATCCAATCATCATACACTTCATAATTCTTTATTCTAGCTTAGTTATCTTTTCCTTAGGAACTAAAGCATAGCAAACTGAACCAACAACTCAAAGATGGTTAAAATTTGGTTTGAAACCATACCATGCTTCACATGGGGTGATTCCATCCAAATAAATAGTGGGAGATTGATTTCTTAAATAAATTGTAGTATGTACTACTTCTGCCCAGTATGAAACACTTAAACCTTTGAAATTTAACATTGACCTCACCATTCCTAATAAAGTTATGTTCATCCTTTCTGTTACTCCATTTTGTTGCAGAGTATAAGAATTTGTGAATTTCATTCTAATGTCCTTATCTTTGCAATATTTTTTAAATTCATTTGAAGTGAAACCCCTACCATTATATGTCCTCAATTTTCTTATCTTTTCTTTGGGTTATTTTTCAACCAAATGACGAAAAGTCTTCAAATTTTCAAATGTTTATGACTTTTATTTTAAAAATACACCCAAGTCATTTAACTAAAATAATTAATGAAAGGTAAAATATATTTTACATACTCCAAGATAACTTTATAGAGGTTCACAAATTTCATTGTCAACAAATTGTAAACACATTTTTGCTTGCCATGATCCTTCAGGAAATGTCTCTCAATTTTGTTTCCCATAAATGTATAACACCCCACCCCACATTTACCCATTTCTACAAGCTCACCAAGGTAAACATGAGATGAGTGTCACCATTATATGACTCGACCTCCAAGATCTAGTAATTGAAGTGGGGTCGTGTTGTACTATTCAACAACCCCCACATTTATTGATTTAATAATTAATATTGTATTAATAAATGGGGACCCTTTTAAAAATTCTCCCAAAAAACTTAGCGAATAAAAGCTTTTCTTTCGTAAAGCATTCAGAATAAAACTTTGGATAAACTAAGATATCAAATCAATTCATTTTCATGATAACACATTCCTGCTTTATCGCAAATCATAAGATCTGATAATGAAAAGGGTTAGTCACGAGGCAGAATCTGCAAGATTCAATAAGCGAAATCCCCGAAAATGACCCAAAGATATCATTTAGCTTCTATAATACTTAAGGCTTAAACTATTCTTCAAAAGTCTTTATTGCAATCGCATCGCGGTTCTTAAAAGAGCACAAACATACAAACCACAAGAAAATGAGAAATGTGATGTAATCTAGACCCGATGGAATATTAAAACTATTATAAAACTACATTCGGGTCTAACATATCGCAATACCGCTCATTGCACATTGCAAAATATTAAAGAAACTTTGAATTTCTTTATTCATAATCTTCGATATTGTGATTTGTGATCTTCCTGAGATTTGCAATTTGCGAGATTTTCGATTTGCGATATTCCAATTCATCGCAATCACAAAAATCGGTATTACACAAAAATTCAAACCGATTGGAAATTACAAGACATAAAGGAAATCTTGTGTAAGCCTTAATGTATAGTGAATGAGATTTAAAGGCATTTATTTGTTTAACGACTTGAGATGATAGATATCTTTCTTATTCACATTTAAAATAAAAGCTCCATCCTTACATTCTTTTAGAATTTACTATGTTAATCGTGTTTTCACTTGCATATACCGCTCTGCTTTTTTATCCTGTTTTCTCCATTTTCCTGAATTTTAGGATGTTTTCAAAGAAAAAATCACTCACAGAAACAGTTAAGAAAGGAAAAAATATCATAGATAATATTGCACCTCAACAATCATAAATGCTACCACTGTTCTCTGATATCACTTGTAAGAAAGATGGCGGGACTACAACTTGGGAGGCGATGTACAATCTACTAGAGGGAGAAAACCCAAGGCCACTAGAAACTAAGGCAACAACAGATTCCATGGCTTCATTCGATGCTTCTCACTTCAAAGCAACATGCTATTTTCTAGACAGGATTACTGCAAGACCAAAAATCTTACCATATACATATATGGTAAGATGGATTATTAATGAATTAGATGTTTTAGATAAAACGTTCAGAAACTCCAGGAAAGACGTTGTGGGATCATTCAAATCAGACAATTTGAGCCAAATGTACCATCTGCCACAGCCACAGAAGATCTATGACAGATTTTATCGAGAATTTTTCCAAATAGCATGAAGATCCAATGGATGTTATGCAGAATTGGAGGTCTAGCTCCAACAAGTTTAGACAGGAGAAAACTAGTATGTACCCCATCGCACCTCTGTCAACCCCATACAATTTTGCAGCTACAATATTGTGTAGGCTATTTGGAAAAGTTGATACCACAAAATTTTCCATTGAATGGGTTCCCTTGATTGATGCAATTGTAAATGCTACCAATTTGAACTGGAGTAATACTTTGTCGGATAATTTAGCCATGGCCATTAAAGAATACAGGCGTAATTGAATTGTCTCCACTCGGGTTATCCCTCCCTTTTACATGAGTGCTTATGTCATGGATGCTATATGTTTTTGCTCACATTTTCCAAACATGGGATAGAAACGGACTTCAAAGGACCCTGCACCCATCCATGTTGATCATAAAATACTGTGGGTATCATAGTTTGGCTCCCATTTTTATAAGATTTGTCATGGCGTCATGCTTCCTATTTATCAGACCATTTTTAATAAGAAATCCCCCAGGATTTCAAAGGAAGCAAAGATAGACATATTGCCAGTGGAGATATATCAAAGTTTGCGGGAGTATTACATATCCCCATGTTCTCCCATACTATGTTCCAGATAAACTACTAGCACGAGAGATTACTTATGAGACAGTGGGTGATGGAATAACCAAAACCCTTAAGGAGCAGAAGAAATCCATATGGCCAACATTCCCATTACAATGTGGCACTTTCACGTTGCATGATCTTGGGCATGCATCTAAATGAATACAAAACATCACGACTCTAAACCTAGCCACCATGCCAGGTAGACAGTATGACCCCAACCAGATTGCTAAGAATTTCACTGCCATGGTAAAAATCAGGAAATTCAGTCATGAGGATTATCCGTTTTATGATTTCTTTGAGCAAGGTGAGAAATTCTCACAAGTTTTGCATTTAGCGTCACTAAAGCTAGACCCATAGGACCTCTAAGAATTCCACATATACATAAATAAAAGGCTTGAACAAGTCCCTTTGGACCTGTTACAAATTAAAGAAGTAAAAGAACCTACTCCCAACGTAAGATTGGAGGAGAGTTCCAAGCACAAATTTTGATGAAGAATCACAAGATAAGTCAGCTCAAGGTTTAGAAGACTCTGAGCATGAATCTGAGAATAAAGAAGGAAGCCCCGAGGCAGACCCTGAATAGGATACAGAAGAAAATATTGAAGAAAAGATCGAGAAGGTCTCAACTGAACAAGACATGGAGACTAGTTCCCTACAGGTTGAAACAAAAAATACCCCAGTCATCAATCTAGAACAGGAGTGGGAGAAATTTAATAAAAAGCTCCAAACAGAGACTGGTCTTAAAGGAACGTCTAGATTCCAGACTCCACAACACACTCAACAGGTTGTAAATCTAGAAGCAACAATACAAGAAATTGTAACTACTCAAGACATTAAAGTCATCCTGGCACACCCAACTTTTAAAATTGTTTTAAAGGTTGAAGAAATACCGCCATTAGACATATTCTACAGTCCTACACATAAGGCTGTAGTAAAAAGGCAAAGAAAGAAAATAAAATTGGATGTATCGGCAACAAAAACTCTTGAAAGTGAGCCAATGGAGATAGTGTGGAGAGACACCCCCATTGATCCATCAGACAACCTTACAAAGTTATCGCAATTTGCAGGAGCTTATGCAACTGCAACATTCAATAAGGCAACAGAAATTCGATTATTATTAAAAGAAAAATAAGAAAGAGTTCAAATGCTTGAACATCAACTCGAGCAAGAAAGACAAAGCACCAATAGGCAAGTAGAAATACAATTGGCACAGCTTCAACAAAATTCTGAGCAAATGAAAGTATAACATCAAAAAGACATGGCATGGAGGAACACATAGATTCACCAAATGCAAGCTATATTGGACAAATTCAAAGACAGAACTCAAATAGATGAATTTATCAAAGAGGCACTTAAATTAAATTCTCTTTTGGTACATCAGCAAGAAATATTCTATCAGATAATTTCAATGATCAAACCTTAGTGTGAATCAAGTGACAAATTAAACAATCAAGTGATTGATCAAATATTAGAATATGAAGAGCTAAACAAAACAACAACAAAATTCACTTCTTGGCAAGAATATGAAGAAGGAAATAAGGATGATCTACCAAAGATCGAGGAGTCCCACAAAGACATCTTATTTACAAATTGGGATGTACAATTAAAATAGATAGAGAGGGCAACAGCAAGAGTAGCCAGTACAACAAACAACATCATTGAGGTTGTCAATGAAAACCTCCACACTGCCAATATTATCAGAGAATGCAGTCCAAAAGCTCTCCTGGACGTTAAAAAGTTGGAAGAATGGTGGAAAGAAACTACCCAAACAAATTCAGAAGAA
This sequence comes from Pinus tabuliformis, assembly GCA_031772625.1. Lineage (NCBI taxonomy): Eukaryota > Viridiplantae > Streptophyta > Pinopsida > Pinales > Pinaceae > Pinus > Pinus tabuliformis. The sequence goes on along the minus strand of CM062816.1, from coordinate 1,311,153,317 downwards.
ATCAAGCAACTATCTAAGGTCGATTGGGAAACATATTGGTGGTTTTTGGTAAAACCACACAGTCATTGGATGACTCTACGTTGTTTAACTAATTCTGCTCAAAAGATGGTGCCACCTCTCACTGATGTTGTATTCACGGGGCAATTGAGATCCAGAATTGGACAACCTCCCCAGGTTAAGTCAATGATAGACATTTGCGAGCTCAAGGACCGAATGGCTGAATAGGACCATTCAATTTGGAGAATCTTGTCATCATTTATTTTTATTTTTAGTTTTTTATTTTCACTCATTCTGAGGAAGATTGTTTGAAACCTCCTCAACTTTTTATGTAATAATCTATTTTTGAAACATATGTGTAGTATTTAAACCCCTCTCATGCATTTAGAAAGGGATCTAGAATTTTATCAAAAACACTTTGCAATACATTTAACTTCTGCATTTTTGTGAAGGTTTTGATGAAATAATTGGAACAGAATCTAATTTTCTTGAATATCAAAGCATACTCTACTGAAATTGCACTTCTGTACTCTTAGAATGTATTTGATTGGAGGAAATTGGATCAATATTGCTAAGCCCATGAGCAATACCTTTCATATATGGTACATTTATCTTATGATCGTGTTTTATTTATGAATTAGCAATATTTTTTCTTATACTGTGTTATGTAGGAGATCTAAGTTATAGCTCTACATTATTGCACTTTTGTATGATGTTTCAGCTCTAATTTCTTATTGAATACACACATAATCACTATATGCAATAAAGTTTTCTCAATTGTTTTGTCTAACTATTTAGCCAAAACAATTATCATTCACGATTTAATTTCTTTTAGCAGTTGAATAATCTTCATTACTAGTTGCTTTGAGACATCTTTCTAGATCGCATATTATTCCCAAGTATATTTATAGTAAGATAATGTTAGAATAAGATAGATGCATGTGTTTATTGTTTAGATTAGATCATTTTTAGTTAAATCATTCTTCTTTATATCTTATATCACCCCAACATCATTTTCAAATCAATCCTCTCTAGGAAATTGGTCCCATTATCCCCAGTCGGATCCACTACACCAAACGGAAAAGGAGATGCTTTTAAGGTTTGAACCGAGTGGTTATCCCCCATGTTGTTGTAGAGAATTTCATGGCTTCAACATTTTGGCGCTAGAAGGAGGGCCTCCGTTGTGAATGGAAAGAAAATCTAAATCAGAAAGCCATTCTAAGAGTAAAACTCCCTCACCATCACCTCCAACTTCTCGGTCACATTCCAAATCCCCAAATCCTAAACGTGAAGTTGTGAAAAAATCTTTACAATCCACTAGTGTTTCTCCAAAGAAATTAGATCAACCTTCATCTGCAGAAACTCTCAAAGTTTAGTCTTTAATTCATAAATTACAAGGGATTTATTTGTCCCAAGAAGAATCTGAATTATCTCAAGCCAGTGTTTCTTCACATTTTCCTTCCTCTCGAAGATTAACTAGATCACAGAGTGAAAATTTTGGAATTCCTCCATTTGAATTTCCTCTACCTCCTCCTCGAAGGAAAACTAAGAAATCAGAATCTGAAAATCATAGTGAGATTCTTTCATCATCACCACAAAATCCCTCATTCATTTTATCCTCTTCATCACAAACTCAATCATCCACTTCACCATTTCATATCATGATTTACACTAGTATAAGAGCACAATCTTCCTCTACCCAATCACCTTCAACCCCTAGTGCATCCTCTTCCACACAAATACCCATAATGGCTCAAAGACCACGGATAAATCTAGGAGCCACTCAAATGGTAGGACTATTGAATCCATTACCTACTCATCCATTGAAATGGTTACCAAAATTCAATCCTGATGATGGTCTTCGTGCCAAAGAACACATAAATAACTTCATGTTGTCCATAAATCTAAATGGAGTTGTAGAAGAAGATGCAATTGTACGATTATTCCCTTATACTTTACAAGGATCAGTAGGATCCTGGTACTTTTCATTACCATATGGTTCCATTGATAGTTGGAATGCATTTTAGGAACAGTTCCTAACCAAGTTTGGAGATGACCGCTCAACGACTACTCTTCTTAATGATCTCTCCAACTTGAAAGTTGAATCTAAAGAGCTAGTTAAGGACTTCAATTCCCATTTTAACAAATTATTAAACAAAATTCCAGTGGCATCCAGGCCAAGCACTAAAGTTCAAAATGAATGGTACATTTCTTCTCTTCCCTCAAATGTAGTTATTTTTGTTGATAGAGCTGCCAAGCCAACCTTGGCTGAAAACATGAAAGAAGCTATAGTTGTGGAGAAACGAATTTTAGCTTTAGAAAAGAAAAATGCATTAAAAGAAAGAAAATCCAAAAAGGTCACCTTTAGGGATGAATCCAAGAAGAAAGCACCTAAAGATCCTTTCGATCTTGAAGGTTTGCAAAAGGTACTTAAAACCATGTCCAATGAAATGGTTGACATTAAAAAGAAGGTAGCAGAAACTTCTTCTAGGAAATCTTTTAGAACTTTTAAAAGAAATCCCCCCTCTGATCCTAAACCTCCAAATACAATATCTAATGCTAAATCAGATGTGGATGAAGAAGAAGTATCAACAGTTGAAGAACAAATTGATGACGAAGAGATAGTTGAAGTACATGGAATGTGGGATTTCATTCTTCCTTTGTCAGATAATGAAGAATCAAAAGAATATTTACCTATCGCTACCAGAAGAAAGAGTACTGTTGATTTGCCACAGACAAGTCAAAAACATAAATCACCAACTCTTGTTGTCAAAGAAAAAGCAAAAGGTAAGAAATATTCTCCCAAATCTACTCAAACATCTCCTCCTCAATCTAATTCTTCACCTCCAGCCAAAACCTTGCTAGTTTATGATGATATGGAATACAGTATTGTTGAAGACATGAAGAAAACCAAAGCTAATATCACGTTTTATGAGCTTAACAAGCTAAAACATCAACAGAAGATATTGCTCAAAGAATTAAAAGTAGTCCCCACTTCTCCTCTTCTTGCTGCTGTAATTTCCCGGACTACTCAAGAAATGGGTAGGCCTCCCAGTACTTCATTGATAAAATGTTTTCAAATGATGTTGCTTTAATTGGTGGTAGATCTAAATCCCATACTCCTCCTTTTCTTTTGACTTTTGAAGTCTTTAATAATAATTTTCACAATTGTTTAGTTGATTCTGGAGCCTCATCCAACATTTTTCCAAAAACGGTTTGTGCAAAATTGAATGTCGTACCCCAAAAATTTGTTGTTCGCATTGTACAGTTAGATCGAACGCAAGTCGAAGTCATAGGAGAAATAAATCAAGTTACAATTAAACTCTCATCAAACTCGAAAGTATGTCAAGTGATTGACATTCTTTTCGCTGATATTCCTAAATTCTATGGCTTGATCCTTGGTAGAGATTGGTCTGAAAAGCTTCATGGCTACTTTGCAATAGACTGGTCTCATATGTGGCTTCCCTACAATGGTAAGCTAAATCAAATAAGGGTCAGCTATGAGAAACACTTAAAGTATATTGTGACTGAACTGGAAGGAGAAAATGAACCTGTTGTATACAATAGTAATATCATTGGAAATTATTCAGTTGAATCATTTTTGGGAAATTTTAATGTCCACACTTCACCCTTTTTGGAAAATTTTGTTACATCACAGATTGAAAATTATTGGCAAACATATTCTTCTAAATGTATCAATTTTGTAGATAAACCTGTAGTCAATTCTTTATTTTGGAAATTATTTTTTGATGGATCTAAATCTAATGATGGAGTTGGGGCAAGTTGCATAATGGTTAGCCCCAAAGGAGAAAAAACTATGTTGGCATGAAGACTTGAATTCGAATGCACAAATAATACTGTGAGTATGAGGCATTAGTTCAAGGATTGTATAAAGCCATAGGCCTTGATATCAAATACCTTCAAGTATTTGGAGATTCGGAAATTGTAATCAAACATGTGAGGAATACTATTCATTGTCTTTCTAGACATTTGAAGCATTATCAATCATTAGTCCAGGACCTCACCTCACATTTCCTAGCATTTAAAATTTCCCCAATTCCAAGACTTCAAAATGAAAGTATCGATCTTTTGGCTAACATTGCATCCAAACTCATACCACCAGGTGATTATAGTCCTGATCAATTTTCTATAGAATTAATGTTTAGACCTTCTATTCCCGATAACATCACCAATTGGCGAGTTTTTAATAACGATCTGGATATCATAAATTTTCTAACATCTGAAGGCTCATGTGATTACCAATAATAGATGAAGATCAACACTATAACCAGCTCAAACAAAAGACAAGTGTAAATCCCATACCTAAATTTGTAGTTAAGTTGGAAGACCTATATGATCTTAAAGACAAATTCAAGAAACCAACTAACTCAAAGCTTCAAACTTCAACATTGAGATTTGAATTAGTTCATCTTGGAACTGACCTTAAACCTCAAAATATTAATCTAGGTCTTGGTCTTACACCAAATGCAAGATTAACATTCATTCATTGTTGAAGAGATATAAAAAAAAATTGTTTGGAATTATGATGATCTTAAGACATATGATACTTCCATCATTCAACATACCATTCCTATGATATCCGACGAAAAGCCTGTACAACAGAAGTTGAGAAAGATTCACCCAAATTTAGAAAATCAAATCAAATCTGAATTAAATAAAATTCTCAAATCCAAAATATTGTTTCCTATCATACATTCAAGGTGGGTTTCTAACCTGGTACAAGTCAAGAAAAAGAATGGTGATATTTGAATTTGTATAGACTTTCGCAATCTCAACAAAGCTTGTTAGAAGGATAACTTTCCACTGCCTCCTATGGAACAAATACTGCAGTCAATTGCAGGCTCAGAGTTAATGTCTTTTCTGGATGGATTTTTAGGATACAATCAAATTCTCGTACATCCAGATTATCAACTAAAGACCCCATTTAGAACCAAATGGGGAACATACGCTTATCAAAAGATGCCATTTGGATTAATTAATGTTGGTGCAAGATTTAATAGAGACATGGATATAGCTTTCAAAGGTTTGGTGAATAAAACAGTGGTCATTTATTTAGATGATATAACTGTATATTCAAAGAAGTGCAGTAATCATTTAAAGGACTTAAGACAAATCTTTGAATGTTGTAAAAGATATGGAATTTCTCTAAATCCAAAGAAATCTTTATTTGTTTTAGGTGAACGTAAACTTCTTGGATTTATTATATCTAAAGATGGCATTCACATAGATCCTGATAGGATAAGAGAAATTTATGAAATCTCTTTGCCTCACAACAAAAAATCCATGCAATCTTTCCTAGGTCAGATAAATTTTGTTAAAAGATTTTTCCATAACTTTTCACGAATTGTCTTACCCCTCCAATCTATGATCAAGAAAAATTTTGTTTTTAAATGGGGACATACTGAGCATGAGGCTTTCAATATTATCAAACAAGCAAATTATAAATGCTCCCTCTTTAGCAACTCCAAATTTTTCTAATCATTTTATTTTATATACTTTTGCTTTTGAAACATCATATGCAGCTATTTTGACACAATTCAATTATGAGAAAGTTGAAGCACCAATTTCTTTCTTTAGCTCTGATTTGCAAGGTGTTGAATTAAATTACTCAGATGTTGAAAAGCATGCTTTCATTGTTTTCAAATCAATAAAACTTTTCGGAGCTTTTCTTCTTAAAAATCACACTAAAGTAATAGTTTCATTATCATCAATGAGAAATTTACTGATGCAAAGAGAATTAGGTGAGAAAAGAGAAAATTGGGTAACATCACGACAAGAATATGACATTGAAATTAGACGAGCCAAAATTGTTAAAGGTCAAGGTTTTTGCAGAATGTTAGATGGAGCATCCAACTTACCAGCACCAGAAGATTTAAGTGATGATATACAAATATGTGAGGCAAGCCTCAACAATATTGAATCTAAATATGTTGATATCATCTTTTATTCGAAAATGGACATGCCCCTATGCAGCTCAGTTACAAAAGAAAAAGGGCTTTGAGATTAAAAGCTAAGAAATATGAAATCATCAATGATGTTTTGTTCAGGAAGAATTATGATTCTATTTTACTTAGGTGCCTTGAAAAGTCTGAGGCATAAAAGGTTCTGCAGGAACTCCATGATGGACAAGCTGATGGGCATTTTAGAGGAGACACAACAGTGCATAAAATCCTGCATGTTGGCTATTATTGGATAACCTTATTCAAAGATGCACACAAATATCTAAGGAAGTGCAAAATTTGTCAAATAGTTGTTGGAAGACAAAGGAAACCCACATTTCCATTACAACCGGTCAACATTGAACAACCATTTGAGCAATGGGGACTAGACATAATAGGTGAGATCGTTCCTCACTCTTCAAAGCAACATAGATATATCCTTACAACAACTGATTACTTCACTAAGTGGGTGGAAGAAATTCCACTAAAGGTAGCCAATTCTGAAAACGTTATTGAATTTATTGATCAATTTATTATTACCATATTTGTCTACCAACTGCCCTCATGTTTGACAATGTGTCCTATTTCATAGGCAATGTTATAACAAAATTTTCTCTCAAAGAGTTTTTTAACTTAAATATTCTACTAACTATTATCCTCAGGGAAATGGTTTAGCTGAATCAACGAATAAAAATCTCATAAGGATCATCAAACGAACTATTGATCAGAGTCAAAGAAACTGGCATAAATCTTTAACATTTTCTCTATGGGCAGATCAGATAACATAGAAGGCCTCAATAGGCACTTCTCCTTTTAATCTGGTCTATGGGAAAGAATTTGTCCTTCCTACAAATGTAGCTCTTCCCTCTCTAGCTCTAGTTCAATTTATTGAAGAGACTCCTTCTTCTTCTATGAAATTAAGGCAATCACAAATTCTCAGACTCAAAGAAGAAAGAGAGAAATAAAAAATCATACATGCACATCATCAACAGTTAGTTAAATCTTCCTTTGATGAAAATTATGTAAGTCCTAAATCTTTTCAACTTGGAGACCTTGTATTGAATTGGGATAAAGCACATGAGGAAAAAGGTAAACATACCAAATTCCAAAGAATGTGGCTTGGCCCATTTCAGAATGCAAAACAAATCAGCCCATCAACGTTTATATTGCAATATTTATCAGGCAAGAGAGATTCTCTACCTATGAATGGGAAATTTTGAAGAAATATGTTTCATAGAAGATAACCTCTTCTATCCCTTGTATACTATTGCCTTTACTTTTCCTAGGAAAATAAAAGTTAAATATTATTTACTTTTGGCCTTACAACAAAAAATATCTCCAAATATTTTGATGTTTCACTTGTATAAGTAGAGATTGTTAAGGAAATAATTATAACATTTGAAAAATAAGCTAGGTTTTATCTCTCAGAAATCTGCTTATTTCCACCAAAATTATTTATTCTTTGTGAAACCCCAACTTTATAAAGAGACCTTTGTTCTATTATTAGTCAAGAAAAGTATCTTTAACAAAGTAAAGACTCTCTGCAGATAAGCATCTTTAACTCTATAATTGTCATCCAGAAACTCTTAAGGAGTCAATGACTCTCCCCATCCATCAAAACTTTTCTCTTTTTAGAGTGTAATTCTAAAATGTACTAAAACTTAAAAGATAATAGGTCTCATCAAGAGTCGGCTTACCATGTTCATAGGTAAGTAATAGACTGACATTACCAATACTGCATATCAAAATAGGGTAATGGCTCGAGATTATTTTAATCAAATGAGAAGGGGTCTTATCATGAGCCAACTTGTTCAGTTGAATTATAACCAGTGAATGGAATTGTCACTATTTGGCCACCAAACCAAGACAATGACTTTTAAGTAATAAAAAAGAAAAATTTCCAAAGAAAATGGATTGTTTAAAAAAGAAAAAGAAGAGAATAAGTATATGATTCTGAATTTATCTCTAAAAATTGCACTCTTATCTGGATGGGATATTGAATCATTGATGGTTAAAAGGTAACCTTGTCGAGGCTATGGACACTTACTGGTAGCAGAGGCTCTACCTATGACAAATGAGTACATCTAAAAGCTAATCTGCAAGAGTCCCCTACTTTATCTTTAAACCAAGTAAAGACTGATATAGACAAAAGAATTTTCATTTTGAAGAGGATATCAAGTGAATAATAATTAGGTGAGTTTGTTTTCTTATTCATAGAAATGTTACTTATCTTAAATTTCATGTAATTCCTATTTTCCAAACTATCTTTATTTTGGAAGTTTTAGAAGTTTCAAAAAACTATCAGAGATAACTGGTTCTTCCAGTGAATCGCCAATTGTTGTACTGTTCAACAACCCCACCATTTATTGATTTAATAATTAATATTGTATTAATAAATGGGGACCCTTTTAAAAATTCTCCCAAAAAACTTAGCGAATAAGAGCTTGCCTTTTGTAAAGCATTCAGAATAAAACTTTGGATAAAATAAGATATCAAACCAAGTCGTTTCATGATAACACATTCCCGCTTTATCAAAAATCGTAGGATTTGGTAATAACAAGGGTTAGTCATGAGGCAGAATCCACGAGATGCGATAAGCAAAATCCCCGAAAAAGACCCAAATATAACATTTAGCTTCTATAATACTTAAGGCTTAAACTATTCTTCAAAATTCTTTATCGCAATCGCATCGCGGTTCTTAAAAGAGCACAAACATACAAACCACAAGAAAATGCGAAATGCGATGTAATCCGAACCCAACAGAATATTAAAACTATTATAAAACTACATTCAGGTCCAACATATCGTAATACCACTCATCGCACATCGCAAAATATTAAAGCAACTTTGAATTTCTCTATTCATAATCTTCGATATTTCGATTTGCGATCTTCCTGAGATTTGTGATTTGCAAGATTTGCGCTTTGCGATTTGCGATATTCTAATTCATCGCAATCACAAAAATCAGTATTACACGAACATTCAAACCAATTAGAAATATCAATTTGAAACATGTGATGTGGCATTTTGACAAGACATAAAGAAAATCTTGTGTAAGCCTTAATGTGTAGTTAATGAGATTTAAAGGCATTTATTCATTTAACGGATCAAGATGATAGATATAATTCTTATTCGTGTTTGAAATAAAAGCTCCATAATTACGTGCTTTCATAATTTACTGTGCTAATCGTGTTTTCACTTGCATTTACTGCTCTACGTTTTTATCCTGTTTTCTCCATTTGCCTGAATTTCAGGAAGTTTTGCGAAGAACACGACACTCATAGAAATGATTAAGAAAGTAAAAAAGACCGCAAAGGATACTACGCCTGAGCAATCAGAAATTCTACCACTATTCTCTGATACCACTTGTAACAAAGATGGCGAGACTACAACTTGGGAGGCTATGTACAATCTACTAGAGGGAGAAAACCCAAGGCCACTGGAAACTAAGGCAACAGTAGATGCCACAGCTTCATCTGATGCTTCTTATTTGAAGAAACATGATCTTTTCTACACATGATTGCTACAAGACTGAATATATTACCGTATACAGATATGGTAAGATGGATTATTTATGAAGTAGATGTTTCAGATAGAACGTTAAAAAACTCCAGGCAAGACGTTATGGAATCATTCAAATCAAAAAATTTGAGCCAAATGTACCATCTGCCCTAGCCACAAAAGATCTATGAAAAAGCTTTTATCGAGCAATTTTCTAAAGAGAATGAAGATCCAATGGACGTTATGCAAAATTGGAGGTTTGGCTCCAACAAGTTTAGACGGGAGAAAACTAGTATGTACCCCATCGCACCTCTGTCAGCCCCATACAATTTTGTAGTTGCAATGTTGTGTAGGCTATTCGGAAAAGATGATACCACCAAATTTTCCATTGAATGGGTTCCCTTGATTGATGCAATTGTAAATGCTACCATTTTGAACTGGAGTACTATTTTGTCGAATAATTTAGCCATGGCCATTAGAGAATATAGGCGTAATAGAATTGTCTCCACTCGGGTTATCCCTCCCTTTTACATGAGTGCTTATGTCATGGATGTTATATTTTTTTGCTCACATTTTCCAAACATGGGATGGAAATGGACTTCAAATTATCCTACACCCATCCATGTTTATCATAAAATGTTGTGGGAATCACAGTTTGGCTACCATTTTTATAAGATTTTTCATGGCGTCATGTTGCCTATTTATCAGACCATTTTTAATAAGAAAACCCCCAAGCTTTCAGAGGAAGCAAAGATAGACATATTTCAAGTGGCAAGATGGCTTGGTGAGTAATGGTTCACTTATATCAAAGTTTTCGGGAGTATTACAGCTCCCCATGTTCTCCCATACTATGTTCTAGATAAACTACTCGCACGAGAGATTGCCTCTCAGACAATGGGTGATTGTAACCAAAACCATTAAAGAGCAGAAGAAAGTCATTTGGTCAACCTTCCCATTAAAATGTGGCACTTTCACATTTCATGATCTTGGGCATGCATCTAAAGAAATGCAGAACATCACGGCTCTAAACCTAGCCACCATTCTAGGTAGACAGTATGACCCTAACCAAATTGCTAATAATTTCACTGCCATGGTCAAAATCAGGCAATTTAGTCATGAGGATGATTTCTTTGATGATTCCTTTGAGCAAGCTAAGAAATTCTCGCAAGTTTTGCATTTAGTGTCACTAAATCTAGACCCAGAGGACCTCAAAAAATTCCACATATACATGAATAGAAGGCTCGAACAGGTCCCTTTGGACCTATTACAAATTTAAGAAGTAAGAGAAACTACTCCCAGCGTAAGCTTGGAGGAGAGTTCCAAGCACAATTCTGATGAAGAATCACAAGATAAGTCAGCTCAAGGTTCAAAAGACTCTGAACATGAATCTGAGAATAAAGAAGGAAGCCCCGAGGTAGACTCTGAACAGGATACAGAATAAAATCTTGAAGAAACGGTCGAGAAGGTCTCAACTGAACAAGACATGGAGACTAGTTCCCCGCAGGTTGAAACAAAAAAGACCCCAGTTATCAATCTAGAACAGGAGTGGGAGAAATTTAATAAAAAGCTCCAAACAGAGAATGATATTGAAGGAACATCTGAATTCCAGACTCCACAACACACTCAACAGGTTGTAAATCTAGAAACAACAATACAAAAAATGGTAATTGTTATCACTCAGGTTTTCCCAAAAGTTGTAAGAAGGGGAGAGGAGGCCGAGGTAACCACAAACCAATCTTTTAGATACAAAATCTAGCTAATCTATATCCAGAGAGGGCTCTCTCTTTATGATTTAGCTTTGTTTTTAAAGGTATTAGGCTAGTTATGAAGTTCAAGGGTTTTGTTTTTGAGTTTGGGTGGTGAGATTCAATAGAACAAAGAGGTAAAACAGATTAGTTCAGTCCATTGGGCTAATGGATTCAAAGAAGATGGCTTTCTGGATTTGGTTTCTTAACAGAGGATGGTTTCACAGAGCAAGGTGGTCAAACAGGGAACAAATAAAGACTTGAAACAGATGGAATGGGCTCAAATGGCTGAAGGGCAGTTAAGAATCCTTCAACCTATTGAAAGAGGGAAAATGGATGATTACTGGTAAGGATCAGTTAAGTATTCTTTAGCAAATAATCAACATGAAAGAATCAGGAAACAAGAGAAATTAAGATTTCGCTGTTTATACTAATTCTGAAGAAAACACAGAGAATAATAAAGACTGAAAACGGAATGCAATCAAGCATATTCTGAAATTAACCTTTTCTTTATCATTCAGATCATGAAACACAGATGATATAATAAAAAAGAAAACTGTAAAACACAAGATATAGAGGACTTATTGGTCCAGAGGTTGATTCAAGAATTCTATGACAAGTCCTCTGCTTCAATTCTTCATCCAGTAGGCCATACAACAATTGATTCCAATAGCTCTTTATTCCAAAATTTCAATATTACAGCAAAGTTTAGGAATCCCCCCCCCTAATACCCTAATGGAGGGGGTATTTATGCTCAAAATATAAAACAAAATATCTCATAACAACTGTGAGGTAATATCTAGGATGAGTGATAATAGTTTACAAGAAAAATAGAAAACAGCTAGTCTTCTTCAGTAACTCTGCGTTGGTTTCCTGTCTTAACTGATACTCTTTAATGCTGCTCTAACACCTTTGACTTTGATCTGATGCATTTAATTCTGATCTGTTTTGCCTTTAATTTTGATCTGATACTTCTTTCATGCTGCTTTGAACCCCTTTAATTGTGTTTTGACTCCTGCTCATCGCCGTCTGATGTTTAGCCCAAAATTTCCCTTTTTCCAAGGGTAACAACGCAGCTATGGATAAACACCTGTTGTGGGGACACTGGAGGTTGTTTTGCGCCTTCCAATTCCTTTCCTTTAGACCTTTATGTGGCTGGTATGCTAACTTCCTACGGAGATTACTAAGAAGTCCTGGCATTTGATGCACTGACAGCCATTCATTGAGAAAGTTTTTAAAGGTACCTATGTCAAAAGAGGAGGAAACTGTGAAATGGCAGGTCGGTTGAGGCCGCGAGCTCGTTGATGGAGTCTTTTCTAGTTAGGAGGCGGTTAGGAAACTGGAGCCGTGAACTCAGTCGATTTTACGCCTAGAGCGCGATATGCAGAAAAATATAGCAAAAATGACGATTTTACCCTTTTATTTGACAAAATGAAGTTTTGGTGGGATTTTATGATTTGAAGGACAGATGACGTAAGCAATATGGAGGCAGATGGCATGGCAGAGGATGTGGTAGGTGATGTCAGCATAAGACGAAGGACGTCAGCAGATGACGTCACCCGGCGGGGGGTGGTAAATGGTTTTGCCCCGCACCGCTTTTGGGGCCAAGTGGTTTCAGGCGGAGGGCGAGAGAGCATACCGGGAGTGCGACGCGTGGCAGAGTACGAGCGCAAAACCGCCGGCCGATCGCACGTTAATGCTCGGCGGTTATGAGGTCGCGATATTGAACATCGACCATTGGATGATGGAGCGGAGATTGGATGGCTGACGGGTTTTGAACATGGCGGGGGTTTAACTGCTGCGGGAATATTAATATTTGTGGGGCTTTTTTATATATTTACATAATACGGGATGGGTAGTAAGGCGGGATTTATATAGTAAATGTTAAAAAATTAATATGAAACATAACGAAAAGCGCTAAGTTTTGAAAACAGTTTATATATTTCTTAAACTTAGGCTAAAGAGGGAATAGGGTTTATATGATGTATTTTCCATTTTCCTAAGTAAAATAGGGTTTTTACTTAGGCAAATGTTATGAAATGGAAGGAGTGGCTTTTTAGTGAAATTAAGAACAGATTCTTAATATTTTAGGGGGGGGGAAATTAGTAAATGATTAGAGAAAAATATGAATGGGAGTTAGTTATGAAACCTTGCCTCGCTTGAGCTGCTTCAAGTATAATGTCCGCCATTGCCCTTGTGATAGAATTGAAAGTTAACCCTTTTTAGAAACATAATCCATCACAAGTATCATTCTGCAACACCATCTACCTACCCTGCCTACTTGGGCCTAGCATTTTTTCCTTCTTTACTTGGGTGCACTTAGACTAGCAAACCCTCATCAACTTTTCTTTTCTTTTCATGGCAAGCCTACCTAAGTCTGCACTTATTGCATCCAAGGGCTCAGATTAAACTATTGAGCTCCTTTTCTTCTCTACCTATCTACTTATCTGCCAAGATTAAACAGTTTGGTCAGATTTTATTTTCTATCTCTAAAATAGGAAATTCAAACATGAACTAGCCAAGATTAAGTTGTTTGGCCATTCATCAATTGTGGCATAAATTTGCACACTGCACACAATGCTTATTACAAAAAATGAAAAAGTAGTGGCATTTTGGACTTGCACACTTTCCTGGTCTTTCTTTATTTGGGGTTCATTTCTTTCACTTTTTTGACCATTTTATTCTTTTTACCCTTTGATTTTTCTTTTAGGGCATACCCTCTTCACATTTTTTACTTTTTTTGATTTTTTGATAATATGGAAACCCTTTGCAGCAAGGAAAGGGATGAACATATTACAGAGCTCATCAAGTCAATCGTGAAATATGACACCTATTGGTATAGGAGTATAACAGTAACTACTCAAGATATTGAACTCATCCCGACACACCCAACTTTTGAAATTATTTTAAAGGTTGAAGAAATACCGCCATTGGACCTATTCTATAGTCCTACACATATGGTTGTAGTAAAAAGGCAAATAAAGAAAAGAAATTTGGATGTATCAGCAACAAAAACTCTTGAAAGTGAGATAATGGAGATAGTGTGGAGAGACACCCCCATTGATCCATCAGACAACCTTACAAAGCTATCGCAATTTGCAGGAGATTATGCAACTACAATAATTGATAAGGTAGCAGAATTTTGATTGTTACTAAAATAAAAAGAAGAAAGAGTTCAACTACTTGAACATCAACTCGAGCAAGAAAGACAAAGCACCAATAGGCAAGCGAAAATACAATTGGCACAACTTCAACAAAATTTTAAGAAAATGACAGTACAACATCAAATAGACATGATAGTGAAGAACATATAGATTCACCAAATGCAAGCTATATTGGACAAATTCAAATACAGTCCTCAAATAGATGAATTTATCGAAGAGGCACTTGAATTAAATTCTCTTTTGGTACAGCAGCGGGAAATATTTTGTCAAATAATGTCATTGATCAAATGTTATTGTGAATCAATTAACAAATTAAACAATCAAGCGATTGATCAAAGATTAGAATATGAAGAGCTAAAAAAAAGAATAACAGAATTCATTTCTTGGCAAGAATATGAAGAAGGCAAGAAGGTTGATCTACCAAAGATCGAGGTGTCCCACAAAGACATCTTATTTACATATTGGGACGTACCGTTAAAATAGATAGAGAGGGAAGCAGCAAGAGTTGCCAGTATAGCAAAGAACATCATTGAGGTTGTCAATGAAAACCTCCACACTGTAAATATTATCAGAGAATGCAGTCCTGAAGCTCACTCGGACATTAAACAGTTGGAAGAATGGTGGAAAGAAACTACCCAAACAAATGCAAAAGCAATCAAGAAACTATCTAAGCTCGATTGGGAAACATACTGGTGGTTTCTGGTAAAACCACACAGTCATTGGATGACTCTACGATGTTTAACTATTTTTTCTCAAAAGATGGTGCCACCTCTCACTAATGTTGTATTCACAGGGAAATTGAGATCCAAAATTGGCCAACCTCCCCAAGTTGAGACAATGATAGACATTTGTGAGCTCAAGGACCGAATGGCTAAATAGGACCATTCAATTTGGAGAAGCTTTTCATCATTTTTTTTTTTTTTTTCACTTATTCTGAGGAAGGTTGTATGAAACCTCCTCATCTTTTTATGTAATAATCTATTTTTGAAACATATGTGTAGTATTTAAACCCCTCTCATGCATTTAGAGAGGGGTTCATAATTTTATCAAAAACACTTTGCAATACATTGCACTTTTGTATTTTTGTGAATGTTTTGATGAAATAATTGGAACACGATCTAATTTTCTTCAATATCGAAGAATAATCTACTGAAATTGCACTTTTGTACTCTTAGAGTGTATTTGATTGGAGGAAAGTGGATCAATATTGTTGAGCCCATGAGCAGGACCTTTCATATACGGTACTTTTATCTTATGATTGTGTTTTATTTATGAATTAGAAATACTTTTTCTTATATTGTGTTATGTAGGATATCTGAGTTATAGTTCTACATTATTGCACTTTTGTATGATGTTTCAGCTCTAATTTCTTATTGAATACACGCACAATCAATATATGCGATAAAGTTTTCTCAATTGTTTTGTCTAACTATTTAGCCAAAACCATTATCGTTCATGGTTTAATTTCTTTTAGCAGTGTAATAATCTTCATTACCAGTTGATTTGAGACATCTTTCTAGATCGCATATTATTCCTGGTATATTTATAGAAGATAATGTGAGAATAAGATAGATGCATGTGCTTATTTTTTTAGATTAGATAATTTTTAGTTAAATCATTCTTCGTTATATCTTATATCGCCTCAAAATCATTATAAAATCAATCCTCTCTGGGAAACTGGTCTCATTATCCCTAGTCGGAGCCACTACACCAAATGGAAATGGAGTTGATTTTAAGGTCCGAACCGAGTGGTTATCCCCCATGTTGTTGCAACGAATTTCGAGGCTTCAACAGGTCGACACATTGACAACTTACAAACATCCCTCAAGGACTACATACCACTCAAGAGCCTGCAAACCACTGCATATGGTCAATCCCTAAGTTGGAGCTCTTTTCACCATGGAAACTCCCCAACCGCACGCCAAACAGATCATATGGTCCCAACCTCATGCATACGCCTACTTCCATACAGTTATAACCCAAAAACTCCATTTCTATGCCAGTGGTTCTAAGATCTAGGCCACTTTTTTTAGGCTAGCCTCTAGACCACTACTGAGAACTACCTATAACTTTTCAAAGAAATAAACAAGATGATGACAAGGCCAACCAATGAAAACTCAAGAAAGAACTTGACCTAGACATTTTTAATCCATGATAGACATTTTTTCAAACATATGGTAAACATAGTTGCTACAGGTCATGAATGCATATCTAATCACAAACTTCTAAACTTCATCTGAAAATCACCAAGAAGGCTCCAAGCCCTCTCTAACAAGTTGTGATAACACTTGTTAGCTCATGCATTCATTAACCATTCAATAACTTATCAAAACATGTCAAGATCCATAAATAGAATACATCATATAACCAACATATAACTAGAAAATAACCATAATAGAAACCATGGCAAATCAACCATAATGTCAACATGATAACTTGTACAAGTGCTCATAGATCATAATAAGAAAATAACTCTTATTAACATATGAAAATACCAACCAGGTCAGGGACTTCTATGTGCCACCCGACCATAGATTGGGCTGAAAAAAATCTCTCCTTCAGCCAATCACCCACACGCCATATTCCAAGCATGAATGTGGGATCATAACAGTTAAAACAAAACAAAACCAACATGGCTTCCAAAGTCCAAGCCACCTCAACCCTCAAGCGTAGTGATCTCACCTAGATGGTCCATAAATCACCAACTAGTAACTCAACCCACAGCTAAATCAGGGCCCCAGAGAATTTGTTCCAACTCGTGGCTCCATGGATTAATAGCTTAACCCAGAAGGCTTCAGAGCGTTTGTCCAAACCTACAGGCTCTAGGAACTAATGACTCAACCCAAGTTGTTCCAGGGCTCCAGAGCATTTTTTCCAACCCACAGCCATATGGAACTTGAGAACCAATCAGAAAAACAAGTGGAAACCCAAAACACCATGGCTATCTAGGAAATGGAAAGGCAAGGTTGAAACCATTGTATTTACATGCAAATCTCCATGCCAATGACAACAAATAACCAAGAAACCACATGCATATACCATGCATCCAAAAGACAACAAGCAAATCACACATGCAACTTGTTACCTACAAAGTATCCCTCGCTTTCCTTTGCTTTGTTTCTCCAATCCAAGTGAATGCTAGAATACTCCAAACATGCTCCAATAGTGCTCTAAATTTGCAAGAGTATGAAAGAATGAGAGTGTGAAAGGAGAGAACCAAAATTGAATTGACAAAAGTTGCGAACTAACAAAATCTGTGAATTTTTTCTTTGATGTCTCTTCACCTTCGTTTTCTCCTATTTTCCTTTATTTTCATAACTAAATTCCATTTATTCCCTCTTTGCCTTTTCCAATTTCCATACTAATTATTAATCCACAAGTGATTCCCACTATAATGTTTTCCCAACATTCAACTTGGAATATGTGTCCTGTGACCTTGGTCTTATTTTATTTACATAGAAAATAAACCAGGGGTTGTTACAAACCCCTCCCCCTTGGGGGAACACTATCCTCGGTGTTCAATGACACTTATAACCAGCAAAACATGTTGCCCATGGATATTTATAACACTGCTCGATGTAGAATTTACATCATACCAAACTGTTGAAACTATGAATACCATACAGCTTATTGGAGCTTTATAACACAATTCATTGCAGTATTTACAATACACATATGCATAGATATAAATATAAATGAAAAACCTATTCTCAACTAGAAAATAAAGAAGGATACAAAACCTGCATCTGATCAGCCATTTCCCATGTAGCTTCATCATACCGAAAGTGCTTCCACTTCTCTTGAACCTGCTCAATTGCTCTATTCTGGAGCATGAGTTGTTTCCACTTCAAAATGCATTGTGGCTCTGGATGGAACTCTCCCTCTAGTTCCACCTATAATATAGACCAATCAATCACATTATTAGCATCCTATACATATCTCTTAAGCAATTAAACATGGAAAACATCATGGACTTTCATTGTTGGTGGCAGTACAAGTCTGTAAGCCACTGGTCAAATCCTCTCAAGGATCTCAAAAGGTCCACGATACAAAGGTGCCATCTTAGCACATGAACCAACCTCAAGGAGCTCCTCTTAGGATTGATGTGCAAGTACACATGCTCTCCAACCTGAAACTCCTTGAACGCTTTATGTTGATATGCATAAATATTTTTCTTATCTTGTGCTTCCTTCAAATTCTTCTTAATAACCTACATCTTCTGCTCCATCTCATCCAACATGTTCGGTCCAATCAGCACCTTATTCATTGGATCACTCTAGTTGGTAGGAGTATGCTCATAAATAGCCTCAAATGTACTCATCTTCAAGGACTCCTGATACCCATTATTATATGCAAACTCTATCAATGGAAGGTACTCCTCCCACTTCCTATGTTGATGTATGACATACATCCTCAACATGTCCTCAAGAACTTGTTAACCCTCTATGTCTGTCCACTTTTCTGTGGATGATAAGTTGTGTTGAAGGTTAACTCTATCCCCAAGCTTGCAAACAACTCCTTCCAAAACCTAGAAGTGAACTTGGAATCTCTATCTAATATAATCTTCTTGGGAACACCATGAAACATCACTATCTCTCTGATGAATATCTAAGCTACCTCATTAGTTGAATCAGTAGACTTCATTGCAATGAAGTGAGTGACCTTACTTAACCTTTCAACCACAACCATGATGGAATCATGCTACTTCGATGTCCTTGGAAAATGTATAATGAAGTCCATGGAAATGACCTCCCATTTCCATTCTAGAATCAGAATAGGTTTCAAAAAACCATCTAGATGCTTACGCTCTGCTTTCACTTGCTGACAGTCCAAAAATCTCGCAATAAACTCAACAACCTCTTTCTTCAAGTTCATCCATAGTTAGAACTTCTTGACTACTGTCAAAGTCTTTTGATATCCCGGGTGACCTAAATACAACTGAACATGAAACTCCCTCAAGATAAACTTCTTGAGCTCACTACTATATGGCACATAAATCATGTTGTTGAATCTGACCAAGCCATCTATCGTGAGGTGATACTCCTCATCCCTATCACCTTCACCCTACTTTTGTAACCTCTGATTCAACTACTGGTACTTGTCATCATGCTACCCTACCTAGAAGATTCACTCCTAAAAATTTGTCCCATAAGAACTCACAACTAAATATGGCACACCTACACTCTCCTACTGAGAGCATCTACAACCATCTTCTCCTTCCCCTTGATGTACCTGATGTCAAAGTCAAACTAATTGAGGGAAGCCAACCATCTAGTTTGTTTGGCATTCAGATTGGGTTGGTAAAATAAGTACCTTAACCCACTGTGATCACTCATTAGAACAAACCTCCTACCAATAAGATAATGTCTCCACATCTTCCATGCATGAATGATGGCTTCCAACTCAATATCATGAGTCACATAGTTTCACTCATGCTAATTTAGCCTCCTTGACTCACAACATAATACGTTCCCTTCCTGCATGAGGACTCCACCAAGTCCTTCCTTGCAAGCATATGTACATACCATGAACTCCTCATCAGGATTTGCAATCTTCAAGGCTAGATCATTTGTAATCAAATGCTTCAACTGCTGAAAACTAGTTTCACACTCCTTAGTCCATTCAAACTTCTTCCCCTTTCTATGCAAAGATGTAATAGGATAGGAAATCCTTGAGAAATTCCTGATGAACTGCTTGTAATAACCTTCTAGTCCCATGAATGATCGGACCTCATCCACATTCCTATGAATTGGCCATTCCATGATAGCTTTAATATTTTCTAGGTCCATTGACATCCCCTCCTTGGAAACAACATGTCCCAAGTAGTGAATCTGAGACTGGAAGTAATTGCACTTGTTGATCTTGGCAGAGAACTGATGTTATCTCAACAATCTCAACACTACTTCCAGGTGATCTACATGCTCTTCCTCATTCTTGGAATATATCAATATATCATCAATAAACACTATCACAAACTTGTCCAGATAAGGAAGCAACACACTATTCATCAAACACATGAAAGTGGTTGGTGCATTAGTAAGACCAAACAGAACCACCATAAACTCATAATGTCCATCCCTGGTGCAAAATGCAGTCTTCTAAATATTTTCTTCTTTTATGCGCACCTGATGATACCCTGAACTCGAATCAATCTTGGAAAACACTGCACCTCCCTTCAACTGATCAAACAAGTCATCAATTCGTGAAAAACGATACTTGTTCTTGATGTTCACCTTGTTCAACTACCTCTAATCAATGTACAATCTAAGAGTACCATCCTTCTTAATTACAAACAACATTGGTGCACCACAATGCGACACACTTGGCCTTATGTATCCCTTGTCAAGCATTTCCTTAAGATGCAACTTAAATTCCACCAATTATGGAGTACTCATCCTGTGTGGTGCCTTAGATGTTGGTGGTGCTCACGACATCAACTCAATAGAAAAGTACACTTCCCTATGAAGAGACAACTCTGAAATCTTTGTCGAAAAAACTATTGAAGGAAATGTAACTAGGTTCGGTCTTCATAAATGTACTTTTAATATTTGTATTTATTCAAGAAAAGAAATATTATTTTTATAATATATGTCAATGAGTTTCTTTCTCATTGAAGTAGGTCTATCACATGTTAAAGTGCTATAGGTGAATCAAAGAGTCAAATGAATTATGTTGAAGACCTTAAGGGTATGTTACATCATGTATATTTATGTATAAGAGTTAAAGAAGAAACATCCAAGCAAAGTCAAGTCTCCTCCTAGAAAAGATGCCATTAAAAGAAGCAATGGAACCATTAAAAGCATCCATTGAAACAAAGGAAGTCAAGTCAGCCTCAAGGCAGCAAGTCAGCCTACAAGTCGGCCTAAAGGAGTGATAGTCCTCTATATATAGAGGTTGTCCACTCTCTCAAATGACAAGTAACTCACTCTAAAATCAATGAAGATAGAGGACCGAAAAAGAATCCAAGAAAGGGACGAAGAAGGAGCCTCTAGTGCAATGAAGAAGCAAGGAAGAGTGAATATTTTGGGACTATTTTAGGGCCAATACCAACCACACGTGTGAAGAAAAGGAAGGGATATCTGCGGTTATGATAGTAGCAAGTCACCTCCCAACATACCTCATCGTTTTGGCTACAAACTAGGCCTACTAGGCCTCCTATCCAAGCGAAGAAGGAAGGACCTCAAGTGAAAGAAAGAGGAGACATATAACCTCAACAAGACCTCTCACACATGCGATAATTAGGGTTGCAGTGTTGTCACACAAAGCCTGCAACTATACATCAAGAAGGAACTTTGTTGGTCAAGAGAAGGAAGGAGTATCCTTAGGTGAAGGATCTCACTAAGTACAAAAGATAAGTGTCTCTTCTAGAAGGACTACTAATGGTGGAAGGAAGAAAAAAGCGCCAGAAGGGGGATGAAGTGTCAGGGAATGAAGTGTCGGAAGAAGGTGGACAAAGTTTTGGCAAGACATAGTGCAGAGAAAAGGAAGGACTTGACTTGTTCTTGGAGGATCTTCTAGTCAAGGGTCTAGGGTTTGGCATTGATCAAGAAAGAAGCTTCAATAAGAGAAAACTTACCAAGGGTTTTCCTCTCAAGAGAAGAGAGGTTTTGGAAAATGTTTTTGATAGCATTTTGATGAAGTACACACACATGCATTAATAACAGAAGAATAAGATTAAGCTAACAAAGACAAATTGTAAAAATATTTCACAAATTGTTATCTAGTCTCAAAGAATCACTTTACATCTCATTGCCCTAGATTTTTCAACATGGTATCATAGGTAAGGTGACACAACAAGCAAAGGGCATCTCAAGAACAATCATCAAGGAAGGACATCTACAAAATTTGAAGCATCAAGCCAAGAAGTCTCTATCACATCAAGGACAAGAAGGTCTATCATCTATCATTCATCAAGGGAGACTACAAATTTAGAAGAAGAGCCTTATATAAAGGCACCTACAAAGAAGATAAGATCATAGAGGGACCTACATCAGGCCACAAATCATCAAGAAAGCCTCATCATCAAGTAAGCCCACTTGGAGAGGCACCTACAAAGAAGATAAGATCATAGAGGGACCTACATCAAGCCACAAATCATCAAGAAAGCCTCATCATCAAGTAAGCCCACTTGGAGAAAACATCTTGAGGAACATCAAGATTCAAGGAAAGCAAGACATCAAGACTTCAAGGAGAAAAGACGTCAACTAAATTTCAAAATCTATCAAGTAAGTATATGTCCCCTTCTGAATATACATAAATGTCTTTTTGCAAGGAAAGCAACAAATTGGTAGGTACCAATAATTTTCTTGCATGGAAGAAGAGGATTGATCTACATCTCAAGGAGAATGAACTTCTAGAACATATCAAAGGGAATATCACTATCCCTACTAAGGAACAAACTTAGGCCTTGGTCAAGTATAATAAGGATGAAACAAGAGCTCAAAGGATTCTAATAGAATCTATCAAGGACTCTCTCATTCCTTATGTCTCTGAATTTGAGACATCAAAAGAAATTTATGATAAGCTAGTAGAGCTATTCTCGGTATCCACAACTGGAGAAGTGATATCTCTAAGGAATGAATTGTACAAGATGAAGATAACAAAGGAAGGAATAGCTCCCTACTTCATGAAAATATCTGAGATGAGGGATCAACTTCAAGAGCCCGGGGAAGTCATGTCCGACAAAGAAATGACAACTGTAGTACTCATAGCTCTACCTAAGGTTTGGGGTGACTTCACATCTAGCATATATGCCAAGAAGGAAGCTACCACACTAAGTGAAATGTGGTCTCTATGCAAGACAGAGGAATCCAGACTCAAAGCTAAGGAAGATGTGGGATCAAAGGAGCAAGAATTTGCTACCATGGCCAAGAGAAAGGGAAAATTTGGCAAATTTGGTCCACAAAGAACAAACAACAAAGACATGTCCAAAATCCAATGCTTTGGATGCCAATAATATGGACACTACAAAAGGAATTGTCCTAAACTAAAGAAGGAAACCAACAACAATAGAAAAAGGGAAGAAACTATATGACTCAAGAAATAAAAGAAGAAGATAAGAAGAAAAAGAAGGAAGATCCTCCGAATATCTACTATGACTAAGTCTACTTCTTTACTTAAAGTCTTCTTTCAAAGTTTTGAGTAGTATAGGAGCATGTAGGAATAGAATAAAATTACATGGCTACAAACATCTTCTAGAATCTAGAAGCATGATGTACATAGAGTTTGAAATACTCATGTAAAAGGAGCATTTATAAATAGAACTAAATGCTAGGTTAGAAATATCTTATAGAATATAGGAGCATGGTAGATATATCTCAAAATATTCATGTAGAAGGAGCATACCTAGAATAGGACCTCATCCACAATGAAAGAAAATTGATCATGATTAAGAATCTTATGAGACCTCCATCATCAAAAGGAAAGAAACATTTGCAAGGTAAGGGTCTTCAAGATCTTATGATGGAATCTTCAAAAGAAGATGTCTCATTGGGAATCCCATTCATGAGATTCAAGAAAAGGATGATATGAAGGGAAGCTAAGATGAAGCAAGAAGGGCCACACCAAGGACAACCAAATGAAGCTAAGATGATCAAAAGAGAATCAAGATGAGGTATGTATGCATCAAAGTTTAGTCATGTTATTATATGTATATTATTGAGTCATGGGAATAGTTCTATAACATGATAAAGTAGGAAAGAATATCTTTCACTAATGACAGGTTCAAAGGCATGTCCTACATTATAATGAAGGTCAATAAAAGTAAATACTCACATGAGTATAAAATTTCTGACTAAGAAGCATGTGAAGAAGAAATAATGACTAGTCCTAGAAGCAAGCAATGAAGAAGTGCTCCCACAAGGAGTAGAAGGTGGTTAACCAATCTCTCCATGAAGAAGAAAATGAAGAAAGAGATAAAGCATGTGAAGAACACCATTATCACAAAGAATCACTATCTAACAAAATACATTGATGACATTTCCTGAAAGAAGGCATGACAACTCTGACAAAGGAAGAAAAATATCAAAGGACCCTTGACACCTATGAAGGCCTTGGAGATATGAAATATGTAGATAACTGATTCTACTCTACGAAGATGTCATGATGAAAAATCCATCCAAAAAAAGCACCATTTAATGTTGAAGCAACATCAGGCTGAAGTCATGAAGGGGTACTAGATAAAAGCATGGGAACAAGCAAGTACAAAGAAACATCCATGTGAAGAGTAGTCTAAAGTTTAGAAAAGATGACAAAGAATGACTAGATGATAAGAGAAATTGATATATGACAGGAAGACCACTTTTCACGCAAGAAGTAAAAACATGACTAACTAGGAAGGGAAGTGATCGATGGATGGTGCCCTACCCGAAAGGAAGTTCAAACAAAGACTTCATGACATCGAAGGAGAGAAGAAAATTGAGCAGTTGAAGGACCCACAAAGAAGAAGTTGTTGATGTATGGACAAGTCCCTATCTAAGAGGGGGTTCTAACAAGTTCTCAAAGGAGCTTAGGCAAGTTACCTATCAAAGGAAACTTAGGCATGTCTTCCTCATTCTGGAGGAAGGAATATACACAACATTCTTGTCTTCACTTGTGAAGAAAGAATGGGAGGATTGGGTAATCATCTGGAATCTGATACTCTTTGAGGATGTGTAGGGAATCCAAGACAAGAGTAGGCAAGAGGACCGATATTATTTGAGGGGTTGGGAACCCAAAATAAGAATAGTCCTAGAAGGTCATACTCAATGAACACCCAGGTGGGTATGTACCTTGAGAGACAATGACTATGGTGTCTATATGGAATTGGTCTCACCATCATTATGCTCTGATCTATTGAGAGATAGAGTTGTCAGTCAAGGCCTTGCTTTGGATACAATGTTGATTACTATTATGCTATAACAGATGGATTATCAATCTGGTTTCTCTTATGTGAATTCTTTAAGATTGTGTTGACGGTTTTGGACCCACCAACATGTAAGGGGATCTCCCGGGTAAGAAGTCCAAATTATACCTCAGACAATTTGGTGTAGGAGTCCCAGGAGTGGGTCATACGGTATTGCCTTGACCACGATTTTTCACAAAGGCAAGTAAGATGTCTTTGTTGGTAGAAAGGGTGTGACAACTGTAGCAAGCCAATAAAGGTGCATGAGAGGTTCAAACACATAGGGGTTGAGATGAGTGTGCCCCTTAGAAACCTCTGAAAGCACAGAGTTAAGAAGGGAACACACAAGCAAAGATGCATCACAACATGGAAGGCAAGTTACCTAGCAATCCAAAGTGATGGTTAAACCAACAACATGTTTCAGAAATATTCATACATACATACACAAAAAATTCCATACATGCATGTGTAAGTAAACAGATACATATGTCATTTAGAGTAAACCAGATAGCATAGAATACAATACAACAAATGCATGAAACATGTTGGCTCTATTATATTAAGAAGTGTAAGTTCCAGTCATACAATACATCCATGTCCAACCACTAGTTCTGATAGCGGAACATTACAGCCACAACTGCTTGCTCCTCCAAAGAGATATACTAGCTCTATGCAATGGAGAAGCCAAGGCTCATTACAATATTGTCCAATCTCTCTCTAAGATAGTCCTATCGAAAGCTTGGCTAACCCTTGACAATGACTTATGAGGTACTATTTATAGCAAAGGGTGGGGTGACCCTTGACATTCCCCTTTGAGACTGTTCATCTATCCTCATGACTCTTCAACTACGCTATGACTGTTACATTCAACTATCAACACTTGAAGTTCCACTTGACAAGACGATACATCACAATGCGAATGTGCCCATGTGAGACAAAATGGCTTGAGCAAGCCATGCAAGACATCACTGACACTTGGTCCATTGTGGTGAGACCAATTATTTGACATGCTTGTGACGGTGAAGGTGGTGAACTAATGCCAAGCTTGGTCATCCATGATGGTGTGCATGCGCTCCATGGTGACATCTCGGTGAAGCGAACTCTTGCCTCCATTGCATCCAAGTGCATTGGTATGGCTCCTCCATCCAACTCGTTTGCTAGCATGCGCATGGTCTTCTTGGGTGCAGCCAAGCCGGAAACACACTGATGCATAGTGTCTGTGTTGATCTTCTAGTTTATGTGCATCAACTGTTAACTACATGTTCAGCTCCAATTGGACTTTCTTCTTGTTTAAGCCTCGGTGAGTGTACCAAATGGGTTAGATCGCATGCGTGCACACAATGAAATGCATGCTTCTGAATTCCCTTGCATGCGATTAACAAAACCACTCACCACGTCTGCTCTTTGCCAGCTGGTAGGATGAATATATAACTTGTATAGGAGCAGTTTCATCCATTTGTTCATGTTGCACCCCCTGTTGTACTTGTTCCTGTTGCAACTCATTCTCTTGTCTGTGTAGCTCTTGTTCTTCCTTGAGTTGTTGCTTGAGAACATGCAACTCCTTCTCTGTTTCGTTCTTTACCTTCACATGATCTTCATGTGGCATCATCACCTCGTAGCCTGAGTCTCCAAAGTTGATTTCACCACAAGTATATCTTCTTGAGCTTGTAACTTTGTTCCACCTCTATGTTGACAACAACCTTCCTCTTGCGTTCATTGCATCCGGTATGCTTCCTTCAACTACTATTCATGGCGTTTCTTGTTGTGATGTTGTTGTCATCATATCTTGATGTCCTTGTCTACTAACAACTTGATGTCTTCGTGGGTAGACAAGTTCATAGACACTTGATCGATTGCATCCCCAAGTGTGCTCTGAATGGTGTCTTCGACTCTGCTCTCCTGGAAACCATCGTACCAGTGCTATTGAGAGGCATATGAATACCTGTGATACATGGAGACATGGAAACACTCATGGCAATCAATCTTTCAATCAAAAACCAAAATGAACTTGAGAATTGACTTGCAACATACCTGTGTGACTAATCATGAAGGTTGCGCAATTTCTACCGAGAGGTCGAGAGACTGATTGCCAAGACTGCGCAAGGCACAGTCCAGGCTGTCAGGAGGCTGACTGGCTGCTGGAACTGTGCAATGCACAGTCCAGGCTGTCAGGAGGCTGACTGGCTGCTGGAACTGTGCAATGCACAGTCCAGCCCGGCTGCTGACTACTGGAATTGCGCAATGCGCAAACTCAACTAGCAATGCTTGCAAGCTCAGTGACTGCATTGCCCAATTTTCTGGGCCAACAGTCCATGTTCCTTAGAATTATGCAATGCAAGACTGGAGGACAATCACTGGGTAGAAATGCACATTTCATGAGAGTGGAATAGAGCCTTCCCTTTCAGGATTGCACAATGGTGTCTTGGTGAGGCAGAGTCTGGTCCAAGGCTACCCAGACCCGCCGATGGGCAACTAAAAGCGAATGTGAATGTGAATGCATGGTGATACTGAGTGTAAGCATAAGTGAATGGTCGTGCATGAAAATGTTGAATGACATATTCAGAAAATAGAACAACATGCATGTGGGTGAGTGTTGAGTCCCAAACTTGCACTTCCCTATATACCCTTTCAGCCTTCTTTTTCCATTTACTTCATCCACCAAGCTGTCAAATCGTTGCATATTAGTCTAAAAAGAGCTTATGAAATGGTTTCCTAACTATGTTTATGACTATTGTTTGATTTAGATTTTTGTTCAAGCAGCTGCGAAAACTTGTCACTTTCCGCAGCCAGCCCAAGTTTCCGCAGCCATTTTGTTAAAGGCTATGCTACAGGTGTCCAATGGAGAAACCGGCCACATGGGTAAGCTGCAAGTGACGTGTACATGGAGTGTGTCCCCTCAGATCAGCCAAATCACTCATAAACGACAGCGGTCAACGATGGTCAAAGGAAGGGCCAAATGAGGAATTTTATGGTGGCACGGCTCTGTTTTGCCCACGTGAAGGTTTGCGTGGCACGATCCTTAGTTTTCGGAGGTTCTGGCACACCTAGAGAGCAGCCCGTGAAATGAATCGAGCAGCCACCACTCCATGAATTCAACTGTCATGATGACCATCACGCTAGATCTCGGGTCAAGGAGATTTACGTGTCTCTTGGCAGCATAAATCTAGGAATTAGTTGCAGCACCTTTTCTTATAAATAACGCGTTGATATATGCTGAATAGCTAGCTTTTGAAATGTAATTTTGACTGTTGTCGCCCACTGTACTGTGTTTCACTTTGTTTTATTACTGCACTTTAAATACATGAGAAGACAGCTTTCCTGAATCTGATTTGTGACTAAGTGATTGACTGGCCGAGGTTGCAGAGGGCCCCTGTACACCAAAGCTTTGTATAGTTTCTTACTTGCTTTCATTTACTGTTTTTAAATCATTGTTTGTATATATATTGTGCTGTTTTGATGTTCATTGTTGTCTATATTTCCTTTATGTTTTCTTTTATAACTGTTAGCTGATCAGTGCTTCTTTTACAGGTTTTGGTGTAGGTAGCCCAGGCAGATTTACATATTTTTTTGATAACTACTGACATGAGATCATCTTGTCCTTTCTGCTGATTTTCATTTCCTGAGTTTAATTCTAGCACTGTCATTTTTCAATTTGCGTTTTTGCTTATTTACTTTTCTGCTACTTAGACATCATATTACTCATCTGTTTATGATTTCCTTTCTATAGTCAAGTGACTCTATTAGTAAGGAATCAGAATATTACTTATTGTAGTATGATTTAGGTTGCTTTCCTGCAAGTTAGAGATTGAATTACTTATGTCATTTTCAAGAGTTGAAATATGAATGAGTAGTTAAATCTTAGTTTCCTTTTATGCAATTTAATTTCCTGCAATTTAGATATCATATTACTCAGCTTGTTCATGATTACTTCCTATAGACAGATTGAGTTGAAAGGTGAAGGATCAAAACAGGGGTTGAAGTAGTGTGATTTAGTTGCTTTACTTTCAGTCTTTGAGTTGCTTTAAGTTCAGTTTTTACTTTCTTTTTCATACAGCAGTAAGGATACTGGGCCATTGTCACTAGTTCACTGTTTTGGTACATTTACTTCCTTTTGAGAATTGATTTCATTACAGTCAGTTTAGAGCTTTCTTTTTGAAAAACTTTTAAGTTTGGAGAATCACTGTAGAAATCACCATTACCATCCATACTTAACTTTCAATTTCGCCATCACACACTAGGGAATCCATAGAAGATAAACCCAAAAACAAACTAAAAAAAAAAAACTCAAAAACGACAAAAGACTAAGAAAATGGTTATCTTGTACATATAGTACACCTTACTTTGTCAGTTTACGAATCCCGGATTGACATTTAAATTAGCAATTTAGAACACACTAAATTGACCAAACATTTTGGCGCCGTTGCCAGGGAAGTGAAACTAGGTAGCCAATTTCTTAAAAAAAATAAAATAAAAATAAAAAATTTCAAGAAAGGAAAATTGATAACCTCTCAAAGTATGCTCTCCTCTTGCACTTAGCGTGACCTGGAGGATCAGAAAAGAGAAATTTGTTGGTTTAATAGTTCCTTGAGTATGCTCTTTTCTTGCACCTAGAGTGACCTGGAAGATCAGAAAGAGAATTATTAGCCTGACTTGAAGAAAAATAAAAATGACATGCATAGAGCAAGAGATTCTAGGGGAAGGTTTTTAGCTAGAGCCAAGAGTTCGATTTTCACAACTCCATCTACTTCAAGGAATAGACAAGAGACACCTCCATCATCTCCAACCCACACTCCTAGCCCTAGGATTCCCGGAATTCAAGAGGCAGTAGTTGAGTTAGGAGACTCTTCCACACCATCCATCGAATCTGAATTAGGAAAAGATCATTTCTTTCCTTCTACAGGGAGACACATTGTAGTTGAAGAAGTAGAATCACCTGAGGAAGAAGAGGGAGAAATTCCTCCTCGTTCACCATTAGTAGAGGAACCAGAGGACTCTGAAATCTCTGAGGAAGCTATCATGACAGAGGAGGTAGTTAACGGATTTGGTAGAGGTAGAGGTAGAGGAGGGGGAGGAGGAAATAATGGAGGAGGTAGAGGTAACAATGGGGGAAATAGGGATGGAGATAACTCATTCGAATTTCCTATAGTCGATGAGGATTCTCGAGCAACAATGAAAAACATTTCACCATCTGTCCTCCCAAACTTTCACGGGTTAAGAAATGAGGATCCTGAAACATTTCTACTTGAGTTTGAGGTCGTGTGTCGAACTTATGATTATCTGGAAGACTCTCAAAAACTCAAACTGTTTCCTTCAACATTGAAAGGAGCTGCTTTGAAATGGTTCATGGGATTACTCACTCAATCCATTAGGTCTTGGAATGATATGAAACAAACATTTTTTGATAGATACCTGGACTATTGTATGCCCACCAATCACAAGGATGAAGTGTTCGAAATGGTGCAAAGAGAAGATGAAAACTTGGAGGATTTACTTGAAAGATTCTAATACAACCTGAAAAGAGCAAAAATGAGTAACTTAGATGAGGAAACCCTGAAATCCCTTCTATTAAAAGCCATTAGAGACGAATGGATAGATATTTTGAACATGATGGGAAAAGGAGACATATCTCAACTTCCACTTCATGATATAGCAGAGCTATGTGTCCATCTCTCAAGAGGAAAATCTAAAACTGGAAAAGGGCCTAGAGATCCTTCTCTCATCAGAGCAAACAAATCTGCAACTGGATCAGTAAGTAGGGCTGAGATTGGAAATATGCTTGATGAATTCAAAACTGATATCTTAGGGAGTCGTAGTGAGCAACTAGACACTCTTAAGATCCACAATAAGCAGAAAGCAGAAGCTGAAGCTTTAGCCATCTTTTGTCCAAAATGTAGAAAGAAACATGCTCTCAGGGAATGTCCCTTGGATGCAAAAATTGTAGAAACATGTGCGATTTTTTCAGAGAATCATGAGACCAAGGATTGTCCTTCAATTCTTGGGCTCAAAGCTGTCTTCCAAGAAGATCCAAATACAATTGAGTCTCTCTGTTTTGTTGCAAGGAGACCTTGGCAGGGACAACAAAACCAAGGGTTTAACAACTCTATGAACTTTCAAACCCCACCAAATTGGAATCCTTGGCAACAACCTTGGTCCCAACCTCAAAATCCTTTTCAATCATGGGTACAAGGCATGCAAAATCCTTATGGGAGATTTGCTCAATTTTATCAATATCCTCCATCTTTTCAAAACCCACAAGCTCCACAACTTCCAAATCAAAATCCACAACTATCATTGCCATTTCAACAACAACCTTCTCAACAGAACCTAAATTCTCAACTCTTGCTTCCATTCCAACAAAAGTCAAATCAACTTCCTTCCCAGCCATTGCCAAACCCCAATAATAAAAACCCTCAAATTGCTTGCATGGTAGAAGGTCAACAATTTCCTACCTATATGATTGTTCCTCTCAATGATGTACAACTCAGATCTGGTAGAGTTTTAGATAAACCTTCTATAGATGCCCAAAAGCAAAGCATTTCTGAGGAAGATTCTCTTGAAGCCAATAAAGGTTCTGAAGCATCTCTTCAAAACCCAAGCACTCAGAAAGAAAAAGAAAAAGAGCTAACCCCCACAACTCCTATAGTTGAGCAACCTGCATCTTCGTCCACACCTCCTTTTCCTGAAAGATTACAAATTGACAAAGGGGTGGAAAAACAAATCTTGTTGCCTGACTATGATTTTCTAGATGAATTGAAGAATGTCTGTATCAAGATTCCCTAGTTACAAGCCATTAGAGAGATTCCTATTCTAGCAAAAACAATAAAGGAGTTGAGTCTTAAAAGACCAGGAAGGAAACCTAGAGATACAAGAAGAATCCACCTGGTAGGAAAAATTGCAGATATCATGATGGGAAAAATTACTATGCAGAAGTATGTAGATCCCGATAGTCCAATTGTCAAAACACACATCAATGGGGTAGAAATTCCAAATACTTTGATTGATTTAGGGGCTGCTATCAACATTATGAGTAGATAGACTATGGAACAGCTGAAACTTCCTAATCTTCTTTTTACACCTACTTTACTGCAACTTGCAGATCGATCAATTATCAAACCAGATGGTGTATTAGAAGACATTTCGGTCTCCTTAGACTCTTGGGAATATCCAGTAGATTTCATGATTTTAACCCCCAAGAGTAATTTAGGAGGACACCCTCTCATCTTAGGAAGACCTTGGCTAGCCACAGCTGATGCTTTCATCAGTTGTAGGTCTGGGGATATGTATATTTCTGATGGTAATTCAACAAAGAAATTCAATCTGTATCCTCCAGCAAAAGCAATTACAGAAATAGGAGATAATGAGTGGATTGATGATGAGGATACTATACAATCTGTCTTTACCATTTCTGAAGTTAGTGAAGATAGTCAAATTCTGAATACATTAGAAAACTTTGAAACATCTTCAGAATATAACCACACACAATTTCAATTAGATTCTGACATTGAGTATCTATCATCTAGACAAATGTCTCTTTTCTCTATGGAAGAGTTTGGTAGTTCCGCCATTGAGATCTTTTCAGGTAAAACATTGAATATCAACAAAAATTTGGAAAGATCACAACAGGAAGAACTAACCAAAATCTTTCAAAAACATTCTACTGCATTTGCATGGGAATATACTGATATGAAAGGTATTGACCCTAAGACTTGCATTCATCACATCTACATTGAGGAAAACAGTAGACCAATCAGACAACCTCAGAGAAGGATGAATCCAAACCTTAGGGAGATAGTGAAAGAACTCCAAAAACTACTCAATGTAAACTTCATTTATCCAATCTCAGACAGCCGATGGGTTTCTCCTTTGGTTATAGTACCTAAAAAGAATGGTAAATGGAGGGTATGCATTGATTACAGGGAATTGAACAAAGCAACTTTGAAGGATCACTTTCCTTTACCCTTTATCGATCAGGTATTAGATACTTTAACAGGCAAAAAGTATTTTTCATTTTTGGATGGTTTTAGTGGCTATAATCAGATTCAGGTAGCACCTAAAGATCAGGACAAGACCACATTTACCTATCCATGGGGAACTTTTGCTTACCGAGTACTTCCTTTTGGATTATGTAATGCACCCGCAACATTTCAAAGGGTAGTACTAGGAATCTTTTCTGATCTAATCCATGATTGTGTAGAGGTTTATATGGATGATTTTACAGTTTATGGTAATTCGTTTGAAGAGGCATTAGAGAATTTGGAAAAAGTCCTTATAAGATGTAAAGAAACAAACCTATCATTGAGTCATGAAAAAGGCTTTATGATGTTTACTGAAGGGATTGTTTTAGGACATCATATTTCAGGGGATGGGATTAAAGTTGATAGATCAAAAGTTGAAGTCATCTCCAAGTTGCCTATTCCAAATTGTCAAAAAGATGTTAGAATTTTTCTTGGATTTACTGGATACTATAGAAGATTTATTGAAAACTTCACCAAAATAGCATCTCCACTCTTCAAATTACTTACAAAAGACTGTGAATTCAAATGGGATCCTGATTGTCAATCTGCATTTGAAACTCTGAAAACAAGAATATCTGAAGCACCCATTTTGAGAGGGCCAAATTGGAAACTTCCTTTCCATATTTCCATTTACTACACCAGTAAAAATTTGACTCCCATCGAGTTAAACTATAGTGTGGTTCATCGTCAGGACAAGTTGAAAAACAGATCCAGCTTAGCCTGTTTAAATAGCTAGATCAGAGACACCAACGGTTACCTAAAAAGTTGACTTAAGGAGCAAGGTCAAATTTAGTTATATTAGGTAAAAAGTAAATAAATAAATAAATATATAAATATATAAATGAAAAATAAAATAATAAATAATAAAATATAAATGGTAACATTAGTTAGGTAAAACTAAAGGGAAGTAGTTACGTAAGGGGCCATCTCTTATAATATATAAATATGTAAACAAATTAATGGGTAAATTAGATTTAGAATTAATAAATAAATAAATTAGAACCAAAGAATAAATAAATTAAATATTCCAATAAAAGAGGAAATAGGGATTGGAAATAAAATAAAATAAAATAATTATAGTTGGTTAGAGGTTATATAACGGATAAAAAAAAAAAT